>JACMZG010000022.1:20777865-20807865 GCA_018340805.1 Microvelia longipes
AATGATTTGAACATGCTGCATCCACAATCTTTATTTTAGATTTTTGTACCTTTTCCTTCCAACCTGCTTTAAGCCTCACACTTTTTTTTGCTACGCGGTCGCAATGTTCGCAGTGAGTTGATGGAGTTTTTTTATTTATCAAGGTTTTTTAATTGTTTCAACTTAAATTTTATGTGTTTCGGGCACAATTATGTAAGATAATGTTTGTGTCGATTTTCGGTCCTCGAATGTTGATTCTCGGACTGACTGGGTTCTTTCCCAGAACCACGTTTTACCTGCATCACCATAGTTGGTGATCTTTCATATTTACCTGGCTGCTGATATATTTCTAAGATCATCCAACTTTATCTAGCATATTTTGCCGGTTGTTTTATCACTTCATCTATCTATTATCATGCACCATGACGAGCTAATTATACTGCTGACAAACATGCTGGCCATGCTAATGGGTGCTAACATCAATTGTAACCAGTGTCCATGTGAGGTGCATTTTCAATCCTTTAACATCAATCATCTTTAACTCCATCACTCAGGTAGTTTCCTATTCTTTTATCGTATCAGGCATACCTGAAAATCTCTTATCAAATTAATTTTCTACGTGATAGAGCCTACCACCCCAGGGTCCCAGTTTTTATTCTCTCAGGTCACTGTATTTTTGTAACACAATACTTTTAAGGCATACATTTACGTTCTTATTTATTAACAATTACCCTATTATTTTTCTTTGTACGTTATTTACTTCCCTAGTAACACGCATATATTTTTAATTCTGATTATTTCCTGTGTTCACCCCTATCTCTTAGTTTTAAGTATAATCTAGATCAAGTTAACACTGCCAGTGCTTAATAAATTACAAGTCTCCTACTTTAACAATGCAATATAATATTGATAGAATCGTCACGTATAGACATTTTGACGCTAGTGACTCTCTTAAAATACTTCAATGTCACATCGAATAGATTTTTTTAAAGGGTTTTGTTTCAAATTCCTTTTTGCAATAGGGCAATATAGACAGTTTCATATTTTTCTATTTACTTTTCCTCATGTATACGTAGGTATATAGAAAATTATTTCGTTTGTAAAAAAATCCGGATCCGGGTCACACCTGAATTATCCGTGTAATGTATGTGTAGCTAGTTAAATGTAATATTCAATTAAGTAAAATTGTGACGTTATTCTATAGTTTTATAATTGTAAAACATAATGAAAATAAAACTTTAATTATTATTATTTTTGGAGAGAAAATTCATCCTATTCCACTGACAGTAGTTTACGTACTATATGGCAGGTTTGGAGAACTGTTGCACGTTAAAATGGTATTAGCAAACCTTTGGGTAGACTAATTCCAGGTTATTTATTAAATTTTTAGTTACTACTCTCTCTGATGATAAAACTATTACAACGACTTTCACTTTTTTCAATTTTTACATATATTTTTATTTCTATGGCTATATATTCTAAGTTTTGATATTTTTCTGTTTTATGACTTCTGTTTATTATAGACTATGTTTATTATTATTATCAATTTCATGTGTTCTTGAGTAGGTTTCACAAAGTTTTCTGCCTGTGTTTTTGTGTCCCAGCGTATTTCAGCTAGAGAGATAAAACATAAACAAAAATTAATTGTTATGTCTAGTTGAGCTATCTGGAATAAAATGTTTTAGGATGTCATTAACTGGTAATAATAATTTATTACCAGTTAATACGATAATTTTAAACCTTATTTCAAAATATTTTTAGGTCTAACAATATTTTTCAACGATAATAGGTGAGAAAGAGAATAAATGTTTGTATTCAAATTTGTATTTAAAGGTGAATAAATATGTGACATTATTTAATTTTTTGTGCCATGGTACATTTTTTAATGTTTTAACTGAAACTTGGAGTTTTTATAGTTTGACAGAAAAGTTGAAATTTTAACGTTAACTCCATTTCAACGAGACTAAAATTACAATTTTTTGACGTTAACTCAACTACATACTGTGCTTATTTTTTTCCAATTTGAATAATTTAAAATTATTGTTAAAACAATTTTGGTTTGGCAGTTGTTTAATTTGTGGGGAAACATGATTAAGTTTAACTCGTCATATATCCTTAACTAAAGGATTCTGACGCGGACCATCGCGTCAGAATGTTTTGGAGTTTTAATTATTTGTTTTTACTCTTCCTCATTTATAGCTTAGGTATATAGGAAAAGTATTGTGTTATCGAAAAATCCAAATCAGGGATGTCAACGGAATTATCCGTTTCAGGCACTTTTAAGGCCTTATCAGTGGTTTTCACAAAGTTGTCTGTCTGTATGTGTGTGTTGCCTGTTACCATCGTAGCACGAACACATTAGTTTCCTATAAACCAGCACTATTCGCGATTCAAAGTCCGTAGCAGCGCCACCGTCGCTGATAAAAATTGATAAGGAAAGGGTGATCGTTGTTAAAGTCCTTATGGGATTTTCTGGGTTTTCTTATTTGTGACGATTATTTCTTTAAATTTTTTTATCCAAGTGCATTAATTTAACTAATTTTAGGGCATATGAACTCAGTAGAATCACAATTTCATTGAAAAATAGCGTTTTAATGGGTTGTCACGAGTATTTAAATTGAGTGATAAGAAGATGAAGATCATAATATAGTGTTTTATTTAATTATTGTTAATTGATGTTACTTTTAAATAATTTTAGTTTGAACCAACACACAAAATTACGATTTAATTGCATTAATTGTTTAAATTAGTTGTAACAGGTATTTAAATTAACTGATAACAGCCGATTTTCACTGTAATGGTGTTTTAATTTATTAATCAATTTATTTACGCACTAAAATAATAATAACTCAATAAATTCACTTTTTGTAAAAATGTTTGTTTAAATTATCCGTTTAGGTTTTATTATTTCTGGTTTAAATCGGACGAATCAAAGTCTGTAGTGGTAAGAGCCTGATTCTATATTAAATCCTGGATTGATCGAAATATTTACCTATGAAATATTTGCAATTTTTTAGCACCGATGGTCGTTCTAATAATTTTCATCACATTTATCACAAATTAACAAACAATAAATAAATAAAAGAAGAATTTTTTATCGGCTCCCATGCTAATCCTATGATAAAAAAAATTTTGATCACCCTTTCGTTTTCCCCGCCATTGGTATTGCCACCTTACAACTATCTCTTTGAATCGCGAATAAATGATGAAAAGTAAAGAGACATTTATCAAATATATATTATTTAATACGGCTAAAAAAGCAAGGATTACTTAAGCTTAATGTTTATACAGAGTTTCTACGAGTGAAATTGACAGGACTGACTGGTTAGCGTCTCGCTTTTATTCCTTTTTCTTTTATTTATTTAAACGGAAAGATTCCTAGAATGAGCCTTTCTAGGCTTGGGCTTTTTATTTGTATTTTCATGCACCTCAGTGACTTTGCTCTTGAATGACTTTGAATTTTTATCAAAGATTTTTTCTACTAGGCTTTAGACAAAGTTGCCTTTCCTAGAATGCATATCAGTCTTTTGATTATGTATTCTTTCACAAGGTTTAGACATCATTTAAGTGCGGCATACTTTTAGTTTAGTAATCCCCTTGAAAGACACTAAACTAATATTGTTGCCTACAACAATTTATTTAGAATCATTTAATCAAAATGCAAAGCAAAAATCTAAATGAAAATAAAAATAGTTAAGGAGCCAGTTAAAAAAAATTCGTTTCAAATGTTTAAAAAAACGTGATTCGTTCAAATAGTTAAGGAGCCGGTCCTAAAAAAACGTGATTCGTTCAAATAGTTAAGGAGCCGGTTCCTAAAAACATTCGTTCAATAGTTAAGGAGCCGGTCCTAAAAAAACGTGATTCCGGTCCTAAAAAAACGTGATTCGTTCAAATAGTTAAGGAGCCGGTCCTAAAAAACGTGATTCGTTCAATAGTTAAGGAGCGGTCCTAAAAAAACGTGATTTCGTTCAATAGTTAAGGAGCCGGTCCTAAAAAAACGGATTCGTTCAAATAGTTAAGGGCCGGTCTTCAAAAAAACGTGATTCGTTCAAATAGTTAAGGAGCCGGTCTTCAAAAACGTGATTCGTTCAAATAGTTAAGGAGCCGGTTTCAAAAAACGTGATTCGTTCAAATAGTTAAGGACCGGTCCAAAAAACGTGATTCGTTCAAATTATCACTGCTTCATCCAAATATTTTGAAAACATACTTTAAATAATAATAAAAATGGGGCACAAGGTACCCTCGTAACTTTCTTTATCACATCGGACTCGCTACGCACATCCTCCCTGCTGTGGACTCGCTTCGCTCATCCTTAAAATATAAATTTCGCCAAGTTAATGAATCTACCATTTCATTCTTACCTGGAACCCATACAGCACTGACCATGCTCAATGCTTTTATGATCAAAACATTTATGATCCAACAAAACTCATGGATATACTTGTCGTATTGAAACGAAACTTATTGTTCTTATGTATTACGTAAAGTTATATACTTTTACTAAATTGCAACTCAATTGGATTGCTTCCTGATTTTTAACAATTTTTTAAACATCGTACACAAGTCATTTGATAAAAATTGAAACTAATGCTGATAATGAATTGAAACTTGGCATTTATGTTAGTCTTTACAAAGCTACATGCGTGCTTTATAGTAGTTTCAACTCTCTAGCATAAATACATTATAGGAGCTACGATGATAACAGACACACACGTACAGTCGAACAACTTTGTAAAAATCACTCAGAAAGTCAGAAAACACCCAAAACGGACAAATCCGGTGATATCCGTTTCGGATTTTGTCAAACACAATACTTTTCCTATATTTTTTCGTCCTACTTAGCAACATTAGAACAACCATAGAAATGATATTGCATAGAGAATTATCATTTGATACTATCGAGTTTTGTAAAACATGAAATAGTTGACACAATATAATTGTGCGAGAGACACCTAGGAAATGTAACAAGCAAAATGCAATGCTACATCTGGGAACTGTTCCATCATTCGACATTCGTCATCATTGATGGCTCGACATAATGTCATGTCCCACTCTGTTTCGTTACGTCTAACTCATCAGGGCGCCGACAGAGCCTGAACTCACTCTGACTTCAATTAATTCCGAAGAATATAATGTGAAGTATTTACCAGAGACGAGCGGTGCTCTTTTACCGCCATCATGCATGGCAAGCAAAACATATATCATTTGATACTACCGATTTTGCAAAACATGATTAGTACACAATATATATTGTGTCAGCTTAATTGTCTCTCGCACAATTATATATGCACATTTACTCTAAAAAAAATACAAAAAAATGAGTTAGTCATTCTTATCAAGCAAGTAGTTTTCTTGATAATTGAGTAACTGCTCATGTTTAAAGCATAAATTGGAAACTTAAGCATAAAATGGATTGTTAAGCATGGAAACACGAATTCCAAAGGGAATTCGCCCGACATGCGGACCACCGCGTCAGAATTTTTCTAATAAAAGGATGCTATTTTCTTTCATTGAAAACGGCATTTTTTTTTTATGAATAATAAGTTTTATTTTAATATTTTTTTGAAAAATAGCATGCTAATAGTTTTTAAAGTAGAAAATAAAAGGCAGTTATGTGAAAAAATTCCCGATCATTTTTATTCTTTACATTTCATTCCAGTCGTAAATACCTATTTTAAAAAATTCTGGCGCGGTGGTACGCATGTCGGGCGAATTTCCTTTGGATGCGAGCACTCAAACCAGAGTACCTGGGTTCAAATCCTAGTAGGACAATTTTTTGTCGTTTTTTTTACCTAATATAAGTTTACAACTAGAAAATAATTCTGGCGCGGTGGTCCGCATGTCGGGCGAATTTTTCTTTGGATGCGTGTTTCCGTGCTTTTTACATAATATAAGTTTACAACTACTAAATAAATAATTCCGGCGCGGTGGTCCGCTGTCGGGCGAATTTCATTTAGCATGCGTGTTTCCGTGCTAACAACCCATTTCTTGCTTATGCAAGAACCATGCCCATAGAGTGGTTCCGGTTCATGCTTTAGAACCTAAGCAGTTACTTAATTGTCTAGCACTGCTCGTAACTCATTTTGTCTGTATTTTCCAAAGGAAATGCGCTAAAACTTTAAAGATAACTGACTAAGCTTAAATATAAGTAACTAAGCTTTAGACTAGTGCAAATAATAGTGCGTACTTCTAATTTTAGAGGCATAGTTTTGAACAACAACTGGATGATTATGCGCATTTCCTTTGGAAAATACAGACAAAATGAGTTACGAGCAGTGCTAGACAATTAAGTAACTGCTTAGGTTCTAAAGCATGCATGGTTCTTGCATAAGCAAGAAATGGGTTGTTTAGCACGGAAACACGCATTCTAAATGAAATTCGCCCGACAGCGGACCACCGCGCCGGAATTATTTATTTAGTAGTTGTAAACTTATATTATGTAAAAAGCACGGAAACACGCATCCAAAGGAAATTCGCCCGACATGCGGACCACCGCGCCAGAATTATTTTCTAGTTGTAAACTTATATTAGGTAAAAAAAACGACAAAAAATTATTGTCCCTACTAGGATTTGAACCCAGGTACTCTGGGTTTGAGTGCTCGCATCCAAGAAATTCGCCCGACATGCGTACCACCGCGCCAGAATTATTTTCTAGTTGTAAACTTATATTAAGTAAAAAAAAACGATAAAAAATAATCGTCCCTTCCAGGATTTGAACCCAGGTACCTTGAGTTTGAGTGGTCGTATTGACTCCGGACCACTGGCATTCAACTCAGAGGCCCAAAAAACATTGAAAACGACACCCTACTCGAAATTTAATTTTCAAAGACCGTAATTTTGGTTTTCTATAATTTTTGTGGTTTTTTCGACTTTTTGGTAACTTAGAGTGGTCGTATCGACTTCGGACCGGTTTCATTCGATTCAGCGTCTCAAAAAACATAAATATCGACCTTTTTCGCGGCAAAAAATATTAACCCTGAATTTTGCCGATTTTTTGAAAATTTCGCTGACTCAGCAAACCGGGTTGCTGACGTCACAAAAACCTGGTTTTCAATAGGGTTCGTGTCCTCCCAAAGGTTGATTTTTGTACCAAGTTTGGTTAAAAAATATTAATCCGTTCGAAAGATAGAGTGTTTACAAGAAAGTGTCTAGAAATACATATATATATACATATATATGTATATATATATACATATATATATATATATATATATATATATATATATATATATATATATATATATATATATATATAATATATAAAGTCTCGCAAAACGTATTTTTTCGTCATTAGGGACCTCTGAAACGGATTTGTGTCGTGGTCAAAGGAAATTCGCTAAAAGGTATTGTAAAACGAAGAAGATATATTTAGAAGTCTCTCTTTCTCTTTAAAATGAAAACATTTCTTTATACTTATATTTTTTATTGGCGTTAAAAATTGAACATATTTATTCATCAGCTGGGAACATCAATATAAAATATTTGCTTTTCCCACCTTTTATTGTAAAAAGAATTGTGTTTGTAATACAAATTTGAAACCAATATTTTACCTTTATTTATCCGTTTTAGTTTTTTAAGACCCCCCCCCTGATGTTAAAGAGATAAAATAATACCTGTAGTAGCAATTCTAAATAAAACAAAACATGACTTTGCAAAATATTTCTTGGTAAACCCGCATGTCGGGCCAATTTCGTTTGGAGTGCGTGTTTCCTGGCTTAACGTGCTTTTTTGCTTAAGGTTTCGGAAACATAGGCGTCTGGTAAACGCCTCAACAAGTAAACACAAGTAAACACCTCCGATTATTATAACCAAATATACACTAAAAAATTTTATTATTAAAGGCCATGCCCTCTCTATTAATAATACTCCTCTTTGCTTAAGATAAAATACCGCATTAATTATACAACGGCCTATGTTGCCAAATGTCCTTATGATTTCTCACCCTGTTTCATGGCACATTATTCGTTCGCAATAAAATAAAGAGAAACGAATTTGAATTAAAACAGGAAATTTTCATACAGCGCTATCTACCGAGCTATCAAATATTTAAGTAAACACAAGTCTTTATTTAATCCTTCTGAAAACTTGCTGCCTAAAATAAGACTTTCTAATCGTGTTACCTTCCTCGTGTCGTATTATATCATGTCAACTAAGTTCGACTAATTTCCCTGACAAACCTAAAAGACGAGGCTTTGATTATAAAGTTAATATTTCATCGAGTTAACCAACTTGATGAAGTTTTCATATGTTTTATTGACAATGTTATTATTTTCAGGACTTATTTTACGTTTAAAGTTTTAGGGGTTTCCCTTATAAAAAGTTAGTGGTATAAATATTTTGTTTATTAAGTTTTGATATTAGTATATTTATAGATTAGAGTGGTTAAAGTTCACTGTAGAAGTTTTTCCTCCTCTTTACTTTTCAAAGTTAAAAAATAGATATTTCAAGGATTTCCTCATATTTCCCTACCTTCCATAATAGGAGAGGAAGCATTGTAGTAAGTATTGAGAGTAACTTTTTTCTACCCATTGTCAACATTTCAAGACTTAGATATACACAAAATCGCAAAACATGGTGTCTGTATGTATGTATGAATATGTAAATGTGTGAGTAAATTCTTGATGTCATGTCACAAATTCTTAAATGCCTGAAACTATTCCAACGTGAAATGCAAAAATTTTATTCACTGTAAAAAGAAATTTTTTTAGTACGTCGTACTAATAAACGACCTTTGTAGAGCTGGGTGTCCATATATATTTGCCGCGTGGAGTGCTAAAGACCACATTCTTTTTATAGTTCAGCTAAATTTCCGCTAGATGGCAACACTGTTTTAACAATATCAAGGTGTGCGCTATAAGCGCGGAATTATAGTATCGTATAATTACAAAGTAAGTATAAATGCGCTAAAACCTCAAGAGATAAACATTAACTGGGCTTAAACTAGTGCAAGTAATGGTGTGCACTACCAATTTTAGAGGTAATTTTGTATAACCGACTAGATAATTATGCGCATTTTCTTTAAAGAATACAGAAAAAATTAGTCAACGCCTGTTCAGCTCAGGCCTAGGGGCCATCATGTACAGGCTAATCTTTAACTAATTTACTTTGTAATTTTAACTAATTTATTTAATAAAGATAATTGAAAAAAAAGAATACAAAAAAATTAGTTACGAGTAGTGCTTGATAATTTAGTGATTGCTCAAGTTTTAAATCACTAAACCGGGCTATGTTTAGAAATTCAAATTATAAGTCGTCTCTACGTATAATAATCTATTTGTGTTTTAAGATTAGGCAATAGAATGCGTAACAAAGTTGGCTGCTGTTATCACCTTATCATCAGTTAGCCCAAACAGATAAAATTACTAGAGAGACCCTGTAAATCGGTTAAGTTTCAAACATCAAAAAGTAACCTGAGCACCTTCCATTAATGGTATAATCAAATAAAAATTAAAACTTAAAGTACCTTTTATAACGTTTATAAACCAATAGCAATAGATTTATTATAACCTTTACTCTTAGAGAAGGTTTCAACGAGGTTTTACATAATCCCTGAGAGCCCCAATCAAATATTTTAAGCCTAAAATGTATTTAGATAAGGTATGTCTACTATAAAGTAATATATAAACCAAGTAGGGAAACTCCTATATAAACAAGAGACCGATCCTTAGCCCCTCCATTACGCGGCGTCAGCGTCGGCGGCGCTTCGCGTCCCCACGCCTCTTTGTTGCTGCTCTGCGGCCACATGGTTTTTGTACTTTTTAAGTCCTTATAAGTGGCATACTGCCACGATATAAGCATATTTTCTAATGTATTAGTAAACATACGTAATTTATTTACAATATGTCAATCAATGACAATTTTTTGTCTGAAATTATATGTCAATCAATGACAATGTTTTGTTTGACATATATATTCAATCAATGACAATTTTTGTTTGACATAATGTCAATCAATGACATGTTTGTTGTGTAATCAATGACAATGTTAGTTTGACATATATATGTTAATCAATGACAATGTTTTTTTGACATTATACGTCAATCAATGACAATGTTTTGTTTGACATATATGTCAATTAATAAAACCGGAACTACGACTAATAATACGTTGAAACTTAGTATGTATGAACCAGACATAGTTGTATGTGTGTAAAAATTTCAGCCCAATCTAAACACTATATGAAGATTTATGATGTTTTTTAAAATGGTTATGGATTAATGACGTCAAACATATTTCTTAAACAATAGGGTGTGGGACATTTACAAGGTTGAGTTTTGTACCAAGTTTAATTTCGATCCAATAAAGCGATGGAAAGTTATCGTGTACCATCAAAACGTCTAGGACACAAATCTGGAACACACACACACAACCACATAATATATATATATATAATATTATATATATATATATATATATATATATATATATATATATATGTATGTATACTTGATCAGGGAGACCCCTCCTTTTAAAAACAATCTACCTCCCCCACTCCATGCAACTCCTCCCAGTACATGCAAGTCAGAGTTGCATGTACGCGGGAGTTATTTTTGTAATAAGTTACCTAAAAATCTAAAGAATAGCTATTTAGAGTATAAGAAATTTGTCATAGAATGTAAGAAAATGTTACCTAATAACCCAATTTTAAATGTTGAGGATTTTTCCAGTTAAAAATATAGATTTTAAGTTCAATTTTTGTACTCATAGTATAATTAAGTTTTTTGTTTTCATAATTAATGTTATGTTATGTTTCTCCGTGTTAAATTGTTTGTTATTATAATATTCTATTATTTAATAGAATAAATAATAATCTTGCTATGAATTATTGTGTAATATATTGTAAGAGATGATGTCAAGACAGCCACAAATATGTTTATGCATATGCTATTTATAAACATGAATTTATGTATAATGTGTATAGATAGACCTTTTGTGAAAGTATTGTAAAAATATCTAAAGCAAATAAAAGTATTCTTCTTCTTCTTAAACAAACCTTGTATTAAAAGACCCGTTTAAACCTCTATTGGATGTGACAAAATTTATTTCTTACTCAAATTTTAAATATTTTATACTAATAAAAGTAAAAAGCAACGCATTAAAAACAATAATGTCGAGTACCGTAAGTAGTTTGTTTACATAAAAAAGGGTAAAACAAGATGGCTGCACCCATAGAGAAACTTGAGCCAACTCCCTGGTGGACAAAAAGTGAACTACATGTCATGTCTGACAAAAATCGTTTCCTTACTTAGTTTATACATTACTTTACCCTCTAGTAATACATTTTAATGGGCTAACAACTTCATGAATTTAGCACAGCTGTCTAATATGTGTCAAATAAAATATAAAATGTTTTGAACTTATGACCGACGTCTTTATTACAGGTCCTTATTTTAAAGGATAATTAACATTTAGTATAAATGTTTAAATGTAAATTTTTACTCGTATTTCTGTCTTTTTCTTTGAAAGAGAAACAGCTAAAAGAAAATAAACATAATACAGCGTTAGTGACATCGTCATGTTTATGTTTGCTATAAATCGAGGTTATCAAAACATGAGCTTTTGTATGTTGTGAGGGAGAAACATATGCTGTGGGTAGATTTATTAGAGTGGAAAACTGTTTGTGACCATAAATATTTCAAATGGAATCGATCTTAATGTTGGTATATGCGTTAGGATTATGTTACTATGTTGAGAGGGGCATGTGTTTTCCAGATTTATAAAAATACAATAGGCTAAAAGTATTTGTTATTTCCAGGGCTTAAAAATAAATTACGATATGAGTGATAGGGTTTAGTATAATCAGTGAGCAGTAAGGGGTTGTGATGAAGGGAGTAAACATTTTGTTGGTAAGAATTCTCAGTGATTCAAACGCAAAGATTGCTGTTCAAGGCGTTGTTTACACGGTGTACACTTACTATGATGGAATGCACTGGGAGTTAATTTAAAGCCATGGTTGCCCCCAACAAGCCCATTTATCTTCTCTTTGCGTTTTAAGTCCATCATACAGTTTCAATAATTAGCATTGAATCTGTCATTTTTTTTTCAAGATGATAGAAATGAGCAATACATCAGATGGGCAGACAAACGTTAAGTTCATATTTACCTATATGGTGCTAAGCTTTTGTCAGTGTTGCTAATACCGCGTCTCTCCCCACTCCATCACCAAGCGCAGCTCAATCTTTATATTTGAATAATATATTATTAACTTTATGATATATTTTAACTATACTTTTTTTAATTATATACTCAAAGTTGTATTGTATCTACTTTGTTTTCTTATCTATTTTGTTTTATATCTACATAGTCGATAAATTATATAATAAATAAAATAAAGAAAAATCGGATACGGGGTACCTTGGAACTTTTTCTCATCACATCGGATTTGCTACGCTCATCTCCCTGTCGGACTCACTTTGCTCGTCCTCAGATAGTAAATACATTTGTTTCTTTCCCAGTGGTAATTTTCCAGGCATTCATTACGTTTTAACAGGATTCCAAATGAGAAAGAATGATTTTGAATCTAAGCTTCCCTAATTCACAATTCAAACAGTTTTACAAAACACACAGGCCATTCGGTGGCCTGCGAATCAAAGTATCAAAATAAACGTTAATAAGCCTCATCAACACTGTGCCAGCCACAGGTGTTGTTGAGGTCGTGTGAGACTCAGTCAGAACGCTTTAAAATTGCACTAGAATCATATTCAACAAAACGTAAACCCCTCTTAAAAGACTTTATCTTTGTAACAAATCCCGTGTAAATTAGTTGAGCGTTTGTCCAAATTCAAAAAAAGGACATTAATCCCTCCCCTCCACTCATCTATTATTTTTGTTCCATTTTCGACAACAAAGGGTTGAGAAACGTGGACATTTTATGAAAGGAGTGGATGTAACATTTTTACTTTTTTCCTCAATTATACCGTAGGTATATAGGAAATGTATTGTGTTTGCAAAAATAAATCCGAAACCGGGATGTCACCGGTTTCACGCGTTTTTAAGGCCTCCTAAGTGGTTTTCACAAAGTTGTCTGTCGTGGCTGTGTGTCTGTGATATCATCGTAGCTCCCAGTATATTTATGCTAGAGAATTGAAACTTGGAAGAAAACATCAGTCTATAGATATAGTTGATTTATTTAAAAATAAAAATTTGTTATGACGTCATTAACCCACAATAATGACTTATAATCATAAAACGCGAAAAAAACATTCGGTTTTATTTGAGATTTAGCACGCATGTAACCATGTATAAGACCAACATATGTGCATATATTATCAGCATTAGTTTAATTTTTATCAAATGATTTGTGTACAGTTTTTAAAATAATTGTGAAAATCGGAAATAATGCAACTAACTATTTAGTATGTAAAGAGATACAAGTGTACCCCTTTCCATACTAAAAAGTATACTGTTTCATTTTAATACAAGAAGTATATCCATGATTTTTGTTTGATCATAGAAGTTTAACAGCATTGAGCTTCGTTAGTGCTGTATGGGTGACCGCTGAGAATGAAACGGATGTATTTACTATCAGAGGACAAGCGAAGCGAGTCAGAAGACGTGTTGTAATATAAATTTAGCGACTTGTATATCCTGATGACGAGCGAAGCGAGTCTGAAGTGATGAGGGCGGATACCGAATGCTGTTATCAAACTTTAGAATTGAGTTTTCCAAATTCCTGATGACTCCTGTCTTACTGTTGTATAAATTGACCCTTTTTAACCTTCTTTTTCTTTCCTTCATCAAATTTATAGTTTCTTCTTCCAGACTTATACAAAGATTAACTTAAATAATGTAGTTTTAATGATAATATGCTAAAGTTTCAGCTGAAGAAGAAAAAGAAATAGTGGGGAAAAATGGAAAAGAAAAACGGAAACGGTCATCAGTCTTGTTTCTTTATAAAATCTAAAATGTTGCCTAGGCTTTTCCAATGCCTAAGCACTGCCAACGCCTACACTAATGTTTTTTAATGGCTTTTAGGGCTATATAAGGGGTTCTATTTCCATTATGGTATAAAAGTCTGTTATGGAGAATAAGGTATTAGATTTACTTTTCAAAATCAGCACGGTGTTAAATAAAAGTCATGGTGACACCAACACTTTTTTATGGTGGATTTATTACTTTATTTTCTATTTTCCGAATGGTAAAATGGTATATTTTCGTCCATCGAAGAAATAACCATATCTACACTAAAAAAAAATTCTTAATATAAGCGGAGTTTTATTATTATATATATTAGAGTATATATATATATATATATTATATATTATATATATATATATATATATATATATATATATATGGTGTGTTAAATTGAGCCAGAGACCTCCCTGAAACGGATTTCGCTCTCCAGCTCCCTTCTATGCTATCGATTTTTCAAAGGAAATTCGCTAAAATGAGCAAAGAAGAAAAGTTGACAGGCTTTTGAGCAAGAATTGACCCAAAATGTATATCAACTACAAAAGCATACTATATCAACTATGTCAAGACTGTTACATACTGTACATACAAAATGTATGTCTATAACTCATATCCCTATTTCAATGTATGTCAAATATGACGTCATTGTTCTATTGTTATTTCATGTTTATTTATTACATGATTTATTACATCAAGTTTCAGTTTTCATTTTACAACGTAAATTTTACCAGATTAAGAAATCCAAGTAAACAAGAAACGTATCCAACTTAACAGCAGCTGTTGAATAAATAATTTATTTAAGCAACATCAGGTTTAAATAAATACTGCGGTTACTGTTATGTTATGAATTGTTGATGGTGCGGGTCAAGGAGTTTCCATTGCTCCAAAACTTTTCCTCCAAGTCTAACAACTCTGATTGAAACGAGTTTTCATCTAACGAGGTAGAGTTGAAAATTTTAACGAATGTACTCAACAAGTTACTAGAGATTTGGGGAGTTTTGAGCCATTCTATTTCGAGAGAGAAACGAGAGTTGTTTTGTCCATCTGATCGATCCTAGTTCAAAACGACAATCGAGCTTAATGCCTTCTACTATTTCCTAACTATTAAACTAAATTTAATTGTGGCGTACTTGATTAATTAAGATTTAATAAAGTCATCGTAAATGTTTTCTTTATAGGAAATTAACACAAATGAGAACACCTTAGATTTTAATAAAAATAGACCAAATGCTTAGTGCGGGTATTTGATCTTTATTATAATTCTGAACCTTAAATTAACTAATTTCCGTTAACTAAATCTTTTGAATTTACTTGGTACTTTTTTAGACGTTCGATCATCAATATCGATGTATCTAATCTGGATTCAACTTTATAATGTTTACCTATATATACCTTTATTTCGGGAGAGCCCTGAATAATGGCTACATTATAGTCGCCGAAACGTTGGCTAAGTAATCTGTGTATTTTTTTATTGACCGATTACCAGTGTTGAGTGAGGTGTATGAAATGTATAAGATTATATATATATAATATATATAAATATATAATATATATATATATAATTTGATCATTTAAATAATCAAATAAACGGTAGTTTACAGAAAGTTGCAGAACATTTGGTACGATTATAACAAAACAAAGCAATGTTAATAATTTCAAAGATGAATTATGGAAGATTATTTGTTATAACTTAATAGTCGGTTGTTAGAGTAGTAGAGTATACCTAAAGCATTATAGAGATCTACTACTAGAGGGGACGTATACATTCTCAACACGTTGAGAAGCCTAAAACATAATTCGGAGCTCTCAGAGGCTCTGTGTAACCTTATTAAAAACCTTCTCTGAAAGGATATTAAGGTTATATTATATCAATTGTTGTTTGCTTTTCACACATTTTTTGTTTTTGATTTGTAACATTCGCGAATTTTCTTTACAAAATCGCTTATGAGATGGCCCGTGTGGCAGGGGGGAGGGGGTACCCGGGTGTGTCCAAATTCCGTTTTATAGGTCCCTACCGCAAAAATACTTTTACGACATTATTTACTTTTATATATATATATATATATATATAATAATATATATATTATATATAATATATAATAATATATAATATATATATTAAATTTGATCATTTAAATAATCAAATAAACGGTAGTTTGCAGAAAGTTGCAGAACATTTGGTACGATTATAACAAAACAAAGCACAATGTTAATAATTTCAAAGATGAATTAATGGAAGATTAATTTGTAATAACCTTAATAGTCGGTTGTAGAGTAGTAGAGTATACCTAAAGCATTATAGAGATCTACTACTAGAGGGGACGTATACATTCTCAATCACGTTGAGAAGCCTAAAACTAATTCGGAGCTCTCAGAGGCTCTGTGTAACTTATTAAAAACCTTCTCTGAAAGATATTTAAGGTTATATTATAAATTGTTGTTTGCTTTTCCACATTTTTTTGTTTTGATTTGACATTCGCGAAATTTCTTTACAAAATCGCTTTTGTAAAGAAGCGATTTTGAATAAGAACCCCCTCCCCTCGGGGGGAGGGGGTACCCGAGTGTGTCCAAAATCCGTTTTATAGGTCCCTAACCGCAAAAATACGTTTTACGACATTATGTACTTATATAAAATAATAATAAATAAATAATAATCAGTATTAAGTATAGGTTTATTTACGTATGTATATCTAATACATCACTTACAAACTTTATTCATTCATTATATATATATAATATTATATATATATATATATATATATATATTATATATATATATATATATATATTATATATATGTATATATGTATGTATGTATGTGTGTGTGTGTGTATTTCTAGTGGAATTTTGTAAAATGGTTATAATATTACAATCATTTCATTGGATATTATTTTCTTGCAATACAGAGTAAAACAAATTTGAATTAAAACAGGAGCGCTATCTATCGAGCTATCAATATTTAAGTAAACAAAGTCTTTATTTAATCTTCTGAAACTTGCTGCCTAATATAAGATTTCTAATCGTGTTACCTTCCTCGTGTCGTATTATACATGTCAACTAAGTTCGATTATTTCCCTGACAAACTAAAAGACGAGGCTTTGATTTAAAGTTAATATTTCATCGAGTTTACCAACTTGGCAAAATTTTCATATGTTTCATGTTTTATTGACAATATTATTATCTTTGGGACATATTTCACGTTTTAAGTTTGAAATGTTTCCTTGATAAAAACTTAGTGATATGAATATGTTGGTTATTAAGTTTTTGGTGTAAAGGCACTATTTATAGATTGAAGTGGATAAATGTTTTTCCTTTATTTAACTTGTAAAATATTTTAATTTAAACATATTAAAAACAATCTTAACAACAAGTGTTTGTTCTTACTTCTACATCTCCTAAATGTTGATGCAAGACTAAGTTTTTAATAAATGTCTACATTTCAGCATCTAAGAAATTAAAAAAAGAAACTTACTACAAAATCAATCCATTGGTGTAGTTGTATTATCCGAAAAATATTCTTTTATAACATCATTGACCCGCAGTAATGACTTAAAAATCATAAAACGATAAAAAAAAAGTTAGATCAGACTGAGATTTAACACGTATGTGGCTACGTATATGGCTAACATATGTGCCAAGTTTTATCTCATTATTAGCATTAGTTCAATTTTTTACAAATGACTTGTGTACGCTTTATAATAATTGTAAAAAGTCATGAAATGATCCAATTGATTTTTTTTTTTGGCATTTGTCTACTAGGACCATACAGCCATGGTATACTTATTTTATACTTTTATGACTTAAATAAATAATAAAAACTGTTTAAAATTTTGATAAAAAATATTTAAAAAAAATAATTTATTGGTTACAAGATCTATTAATATTATGGATTAGTTATTATTAATAATTTACTTTATAAAGTTTGCTCAAATTAACATTGTCATAGGCACCCTGAATATCAACAGATTAAGCCAGAGCACATTTATCACAAGAAAAAGCTATGGTATGCATGCAATTGAGTTTGGGTTGAGCTATATTGAGTTGTAGGTTCTTTGAAAAATTGAAAAAAATCGGAAAACTATCTAATTGATTTAAAATTTAGTACAAGTATATATATTTACGTAATAAATGAGTACACTAAGTTTCATTTCAATACAAATATATCCATGATTTTTTTTGGATCATAAAAGGTAAGCAGCATTGAGCGTGGTCAGTGCTGTATGGGAGACCACTGAGAATGAAACAGATGCATTTACAATCTGAAGACGATCGAACTAGTCCGAAGACATACTGGAGTATAAATAAGAAGCGAGTCTAAAGTAGGGTGGATAAGCATAGCTAATCCGGTGTAATCAGAAAAAGTTCTGAGGTACCCCATTCCCGATTTTTTAATTTGATTTTCTTTCCCTAGCTTTAATCTTTCAGAAGGAATTGTAGAAACATATCGTTGGTTCAAAACAATAACATAAGCATCAAATTTTTGATTTATTTCTCAAACTCATAGAAGTATAAAACATGTCGAATATGTTTCAGGAGGCATATATTGTTTTTGCTGTTGTATACATATTTACGTAGTTTTTACATTGATTTAAAACCCTACTGAGAATATGTCTAAAGAAAAACACGTTTAGAGGTAACGATTAACTTTTTTCTTCCCTCTGTTAACTTTTTCCTTGCATCTTTCAATAAATTTAATCATAATATATGATATAAATTTTATATACATTATTATAATAATTTATAATATATATATATATATATATTATATATAAAATGTAGTTAAATTCGAAACGTTGCGGAAAATAAATAATCATAGTTTTCATGTAAAGCTGTGTTTTTATTCATAACCTTACCCGAGATTGGGGAGACGCGTATATATATATATATAATATATATATATATATATATATATAAGTTATTATTATTCTGCAGGATTATATATATATATATATATATATATATATATTATATATATATATATTGTGTGTTGTGTGTGTGTGTGTGTTGTGTGTGTGTGTGTGTGTGTGTGTGTATTTCTACACTATCTTGTAAACTCGCTATTTTTGGAACAGATTATTTTTTTTTTAATCCAAACTTGGTACAAAATCAACCACATGAACCAAAAACCAGGTTTTTGTGACTTTTATTAACCAGGTTTGCTGAGTCAGCAAATGTTTTTAAAAATTGGTAATATTCAGGGTAAATTTTTTTGCTGCGGGACGAAAATTATAATATAAAAAAATTATAATTAAATTAAAAAGTATTTTTATATATTATTACATTTCTTTTAATAAAGTTAAAAAAGTAGAACTATTTATTTTAGTGGAACGTAATAAGATAGAAAATTCTAGTGGTGGATAATTCCTAATTTAATCCTTAGGGTTTGCTGAGACCCTATTTTAGAAAAAAAGGAAAACTACAAAGAATTTTACGCTTATCTTCAAAGTATTTTTGATTGCATGAAAATGAGGGGGAGGGGAATAAAAATTATTTATTTATAATAAAAGTAGGAACAAAATTAAATTCTTTTATACGGGACGTTCTATCAAGTTTTTTTCTTATTTAATAAATTCTAGCGATTTTCATTATTCTACAATGCTTTTAGATTGTTCATATGATGGAAGCGGTTAAGTTCAAGGATTTTGTTTTAACGGAAGGACACGCTCAATAGATTTGCCATATAATAAATTGACCCCGTGAAGGATACAAAAATAAATAAGAATATATCAAACAACATATTTATATCAAAAACAAACGAAAATGGAACTGCTTATACTTACTATAAATAAATTAACTTCACAGGTCTTAAACACCTGTTGAATAAATGTTAGTCTTTATAAACGTATCCATTTGCTATTGTAAAGCAATAATTATGTAGGCCACCTTTTTGGCATCCTTTTTACTTTTCCTTATTTATACCGTAGGAATATAGGAAAAGTATTATGCAAAAAACTCCGAAACCGGGATGAAACCGGAATTATCCGTTTCAGGCGTTTTAAGGCCTCCTGAGTGGTTTTCACAAAGTTGTGTGCGTGTGTATGTGTGTGTAAGACTAATACATGGCCCAAGTTTCATCTCATTAAGCTTTAGTTCAATTTTTATTGAACGACTTGTGTACGTCTTTAAAACATGGTAAAAAATTAAGAAATGGTCCATATTATTACCAAATAAATATGTACACTAAGTTTCGTTTCAATGCGACAAGTATATCCATGATTCTTGTTGGATCATACAAATTAAGGACCATTGAGCGTGGTCAGTGCTGTATGGGTGACCGCTAAGAATGTTTTTATAAATAGGCGTGTTTATAACCTTCTCAAGCAATAAACAATGGGAAGACATTGAGAGGTAAGTTTGCCTCTAAAATATAAGACCAGGGCTGTTTTTATTAAAATACCAAAATGTTATACATTATACTGCCAGCAAAAATCAATTTAAGAAATCCTACGCAGTTCAATTTAAGAGATCCCGTGCCGTTCAATTTATTGTATACATTATACTGCCAGCAAGAATCAATTTAAGAAATCCTACGCTAGAATTTTATACATTATACTGCCAGCAAGAATCAATTTAAGAGATCCTACGCTAGAATTTTATACATTAAACTGCCAGCAAGAATCAATTTAAGAGCCACGCCAGAATATACATTATACTGCAGCAAGAATTATTTAAGAGATCCCGTGCCAGAATTGTATACATTATACTGCCAGCAAGAATTAATTTAGGAGATCCCGTGCCAGAATTGTATACATTATACTGCCAGCAAGAATCAATTTAGGAGATCCCGTGCCAGAATTGTATACATTATACTGCCAGCAAGAATCAATTTAAGAAATCCTACGCCAGAATTTTATACATTATACGCCAGCAAGATTCAATTTAAGAGATCCCGAGCCAGAATTGTATAAATTATACTGCCAGCAAGAATCAATTTAAGAGATCCCGTGCCAGAATTGTATACATTATACTGCCAGCAAGAATCAATTTGAGATCCCGTGCCAGAATTGTATTCATTATACTGCAGCAGAATCAATTTGAGATCCCGTGCAAATTGTGCAGCAAGATCAAGAGATCCCGTGCCAGAATTGTATTCATTATACTGCCAGCAAGAATCAATTTAAGGGATTATGTCTTATTAAATAAGTTACTTCCAGCCTTTCCTTTGTTTTTTTATGAAGCGAGAAATAATATCAGCTTGTCCACTACTTAAAGCAAGAAGATTGAAAGTGATTTTATTTTAAGGAAAGTACTTTAGAGAATAATTTATAAGCTCACCTCTCTAGTTTCTCAGTTGAAGGGTTCTTTCAGTGACATAAATTTTTATTTCCCTGCTTTTAACCTGGAAAAGAGAGAGAAAATTATAATAAACTTTTATTAGAAGCTTTATTTTTATTGGTAAATAATGTCGAATGGTTTTAATAGTACCTCTGTGGATCACAGGGAAAAACATTTTAATAAATAAAACTAAAAATAAAAAAAATCGGCTTCTGGGTACCTCGGAACTTTCTTCATCACATCAGATTCGCTACGATTCTGATTCTCACGTCATACTCGTTTCGCTCGTCCTCAGGACATATAATTTGCCAAACTTATACTACAGCAGGTCCTCGGACTCGCTTCTCTCGTCCTAACATAGTGAATGCATTCGTTCATTCTCAGCAGTCACCCATATAGTGACAATGCTCAATTCTGCTTAACTTTTTTATCTAATAAAAATCATGGATATACTTGTCGAATTAAAGCGAAACTTAGTGTACTTATTTAAGTAAAGGTATACCCTTGCACCAAATTTGAACACAATTAGATCTTTTTATGATTTTATACAATTTCTTAAAAAACGTACACAAGTCCTTCGACAAAAATTTAATTAATGCTGATAATGCATATGTTAGTCTTATACATAGCTACATAAATGCTATATCTCAATTTGATCGCAACATTTTCTCGCGTTTTATGATTTTTCGAAATTTCCACTGAGTCATTATTGCGGGTTAATGACGTCATAAAAAAATATTTTCCGAATAGCACAACTACAGCAGTAGACATTGATTTTTAAGTTTCAACTCTTTAGCAAAATACACTAAGAGCAACGATGATAACAGACAGACACACACATACACACACACCTACATACAGACAGCCAAATTGGTAAAAACCACTCAAGAGGCCTTAAAAACTCCTGAAACGGATTATTCCGGTTTGATCCAGGTTTCGGTTTTTTTTACAAACACAATACTTTTCCTATATACCTAAGGTATAAATGATGAAGAGTAAAAATTAAATTAAAAAATTGGATACGGGGTATCTCGGAACTTTTTTTCACCACCTCGCTACGGTCATCCTCACAAATGCCAACTCGCTTAGCTCGTGCCCAGAATATAAAAATCATCAGATTTATTCTACACACACGTCTACGGACGTCTATTTACGCTAAGGCAGTAAATACATTAATTTCATTCCAAGCTGTCACCCATGCAGGGACTGGCCTTTTTTGATGATGCTAAACTTTTATGATCCAACAAAACTGTTGCTATACTTGCCGTATGGAAACAAAACTTAGTATATTTCTTTGCCCAATACGTATAGGGATACACTTGTGGCAAAATTTCAATTCACTGGATTATTTTTCGATTGAACTAATGCTGATAATGATTTATATATGACTACATGTTTGCCAAAATTCAAATCGACCAATATTTTTTTAACTTTTTTTTAATTATCGAAATTACATCACACGTATTTGTAATTATGATGAATTACTACCATATGATGAATTACATCATATGTAAACGCGTACGATGTATTACATCGTACATATGTATGATTTATATATGACTACATGTTTGCCAAATTTCAATTCGATCAATATTTTTTTTTAATTATTGAAATAACATCATATGTATTTTCGTTGTAATTATGATGAATTATAAACATATGATGAATTACATCATATGTATTTTTGTTGTAATTATGATGAATTACAAACATATGATGAATTACATCATATGTTAATACGTACGATTTATTACATAGTACGTATTTTTATAAACGAAAAATAGTTACGCTACGTATATCACGTTATAAAATGTTGTATTATCAGATAGAAAGAAAATCCATTTGTAAAAGAAATGTTGAAAAAATGTCTGACAGTGAAACAATGAAAACGTCAAAAAGCTGTCTGTAAAACAAATTTGTTGCCCCGTACAGAATTATATGTATGAAGACGAATTACCTATGATAATTTATTCATCCAATTCTCTTATATATTTTGTAATAAAGAATTTCGATAAGTCTAACATGAGGATTTCAAGCAGGAAACCCACATAATTTATCCTTTTAAAGTAGACGACGAAATTTGGTTACGATAGGTAATCAAAGTTGTTGATTTCAGTCCAATCGTGTTCACAAGAGATTAAAACAGGGGTTACGGCCTGTGGCCGCTTCAGAAGGAGTAATTTGTGTATTTAGTTAATGTTTTGTATTTATTATTGTCCCGTTATTATTGTTTATTACAAGAAATTTTCTCGCAGAATACTTATTAGATTATAAATAGTATATAGATTATATAATTATATAATAGATTATTAATTATATAAATTATTAGATTATATTAGAATGCTTATTATATTTTCTCTAAGAATACTTAGCAAGTATTCATCATAAGGGCCGCTTCGCAGCCACCTCGCCTCGCAGACTCCTTCTTCTTCTAATCCCCTCTCCAAATTCCTAAGGTAATTCCAAATTACCTTAGAAGCTACATTAGCAAACATTAACTCTAACAATAGCTTAATGAGAAATTACCGGAATGTGATTATATTGGTATAAAATATCTAAATAGACAATGCCATTTCTAAAATAAGTAATATTACGGTAAGTTTTCTTTAACTTTTTAAACTTATTTAAAGTAATAACATTATTACCGTATTTGGGTCATAGTTACTAAAACAAAATTAATACTAATAAAGCAACAGCATAATTACTAGAAAGGGATTGAGACCATATTTGAACGATTAGCACCATGTTAATGTTGCTGATTTATATATATATATATGGGATAATATATATATATATATATATATATATATATATATATATATATATATATATATATATATATACTTTGTAAACTATCTATATTTAGTTTGGAATAAGGAGAAGATGGGAGGGAAATCGATCCTCTCCCTTCATTATCGTCATCTAAACAACCTCATTCGCGTCCTTTACTAATTGATACGCTCAAAACGCTAAAACTCAGGTAATCCAAATCTAACAACACAAACTAAAACAAACACCCCAAAAATTAACAAGCGAAAATCGCATAAGACTCACATTTGAATGTTAAACCTTAGTACGAATAAACATTTAACTTAAACATACGAATAAAGGTAGGTTAAATATTAGAGTTTATAATTAAGTAAAACACTACACGAGCTAACCCGAGTAGAAGCAATCGGCTTATTAAGCTTAATAATCCTTAGCATTTTCTTCTACTTTTCTGTGATTCGTTATTTAGCATTACTTAGAGTGTATTTATTCAGCATGTTATGGAATGATTTCTATGAACATTTCTATTACCAGATAATGAACTTATTTAGAGGATAATGGTTAGAATAATACTAGTAGTGGATTATTTTAGAAACAGTTCGCGCGAAGCACAACAGGCCGGGGAAGTTTTCTCTGAATTTAGCCATTTCTTGCTCATTAATCCAATTTTTGTATAACTTTTCGATATATATTAAATAACCTGAGCAGTAGCGTCACACCTTTCTTTTAATTTTTGAAAGAAAATGCGCATATTTATCACTTAGACTATACACTACACGGCACAGCATTTGTTAGGACTTCTAACATTTATTATTTATTTATTATTACTTATTTATTTATATTTTGTTAATTTAAGTTAATCTACCTAATATATAATAATAAATATTAGGTAGATTAACTTAAATTAACAAAATCAAATTAGATTAAAAAAATATTAATCTACCTAATATATATACCATAAGGTTCTACTTAAATTTTTACATATCCAGATTTAGGTTCCCCTAAAATTAATTGATTAGGCTACTATCTTAAAGCACCCCTGTATTGCAGACTGCTGGTCACAATTTAGAAGGCAACGTCGACTCAGTAACTATTAAATCTATGTTTAGAGTTGCTGCAAACTGTTTCAAGTTGCTTAAAAATTGTGATCCAGCAATCTATGGTAATTTTTGTGGCAGATGAAATGTGGTGCCACAAGTGAAAAATTGTGTAAATTTTGAACTACCTATTTAAGTCATTTCTGGTATTATTTATGTATAATAAGGCCATTTCTTGCAAGTTTTACAGTTTAGAGAGTGTTAACATCGCCATTTCTTGGACATTGCCACTTCTCTACTCTCAGTATAATCATCAATCAAACACTCAAATAACAAACCAGCATCAACCTCACAGGAGGATAACTTCATGGTATTATACCAATTTAAACCAAAGGATCTATCACCATTAGTTACCGCTTAAGTCACAGTTTTTCTTGTTCAAAATTATTAACTCATACTAAGAGGAAAGGACATCATAGGACTTTACCATCATTATGGTTCTTTTGGGTTTATTGCTCGCTGAGCTTAAATCATTTCGTTATATATATTTATGTACAGGGCTTATGGTATCTAAAAATAAACAAAAGTGACCTTATTAACCATATCACACAAAAATACAGTCCGATACATTCATATTACGCTAACCGACTCATAGGATATAAGGTGAATTCTGGTACTGCCAATTCACCCAAACAGCATTATTTGAATTCAGTTAATGTCGTTTATGAAAAATTCAAAAAACACAAATAAAAACCTTATAGCGAATTTCCTTTGGGAATAAATTCGATAATGGGATAGGCGTCATGGCGGAAGTTGAACATCGGACCACGAAACAAATCCGTTTCCGAAGTCCCTAATGACGAAAACATACGTTTCGCGAAAGGTATGCATATATATATATATATATATATATATATATATATATATATATATAATATATATATATATATATATATATATATATATATTATATTATATATATATATATATATATATATATATATATATATATATATATATATATATATATATATATATATATAAATATATATATATATATATATATATATATTTAAAGACTTTATTGTATCACGCTATCTTTCAAACAGATTAATATTTTGTAATTAAACTTGGTACAAAAATCAACATTCGGAAGGACACGAACCCTACTAAAAATCAGGTTTTTGTGACGTCATTAACCTGGTCTGCTGAGCCAGAGCAATATTTTTTTTTTAAATATTTAAAAAAGGGTTAATATTTTTCGCCGGGAAAAAGGTCAATAATTTTTTGGGACGCTGAATCGAGTAAAACTGGTCCGAAGTCGATACGACTACTTTATTGTTTTACTTATTGTTTATTTTATTATATAATTATTGAAGTTGGTTAGGTTACGGTTACGTTGTTTCGAAATTCAACCGATTAGAGATCTCTAATAATAATACTTCTATGACTTAATGCAATTAGTAATGTATATAAAAAAGTAGATTATTTTATTTGAGATAACTTACATTTGGGCGCTACTAAATTTTTCCCTTAAAATCCCTCACCTAAATTACCCAACTAATTGTTTTAACATTTCCCATAATACTCTATAACTAGTTTAAACATAATAGTAAAACTTTCCCCTTGTGTAAAATCAAGTCAATTTGAAAAACTTATCTAATCTATTTAACTAAGTCCGATACTTGGTAAGTTTATAAAACTCTTTATAGTAAAACTTTGCCTAACTTTACTCTGAAACAACTGCTTTGATAGTTAATGCATTTAAAGTTTACTTGAAAAATGTATCTTAGAATTAATTAAATGTCTTTTTTACTTCAACTAAAGGCGATAAAAGAAAGATAGTTTTAATAAATAATTTCATTAAAGATAATAAATATTTATTTTGATGTATTTTCCTCAATTATACCGTAGGTATATAAGAAAAGTATTGTGTTTGCAAAAAAATCCGAAACCGGGATGACACCGGAATTATCCGTTTCAGGTGCTTTAAAGACCTTCTGAGTGGTTTTCTAAAGTTGTGAAAACTTACTTACTGGCAATCAGCATGCAAGTAGACCATGTCAAATTTAATAAATAAAAAAATATAATAACAGTAGTGATTACATATATGATTTTTTTTAAATATTCGAATCGTAATTCGAATTGTTACTAATATTCTAACAATATCCAGAAAATCGATTGTAATTCGAATACAAAAATATCTATTTCTAATCAAATAGAAATAGAGAAGTCTATTTTTAATTCAAAAATTTAAAATATATTCGTGCATTAGTTTTATAGCAAGCAAATTTCAAAAAGACATTTTAGTAGCTTATCAGCATAATTTAAAGTAAAATCTTATATTCCATACATTATCTTTCTATTTAAATCCAAATCAAATATTTTATACGTTAAATTTTAATAAAAAACTTTTTTCTTATTTAGAAGGTTAACACGAAAAGTTAAGTTACAAAATTTCTCAAATATAATTTTAAAATAATTTAAATTTACAAAAATAAACAAAAAATAAACAAAAATGTCAAAATGTTGTGTCTAGTGGAAGCTGTGGTGACTTATAATAAAGCCACGGCTCTTTTTTAGACGCAAAATGCCTGCACAAGGACTCATAACGTATAACAATATCTTCTTTTTAAGAGAGTTAAGATAAAGGGCCTAACAACTTGGCCTACTTGCTAGGTGATCACACATCTCCTTAATTACTATCACAAACAGTTATCAGGAGAAGAAGAAGGTTCATTGTGAATGTTATGTCGTTACGATGGTACAAAAGGAAAGAATGAATCGTCTTTATTAAAAGAAAAAAAAACTTTATAGAATAAGTATAATGCATTTCCTTTGAAAAATCACGAAAAATAATCATAAGCAGGTTGTAATGTTACTTTAGTGCCGATTTCAGAAAGATGAGCATATGTTCATCCTTCTAAATTTGGCACTGCCCGCCTATTGTGGTATTCAGATGGGTGTTCGTAAAACTGAACACAACTTCCCACATACTCTATCAACAGCTTTGGAAAGCAAAATAGAGAAATGTATTAAAATAATAAAGGAAAAGAAAACTTAAATTTAAAAATTCAATAAGAACAACTTCGATCTAAGTTCACCTGAATAATGAAAGCATTCTGACGCTTAAGTAAAATAAACATAACAAAAATAAAATCATAATAATATAAGAACAGCTGTGAGGGCAATTTTTAAAAGAAAGGGGTTCCCTTTTTGCACTGCTATAAAATTTAATTTCTCCTCAATCCCTCCACTCAGCCTAACTTTGGTTTTAACGATCCCTGTTATTTTGCATAGAAATATACGATTTTCTATTATTGTACCGACAAAAGGAAGGTCTATTTGTTTTTGATTTTAGCAAGACTAATTTTTAAAAACAAAATTTAGCTGACTTTCTAAGACCATCTTCGAACTCTCTAAGATTCGTGAACACAACTTTTCGTTGCTCTGTTGCAGAGTTCTTTAAGCATCATTATATTATATTCAAATAAGATTATTTAAAATATAATAAAAATTATATTAAGGAACTTTTTACCCTTATTTTTTAGCGTCTTTAAATTAAAAACGACAGTAATACAAAGTGAAATCTGCTAAAGTCTTCTACGTAATTTGTTGTCATTTTCAAGCCAAGTTCCGCAATTTCTCTCCTTTTATAGTCGACTTCATTTAAGATATTCTTATACTTTTTGTAAAATCTGACTAAACATATTTCTGAAAATGCCGACGTGATTTAATTTAATAAATGCGTCCGTGTCCTGGTATAATATTTTGATGAGATCGTTAACTTAATGAAGCGCTACGTCTTGCTCTATATTTTTTAAAGTTATATTCATTGATTTTCGTTAACGTTATCCTTTATAAATAAAATTATTTAATTTTCTTATTTTTTGAAATAAAATAAAGTAAGGAAATTTTTTAAAATTAAAATATTTCAAAGTAATTAAAGTATCAGCTACCACCGATCCTTACTGTTAATCATTGCTGTTTTTTTAATTCATCACAAACGACCGTAAATATACCCTTTAAGAAAAACGTTAATGGGATTGATTATACTTGATCAACTTTCATTATTTTCATAAATAAAATTATCTAATAGTTATCACCTAGATCAAATATTTTCAGGAATAAATTGATTAGGTTTCATTACTTTCTCATAAATTTTAGCCAAATATGACATAAGAACTCTCTTATCCTCATTTTAAAATCGGGTTAGGAGTGCCTCGAAGCTCTTTCTCTCTACGTCGGATTTGCCACGATCATCCTTCGGACTTCCTTCGCTCGTCAGGCCATTTTAAAAAACAATTTAAAATGGTTTTACGTACACGAAAAAAATACTCAACACCAAGATTAAAAATTAAAATATCCTTTCATATTTCGTTGCATTAATTGGAACACATATTGTTTTAACTCAAATAAAAATAAATATAATATTCCAGGTTGTCATATATTCTAGAAAATTCAATTTCTCTTTCTGGACCCCATTTGCTTTTCTAACTTTTTTATCCTCAGTGAGAATAAAAATCACTCTCGTCTAAAACACTTCACTTGATATATTTCCAGTAAATTTTCTGTTAATAATTCCACAGATCTTCCTACACGACACATTTTATGATGCTCTCTTTATATATATTTGTTATTTAATCCTTTTTTTCTTATTTAAATACAAAAAAATGTTACTAAAACAATATATTTCGTATCTTATTTATTTATATCGTTTTATTTTGAAACAAAGATATGAAAGAGTTTTTTTTTCTTTAAAACGTTTTAAGTATAACTTTTAATACTTTTTATCTTTTTTTAGGAGTTTTTCATTATTTATCTACTTTATTTTATCATTTTATTACAAACATTTTTATTATTTTTAAAACGATTGTATTAAAAAGTCGGATTTATTGCAAACGTGTTATTTGATATTTTTAATTGTAAATGCAAAGGCGAGAAATTTAAAATTTTTGAGAAGAGAAATTAGGCCACTATAAGTTCTCACCTCTCAAATCACTTTGACACTAATTATTCGCATTTT
>JACMZG010000022.1:20812865-20894092 GCA_018340805.1 Microvelia longipes
TGCCAAGGTGTCTCACACAATTATATTGATAACTATTTATGTTTTGCAAAACTCGGTAGTATCAAGCCATCTTAGAATAGTATATCACCGCCATGTTGCTTGGCAGCAAAAACTATATCATTTGATATTACCAAGTTTTGCAAAACATAAATAGTTGAAAAAATAAAAAAAAGTGCGAGAGTCACCTAGGAAATGGATAGGATAGAACAGTTCTCAAATGTAGCATACCATATGGTCTCTCGCACAATTATATTGTGTCAATAAACTGCGTAGGCTTCCGCGGTTATTGTCATGAAGATTTAGGTCTTCCGGTGGTGACCGCGTCAATGTAGATGAAGAATCCGACGTTTCGCTTCCACTGTGGGAGGCATCTTCAGGGATGTAGGACATCATGGATAGAAACACAATGCTCTACAAAACAACACAACACAATGCACCTACACAATGCTGCTATATTGTGTCAACTATTTATTCTTTGCAAAACTCGGTTAAATGATAGATAAACATAATTTATTCTGTCTTATAATGCACAAAAGTATATAACCTGTATTAATAACCCTATAATAAAGATAATAACAGTTATTGTAATACATTGATATAACTGTTCTGTGAATAAAGTTATTTAGATAATTTTGAATGGTAATGCTGACTCAAATTACAAAGCATAGCCTAGTCATGATAAAATATAATTCAAATGTATTAATATATAAAAGGTTTTTAAGATAATCTTTAGTTAATGCTTCCATTAGAATTTTAGATGAAGTATTTGTTTAAGTAAGTCCTAACCATTTTAGCTCTGAATGGATTAGATTACAGAATTGAAAATTAATCTTGTTACATTAGATTCTCAGCTGAAAAATTTGATAGCTGAATTATAGCAAACAGGTGAGAAATATTAATATTTTAGTTGTAGACTAACCGAGTGGTGGTCTAATGCGTTTCACATTGTATCCTCTCGGATAAAAACTATCCGCCCGAGTTCGAATCCCAGTCACGATGTACTTTTTTTTACTTTCTTTATTGTAGGTGAAATTTCATAAAAAAAGAGAGAGACATGTTACACACAAAGAAAGCGGTCTGTCATCAGTTTTGTGTTCAGAGTCTATCCAACACCAACGAAACCTCACTTCGCAAAACATCCTTGTCTAGAACCGTTCTTCTTATTACTTTAGGCAATGACTTATATTATGCGAAACAGTCTAACACCTTTGGGGTTTGTCATGTTGAGGTATTCGCGGAAATTCTAGACACAGTAAAATGTCTAAAACCACCAATGTTCAAACACTTCGACTTGAAAATTGAAATAACAATAAAATTAAAGAAATAAAAATTTAAATTCAAAATAAAGTAAAAAAAATGTATAAAAATAAATAAGAAATAATAAAAAAATAATTAAATATAAATAAATAAAATATAATTATAATTATAAAAGGTGTAAGTATAAAGTTTCACTTTCTTGTATTAATAAAGGGTTGTAGACTAAAGAATAGGCTTTATCTAGGGTTTGGGTTGCTCTCTCTCTGTCACTCTCTTTCCCTCTTTCTCCTCTATTAATCTAAAGCTTAAGATATCATGGGCTGCATAACAAAACATGAAACATGATTAGTTTTTTAGTCACCTTATTTCACTCAAGTCACGAACCTGACTCAGGTACACACTTCCCCTTCTCCTATTCCCTTCTCTATCTTTAGAAGGCTCTTCCTTATCGTTAAGACTAGAAGTTATTCACACACAAAACTTTATTAGTTAAAAGATTGAGTGTTGCCCCGCCTGCTGATGGCGATAAGCCGAAATCGGTCCAGGGATATTCATATCTTACAGCAAAAATACCCTCAGAAATTTTCCTCAAATATAACAAATAACCAAAGTTTATAATATAATGTTAAGTTTATGTCATAAGTTTTATAACTGATAAATTAAAAGTAACTAAAAAACTGAAAATAGTCCAAGAGCTGGACCTGAATAAAATATTGCTTACTTTGTACTACATTAAACCAATTTTCTGAAAATATACCTTAAATTATGAAGAAAAAACGTTGTCTGTCTATCCAGAATGGAGCCCTTCATATAATTGCGCATGCTCAAAATATTAGGAAATCGCATAAAATTTCAGTTTTCTTGAAATAAGGTGTTTCCTGTAGGTCATGTGCAAAACAAGAAGATAATTTTTTTTTAAGGCGAAAAATGTTCTATAAAATGAGTGTTTATTCATCAAAATCGGATAACTACAACCAAAGTTATCTCTTTCAAAAACACTAAAAAATGGTTACTTTATGCAAAGTCAGCGAATTTCTAAACAAATGATTGCCTTTTTGTTTATTTTTTTGTCATTTAACAAATGTCATAACTTTAGATGTAGTTATTCGAATTTGACGAAAAAACACTCGTTTTACATGAAATTTTATCAGCTTCATAAATGTTTTGTAATATTTTTGTCTAATCATGTTTTGTACACGACCTACAGGGAACCACTTTTTGCAAAAAAAACTGGAATTTGTGCGATTTTATAATATTTTAAGCTAGCACATTCATATGAAGGGCTCCACTCTGAATAAGCAGACTAAGCTTTTCCTTCATAATTTAAGATATATTTTCAGAAACATTTGGTTCGAAGTAGATCAAAATGAGTCACATTTTTTAGACCTGGCTCTTGGACTGTAATTCAAAACTTATAAATTGGAAATTCTATTTTCAATAGATAACCATTAAGAAACAGAATTTAAGACAATACAGTCCTAAGCCCTTCAAAAGCAAAGGGTTGAAAGTAATACTCTGGAATTGTTCCCAAAAGTAAAGGATATTAGGCTTAGTTGCTGGTTTGCCAGGAATTATAGCCAAGTTTAGCCTATTGCTGTGTTTTATAGTAGTTTTATTTGTTTCTTAAATAGGCCGGAATTATATATCCGAGGATTACAAAATAAATAGTTGTAATAAAAGGAATTATTTTGATCTAAATGTTTTTGTTTGTATAAATTTTGAAAATTCATTTTAAAAAATCTAAAACTAATAAAAATTGAAATTTTATTGAAAATTTAAGAATATTGTCATTCTAAGCAGCTTTTCCTCTAAAAAAGTAGGTAAGTCACGCTTAACTTATCAAAATGCTATCCATTTCTATTACGGAGAAAAAACCCATCTAGATTTAGTAAAATGCAATATGGTGTTATTGAGAAGAATTAAAAAATAATACTCTATATAGGAGCATAACTGATAATAGCAAAGCCGGTTATCTGGTTGTCTTAATAATGCTACAACCCTAATAATATACATTTTTCTTTTAACAAAGTTGGCAATACTTCCATTTGCTGAATTATTCAGTTATATTTTTACTTAATGCTAGATTACTATAAATACGGATACAAATATTAGTACAATATAACTTTTGAAGCATTTTAAATTGTATTTTAAAGTTTTTTATAAAAAATATGTAAAAAGTAGTTCTTGTCAACAAATTTTAGATTCTCGTACTCCATAAAATTTTTGATGTCTAAGACCGATTTTATTAAATACTTAGCTGGTTTTTCAGTTATTATATTTTTATTTTATGCAACCTTCTTCATTATTGGACATTGATGACACGTTTATAAAATTATATTTAGTTCTTAGGGTGGTATCTCTACTTAAGACCAACGGTGAACTGGCTTTCTTGTTATTAGTAGAATCCCATTCCGTCTTAAGCTCCTTCTATGCCAGTATTATTCTAAGATTAAGAAGATAGAAGTATTTTTTTCGCGCCAATCTCTCATGATTATCTTTGAATTTTTTCCTCATTTTTTCCACCAAAAGAAGGACTTAAATAGAAAGAAAACATTTTGGGTCCATCACACTACTTCGGCAGATAAAACCACACACCGCATAAATAACTATACATATTATATTATTACTTATTATATTATAAGTAAACGCAAACTACATAAAATACGCATTATGTGACATTTAATGTGTGATTTCATGCTAAGAGTTGGGAGAGTAAAAAGTTTAATCTATGAGATGGAATATGAAATTAACTTTAATCCCTTACATCTCTAGTTTCTGTAATTCACAGGATTACTGTGTTTTCCTTCACTTCGTCTGTATTTGAGTGTATGTGAATAAATTAACTACTCTATTTCTCTCTTAAAATTAATTTAAATTTATATTTTGACGGAAATAAACTTTTCCAAACAAATTAGTTACTTATTTAGTTATTTACATAACTATATAAATACCTATATGACTGTAACCTAGGCTCAAAAAACCCTTATTTTTTAAACCCAAAAATCGATTTCGGAGAGAAATATCCAGTCGATTCATCTCAAGTCAGTCAATCACTATTGAATCTACATTAAATACTAAGCATATTTCTTTGCTTATAAGCATTAACTTACTAACAAAAGTCATTGTGTCTGTGAAGTCATTGAAGCAAATCAAAGAAGGTACTTGATCCCTTAACATTAAATTTTTATATTCTCTCTTCTCTACATTAAATTTTAACTATTATAAAGTAGCAACATTTTTATTTTTCTTTACAGTATTCTACACTTTTTAAAGTATATTATGATTGTTATAAAATTGTTAGAGAAATTTTGAAATAAGAGAAGTTTATACGGTATAATCCGTGCTATTATTATTATTATTATTTTAAAACTCTGTTCTAAAACTTACTTATTTTATCCCCTAATCCTTTCAAGAGCTCAAGTAAACAAGATTATAAATTTATTTGTTTTTTTTTTCTCATTTCCAGAAAAAAAGAATCTTTTTCATGAAAAAATGAAGGATGTAGAAAATCTTATTATACCCTTCTTTATGTAATAAAGAAGGATTATATTAATTAAAGTTATTAAAGAACTTTTAATTTAAACTTAAAGAGAGTTTAAATTTTATTAACGTTATTTATTATCAAATAAATCAACCTCACTTAGCATAAAATATGGATTTTCTCTAATTCTATTACATAGAAAAAGAAGCATTTTTATTGAAAAAAAATCGGGAGGGGGCTACCTAGGAACTCATCACATCGGCTTCGCTACGCTCATCCTCCCTACTTCGGACCTGCTTAGTCCAATTTACATAATTCATTTACATAAAGGGGTATAGTCAAGCCAAATTTCAATTCAATTAGATTTTTTCCATTTTAAAAAACTTATACAAGTCATTCGATAAAAATTAAACTACTGCTGCAAATGAAATGAAACTTAGCAAATAAGTAGGACTTGTATATGACTGCATGCGTGCCAAACCTCAAACCGATCAATAAATATTTTCGCGTTTTATGAATTTTCAGGCAGACAAATTGTTAATAAATTCTTAGGAGGTCTAAAAAAACATCTAAAATGTATAATTTAGGTAAAATTCCGTTTTTGGATTTTTCCCCTAACACAATATAAATACAAGTAAAAATAATTTAATATAAAATAATAATGTGGAACCAAAAAGGGGGCATTATTTTAATTTTCACCGGGTTTTACTATAAAATGATATTGCGTTAAGTTCATGTACTTATTCTACTGAATCCAATTCGTTTATTAAATTTAACAAATTTCGCTTCATTCCAATCAAAGTTGGCACATGTATGAAAACTTTTTGTCAGTTTTAATTTGTTAAATAAGTTTGTCAAAACAATAATTGTTTTAATGATCAACATATGCTCGATAAAAAATATAAATAAATAAGAATGAATGTTTAGTATAAATCGAACGAATTGATAAAATAAACGCTAAATGTAATAATGTTAATGTAATAAATTAATTAATAAAACCTCCATAAAACGTATTTAAAAAATGAACAAAATTCAATTATTTATAATATGAGTCAAAAGATTTATATAAATAATAGGCTTACTTTATAATTTATATAAAGTAAATAATAAGCTTACTTTATAAATTGTATAAAGTAAATAATAAGCTTACTTTATAAATTGTATAAAGTAAATAATAAGCTTACTTTATAATTTATATAAAGTAAATAATAAGCCTACTTTATAATTATATAAAGTAAATAATGAGCTTACTTTATAATTTAAATAAAATAAATATAGCTTACTTTATAATTTATATAAAGTAAATAATAAGCCAACGAAGATAGCTCACACAATTATTTTCCCTTTTCTAAGGCCATTTACTATTGTATCGTATATTATAAATTTATCTAATCTAAAATGAAGTAAAAGTAAAAAGAAGAAAGAAAAAAATTACTTCTGCAATGCAGCGTGTATTTCACAGTAAGACTTTTAAGACCCCAATGCTAAATCAAATAGAAATTCTCATATTCAAAATTCAATAAGAAAATCTCTTTTAAAAGGGGAGAGCACTGCGAGCAGAATATATTCTCCCCTAATATTGCTTTTATCTTAGGTTTTATAATACTGACACTTTTACTTTTCTATGCCTATAAAAGTGTATTTTCAGTTATTTTTCTTTGAACAAATTCGCTAAATGGCTGAAATATGACATTTGAACAAATTCTCTTAGTGGCTGAAATATGCCATTTGAACAAATTCGCTGAATGGCTGAAATATGCCATTTGAACAAATTCGCTAAATGGCTGAAATATGCCATTTGAACAAATTCGCTAAATGGCTGAAATATGCCATTGAACAAACTGAAATATGTCATTGAAAAATTCGCTAAATGGCTGAAATATGCAATTTGAACAAATTCACTAAATGGCTAAAATATATTATTTGTACAAATTCGCTAAATATGCGGTAGTTGGACTCGAGAGTGTCCTTATAAAAAGTTTATGTAAAGTAAAATGTATAAAAAAAAACTTAAGCAAAAAAAGGATTTTAAGCAAAAAAGCAACTTTTAAAAGAAATTTTCCCGGCTTGTAAACCTCCAGTTTAGATTTTTACTTTTCCTCATTTATACTGTAGGTGTATAGAAAAAGTATTGTGTTTGCAAATACAAATCCTAACTGGGATGTCACCTGAAGTATCCGTTTATTGTTAAAGTTGTTTTTTAAGCCTCCAAAGTGTTTTTTTCAAATTTGTCCGTCTGTACCTGTGTTTTGTGTGTGTGTGTCAGTCTGAAGTTCGCGTAGTTAATTGTAGTTTCCTGTGCTTATGCAAGAGAGTTGAAACATTGAACGATAATTAGTCTATAGGTGTAGCTATGTTATTCGGAAAATAACTTTTTATGACGTCCTTAACCCGCGATAATGACAGCAAAAATTTTGAAAATTCATAAAATGCAGAGAAATATAGCGATCGGATTGAGATTTAGCACGTATTTAGCTTTGTATAAGACTAAAATATGTGCTAAATTTCATCTCATTATCAGCATTAGTTAAATTGCTATAAAATGAATTGTGTATGTTTTTTTAAAACTTTAAAAAATAATTTAATGGAGTTAAAATTCTGTATAAGTGTATACCTTTTTGTGATAAAAATGTACACTAAATTTCGTTTCAATACGACAAATATATCCATGATTTTGGTTGGATCATAAAGGTTAAGCAGCGTTGAGCGTGTTTAGAGCCTGAATGGGTGAACGATGGGAAGGAAATGGATATATTTACTATTTGAAGACGAGCGAAGGGAGTCCGAAGACTAGTTTCAGTATAAATTTAGCGACATTTATATCCTGAGGACGAGCGAAGCGAGTCCGAAGTTGGAAGGATAAATTTAACGAATCGGATGTAAAGAAGAAAAGTTCTGAAGTACCCCGTACCCGATTTTTTAATAACAATTATATAATATTTTTCTGGTCAAAATAAATGTATAATTATTAATTTAAATGAATCATTTGTTAAACATAACAGGATAATGTAAGTCTTTAAGTAAGTTTTTAACTTAAAAATTTAAAGATAGTGATTTATCTCTAAAGTTTTCTTTCACACTTAGCTATTCTATATAGATATATTAATAGCTTAAAGTCAGACTTCTGTTAGTATAAATAGCTATATTTGTTTAGAACTTAAAGTTGTATCGTAAGCATTGTGCCAAGTTTTAGAAATGACATATAGCCAAATAAACTGGTTAATTAAAATAACATTGATGGCATAAATTGGTTTATACGGCTTAACTTTAATTGGAGAAATTTTATTCAAACTTTTAAACGTAGAATATTTTTTTTTTAAATAAATTTCGAATAAATATTTATTGATTTATACAGAGACAAAAGAACGAAAAGTCTTTTCAATATATGATTTGATTATTTGTAAAAGTTATAGATGAATATGAAAACCTATCAGTGACATATTGTGAAGGATAATTATTGTGAATTTAAATTCAATTAAACATGTAAGAGGGAGGGGCAGTGAGCTTTTATTCGTTGAAGTAATTTGTTTATAACTCTTCATTATTAGGGTTTCGAAGATATTTTCAAAACTTTATTTAACATTTAAACACGACTATTTGTCAGTCTGGATCTCGTAGACTGAAGTAGCTAGAGATGTGAAAATTGCAAAGTAGGTAAAATTTAAAAAATTACCCCATGTACCAATATAGGAAAACATATTTAACGTTTTTAAGTGCTTAGTTTATACACACACACAACTATATATGTAACAATGAATATGTAAGTTCTTATAAATCCTTAATGTTTTAATTCAAAAATTTCAAGATGCTGATACATTTCTCTAATGCTTACTTCTTACATTTTCGGGGTAGCGGGGTAAAGGGGGAACCGGAAGGCTTAAGATAAGACCTAGCTGAGTAATGTGAAGGTTTAAGGGGTTTCGCGGAGTGAGTTTTAGTTGGTATGAGGCAGACCCTGAGTCCAACACTGTTGACAGACCGCTGTCTTCGTGCGTAAATGCATTTCTCTCTTTATTGGGTTAAATTTTTCCCACAAGAAAAATTTTGCCAAAAAAAACTTCTTACATTTAGAGACATTATTAAAATGATATTTCCTATAGTATACATACAGCAAGAAATTATTAAATTTGTATTAAATGAAGTTATGTATGTTAAACGATACCATCATAAACAATCCTAATGATTAAACTTAACATCTTTCTTCTTCTGCATTTCTACATGCATATGTATTGGCTTTTTGCTCTGACAGTGTACACACCAGTATCTACGTTTTATTTTATTTATTTAATTCACAAGTTATTTTATTGTGAAATAAGACAAAGTGGTTTTTGAATAGCTAATTTAAAATGTTAAAAATTTGCTTGTAAGCCTATTATTTTTACATTTATAAAAACAAATTTAAGCTTAAAAATGTAATTTTTACGATTAAAATAGAATTTACATATAATATTTGCACTCATTCATAAACATTCCTTATTCACACTGAAGAGTTAGCTTTAGGCTCTAATAGAGTTCATATCAGTTTCCCGGTTTTATTTGGTTTTATAATGAAATAGTGCATATTTCTACACGAATTTTGGCAAAATTGTGAATTACTATGTGTTCAATAAACTAGTGTGTTCAAAATTTAAAATTATTTTTAACATGTATGTTTAAAATAATTAAATCTAACAAATTATGTTTAGTAATTTAGTTTTAATTAATATTAAATAGCTACAAATGTTTTGTTCTTTGTTCCAATAATATCAACAACACTCAGACATCTTAATCACAGATTTGACCTTCATTAATTTGAAGAGTAGGGTCTCAAGACCCTACTCTTCCTAAACTTTAATTGTGAACTGTTTGTAGTTCTAACTCTGTCTACTAGATGGCACCTCTAGTAATACTACTGAATTACAAATCTTTTACATCATCCTTTTCAAAACAGAACTTTATTCTCAATTTTTATTTCTTAAAGTGACTAAAAATAAGAGCAAAGTGAATAAAAATTTAAATGCTGAAGCTTGTTCAGTATCAATCAACTTAGAAGAATTTAGTAATCAGGTGTTGAAAGATTTTATTAAAATGCTAGATATGAAGAAATTGGCAACTAGATTTCATTGGATGTAAAGCTAGATAGCTAGATTTAAGCTACATCATTGAAAGTACAGGCTAGATATGAAATAAGCAAGCTATAACTTAAAAGTATACGCCTTTAAAATTACATAAAGCTTATTGAACTTCAAAATCAAGTTAGATTCATTGAAAAGCTGAATAATGATAGAATAAATCGATCGAAATTTCCTTAGAAAGTGAGGATGATGTAACAGCTATAATAAAAAACAAATCTTAAGCTCAAAGGTACGAAGATTAGATATTAATAAAGATCTTTTACTGCCTACTTGAAGAATAGTATCTAAAGTAAATAAAAAAGCAATAAAAAAAGAATTGAAGAAAAATAAAAAAAAATTGAAGAAAAATAAAAAAAAAAATTGAAGAAAAATAAAAAAAGAATCAATACTACAATGATACGGGATGAGCTTATAGTTAAAGAAGAAAAAATTATCTGGATAGAAGGAATAGGAGTCTATCATGTGTCCAACAATAAAATTACCGAAGGGCAAAATTGTTAAAAGAAATCACTAAATAATATTTAAATTATATAGTACAATAAATAATTAAAGATGAAGCCAACACATTATAAAATAAGAAAAGTTTATAAAAGAACTATCATGTTTTGTAAACATTATAAAAGACCAATAAAAATAATAAATAAAGTTTATAAAAAAATATATAACAGCCGCATAGATTATACATTTTAGAATTACCTATGTTGACAACCATTGCTGTTTAACAATTGAATTATTAAAATAAAACAAAACCAAAAGTAAATAAATTAACATAAAATAAAACAACACCCTACAAAGTTAAAAAACAAGAGCCTCTTGGCTCTCTGCAGCCCCAGCCCAAATCGGCGTCAGCGCTGGGGCCAAATATTGACTTTCTAAACAAAGCGCCCCCGTGCGCTTCTGCCACTTTGTGGCCAAATGGTTCTTCTCCTATATCAGATCGTCATATTACTAATTTATTTAATTAGTAATCGGCAAAGCCGTTTCAGTGGTTCCTGATGACAAAAAAAATAGATTTCGCGAAATTTAATGTTATTTTATATGTTTTCTGGGGATGCTAATTAAAATGGAACCGGTCCCAAGTCGATAAGACCACTCTAAGTGACCAAAAAATCGAAAAAACTGTAGTAAATTGCCGGAAACCAAAAATGAGTTACGAGTAAGTGCTTGATAAATGAGAAACTGCTGTAGTTATAAAACTGGGTCTTCAAGCAAGAAATGGAATGTTAAGCATGTAAACACGCATTTTAAAGGAAACATGCCGCAACAAACGGCCCAACGCGCTACATTTTTTTCTTTTACCAGGAAAAGTCTTTCTGGTGAAGAACAGAAGGTAGTAAAAAAGATAATAAACTGATAAAACCTTGGTAAGATAGAGTTAGTATTGAATTGTGATATTGGATAAATCCAATCTGTTACTTTGTTTAGAAAGTCAATATTCTCGATAAAATTTAAGATTTCAGTTGATTCGATGTTCCTCTAAAGATGTCATCAAATTAAATAGTTTTTGAATTAAACTTGAAGAAGTATAGAAAGAGAAATTGAGAGAGCTGGGTTCGGTTATTGAGTTGAACGGGGAGACTGGAGAGAGTCAACAAATGAAGAGATATTACTTGAACTAAAGGCAAAAAACTTTGTTAGAAAAAAGTTTTAAGATACTTTTTTTCTTTTCTGATTTTTCTCTTTAATTATTTTAATTTTTAAACTTAGGTATATATTTATAATGAGCGAACCAAAAGTATAATATAACTAAGAGAATATAATATGAATGCATTTGGACTTAAATTTAAATATAGATTGTGAATTGATAAAGAAGTAAATCAGGAGAGTTGATAGAGCGTATAGTCAGTAGGCTTCTTTGTTAGGCTCTATTTGCTGACTGCCTTGTTGTCCCTATAAAATGTAATTGTTCGATCCCTTATGACTCCAAGCCAACGTCACCAGGCCCTCTTTGCTGACGCATTTAGATAAAAGATATAGTCAGGGGCGTAGCATGAGTACCACGGGGAATATGTGATGCGGACCACCACGCCAGAATTCTTTATGGCGTGGTGGTCCGCATGCCGGGCTAATTTCCTTTAGAATGCATGTTTCCGTACTCTGTGCTCGTCCTCAAATAGTAAATACAACCGTTTCATTCCCAGCGGTCATCTATCCAGACACTGACCATGCTCGATGCTGCAGCTCGAGGCACTGACCATCCAACACAAATCATGGATATACTTTTTTTTTTTTTTTATTTTTTTTTTTTTATTTTATAGTGCGTGCTCCACTCTTAAGTACTACACGCACTGTTCAGTATTAGGAAAAGAATCGATGAAAACTTATTTTTTGTAAATTACTTACATATTTGCATTTAAATATTCCTTTATCATATACAAATTTATTAATTGTCCTTAAGCGATTTATTTTATTATTATTATTATTATCAATTTTTATTTATTATTGTTTCCATAATTAAATTTAAGTGTTTTTCCCCCATTAAGGATATACTTAAGGATATTATTATTATGATATTATTATATTTTATTATTTTATTATTATTATTAGTTTATATTATATATTATTATTTATATTATTATTATTATTATTATTATTATTATATTATTATATTATTTATTGATTATTATATATATTATTATTATTATATTATTTATTATTATATTATTATTATTATTATATATTATTATTTTATTTTATTATTTTATTTATTATTTTTATTTATTATTTATTATTATATATTATTATTATTATTAGGATATTAAGGATATACTTGTCGTATTAAAACGAAACTTATTGAACTTATTTATTGCGTAAAGGTTTACAATTTATTATTATTTATATTTAAAGAATTGTACTAAATTTCAACTCAATTGGATTATTTTCCGATTTTTTTTACAAATTTTTAAAAACCCTACACAAGTCATCCAATAAAAATTAAATTAATAGTGATAATAAGATGAAACATAGCACATATGTTAGTCTTCTTCATGGCCATATGCGTGCTAAATCTCAGATTAATCGCAACATTTTTCCGCGTTTTATGATTTTTCGTAATTTGTGCTGAGATATTATTGCGGGTTAATGACTTCATAATAAATTGTTTTCCAACTAACACAACTACTCTTGTAGACTCAATTTTGTACAAAGTTTCAGCTCTCCTGGAAGCAACGGTGATAAGACGAGTGTCTGCGTGTGTACGCAGACATACAGACAGACAACTTTGTGAAAACAACTCAGCTGGTCTTAAAAACACATGAAATTAATAATTCCGGTGTTATCTCAGTTTTGGATTTTTTTGCTAACACAATACTTTTCCCTACATACCTAAAGCATAAATTAGTTACGAAGAGTAATAGTAGAATATCGGGGCTACTGCATATTCGGCATGGCACAGGATGAGGGTCAGCATCAGGAGCAACTATTTTAAAACTGTATATTTGATCACATCTATGCCCCCTTAACCGGTGTGGTTCATCGAATATCATGATCATGTTCATGTTCATCATCAAGTTCATGATCATCATGTTCATGTTCATCATCATGTTCATCATCATCATCATGTTCATGATCATCATGTTCATGATCATCATGTTCATGTTCATCATCATGTTCATGTTAATCATGTTCATCATAATGTATGTTCATCATACTTCATATTCAATAAAGTTTATTTACATTATGATTCATGTTAACTTGACTCATGTTCAACATGGTTTATGTTCATCATAGATCATGCTCAAAATGGTTTATCATTGTTAAACATGGTTCAGGTTCAATATGATCCTTGTTGAACATGAGCCAAGTTGAACATGAAACAAAATTAACATAAATTATGTTAATTTATGTTCAAATAAATTAATCACTCATTCAAAATCAAACATAAATCATGTTGAACATGAACTATGATGAACATAAATTATGTTGAACATGAATATGATGAACATGAATCATGTTTAACGTTAAAAATATTGAGCATGAACATGATGTTCGATGAACCGTACCGATGGAGGGGGCTTGGATGTACCCAAATATACGGTCATAAAAGAGTTCCTCCTGATCCTGACCCTAACCCTGAAATCCTAGAATAGTTAGAATTTGACAGTTCTGTGTTTTCAGCACAGCTCAGGGTGAGGGTCAGGATCAATGATTGATAAATAAGTAAACGTTCAAGTTATAAAGCATGAACCAGAACCTTAAGCCAAAAATGGATTGTTAAGTACGGAAACACGCATTCCAAGGGAAACACACTAAAAATGACTAAGCGGGAGCACCTTGCGATCATTGGATAATTAGTGTGTGAGGGCCTGGCTATCACAGTCCGTCGTCATTTAAACATTAGGTTAAATTAGGCACAAGATTTAAAATATAAAAAAGTAACAATTAAAAACATGATTTAAAATGGTTTTACCTCTTGAATGCCTTGTGTGATAAAGCTTATTATTTGGTTACACTAAAACAGAAATTGAATGTAAAAAAGTTACTTAAATTTAATAAACTTAACTAGTTAACTAAAACTAACAAGGAATTATACAAAATCGAAATGATGGGACGATCCTACAAAAAAAGCTTTAATTTTCATTATTACCAACACAAACGAAGAGAAAAAAAATATAAACAAGTAAATCTTTATTTAGACACGATTTATATTATAAAAATTACGAGCGCCGATTTTTTTGCCCACTGAAATTTATGAAAACTATACGTTTAAACTATTATATTATCGATGATGAAAACCATTAAATAAACTTCATGGTTAAAGTTAAATATATTATTATTCATAAAAATTGAATGACACCATGCAGAATGACTTGACTATTTTGGATCATGCGCACAAGGTATCGTAATACTCTAGAATAATGCAATATTTTCCCCTTCTAAATCGCAAATATTAAAAATTCTTACTCTCACATAACACATATTTAGACGCTACATTTATTCACAAAACCTTTTGGGTTTTTGTTTACAATTAAAAATATATAAGAACAAAAGAAATTTACAATTATACACCTCTTTAAAATTCTATCTTATTATTAAAAATACATATTTTGTTAACTTTTTAGAATCGCACATTATTGCACAAAAAACTTATAAAATCAGGTACGGGGTTCCTCGGAACTTTTGCTCATTACTTCGGACTCGCTTTGCGTCATGAGTCATCAGAATATATAAATCACCAAATCTACTCCAGCACATCTCCGGACTCACTTTGCTCGTTCTTAGGCAGTCATACTAAGAGCGAAGGAAAGTCATACGTTTTATATTCAGCGGTCACCCATCCAGGCACTGCCCTTGCTCGATGATGCTTAATTTTTATGGCCCAACATCAAAGGATATATTTAAATTAAATGTCGACTCCATTAGATAACTTTTTGATATTTTAAAAATTTTTTAAATAACGTGTACAAGATATTCGATAAAACGAACTCATGTTGAAAATGAGATGAAACTTTGCACAAATGTTTATCTTATACATAACTGCATGCGTGCTAAATCTTAAACCGATCGAGAAATTCTTCCGCGTTTAATGAATTTTCAAAATTCTGGCAGACAAAGAAAAATGGAATAAAAATTAGCATAAACATAACTTTAAATGAGAGAGGATACATCTATACAGTGCTGATCTGTGAGGGATGACATTTTTTATAATCTATAGATAAATATGCGCATTGTCATTGAAAATTTCGTAAATTTAAAATATCAAGTTATGCCGCTACTGCTCAGGTTGTGAAAAGTCTACAAAAAAATTAAATGAAAAAATTTAAAATCATGTAGCCAAAAAATAAAAGAAGCCGGGGAAAAAAGAGACCAGAATATTAAGCTGTCTTTTTATTCATGACGAAAAATTAATTAGATTCCTTTGACAAACTTAGTATTAATATTAATAATGTTTAAACTAATTAGTTTATAGTCTTTGTGAAATTTTCATTTAAAAAAATAATAATATGCTTTTCCACCGAATTTTCTAAAAAGAAAGTTGTTGCTGATGTGAGCCGTATGTGGTTTGAAATCTGAGATTGTGATATATGTATCCGACTAAGAATACAAATCACATTTTTAAACATTTTGACGCGGTTGTCCACATGTGGGATAACTTTCCTATTTAAAACCTCTTTAAAGATAAACGTTAACTGAGAAGCATAGTTTTGTATAAATAATAGGATAATTATGCACCTTTCCTTTGAAAGATACAGAAAGAATGAGTCACGAATAGTGCTTGAAAATTGAGTAACTGCTCATGTTATAAAGCATAAACCGAAACCTTAAGCTAAACCCAAATTGTTTGTTAAGCTCGGATTCACGCATTCCAAAGGAAATTCCACCACCACGCCAGAATTTTTTTCAAGATTTCATCTCTTGCTAGTTTATGCTTTATGGCTTTGGCAGTGCTGGCATCTAGTGGGTGAGTGCCTAACTAATGTTAGGTAGTCAGTGAGATTGTTATTTTATACCTTTGGTATTTTCCTTCGAAATATATATATATAATATATATTATATATATATATATATATATATATATATATATATTATATATATATATATATATATATATATATAGAAATGATTCGCTAGACTCTAGACGTTTGTTGTTGAACAATATGTTAATAATACGGTTTAAAATTGGCACATATTCTTTGGCAAATTACTGTATAATGGATCAGTTATATTAAGCCCTATGACCGTTGGGATTCCGTTAACAGTATAGTCTTTAACTAAGGGGTATATGTCTCCACAACATTTGTATTACATTTTTTAAATTTTTAACGTCCTATAAATGTTTATTTTTCTACTGCATTTGACGGTTGTGTATAATCAAATTGCAAACCGCACAATAAATTAGTACTGGAATAGGGGTTCCAACTTCAGCGATTTGTTTGTTCCGTTGCAGCGCCGGCCCTTCAAGGTAGCGATAAAATAGTAAGCTTGTCGCTTATAATCGGCGAGTCTCGTGTATTTCCGGGGTGACAGGAAAACTTTAGACATTGTTGTGGCACTACTTCATTCAACTTTGTGTGTACGTTTGATTAAAAATATTTCTTCTAGTTTTTCCTTTTGATAATTTCTTTTAATTTTGCTTAGGGTGCCATTTTTCCTTTGACAAATTTTTATTAATGAAAAATAAAACAGAGCTTATCGTACTCTGTGTCGTTTTGGGATGTCCCAATACAGCTCGAAAAGCTACTACTATGTGCTATGTTCAAAAGTTTCAAAATTTAAATTATGTAAATACTTCACAATATATATTCATCGGAATTTTAATTGAAGGTCAGAGTGAGTTCAGGCACTATCGGCGCCCTTATGAGTTAGACGTAACGAAACAGAGTGGGACCTCAATTATGTCGAGCCATCAATGATAACGAATGTCGAATTGGAACAGTTCCCAGATGTAGCATTGCATTTTGCTTGTTACATTTTCTAGGTGTCTTTTGCACAATTATATTGTGACAACTATTCATGTTTTGCAAAACTCGGTAGTATCAAATGAAATATAATTTTAAGACTAACAGCCTACAGGCCAATGTACCGATTTCCACCAATAACAGCCTACGGGCCAAAATTCAATTTCAACTAATAAACAGCCTACAGACCAAAGTGTATTATTTCTCATACTAACAGCATGTATGCTTAACATACATGCCTCAGTAACATACAGGACAATGTATCATTTTCCACTAATAACAGCCTACAGCCAAAGTATCAATTTCTGCCAATAACAGTACAGGCCAAAGCATACAGGCCAATCTAAAGAGATTAAATTACCTGTTTCATTTCATTTTGTGCGATTTTTATTCTGATTTCAGTTAAGAAGAATGATGTTTTCGACGCAAGCTGAAATATTACAAAGGAATAAGAGGTTCAAGAAAAACTATGTAACATCGACGAAGTAAGCCAGCAAGCATGGATCCTTGTTCAGGTAATACTTTATTGAAATGACAAAAATGGTATCCCCTAATCACCAGCCGATTAAGACTAGATTAAGTATTTTTAGTTTACGACTTATAGCCGAATAGCACTATAGGACTTATAGCATACACTTTCTCTAGATTTCCAAAGCAAATGCACACGTTTAATTAAACGCGGTACAAAAACATGTCCCACACGTCAAAAAAATTCTAAAAATGCCTCTAGGGTCTACGATAATTTTATTATTCGTTAAATAAGTAGTTAACTACTTAACTTCGTACTTCGTAGTATTAGTTAAGTAGTTTTATTTACGTTAAGTAAATTAAATTAACAGAGGCCCGAAGGGCCTACGAATTTTTACCATTCTTACTTAAATGGAATTAATTGACCTTCGTCAATTTAAGTTCCATTAATGAATAGTAATTCATTACTATTCATAGTCACTAACACTATTCATAGTGTTGCTCCGGGCCTTTGCCCGGAGCAACTATTCTTTCCTTTTTGGTATTTGAGTTTATGCTCCAAAAATCTAACTAGGTTTTTAAAGAAATCAGCTAAAAGCAAATATTTGGAGAGATCAATAGTTACTTTTCCTCATTTATACCGTAGGATAAAGAGAAGTATTGTTTATGACGTCATTAACCCCCAATAATGACTCAGCTAAAATTTCCAAACATCATAAAACGTGGAAAAATGTTGTGATCGGTTGAGATTTGGCACGTATGTAGCCATGTAGAAGACTAACGTGTGTGTTAAGTTGTATTTTATTTCATTTTATTATTAGCATTAGTTCAATTTTTATACTTACACTAACTACTCATCCTCTACCTCTCAACTACTAATTTTCCTCTACTGCTAATTCTTGACTTCTCTTACTCTACAACTTTTATTCTACTACTTATACTCTACTACTTATGCTATACTACTTATACTCTACAACTTATGCTATACTACTTATACTCTACAACTTATGCTATACCACTTATACTCTACTAATTATGCTCAACAACTTATACTCATTGTAATCTCCTACATCTAAATAATTTCAAAATTCATAGATCCAAATCAACAAATAAAAACTTGATGGATTTAAACATTCCCTAACATTTATGGATAATACTAATGCTTTCTTTGATTGCAGATCTCGATTCGTTCTTCAACGAATCAGGATGCGGCAACCAAACCGAAGACACCGAACACAGCTACGTACCCTATGCGGATCGACTAGAAACCTATTTGGTACCAATCGTCTTTGCAGTCATATTTCTCATCGGAGTTATTGGAAATGGAACATTAGTATTAATATTTTTAAGGCATAGATTAATGAGAAATGTACCAAATACTTACATATTAAGTTTAGCTCTTGGAGACTTACTTGTGATATTAACATGTGTACCATTTACATCAACCTTGTACACGATAGAATCGTGGCCTTACGGCGAAATGATCTGCAAGCTATCTGAAGCTAGCAAAGACGTATCTATAGGCGTATCTGTTTTTACTTTAACAGCTTTAAGCGCGGAGAGGTATTGTGCTATAGTGAACCCAATAAGGAGACATTTATCAACAAAAGCTATGACAGTTGTAACAGCTGTGCTTATTTGGATAATCTCAAGTATTTTAGCGTTCCCAGCCATAATATTTTCTAACGTACAAAGCGGATACTTAGATAACAACCAAACGATCAAATATTGTTCGCCTTTTCCACCGGAATACGGAGAAGCGTACCAGAAGTCAGTAGTTCTGTTCAGATTCCTCGCTTACTACGCATGCCCGCTTTGTATAATAGGCGCTTTTTACATCCTCATGGCACGCCATCTAGTATTAAGTACTAAAAACATGCCTGGGGAAAGAGCTCAAAACATTTCAAACCAAATACAAGCGAGAAAAAAAGTTGCCAAAATGGTATTAGCTTTTGTTATTATCTTTATCATTTGCTTTTTGCCTTATCATACTTTTAGCTTGTGGTTTCATTTTTATCCTTTTGCTCAGGATGATTACAACGAATACTGGCATATATTTAGAATCGTTGGTTTCTGTTTCAGCTTTATTAATTCTTGTATTAATCCAGTAGCTCTTTATTTAGTGAGTAAAGCTTTTAGAAAGCATTATAACAGATATTTATTATGCTGGTGCCATAAAGAAAGTCATTGTCATGATTTGGCTCTGACACACGTGAGCTCAAGGTCTTTGAGGCACAGTCAGTCAGTTCTAACAAGTCAGCTGTCAGTCAGCAACGTTGAGAAGACCTGACAGTCGCTTTACTTTATATCAAATCAATAGGGGTTCGAGGGGCGGCGAGCAAACTCACAGTATTATTCTCGTAATCGAGTTTTCCTTGCCTAAATTGCCCCCGCTGACTTTTAACAGTGACTCCCTGAAATGATTTTCATTTCATTTTAAATAAAATTTGACTACTCTAAGAAAATACTTTCCAGTTTCTTCTTTCTCACTTTAGCCTCATCTAACACTAAAATTAAAGCAATGTACTTAGAAATGTTCAAAAGAACTTAAGAACATTAAAATGTAAACAAGGAAGAAAAATATATTTTTACTTTTCCTCATTTATACCGTAGGTATACAAAAAGTTTTGTGCTTGCATAAAATCCAAAACCGGGATGTCACCGGAATAATCCGTTTCAGGTGTTTTTAAGGTCTCCTAAGTGGTTTTTACAAAGTTTTGTGTGAATGCCTGTTATCGCCGTAGCTCACAGTGTGTTTATGTTTATGCTAGAGAGTTGAAAATTTGTGTAAAATATGTCTATACATTTTTTTATTTTCTGTCTATACATTTTCCGGATAGTTGTGCTATCCAGAAAATGTTTTGTTTATGACGTCATTACCCCCAATAATGAATCAGCAAAACTTTTGAAAAATCATAAAACGCGGGAAAATGATGCTATCAGATTGAGATTTGGCACGCATATAGCCATGTATATATGTATTATACATTTATTCAGGAATAATGTATATACAAGACTAACTTATATCTGCCAAATTTTATTTCAATAACAGCATTAGTTCAATTTTCATCAAATGACTTGTGTACGTTTGTACGTGCTGTATGGTTGACCGCTGAGAATCTGAAGACGAATAAAGCGAGTCCCAAGACGTGTTTCAGTATAAATTCGGCGAATTATATATTCTGAGGACGAGCGAAACGAGTCCGAAGTACGGATGTGTTGAGGAAAAATTTTGAGGTACCCAATTTTTCACTTTTCTTGGATTTAGACACAACGTATATAAAAGTAATATCAAAATGAAATCGTGTTTTAAGATCTCCTGAATGATTTTTCCTACCTCTGTTGTCATCTCTCCTATGATGTCTTCCTCCTTCCTCCTTTGTCGTCCTTTCTACCGCCGTTGTCGTCCCTCTTACCTCCGTTGTCGTCTCTCCTATCTATGATGTCGTCCCTTCTTCCTCCGTTGTCATTCATCCTGCCTACACTAACGATCTTCCTACCTCCTTTGACGTTCCTCCTACCTCCGTTGTCTCTTAATATAATACACTCCTTAGTAGTAACTTTAGATACGAACTATACTTTGAAGACAACCTGTATACAAATAATAATTTTATATTTACTTGACGATTACAAAAATCTATATTGCACAAAGAATACAGAAACATCATTCTTAAAGAGCAATATAATCATAATTTCATGCAACAAAATATTTAACCTTTACCTGAGTTCTGAACTCAAAACACTTAAGATTTTTAATGAGCACTAGTGGAGTTGTTCATAATGAAAGGAACGAAGAAAAGAGTCTCTCCACAAAACTATTAATTTATTCAAAGCGCTCTCAACCTACATTAGGCCATCATCAGTGCCTGTACAAATAAGTAAAAATAATAAAAAAATTAAAAGCAGTAATAAATGATAGGTTAAATGATGTAGGTTGAAATCGCTTTGAATAAATTAATAGTTTTGTGGAGGGACTCTTTTCTTCGTTCCTTTCATTCAAAATACTTAAGTTACCAGTCAGGAACTGTAACTACTCTGACTGTTCAAAAATTAACCGCTCTTTCATTACCTTAAAATAAAAATTATCCAACGTTCAGGCAGTGGACGATATAACACTGTACAAACTTTTTTACAACACATACAATTTTACCTTAATGGAATAATACATTTTAATATTCTCAAATTAAATACAAATTAATTATGCTCTTTAATTAAGTGTCAATAAAAATACAATTAAAACTGTAATAAATAAATGTAATTAACAGAGAGATTATAATTTCAAATTTAAACTAACTTGAATATTAAACCAAGTACATTTAATTAATTTCGGTCGATAATTTAAATTTATATTACACAATTCAAATGTATATAATCTAATTAAAATAATTTACTTGTATGTCAAACATTAGAAAAGCCTATTAAATTTATTGAAATGTATTCTGTACTTTTTACTTTTCCTTATTTATATCGTAGGTATATAGAAAATGTGTTGTGTTTGTAATAAAATCATGGATTTGGATTTCACAATTTCATTATCCGTTTCAGATGTTTTTAAAATCTTCTGAGTGGTTTTCACAATGTTGTCTGTCTGTGTGTGTGTGTGTGTGTGTGTGTGTGTGTGTGTGTCTGCTATTATCGTAGCTATTATTCTCCCGCTGTAGTTGTGCTATTCAAAAAAAATTGATGTCGTCATTAACCCGCAATAATGATTCAGTAAAAATTTCAAAAAATCATAAAACGCAAAAAAATGATTTGAGATTCGGCACGCAATGTAGCCATGTATAAGAAAGACTAAGTGCGAATTTCCATCCCATTATCAGCAGTAGTTTAATTTTTAACAAATAACTTATGTGCGTTTTACTAAAAATTCGAAAAAATATTCTAATTGAAATGAAATTTGGCGCAAGTGTATACTCGACGTAATAAGTAAGTGTACAAAGTTTCGTTTCCATTTGACAAGTATATCCTTGATTTTTGTTGGATCATAAAAGTTAAGCAGCATCAAGCGTGGTCAGTGCCTGGATGGGTGACCAGGAAATAATTAATTTACAATCCGAGGATGAGCGAAGCGGATCCAAGGACATATTGCAGTGTACACGACTTAAATATTCTGAGGACGAGCGAAGCGAGTCCGAAGTAGTGAGGCTGAGTGGGGCGACAATGAAATTACTCATCTTTCATTGAAACATCTTTTTGAGGTGCTCAGGACTGTATAACCTGATTGGGACCTTCTCTAAAGTTATGTTAAGGTTATGATAAATACATTTCGCCTATTTTTCACACATGGAATTTATTTTGTATTTTAAAAATTCTATTATACAATTTACTGTATTTTTGTACTGTTTATTTCATTAAATTATTATTCCAAGGTGTACAGGTTACTTTTTTGATGTTTTGAAATTCAACTAATTGGTCATACTAGTAATAATATATTAATGATTTTATCAAATTTGTTTAATGTATAAATATATAGATTTGTCTATTTTATCAATACACTGATTTGTTTAATGTATAAATTTATAGATTTGCCTATTTTATCAATACACTGATTTGTTTAATGTATAAATATATAGATTTGCCTATTTTATCAATACACTGATTTTTTAATGTATTACTATCCACATACAGTTGTCTATTGTATCATTTTATCAGATTTCTTAATTATATAATGTATAGAACATATTTTGTACTACAGTAAATTTGTATTTGTACAGCAATCATATTTGTTAATTACATTATAATAGTTTATTTATGTATTTTACTATTACATTAAATATTTACGGATATTTGTTAATTGTATAGTTACAGTAATCTAGTTTTACGTATGAATGCTAAATACACTAAATTTGTTTACGGTATCCTGGTAGATTTGCCAATTATATTTGTAGATTTGTTTATTGTATATCGCAGGGGAAAAAATAAAGCGTATAGAAATGTAAATAGCACTTTCTTAAAAAGTTAATTGTATGTAATAATTAATTAATAATAGTTAAGATAAATTACTGTTCAGTTATTGTATTTCATAGAAGTTTTTTTTAATTAATATGTATTAAACGAAATGATATGGTATACAGAATAAGAAGCGTTAATTGGCATTAGAACAATTAGATCGTTAATTTTAAGGATTACGATTATGACTAAATACTAAATTTTATGATTACATTTATAGGAAAATCTTTAATTTATGCATAATCATATATTTTAATGATTACAATGATGAGTAAATAATTTATTTTGATGATAACATTGATGAGTAAATGTTGTTCTCAGTGATATAATTAACACTACACTTAAGAGGATAATAAATAATTCTTTGATGGTCAAAACACGACTGAATGTATATTTCAATTACATGACAAATTATGTCTAATTATGTCAACTCATGTTAAAATTTATTCCAACAAATCCCCCCTTTAAATTTTAACATCAGTTAAAGAATACATTGGGATTTTGCCCACACTCATTTCTCACCAGTCGTACATACTAACTATACAACTGAGCTTATTTATACACTATATACTACTATACATATATATTATTTTACAAATATTCGATCATACGAATATAGAATCATAGAATATTCATACGAAATACTATATATACTATATATACTATATATACTATACTATATACTATACTACTACTATACTATATATACTAATATAATATATCATCATACGAATATTCGATCATAGAATATATTCAATATATATTCCTAAAATTTATTTTGGGTCTTTAATTAAGAAACAAAAATCTAATTATTTAAAGTTAATTTAGATTAAATTTAGTCTTTCTAAACAGCTCTTTAATTGGGGCCGAAATAGATTTAGTCAAAAAATCTGCAAGTTGATCAACTGATGCAACGTATGCGAATTAAAATTTTTATTTTTGTACTCCTGGTTGACAAATTGAACTTGCCTAACCAAATGTGCCGATTTACTCGAAACATTTCCCTCCTTCGCGAGAGTAATGCTTCCGTCTCGAGCTCCTTTCCTAGCAATTTTGCGAGCAGTGATTTAACTAGATCTCGTGTTTTACATCTCTTTGTTTTCTCAGTGGATATAATTAACACTACACTTAAGAGGATAATAAATAATTCTTTGATGGTCAAAACACGACTGAATGTAATTTCAATTACATGACAAATTATGTCTAATTATGTCAACTCATGTTAAAATTTATTCCAACAGTAAATAATTTATTTTAATATACTTGAGATTGAGCGTGAATGGAGTTAATCATAAATAATTAAATGAAAAGTCTCTCCACAAAAATAAAAAACTTTATAGCAAATGCGCTTTCAACCTAGCTAGAGGCCATTATCAGTGCTATCATCAAGTTTGCACTGATGATGGCCTCTACCTTGTTGAAAGCGCTTGCCATAAGTTTTTTATTGTGAGAGATTTTCATTTAATTATTATTTTAATGGTTACATTGATGGAAAATAAATTTAATTATTACATTGATGTGTATATCGTTTATTTTAATGATTACATTGATGAGCAAATAATTTATTTTAATGAGATCTTTGTGTAAATTATTTATTGTAATGATAAATTACATTGATGTCTAAATCATCTTACATGGATGTGTTAATAATTTATTTTAATGATTACATTGATGTGTAAATCATTTATTTTAATGATAACATCAATGTGAATTATTATTATTTTAATGATCACATCTATATGTAAATCACTTATTTTAATGATTACATTTTTTTTTTAATTAAATTCCGGAGGAAAATAATTTCCTAGTACTTACCCTCGTATGTGTCCATTGACCTGAAATGATACATAATGTGTAAATCATTATTTTAATGATTAAATTGATGTGTAAATCACTTATTATAATGATTGCATTGATGTGTAATGATTAACAAATCAATGTAATCAAAAATCTTTAATTAATAATTTTTTAAATAAATAATTTATTTTAATGATTACATTCACGGGGAATTATTTAATTAAAGATTACATTATGTGTATTTGCCTCCGTGACCGTGATTGTACAGGCACTCGATTTTGGCACCGGAGATTTGGGGTTCGCAGCCCGAGCTATGCTCTAAGATTATAGCATAGTTTGTATTAAAATATTTTGACAACTCTAATTTTTATAGGATAACAGATGCTACCCACCTGATGTTCTTCCCGCAGGGAGAATACCCTGATGGGTCGAATAGCCATAATTTATAGACAAATAAAACACTAATTTAGTAGATGATTATACAAATGAATGAGCCACTTATCAAAAATGATTGCATACATTCTTTTATGCAATTTATTATAAACTCAAATATAATTATGACAAAGTGATACTATAAATATTTGTACAAAGGCAAAAATAGAATAATGTACGTAAATACTATATGCTTAGATTCGCTTGGTTTTCAGGCTTTTATGTTCTAAACCTAAGTTCTTACAGGGTAGAGTGATTTTTTAAATGTTTTAAAATATAAAGTATATGAAAACAATATGATTTAAATTTACTATATTTAAGTTATATCCAAAATTTATAAATGTTATATAACGGTATATACGTCCGTATATGCGTCGCGTATATACGTCTGCATATACAAACGAAGACGTCCGTAGTATATAATATATATATATATATATATATATATATAATATATAATATATATATATATATATAAAATATATATATATATCGTATATACTATCATAAGGAATCTATCTTTACCACAAGGTTAATGATTGTAGTAAGGGTTACTAAAAATATTGCATATCTCTGGACCGGTATCGCTTAAACCGATCATAAGAAGTAGAGGGGGGGGGGCAATACTTGAGCTCTCAATTACAATACATTATGAAAAAACTTCTAGTCTCAATAAGTAAGAACGAATTCACTGATGATGTCTGGACCAGGGTACAGCTATTCCCTTTATACTTAAAGAGTCGTATCTTCCACTCTAAACTGGTTTTAAACGATCCATTAGCATAAAGAACTTCATTCGCAAACTTTTCCAAAGGAAATTCTCTATAGATCAGTTCGAAATATTTAGAATAGTCACCATTATAATATTTTTTTGAGAGTGGCAATAAAGCGTCAACTTTACAGCCTCAAAATGTCAGTAAAGACCGAATTTAATACTAAGGCGATAAAAACTTTTTTTTTCATCCGGCGGCAGTAAAAGTTAACCTAACAGCCATAACGACCGAATCCTGTAGCTCATTGACGTCGGGGTTGCTAGAGTTCTCTGTTGTGTGGCACTTGACTAGCCAGTGCAGTATGCCTAGCTAGAGTCTAGCGATGCTAGAGGAGCTGATAAGATTGGTTAAACGAGGACGGCCAAGTGAGACTAATGTGATCAGAGTACACTTGTGAACATACACTAATGAAACTAAGCACACTGTGAACTAGTAGTCGGTGCTAGCCAGACCGGTGAGCCTAGTTAGAGTCTAGTTGGTCTAAATGAACTAGGCACACGGTGAACAAGTCATATGCGCCGTCATGTATGTAGGAGGGTGTTCTTCCTAGATAAGTAGGTGAGTACAAACTCAGGGGTAGATGAGTTAAGTGAGATTTGAGTCAGAGGAAAAACTATCATGAACCCATCACGGGTTTGAGCGAAAAATTGGTAAGTAAATAAATAATTTTTTTTATTGAATGCCCACCCAAAAGATAGTGCTGAAGAAGCGATTTTTTATTGATTTAAGAAATAAATCTTGACTCGCTCACCGTCAATAACAAATTTTCGCGCATTAAATCTTATTTTACAGCCTAGTTACACAATCGACTATTCTTTACTATTTAAATAAATTAATAACATTTAATAAACAATATATATAGTATACAGATTAAAAAATAAAATTATGATAATAAAAACGGGATCATATTTAGACAGGTTTTTTTAATTAAATTGGACGGAGGCTCAGGTGCGGACTCTGGCAGACATGACGAGGTAGGATAGAATTTCAATAAATCGCTGTCTCTATGACATGACAGTATTCTCTCTACTCACACTGGCTTGGCTTTGATAACATAAATAACATGGTGGAATAAACTTCGACATTCACTTAACAGAGGATAGCTTCTAAATGAATTAATAAAGTATATAATACAGCTTCATTTAAGATTAAAAATAAATAATGCAGCTAATATAAGTAATAGAGTAAATAAATGCAGCTTACAATAACAAGCATAATAAAGTAAAGTAAATAGTGCAGCTTATAAAAGTAATACAGTAAAAAATGCAGCTAAATTTAGGTAATAGTAAATAATGCAGCTTAATACAAGTAATAGAGTAAATAATAAACCTAATGCAATTATTAGTTTAATCAAAAACGTTCTTGAATCGAAACAAAACTGGCATAAGTCGAGTATTGAGAAAGTTACGAAGCCTATTGTTTGTGAAAACATGACGTCATCAACGTCATGATTTTTAAGTTAAAATGGATTTTAAGTTAAAACATGCAAATTGGCTGACCTTAAGCTCGACAATATACTAAATAGAGACCGGTTTAAGCTGAATCAGACCATCCCAAGTGACGCAAACGGTATACATATTGTTGCCATATATATAATATATATATATATATTAATATATAATATATATATATATTATAATATATTAGGGTCCCTTAGCTATAGGGGTGAAAAAAAAATGTTAGAATGTTGTGCCCCAACCCCTAAATTTTGTTCGAATACATGAAAAAAAAATTCCATAAAACTTTTAGCCCGATCGGAGGGATTAACAGGGCCGCCGGGCCTTGAAGTTATACAGGTGTCCAAAATTCGTCAAAATTGTGATTTTTCGTGACAAATTTTTTCTGTGATTTTTACATTATTTCTAAGTAAAAACAATGCTAATCCACTAATTAGACACTATGGACTTATCATTATGACCTGAAATCATCTTAGTTTGTACTTATCTGACATTTAATGGTGGACATATGTATTTTTCTGAAAAATTTTTTAAAAAAACATTTTTTTTTCTCTACACTGCAAAGTAAAAACTCATAAATATTTTTTTTTGTTATCAATTCATTGGCATATTATGTTCTTGTATACTGGTTTTCTATAATTTAAGACCAATAATGGTTATTTAATACCAAAAATTAGCAGATCTAATGTGAAACATACAAAACACTGTCATCCTATCTCGCAGTAGGTGAAAGCTAAGTAAGTAATGATAAATAGTCCAATTCAGTTTTCAAGAATTTTCAATTTTTTTTGGTTTAATTTATTCAAACAAGCCATTATTGTGACATTTGAAACTTTGTGTCTTACCCCCTTTGCTTGATCCCCCCTCCTCTTCCCTTACCAATTTATTAACCTTTAACAAATGGTTATATTATTTTTTAGTACAGCGTGCAAATTTTAAATCTATAGCCTCGTATTGACTAATGATTGAATAAAGTGCAAGTCAGACATTGGGCCCTTACTCGCACTGTGTCACCATACCACGCTCTTAAATATACTCTAATTAAGAAAAATGTTAAATTCTCTCATCGAAGATTTTCTTTGGTAGACAACTTGAACTCAACTCTAAATAAATAAAATTTAAAACAAATAGATCGCCTTCGACTTCCATCTTGTATGGCTAATAGCACCTGGCTTTCTAAATGACACCCTCGAGCGGGGTCCTCTCCTAGAAAAAATCACTGCTAGCTCCATTAGCTCCCTGTAATCTTCTCTTAATTGTTTCTTTTAAACTTTTACGAAGAAGTCGAGCATATCTCTCAAAAAACTTTAGGACATTCTCCTTCAATACAGAAGACTATTTTTTTTGGGTCTATCTGACCCCATGAGTTTCTGAACCTAGAAAACAGTGGAACATCTGGCCCAAAAGTCGGCCCACCAATTCATTGAATACACCCTTTAAACACCACTTCAAATTTGTGGTTCCTACAAGGCAGGTATAGAAAATCCTCTAAAGAGGTTCTCATATTCTGCAAGCTCCATTGTTCTACCAGTGTCGATGCCGTGGTGTCAAAACCCCATCGCTTTGACCGAATCAAAGAAGTCCTCATTCTTCAAGACATTTATAGACTAATGCGGCTTATTCTGCTCCAGTGGCTACTGGAGCAGAATTGATAAGAGCTCCGAGCATACCACAGGCTTGTGGTATCGGAGCTCCTATCAACTTGTATTTTACGGCCATATGAAATAAGAACTGCCAAACCCTTAATCTTATTGTCTTTTGTAATATTAGGTATGAAGCTTCCATCCAATGCACAACTTACACCAAACACTTGATTAAAAAAGAAATTAAAATATTTCATGGTAACCAGTTTGTTGTTTGATCTAAGACTGGAACTTTTTTAAGTAAGTCAAGAAAAAAATGATTCATTCATAGTACCCCTGCTAGATCACTCCATCTGCATGGTATTTTCCTTAACTCATCTTAATCCTTAAGTGACACTAGGTTATTTACCTGAAAGTATTATGGTAAACAAGTTTGTGTCAAACTAAAAACTCTATTCAAAGCTATAACCTATCTTGCCTTTCTTATTCTATTCATTTTTGTGAAAATTGTATAAAATTTTATATTCATAATAGGGAATAGGGGGGAAGGTCAAGCAAAGGGTGGGAGGGGGGGGAGTAACATACAAAGTTTCAATTGTCACAATAATGGCTTGTTTGAAAATAAATTAAACCAAAAAAATTGAAAATTCTGAAACTGAATTGGACTATATACTCATTACTAGCTTTCACCTACTCGAGATAGATGACAGTGTTTGTATGTTTCACATTAGATCTGCTAATTTTGGTATAAATAACCAATTATTGGTCTTAAATTATAGAAAACAGTATACAAGAACATAATATGCCAATGAATTGAAACAAAAAACATATTATATGAGTTATATTTGCAGTGTAGAGAAAAAAAAATTTTTAAAAAATTTTCAAAAAAATACATATTGTCCACCATTAAATGTCAGATTAAGTACAAACTAAGATGATTTAGGTCATAATGATAAGTTCATAGTGTCTAATTAGTGTATTAAGCATGTTTTTACTTAGAAAATAATGTAAAAATCACAGAAAAAAATTTGTCACGAAAATCACAATTTTGACGAATTTGACACCTGTAAAACTTCAAAGGCCCGGCGGCACCTGGTTAATCACCTCCGACGGGCTAAAATTTTATGGAATTTTTTTCATGCATTCGAACAAAATTAGGGGTTGGGAGCAAAGAAAAATGAAAGTTCATTTTTAAAGGGCCACCCAAATAATATATATATATATATATATATATATAATATATAATAATATATATATATATATATATATATATATATATATATATAGACGTCTATGTGAATCACCTTTACGATATTATTTGCTAGGTTTAGAAGTGCAAGAGAGTGTTGGGCTAGAAGAGCATGTTAGTTGCTACAGAGGTTTCCGCACTTTTAACCCACTAACTTCACCGAGATATTAAAAAATAGCCCTAAATAGACCACGGCGAGCGAATCAAATGAAACTGGCCTTCAGAAGTTGAAAAGACAACTTGAAGTAACCAAAAAGTCGAAGAAACCATGGTCAATTTCCGAAAACCATAACTAATGTTAATGAAAAATATATTTTGAGTGACAAGTCGTTTTTAATGTTTCTTGGGGCGCTGAATCGAATGAAACTCGAAAAAACGGTGGTCAATTATTGGAAACAACATGTTTCAAGTGGAAAGTTATTTTCGATGTTTTTGGACCTATGCGTTGTTGAAAGTGGCCCGAAGTCGATAAGAAAGCACTCAAACTACTCAAAGCCAGGCTACTTGGGTTCAAATCCAGGTAAGGACGGATATTTTTACTGTCTTATTTACATTATATAAGTTTATAAAATAATTCTGGCGCAATCATCCGCAAGCCGGGCGAATTTACTTTAGAATGATTTTTATGCTTATATTTCTTGCTTCAGGTTCTGGTTTACGCTTTATAACTCTAGCAGTCACTCAATTATCAAGCCCTGCTCGTATCCCATTTTGTCTGTATTTTTCAAAGGAAATGCGCATAATTATCATGTCGGTTATACAAAACTATGCCTCTAAAATTGAGGAATCGCCTTTATAGATTTTATAGAATTAAGGAATCACTAACTGAAATTTAAACTATTGAAAATAATGATGTGCCTCTGCAATATTGGCAGTGCACATATTGCAGAGGCATATTTTTGTATAACCATCAAGATAATTACACGCATTTCCAATGAAAAATACACAACAAAATCGGATACGGGGTACCCATCATCACATCGGATTCGCTATGCTCATCCTCTCTGCTTCGGACTCGGTTCGCTCGTCCTCACAATATACAATTCACCAAATTTATATTGTAGCATGTCCTCGGACTCGCTTCGCTCGTCCTCAGATAGTAAATGAAGTTATTTCATTCTCAGCGGTCACCTATGCAGCCCTGACTACGCCCAATGCTGCTTATTTTTTTAGATCCAACAAAAGTCATAAATATACTTATCGTGTTGAATCGAAACTTTGTGTACTTATTTATTGAGTAAAGATATACTTGTACTAAATTTAAACTCAATTGGATCATTTTATGATTTTTTACAATTCATTAAAAAAGCGTACACAAGTCATTCGATAAAAATTAAAATAATGCGCTGATAATAAGATGAAACTCGACACATATTTTAGTCTTATAAATGGCCACATGCGTGCTAAATCCTAATCTGATCCATAATTTTTCCGCAATTTATGATTTTTCGAAATTTTCGCAAATCATTATTGCGGGACGTCATTAATGACGTCATAAAAACATATTTTCCGAATATCACAAAATCACTCTAGCGGTAAATTGATTTGTCTACAAAGTTTCAACTCTCTAGCATAAATACACTATGAGCTACGATGATAACAGACACACACACACGCATACAGACAGAAAAACACATGAAACGGATAATTCCGATGACATTCCGGTTTCGTATTTTTTGAAAACACAATACTTTTCCAATAAACCTACGGAAAAGTAAAAAGGCTTGCGAAAAGTATTGATAATTGAGTAACTGCTCAGGTTATAAAGCATAAATCGGAATCATAAGCAAGAAATGGATTTTTATGACGGAAGCACGCATTCCAAAGGAAATTCGCCCAACATTTGGTACACCGCACCAAAATTTTTAAATTTATTAGGTTTGGTTAATGACTTCTCAAGATATTTGTCCCTTAATAATATTAATTTTGCAGTATGTCTACAAATATAGTCTACTGGTTTGGAAGGTTTAAAATAAAAATATACGTACGACACATACTTTACTTACTAGGTAAACCTTTTCAGACAGTATAAATAACATATGATCGACGAACTCTATATCTTACAAGTCTGGATATTTAATTCGCTCTCACGAGGTTGTATTTTGCGGAATGTATAAAATGCCTTGCCCTAAATATTTGACACATTCCCTAGAAGTTTCATTAAAATCCGACCAACGGCATTTAAAAAATTTGGTATCAAAAATTTGTACAGACAGGCACGCTTTCTAATGATAGCAGTTTACGAAAAATGTTATTAAAAAATAACAACAAATATTCCATTAAGCGAATTTTTATCATGAAAATAACGCTTATGAGGTTGTTTCCTCCACAACCTCCTGACGAAAGTTGAGGGGGGAGTGGAGAGGATAAAGTATAAATATTTATTTACTCTATACGTTAAGGCTATACTTCATAAAAAATCTCGTCGTCAAGTATGAATGGACATGTTTTGAATAATATGTTTTTCATTGCCGAAATGTATATCATAATCAAAGAATATAATTTATATATTCTTTGATCATAATATTTGTTTACATAAAAATTTCTAGCTATGTTACAATATTTCAATATAAGCCTTGAAGATTTAATAAGATAAGATAAATAAGACACCACCGCTTTCTTCCGGTGGTGGCAGCGTCAATGTAGATGAAGTATGCGACATTTCACTTCCATTGTGGGAGGCATCTTCAAGGATTAAAACACGATGCTCTACAGAACTGAAATGACATGCCTACATTCCTGAAGATGCCTCACACAGGGAAAGCGAAACGTCAGATTCTTTATCTACATTGACGCGGTCACCCCCGGAAGACCTAAATTTTTATGACAACCGCTAAAACAAAGGAAATACGCTAAAACAATATAAAATAAACATTACCTGAGTGATGTTTGCGAGTAATATTTGTTCTCTCCCTTCAAATATTAATTGTAAATAGTAATATAACTACTTTAACCTAAAATTTTTGAATATAACTAAAGCAATCATAAATTTAAGTTATATTTGAGGCATTACACTGTTGGCTGTATTTTCTTCAAAATCTTAATAAAACATGTGATTTACCTTTACTATAGTTTCTCTTTTCTTCAACTAACTTATTGTAACAATTATTTCATTAAAACAAAATCATTAAATTTGGCCGTATTTTATTAAAGAACGCAAAGACGATCAAAAGTAAAATCAACAAATGTTATCAGTGTTGCCAATAAAATTAAATAAAAAACCTAAATCCTAAAAGGGTCATGCGCAGTTAAATAGAGATATTATTAATATAGAGTTGATAGATTAGATATTACTACAGGTTAAATTTTGAAACATTGAAAAAGTAATCTGACCACCTTCGCTTATAAATATAATCAAATAATCAGTACAAAATTACAATATTATATATAGTAAAACGTTAAAAGTAAAAATCAAAACACAAACAATGTGCGGTAAACCGAAATAAATTTATTAATTATAACCTCACTCTCTCTCTAAAAATGATGTTTCAGGCCTCTCAATGTATTTAGACAGGCTATGCTCCCTCTAATAAATATATCTATCTTATTTTTTGAGCCAGCTATGAGCTGATCACGCATGTCTGAAAGTTTTACACAGGTTAGTATAGGAGTTTCCCTACTTAGTTTTTATATTACTTTACCTTGTAATAAAGGTATGAAGGAAAAGTAAAGCGTTCACCCTAAAAAATAAGCAACCGAGGTTTCATCATAATGATCTGTTTTAGGTTCTTTTATGACGTTTAGAGTGGTTTTTATCATGTTGTCTGTGACTGTGTCTGTGTCACGCATAACTCCTGCTGTGTTTATGTTAAGGAGTTGATTCCTGGCACAAGTAATCAGACTTGATAAGATTCGAGAGCGAGATGCCTCGTTATAAATGACCGAATATGGACCAATAGACAATTAGAAAATAGTACGTCAACTGGTAATCTAATCATATCAAATACCTTAAAACATATTTCGCAGTTTGTTTTGATCATTCACTATCCAGGCATGTGATTCATGTGAGTGTAGTTATCATATGAAATAAGATTAATACATGGAATGATGTACAACAAGAAGAGCAGAGATAATAAAACCCAAACGGAGAGTGCGTGAGAGTGGGGATATTTTATATTTATAATCCGTGTAGAGGGGATATTTAGCGGCGTACGTTTGCCCAACCTGTTTAAATCCTGACCTTGCACCTGATTGAACGACACAAATCAGTCGGGCTGAGCGTGCCGGTTAGTGAGGGTCTAATAAATCTGTGTCGGTCTGTTATCGAGTAACAATGGCGAAAGTTTTAAGTGACCACGAACGCCGCAAGCAAATTTCTGTCCATGCTATCGCCGATGTCGAGAATGTGGCTAATATCAAGAAATCCTTCAACAGACACGTTCACTACACCCTCTGTAAAGATCGCAACGTTGCCACGACGAGGGACTACTACTTCGCCCTGGCAGCCACTGTCAAAGATAATTTGGTTTCCAGGTGGATTCGCACCCAGCAAAGTTATTATGAGAAAGATCCTAAGGTAAGTTCCCACCGAATATTTAATTTTAACACTAATTCTTAAGGCATTTGGTTAAATTTTATAATTTGTTAAAATGGGTCAAGTTGGCCAATATTTTGAGTGGGCGGAGAACCTCTCTTATTCATAAAGTTTGATACCAGGGTGGTTGAGAACCACCTTAGATTAGAGTACCATATCTACTACATTGGTTTGGATCGCATAATGTCGGAAAAGAAACATTTAAGAGTTGTGTTCGTGAGTGGAAGGCTCTAAAAAAATTTCGTCTATTTAGGAAAATTGGTACGGGGTACCTCGAAATGTTTCCTCGCAACATCGGATTTGCACACTCACTCTTACGACTTCGGATTCGCTTCGTTTGTCCTCAGAATATAAAAATCACCAAACGTATACTTCCTCACATCTTCGGACTCGCTCCCATTATTCACAGATAGTAAATAAATTCAAATAATGACTAATCAAAATCGTTAATAAATTCGATTTATTAACATCGGTCACCCATCCAGGCTTTGATCTCGCTCGACGCTGCTTAACTTTTACGATCCAACATAAACAGTAGACCTACATGCCGTATTGAAACGAAACTTTTTATTTTTAACGAAACTATTCATCACGTAAAGGCATATACTTGTACCAAATTTTAACTCAATCTTCTTATTACTTTTTTCTGTTTTTGTAATTGGATTATGGTTTTGTTTTCTTCTTATTAGATTCACTGAGGATGCCAAGCATCGCTTGTGCGAAAGCTCTGATGAATTAAATTAATATAATTAAACTCGGGACTGCTGTCTTTATTATAATTTTCCTAATTAAGATTTCTCACAGCCCATTAAACTTAATTCTTACATATTATTACTTTTCCTATGTACCGTAGGTAATTAGGAAAGGTATTGTGTTTGCAAAAAATCCTAAACCAGGATATCAACGAAATTATACGTCTTTAGATGTTTTTAAGACCTCCTGAGTGGTTTTCACAAAGTTGTCTGTCTGTATGTGTGAGTGTGTGTGTGTGTCTCTTATCATCGTAGCTGCTTGTGTATTTATGCTAGAAAATTAAAACTTTGTTGAAAAATCAATCTACCGCTGTATTTGTGCTATTCGGGAAATATGTTTTATGAAGTCAGTAACCCACAATAGTGTCTTATCAAAAATATCAAAAAATCATAAATCGCGGAAAAATTATGCAATCAGATTGAAATTTGGCACGCATGTGTCTATGTATAAAACTAACATATGTGTCAAATTTCATCTCATTATCAGCATTAGTTCAATTTTTATCGAATGACTTGTGTACGCTTTTTAATAAATTGTAAAAAATCATAAAAGATACAATGAAATTAAAATTTGGCACAAGTATATACCTTGACCGTGTACTTTAAAATAAGTACACTAAGTTTCGTTTCAATACCACATATATATTAATGATTTTTGTTGGATAATTTGTGCTGTAAGGGTGACCGCTGGGAATGGAACAGATGCATTTACTATCTGAGGACAAGTGAAGCGAGTCCGAAGCAGAGAGGATGAGCGTAGCGAATCCGATATTATGAGAAAAAGTTTCTGGGTAGACCGTACCCGATTTTTTTTAACTTGTTCTACATTATAGGATTCTGTAATTTTGTTTATTTTATTATATTGATAGTCGAAGGTGGTCAGCTTACTTTTTCCATGTTTCAAAATTTAAGTATGTTGTGGGTTCTCTGTAGTAATAATATCTATGGCCTTGTACACGTTTAAATATCAAATTGATCATAAGCACTCAGGAGGTCTTATAACACCTGAAAAAGGATAATTCAGGTAAAATCTCAGTTTTTTTTTATATATTTTCCCCCATATACCTACTGCTTATAAATGAGGAAAGTAAAAAAGTTTAGGTTTTTTATTCTAAATATTTTTTACCTACTGCCTTTCCAATTTACGAGGGGATCTACAAATAAAATGTTTTATGCCATAAGGCTGAGAAGTGTGTCTTTATGTCACGGCAATTAGATTTACCGACGAGCGAAGCGAGACGGGAAAATTGCCAAGACATAAAGGCATTCTTAGCCGGATGGCATACACTATTTTTTGAGGTTGCAATCATAAATAAACTGCGCTATATACTTAATTGAAAAAAACGTATAAAAATAAAATACATGTTGAATTATAATGAAAAATAAACAAACAAATGAAAATAAATACCTGTTTACAATCATCAATAGCTTCAATTTACTCAAAAATGTAAAAGCTTTACAAATAAACACACAAAAAAATTGTCAATTAGAACACCTTTTAAAAACGAGAAAAAATTAGTCTACGAACAAAACAGAAACAAATTAACGTTTTAAAGAAACCTTATGATGGTTTTACACAGATTGGTTTTGAACACGCTACAATACAGTAGTGGCGGCAATATATGAATTACTTTTACGTCCTAGGAGTTTTTACAATCATTATTGTCCTCGAGGTGAAAAGTACTAAATAACCTCCTATAACAATAAGATTGGCTTCTCATCCTAAAAACGGTCCAATAAAGTGCTCAATTACGTACTACCCTCAAAAAAACTGTTCTAGTGACTAATTTCTCTGTGAGGTTCTTTAAGTACTTGTCCTCGCGGGCAAATTCAGCAGAATTGCTTTTAGGTTTTGTTAACACTATATTTTATCATCTACTAAGCTCTCGATTTTGGCAAAAAATATCCAGGATTCGTAACTCAGGTTGTACTCAGTTCTGACTGTAGTTTTTGCAAGTAGAATATGCTGTTAAAAAATTTCGTCCACTTTAATAATATTGTGAGTATAGGTTTAAATCTCTTTATTTCACGGTATTTTAATACCAGTTACAAAAAAATACATCACAAAAAGAAAGACAATTAGGCAACATACTATTAATATCATACAATACTTATAATACAATATTAGCCATTATTCTAAAAGAAAGAAAAAAAGTAAAAAGAACAAGAAAAACAGCATTAAATATTGCGAGTATAGTGAAGGCAAACCACACAAGGTTAGTTCTCGTTTGTGAAATACCAAGTAGGCCAAAAGGCTCTAAAATATGTCAGTATATTTAAGCGGTTGTAATTAGCCCGAATAATAAGTTATAATTTATATTGAAATCTTATTTGTAACATATATACTAGCGGGTAGAGCAGCATTTTGAAAGATGCAATAACTATAACCAACCGTTATTAAAGCAACACACTTACCCTTTTTAATACACTTAGCCTCTGGATGAGTTTAAAAGCAGCAATATAACTATAAACATATAAAGTTTGAAGTGTTTTCTTCTATGAAAAGAAAACTGTGGTGAATTGAAGTTAATTATTGAATGTTTCGAATAGCAAAGGTTAAAGTAGCCCGAATAATTAGTTTAAAATTATTTTGGAATCTCATTTGTAACTTATATACTAGCGGGTATAAATTTGAAATACGAAAAAAATTGAGTGCGGAGTATGAGGCAAAGTATTAATTTAGGTGTAATCTCGATTTTGATTTTAGTGCAGACGTTTTTCTCTTGGGTTTCGATATTGCATTCGGGACATTTTAATGTTAAATTTCGTTCTAAGTTGCATTCCGATACGAAAAATTGCCGTATCGGTATCGTGTCCCATGGAAACGTCTATATGAGCAAAAACATATACTTGTATTCGATATTATTTATTAACCCCGTATGTCAGAAAAACCACCTCCCTTCCACCGCCCCCGAATCTAATCAGCTTATTTTCCAGTGGAAATTCGCGAAAACAATTAATTTTTCAATCAATAGCACCTTAAAAAGAACAGATTCGCTTTGTTAATGGTGCGATCAAATAACTCATGATTACATAAGTTTAATGGTATGAACTATCTTTTTGGAAGAAGAAAGTTAATGTACATAAGGCTGTTTCTTTATTACATAACTAATATCATGACACAACATATCAAACCAACACACAGTATACATATCGCCTTAGCAAGGTCATGGTATAAATACTCTTGTTCTCAACATAGTGTAACGTTTCTTTTTCTTTAAGTGGATTAAATTATCTAAATTGATTTTGACTGATAGTTATAATCATTACTAATTATCAAGTTACGCTGGTAATTTCAATCTTTTGTAGATCTGTAAAATACTCTGCCAGGCAAGCTTCTACGCTTATTTCTTTGTATATTACTAGCCTTATGAAATTTTCACTATATATAATATATATATATATATATATATATATATATATATATATATATATATATATATATATATAATATATATATATATTATATAGTGAAAATTTCATAATAGAGTTATATATAATATATATATATATATATTATATATATATATAATATATATATATATATTATATATATATATATATATATATAATATATATATATATAGCTCTATTTATAATGACAAAAATATACATAAAACAGAAAACGACTTGTCACCTTAGTCATTGGTGACAAGCTGTAGACGATCAAAGTTATACTCTGACCCACGGACTTGCGACCGGCCTTGTCTTTCTACAGTTACGAAGTTAAAAGATAAAAGGAGATACAAGACCGCCATAGATGAAAAAGGGCAGATATAGTTGAAAAAGAGCAGATGTAAGAAGGAAACAGTAAGAAATGAAAGTGAACTAATCGGATGCTGACGAAAAGAGTAGGACGTTGACACATACATAAAATTAAAGACGACAAAAACAAGATTAAAGATAACTGAAGAGCTAAGAGGTAACAACACGTGGTAAAAAAACCAAACACATATTACGGTTTGATCATCGGTCCGAGTTTCGATTCCCCGCCTTGAGGCCTATTCCATTAGCGTATTTTTTCTAAAAATTCGCTAAAAGGCAATGTTTTTAGGAGAGGGGATAATTCCATGCCCCCCCCCCCCCTTTGAATCGCTTGTGTAAAAATTTTTCCCATTATAAAACATCTAGAAATCAAAAGAGCCTATTGATTTCATAAACAATGAATACCCAATGTCAATCTATCCTCTAACCATTTTATAATAATAGTAATTAACTTAAGATTACCTTATTGTGTCCATGTCCCGAACCCTATTGTTCATTAAATTAGTAAAAATGTCATTAACCTACAATAATAACAAAAATTTTAAAATTTCTTATATATCAAAAGTTATTGGATCGGACTGACATTAAATATACACATACAGCTATGTAAGTGTAACTCATAAACAAAGTCATGTATTATTATCAGCATTAGTTCCGATTTTATTGTTTTACATATATAACTTTATGTAAACAAAACACATTCTTCGTCTAATAGATATAAAAAATTCGACTTTCGAAAATCGGCTGTACAAAATCGCGATTTTTTTCCATGCTTTTCCGTTACCCCCTTCAAATGTTTTAACACCACCACTTTAAGAATAACTGGATAGACCATAAATTTTAATTTAGTTTCAAGTTTAAAATAATAAGAAGGCAAAATCAGGTCTAAATAAATAGCAATGAAGTGGTTAATGGGCGTCTTACTAATATTCGGGTTACACCACACACACGCACGTCTATGCATATACTCACACATATACTTGTTCGTATGTAAATACGTGACTCGCCCTATACAAGTAGTTCAGGGTCGATTTGATAGTTCAACATCGTCTTACGATTTCACTTGGGGTCAGGTTTAGTTAGATATAAATTTGTTGAATTGTTTAGTCATTGAATCTTAAGGATTGTTTCACAGCCTGAATGCCACAGTGCCTCACGGTTGTACTTCCGATTCTAACCTACTAGATAGTTTATGTATATATCAAAAACGGGTATGAGGTACCACAAGCAAACATACAAACAGCATGATGAAAACTACTTAATTTGTCATAAAAGTGCCTGAAACCATTGAGATATATTACCAGAGAGGGCATAGCCTATCTCAATACATGGAGAGGCCTGAAACATCAATTTAGGACTCTCAGGAGCTCTGTGTAACCTTAAAACCTTCTCCAAGAGCGAGTTGAGGTTAAAATAAAGCAATTGTTTTTGGCTTCCCGGACTTCGTTCGTGTTTTGAGTTGTATTTTTAACGTTCTACTATATAAGTTATTGTCATTTTGTTCTGTTAATTTGATTATATTTATTGTCCAAGTTGGTCAGGTAATTTTTTTCGATGTTTCAAAAATTTAAATAATAGGGCCGGCCCCTCTAATAGTAATGAGTATCTCTGTTAGCAGCTGTCTTGTCAACTGTCGACAGAAGGTTTTATTTTAATTTATATTTATTTTATATTTCATTCTGAAATATAATTTAGTTCATCGTCACTCTGTTCTCATATATCATAACAATCTCTATGCCTGAAACGGATAATTATGATGAAACCTTAGTCACAGATTTTTATAGTGAACACAATACTTTTCCTATTTACAGTAGTGGCGTGTTAAATTTTCCAAAAATGCTATTCTTCGACATTTCTTTTACTACGAAAATGGCTGTATCTAAAATGCTGCTTAGGGTAAAAAATTTATTTTGGTAGCGTTTTAAAGCTCAAACTGTCTAAGGACGACCGAAGCGTGTCCAAAGACGTGTTGCAGTAAAATTAGGTGACTGTTATATTCTGAGGACGATCGAAGCGTGTCCAAAGACGTGTTGCAGGATAAATTAGGTGACTGTTATATTCTGAGGACCATCGAAGCGGTGTCGTGTTGCAGGATAAATTAGGTGACTGTTATATTCTGAGGACCATCGAAGCGTGTCCAAAGACTGTTGCAGGATAAATTAGGTGACGTTTATATTCTGAGACCATCGAAGCGTGTCAAAGACGTGTTACAGTATAAATTAGGTGACTGTTATATTCTGAGGACGATCGAAGCGTGTCCAAAGACGTGCTGTATAAATTAGGTGTCTGTTATATTCTGAGGACGATCGAAGCGAATCCGAAGCAGTGAGGATTCATGTAGCGAATCTGACTTGATGAATAAAAGTTCTGTGGCACCCAAGGATCTTAAATAAAGGGGATGACGCACTAAGTTGATTTGCCGTACAAAAAAGTGACCCCATCGAAAACCAAAAAAATAGAGAGAAATCAACACGAAACACCCGTCAAAAACCAACTGCACATGTTTAGTACAACTGCGCATGCTTACAATTCTTATAACAGCGCAGGTCTTAAATTTAGAGGCAAACTTACCTCTCAATGGTTCCTATTGTTTATTGCTTGAAAGGTTATAACAAAACACGCTTAAATTATCACTCACTGAAGTTTGAAGTAGCAAAGTTTAGTCCAAAATTTAAAATTAAATAAGCACAAATTACTTAACAGCACCACAAATGTAACAATCACGAGAGCACAGAAGAAAGTTGAGAAGCAAACTCGACAACCTTGCTACATAACCTTCGTTTAGCGCTTTTTTTTTTCATTATAACCAAGGGGAAGGTAAGTTTGCTCCTATTTCTCTATCTCATACAACTTCCATGGGGTCATAAAAGTGCCTTAATGCGTCATCCTCTTTATTCAATATCCTTGGTGGCACCCCATACCCGATTTTTTCCCTTCAGAAAATACAATATGTGAGAGAGAGTAGATGTGACCTTGGAACACGGAGGGAGCGAGTGTCATGTCCCTTACTCAATTATTTTCTTATTGGCCCTTTATTGTATTATTAGTGTCTACATTTACACTATACAATACATCATTGCTTTATCAATTTATGGATTGATAAAGCTAATACACTGATTTATTTATTAGTGATAACTGAATCATATATCCGATTTAGTTTGTTATCTATTACTTTTCCTTGCCTTTTACTAGTACTGTATATGCTTATATCTAGTTTATGATTCGACTACCATGTATGTGTTACTTCATTATAACCTCCTCCAATTGTGTGTTACTTGAAATAGTCTTGAATAAAGGGGATGATGCACTAAGTCGATTTGTCATACAGCAAAGTGAAGAATTCAACACGGAACACACGTCAAAAACCAACTGCACATGCTTGGTACAAACTGCGGATGCTTACAATCCCTATATTATTTTAGATGCAAACTTACCTCTCAATGGTTTCCCATTGTTTATTGCTTGAAAAGGGTTTAAACAAGCTTTAATTATCACTCACTGAAGTGACTAAGTATAGGCCATAATTTAAAATTACATAAGCACAAATTACTTAACAAGCACCAAATTTAAAAATCGCAAGAAGCACAGAGAATTTAAGAGAGGGAAACTTTTGGACCAATTTGTATTCAAACTATCTTGCATGACTAAACTATCTTGTAAAGAAGCCTCCTAAATCAATGATGTAATTTTAATGTTTCAGAGGGTTTATTATCTGTCGTTAGAATACTACATGGGACGATCACTAACAAATACAATGATCAATTTAGGGATCCAAGGAGCTTGCGATGAAGCCCTCTATCAGGTAAATATTGTACAATTAAATAAACCCAAAAACTCATATACTTAATTTTCTGATGGACATTTGCTAAAAAGGTTTAAAATAAAAAGATTGTCAAAATAATGACTAAGACCAAGCTTTTGATTCTCTTTAGAGTGTCAGCTAGTCGGGCATCATTTGAAATGCGTGTTTCCTTGCTCAACAATTAATTTCTTACTTTAGCATTCAGTTGATTCTTCATAACCTTACCAAAAGAATTACTACTTCTTACTCAAGTCTATCTGAAAATTTCAAAGGCAATATTCTTATTTATCCAATAGGTTAAACAGTTAAGTCTTATAGTTATGTTATTATATATATATTGGAATGCTTGTTTCCTTGCTTAACAATCCATTTTCTGCTTAAGGTTCTGATTTATGCTTGATACTTTAGGAATTCATAAGCAGAATAACACAGTAAGGTGTCTGGAAGTGAGACAGTTTCCGTAAGGTGCCATAACTGTACTTACCCCTACATTAGTCTCCTTAGGAGAGATTAGATACTCCTCTACCCATTTATAACCCCTATTTTAGCACCCACTTTATAAACGGCAAGCATTTTCAATGGCCGAATTACTTGAAGCTAGATAAGCCGACTAAGCCAAAAAGATCTCAAAGTAGTGTTCTAGTGATATATATACATATATATATATATATATATATATATATATATATATATATATATATATATATATATTATTATATATATATATATATATATATATACACAAAGGAAAATACTATAAGTAGAACATAACAATCTCATAGACTACCTAACATAGTTAGGCACTCACCTACTAGATTCCAGCACTACCAAAGCCACTGTATATTTATAACTATACAACTTTACGGATTTGCCTTCAGTCACTCTGGACTTCCCAGCCTAACCTGACTGAAAAATCATCTATCGAAAATCCCCTCAAATCTCTCAAATCTCCCCTCGTTTCACCTCCTGTATGTTAAAACATATATATATATGTGTGTGTGTGTGTGTGTGTGTGTGTGTGTGTGTGTGTGTGTGTGTGTGTGTGTGTGTGTGTGTGTGTGTGTTGTGTGTGTGTGTGTGTGTGTGTGTGTGTTTTTAATTTTTCTTTTAGTAGTAACCCTACAAAAAGGTCGTATAGTATCAACATGTCCATATAAATACTACATGCTTTTGAAAAACAATAGAATTTGAACATTACTTAGTTCTTTTTGAGAAATGTTTTTTTTTTTTTGGCTGTCTTTTTTCTTTCTACAGTAAAATTTTGAATCTTCTGTACAATAATTTTCTTTTAAATTTAATGTCTTGTTTTTCCTGTGTTCGATATATTTGTATCTGCTAGGAGATGTTTGGGAGATTACAGAGCCTATTGTTTGTAAAAAATGTATGACTTCATCAACCCGAGTTATGATGTCAAGAATTTTTTTGAGAAACTTAAAATGGCTTCAAGCTTAAGTGTCACACATTCCGGTGGATAGCAAGCTCTATCAATTGAGACCAGTTTCAACAGAATTGGCCTATTCCAAGTTGCGCAAACAGTGAGCTTTAATGGTCTGCAGTACAGGCCTGTGAGGTGATGTGTTGAAAATCAGCTAGGTACTTGGCAAAATGCCATGTAAAAACAAATAATGCGAAACAATAACAATGTGTATGTTTGGTGTTGTCAATGTGTCCTCAAAGCAGTCACAGGGAGACCCACTGGGCCGTTTTGCTCAAGGGACTGATCCCATGTAATGGCTACTGGTCGAAGACCCATATTTATGTTGTTATTATTGCAGTTAGGTCTGGATATGGAAGAACTAGAGGGTATGGAAGAAGATGCTGGCCTTGGTAACGGAGGATTAGGAAGACTGGCAGCCTGTTTCTTAGACAGTATGGCAACACTGGGACTTGCTGCCTATGGCTATGGTATTAGATACGAATATGGAATATTCAACCAAAAAATTAAACATGGAGAACAGGTAAATATATTTATGCTGTATTGAGTGTTATATTTACAGAGGTAAAATTAAAATGATTATTTTGCTCTTGCTAGTCCTAACAGAGAAATAACATCTAAAGATTTTTACCTTATCAATGGTCTTTGAGAGGGGAAGTGACCTAAATTCAAGACCAATTTTGTCTCATTAGTGCCCTTCTTTAATGTGGGTGTGTATAAAAATGGTGACCAATACAACTTTTAATGTATCAGTTATGTGACCTTTAAGTGGATGAAGAACTGTAAATAATAAGAGTGGACTGGTGTTGCTGACTAAAGTTAGCTAATAATAGTCAACTTGTCACTTAAGTTTGCGCATCTTCAGTCACTCGGGACTTCCCAGCCTAATCTGACTTCATGACATCTATCAAAAATTCTCAAAATCCCCTCAAATCTCTTCGTTTCAGCTTCTGTATGATCAACCTATTACTAAGTAGGTTGATCCTGTCAGTGAGCCACTTTTTCATTACAGATTCTACAGCACGGTACACTCTACTTCCTCCGTACTCTAAAATATTAATTACATATTTAACATCTTGTTTGTAATCTCTTATTATTATTATTTATTGTGTATTTGTTTTCTAGTTAGAAGAACCAGATGATTGGCTGCGTTATGGCAATCCATGGGAGAAAGAAAGACCTGAATACATGATACCTGTTAATTTCTATGGTAAAGTGGTCGATGTTGGAGGTGGACATAGGAAGTGGGTTGATACCCAGGTTAGTTGAAATAATAGTGCATGTGTTGCAGCTGTATTCAACTGCATTGTTATAGTGTTTAAATATTATTTAACTAAAATTACTTGTTATTTCATGACTTAAAATATTATTCAACTACAATTACTTGTTATTTCATGACTTAGAATAATATTCAACTGAAATGATAGTCTTTTGGCTACTTTAAAAATCTTGACAGGTCAGTTTAGGCAACGCTGATTCTAAAAAAAAAAATCCTTGGAAGAAGGGAGCGTGAAAAAACTATGTAAACAAATCAGGTATATTTACCCGTATTTTTTTTGGCGATTTTTTTTACATTTCTTTTGTGTAGTTTTATTTTTGAATCATTTTTATGATTAATTTGAAAGTAGTTTAAAACAATGTAAACACAAGAAGAACCACAAACAAATTGAACAAATGCCGGGAAGAAGGTTATTTCCCTACAGCGGTTATAGTGGTAGGGGTTTTTTTCTCTTTTGGAGTGAGAGGTTGCAGCGACTTCTCTGATTGGTTAATCCCCAAAATTCTTATGACCTTGGGGATTTTTTAAACTCATTATTTTATGACTTCAAGTATTATTAAACTAAAATTACTTGTTATTTCTGACTTCCAATAGTTTCAGCTAAAATTCCTTATATCATGACTTGACTGTTATCCTGGAGTCACTGTAACTTATTTATTGTTAATCCTAAACAATTCTAGGGTTAATTTAATGGCAAAGTAAGGTCAGATCTATTTGCTGTGTTTCAGGTGGTGCTAGCTCTTCCGTTTGACAGCCCCATACCTGGATACGGAAACAACCTAGTCAACACACTAAGGTTGTGGTCTGCCAAGTCACCTGTTGAATTTAATCTCAAATTTTGTAAGTATATATCACCGTATAATTATAATAATTATAGTAATAACTTAATTTATTAGATTTTTTTCGTTAGTTGAGCTTCTTAGTTTATAGAATTCCTTCTTAAATTAATAGATAAAAGTAGGCTTTAATTCTATATGTTAAAAAAATTATTTTGTTTTTAATTATTCAGCCATCATTGTGGCCATCTTCAGAACAATAACTGAAACATAAAATCAATCAAATAAATTACTTACAATATAAAGACTGATATTACTAGATTGAACATGAAATTGACTGAAAACAAAAAAAATAAAATTGTAAAAAAGATATAGTATCTCATTAATTTATTACTTTACTGATGATGTAGTTTTTTTAAGTTTTTAGCTATTTAGAACCTTTTTAATGTTTCTAAATTAGTCCGTGATAGTTTTATGTAAAGTTTGGTAATATTTTTTATATTTTTTGTTTTCAGTCAATTTCATATTCAATCTAGTCTTATCAGTCTTTGTATGGTAAGTAATTTATTTGATGATTTTGTTTCAGTTATTGTTCTGAACAGTGGCGTAGCCAGGGGGGGCTGAGGGCTTTCAGCCCCCCCCCCCCCCCCCCCCGAAATGTTTACATAACCTAAACCCGCAATAAATGTGTGAAAAAAGCTATAAAAAATATATAAAATAATAAATTAAATAACATATATTTTTTAACAATAAACTTATAATATAAATATCATAATATATCAAATACATATATAAAAATAGAAGATATACAAATAATTTGAAAACAGTGAACAATCAAAGTAAAGTAGGCTTGTCCGAAATATATCTCGAAGTTCAATTACGACATAACGTTCAGTTAGGTCTTTCAGTAATACTTGTGACCTGTGCTTAGAATAATACTGTACATAGAAGGAGCACAGGACCGTAAACACAATGTAATACCACTGATAACACGAAAGCCGGTTAACATGATAAATCATTTTTTACCATCAAAATCGGTCCAGTAAAACCGGAGATACAAATTGAAAGATTACCGAAAAAACATCTAAAAAGCATACATTTTGTCCAAAAACGCATAAAAACCTTAAAATGTCATGTTTTCCCATATAACATGTTTAAGAATTAGGCAGACTTAAAATCATGCATATTTTGTTCAACTGCACGGTAAATGGGTTGTTCTAGAGAAAGAAGTCAGCACAGCTCTAATAGTGTGATGACTTAATGACGAATATAATGCTCAAAAGATAGGTAAAAACTTAAATTGTAAAAAATACACTTTTTTTCGGGTAATCTTTCAACATTTGTATCTCCGTTTTTACTGGACCGATTTTGATGGTTAAAAATGGATTTATCACATTTTTAATAACTTTAACACATAATTTAATAAACTTAAAAACAACCCTTTAAAGTTTTGGAAAAAATCAATAGGAACACCGTTATTGGGCTAAACAGAATTTGAGTTCATTTTTATGGATTTTAAAGGGGCCCGGGGCTAAAATTCCCTTATCTGAAACAGCTGACACCTGATTCATTATCAGAGAGCCCAGAATAGTCGATCTAGTGGTTAAAACTTTGGGGCTAGACGGTCACGTTTTTTTGCGTCTGGCTCTTGGACTATAATATATGACTTATAAAAGTTAATTTCAAATGGAACGTAGGCAAAAGCGAGAAATTAACCACGCTACTTAGTTTGAAAAAGTAGGTCTGCCGCGGCGCTAGCGTCGATCGGAATCCAAATTTTCCCACCATGGGGTCGACAGTCTTACGTTTAAGTATATTATAGTCTCTGGTTTGTACAATCCGGTAAATGACATGTACCCCTGATGTCGCGGACTATTTCAAAATTTACTTAATATATTATAATAAAAATTAAATGTTTTATATTTTACGTTATAAAAAATTTTAATACCATTATGTGCAAAATATTAGTTTGTGTTTTATAACTATGTGTATTTTATTGATTATATACTTTACCAGAAACAATTTATTAATTTATTTAATATAAAAATATATTTATTTAATAATAAATTTAAAATAAATAAAAACAAACAATGTATACATTGTGTCAACTATTCATGTTTGGAAAACTCGGTAGTATCAAATATAAATGTATACATTTGTAATCTTGTATATTATCGTATATATTATATTTAATACATTAAAAAAAAATATTATATATATATATATATATATATATATATATATATATATATATATAATATTATATATATATATATATAACTTTTTAACATTCAGCCCCCCGAAATTAAATCCTGGCTACGCCACTGATTCTGAAGATGGCCACAATGATGGCTACATAATTAAAACAAAATAAATTTTGTAACATTTAGAATTAAAGCATTTTTTATCTAGTATTTTAATATAAAAAATTACAATTTCACAATTATAAATAATGATACATATTTTTTTAGCTTTATTTACTAATTTTTACTTTATTTTTATTTGCTTTTATATATATATATTTATGATTAATTTTTCGCCATCTTCAAGAAGCTGTACAGCTTAAAGCCAAAGACTGTTATTATTAACCATAGATTATACAATGCTTGGCACAACATTAATTGCACTCTTTTGAAGCTTAATTTATGCTAATTTTTGGCCCATTTCCTTTCGAAAATTTAAAAAAAGTTATACAGGATGACACCACTTTTGTCATAGAATGAGTTTCGGTTATCTATTATGCTTTTGTCATAGATGAGTTTCGGTTATCTATTATGCTTTTGTCATAGATGAGTTTCGGTTATCTATTATGCTTTTGTCATAGATGAGTTTCAGTTATCTATTATGCTTTTGTCATAGATGAGTTTCGGTTATCTATTATCTATTATGCTTTGTCATAGATGAGTTTCAGTTATCTATTATGCTTTTGTCATAGATAAGTTTTGGTTATCTATTATGCTTTTGTTATAGATGAGTTTCAGTTATCTCTAATGCTTTGTAATAGATGAAGTTTCGGTTATCTATTATGCTTTTTTCATAAATGAGTTTCAGTTATCCTAATGCTTTTCATATAAATGGTTTCAGTTATCCTAATGCTTTTTCATAGATGAATTTTGTTATCTATTATGCTTTTGTCATAAATGAGATATCTAGCTTTTTCAGTATCTATTATGCTTTTGTCATAAATGAGTTTCGGTTATCTATTATGCTTTTGTCATGGATAAGGTTATCAAATTCTGCTTTGTAAATGAGTTTCAGTTATCTATTATGCTTTTGTCATAGATGAGTTTCAGTTATGTATTATGCTTTTGTATAAATGAGTTTCGGTTATCATATGCTTTTGTATAAATATGGTTAACATTATTTTGTCATAAATTGAGTTTCGGTTATTATTTGTTTTGTCATAGAGGTTATCTTTTAAGCTTGTATAGATACTTATCAAATAATGATTTCATCATGATCCCTGCAAATCTTAAAATATAAAAAAGTTTTTGCAGGAGTTTTGTTTGTTTTACGGTAGTTTCTATTGAAACACTTGACTATTTTAGGTTTATTTGCTTGTAGTTAACGATGGTGATTACATCCAAGCAGTTATAGACAGAAACATAGCTGAGAATATATCCAGAGTTTTGTATCCAAATGATAACTTTTTTGAAGGCAAAGAGCTTAGACTTAAACAAGAATATTTCCTCTGCGCCGCCACTCTTCAGGTATGTTACTAGGCCGTAATATAAATGTCACAGTATTCATGATTTAACAATGTGGCTGTATATTGTACATGTCTAGAACAATGACCTTTACAATATCTGTTAGATTCAGTTGTGTTATATTGTGGGCGGTAGTACGGAAGAGAGACTCCACTCTTTTCTCTCTTTATCCCCGCCTAGTTATCCTACTGCCCCATACAGACCGGACAAAACTGCCTCCCATGGAACTACAGCAAGCAAAGAAGGCCTGAATAGCCGAAGGACCTTCATATGGTCATAGGCATTCTAAAACGATTGGAACCGGTATTAGCTCAATTGGACCATTTTAAGTGGCTCGATTGGCAACAACTTAATTCTGACATCCTCACCAATGAGTAAAAAGAAGGTTTATTGTACTATACAACGCTAAATATATTAGGTTGTACATATGTATACTTCTATATGGATATATTTCTAACATAATAGAAAACCACTGTATATCTTAAGAACTGTGCTAAACAAATATGATTCAGGTCTCGTATGATTTTTTTGATTCACTTCAGAATTACTATTCTAATTATTTTTTTCAATTTTTTGATAACTTAAAATGCTCACGTTTTAAGACACTAATTTTTATAAAACTAAAGACTTCTTTTATAAAACTTAATTTTTATACCAAGTTTCATCTAGATATGATTACTATGTGGCCTGTATTAGAGATTACTGAAAATATGTTTATTCATTCATCCATCTAAGTGTACTTACTTTTTTATATATTTTTATGTTGTAGGATATAGTACGTAGGTATAAAGCTAGTGAGTTTGGTAACAGAAAAGCCAAGAGAACTAACATGCAAGGACTGCCGGAGAAAGTAGCTATCCAGCTCAATGACACCCACCCAGCTCTAGCTATACCTGAACTCATGAGGATACTCATAGACCAGGAACTGCTCGAATGGAATGAGGTAAATGAAGGTGTTTTCCATAATTGATTTTAGATCCCTCAAATTGTATAAGAGAATGTATCTTTTTTTGACGAAGGATAAACTTGCAAGTTTTACTAGGGGGCCAACCAAAAAATTTTAAATTCAAAATGTGTATAAATAAGAATATAACAATAATTTAATTACATCAAAATGTGTATAAATAAGAATATAACAATAATTTAATTACGTCAAAATGTGTATAAATAAGAATATAACAATAATTTAATTACATCAAAATGTGTATAAATAAGAATATATCAATAATTTAATTACGTCAAAATGTGTATAAACAAGAATATAACAATAATTTAATTACATCAGAATGTGTATAAATAAGAATATAACATGATTTAATACATCAAAATGTGTTAATAATATAACAAATTTAATTACATCAAAAATAAATAAGAATATAACAATAATTAATACATTAAAGTCTGAAAAAAGATTCAAATTTATGCACCTTGGGAGTAATATGCTATTTTTCCCTTGCTATAATTACCTCTCTCTGCTTCACCTCTAGGAGTTAATTGTCATATATCCATCAGCTTTGTCTTGGGAATTAAATAAATAAATCCCTCGGCTTTGCTTTGGGAGTTAAATAAATAAATACCTCGGCTTTTTTGGAGTTAAATAAATAAATACCTCGGCTTTGCTTCGGAGTTAAATAAATAAATACCTCGGCTTTGCTTTGGGAGTTAAATAAATAAATACCTCGGCTTTGCTTTGGGAGTTAAATAAATAAATACCTCGGCTGCTTTGGGAGGCTTTGCTTTGGGAGTTAAATAAATAAATGCCTTGGCTTTCTCCCTAGGAATCAACTGCTCAGGTAATAATAGCATTCTTTACTCCCTTGATGTATAAATAACTATTTCCTCTTACCACCAGTACACATTTTGGCATTGTGAATGCAGAGTGGTGATTATGATTTCTCTGTTAAACAGGCATGGGATATCTGTAAGAAAGTTTGTGCATACACCAATCACACTGTTTTGCCTGAAGCTTTAGAAAGATGGCCCATATCCCTACTGGAATCTATACTACCCAGACATCTCGAAATCATCTATAAAATCAATCATTTACATCTTGAGGTATATTTTATACTATCATTCTCTAATTATTTTTATTTTTTTTTTTACTTTTTTTTATTTTTGTAAGTGTTTATAAAGTATTGTGTTCATGCTAAAAATCAGAAAACTAATATTTCATAGCAATCATCAGTTTCCGGCACTTTAATCATGTCCTCATGCCGTTTGTCTGTGTGCTCTCGTGTCTGTCTGTGTGTTATAATTTAGACAAATACAGTTTAGTACTATTATTATAAACTATTATAAAGAAACATGACAGGCTTTCTTTTTATTTTAACTGTCTGTACTAAGTAACGTCTGCGCATTGCTTCCTTTCTCTTGAATTTTTATTTTTCCCCACTTTTACCTAAGTATATGGAAAAGCACTGTGTTTGCTCTAAAACCCTACACCTAGACTTCACCTAAATTAGTCACATCTAATTTTTAAGACCTCCTAAGTAGTTTTCACCAAGTAGTTTTAAGTATTTTTCTCCAAGTTGTGTGTCTGTTATCATCCCAGTGTGTTTATTCTAGAACAATTTTACTATTTCTTCTAACTTCTAATGTAGGAAGTTATACACAAGTATCCTGGTGATCTAGACAGGATGAGACGGATGTCTCTCATAGAGGAAGGACATGAGAAGAAAGTCAACATGGCTCACCTCTGCATAGTGGGCTCTCACGCTGTCAATGGCGTTGCTGCACTCCATTCTCAAATCCTCAAGACTGATATGTAAGATGCCATACTTATTATTCAATTAAAAAATTTTGTAATATTGTATTATACTACTAAGTAGCCAAATAGAATTTTGCAGACGAGTTTTATAAATTAGGCAGACTATGGAAATTTCCAGCCTAGGCTGATAATTAACCTATTATTTTGCAGATGATTTTTATAAATTAGGCAGGCTATGGAAATTTCCAGCCAAGGCTGATAATTAACCCATTTGATAGAAGCCGAGTCAGGCAAATGGTGAATTGCAGGCAGAGGCGTAGCCCATGCAAATAATCGCTGACACGAGTCGGCAATGTTTATTTTGTAGTATAGTAGCATATACTATTTAATCTACTTGCGGCTGAAAAATAACCATAAGAATATTATTCTTTAAAATCTTAGGTTTTTTTTTAGTTACAGCAAAACAGTAAGATAACAATAAATTATTAAATTAAGATAAGGAACTTAAATGAATAATCAAGTTGAAAAAAGGTTTTTAAATAATTGCTACAAAATTTTAGAGGCAGTAAATATCTTGTTTACAGTTTTAGTAATTCTTGACGTTTTAGATTTGTAACTTTATTTAAACAAAATAAACTACAAATAATGAATTATTGTATGACAGACGGCTGAGTATAGTATGACAGTGGATGAGTGTAGCGGATCCGATTTGATAAGGAAAAATAATATATTTTTGTACTGCTTAGCAAAATATATATGATACAATTGTTTGTTTGTTTAGATTTAAAGATTTCTACGAAATGTGGCCGGAGAAGTTTCAAAATAAAACAAATGGTATAACTCCTCGAAGATGGCTGTTACTCTGTAACCCTGGGCTATCCGATCTCATATCTGACGTGAGTATAGTTCTCACGATTATTTATGAATTAATTTAATTGTTAAGAACTTCGCCAAGTAATTAGCCTATATATGCCCACTAATTTTTTGTAGGAGAATATTTTTCAAATTTTATGAGTGTGGTCTTTTTTATCTACTGTAATGAGAACAATATTTTAAAAAATGTATGTCATCCAGGTTTCAAGATGGCAGCCGTTGCAAATATGCAACACGGGCAGTTACAATTAATAAAATATGCAAAACTCATATTTTTCTTAATATTATTATTTATTGAAAAATTAAGTTTTAATATGAAAGTATAACTTTTGTATTAACATTAAACAACAAGTATAACATTTGTCAAAGTTATAAACAACCAATAACTTTTTTAGTTCAAATCAAATTAATTTTGTAATTTCGAGTAATAAAATAAAACAAGAGTCTCTCCACTAATGATATATATTTGGCCTAGCCAGCTTTCAATCTTAACAGATCATCATCAGTGCTGGCGAGCAGCGAAGAAAATAGTTGGGAAAATAGTTGTCTAGAGGTTTGTAGCTGACTGAGGTTAGTCACAGTCACAATCTTAACAGATGATGATCTGTTAAGATTGAAAGCTGGCTATGTCAAATATATATCATTAGTGGAGGGACTGTTTTATTTTATTTCATGTTTTTAGTTCCTCTGCAACGAATTAATTTTTTATGTAGGATCCAAAAAAGACAAAATTATGGTAAATTACAAGAAGTATATCTTGAATTAATACCTGACATTGTGAAGGCTCCAAAGAATGCTTTAATGTTTGTTTATAAAGAAACAAATAATTAATGTTGTAAAAATACTAACAAAAAATACCATACATAGCTAAATTAAAGCATATGCTTATTGAATAATGTGAATCTCTAAGTGACCTGTGTTGCGAAAATGCTTCACTCAGCTTTCAAAAGGTCTTTGTAAAAAACAAATTAATTTTAATTAATACATTTTATAAATAACAATTAAATTGATGAAGACTTCAGTCCTTTTTTCAAAAGTTTATTGAAAATAAATTGATAAGAGCTTTCGCCCAGGGATCTTGAGCTTTGTCAGTTCTTGAAATAGATAAATATGAAAAAGTTTGAACATTAATAAAACTTTGAATGTTTTTATGTCACATGTCTTACTAAGTAAATTAATAAATTTACAATGAAATCACAAAAACGGGAGGTTAAAGGAAAAATTAAGATTTTAAGAAAATATAACAAATACTGCTAAAATTGTTAATGTCTTGTTTCTTGTTCATACTGTCTTTGTCAGCTTTTATATAGAGCATTTCTAAAAATTTCCTCTATGTTATAATACATTTTATGATTATAATGAACCTTTATGAACGTATTTATTATAAAATTAGCATGGTGTCTATTCTTCATTTTTGTTGACATTTATTTTATCTAATTAATTTGAATTGACTTATGTTCATACTAGTAAACCACTAACTTGTGTTGCGATAACGCAACACTGGGCATGGGGTTTTTAACCCTAAAACCCCATAAGCATTGTAAACACTTGGTTTTCGTTTATTGTATTTCAAGAATAACCAGAATCAGTTAAATTCGCGTTCAAAGGGTTGTAAAAAAGAAAAAAGCAGTCTGAAATTTTAGGTTTATAATCCTTGTAGATTTCCACAAGGAATCTACAATCTATATTGTTAAATCCAGGGGATCTGACAAGCAAGGCCGTAAATATTGTTTACAGAACTCACATTGTAAAGAGTAAATAAATCTATTTATCCTGGTTTTTTATACTTTCAGAAAATAGGAGAAGAGTGGATAACTCATCTGGAGAAGTTGAAGGAGCTGAAAACGCTGAGTAAGAACTCTGTGTTTCAAAGAGATGTCATGAAGATTAAACAGGATAACAAGAGGAGAATAGCCGAGCTAATTCAACAAGAGTATGGTATTGATATCAATCCTGCTTCTATGTATGATATACAGGTAAGACACGAACATTATCACTTACATAAACATATACAACTAATATGTATGATATACAGGTAAGACCCGAACATTAACACTTACCTAAACATATAAAACTATTATGTATGATATACAGGTAAGACACAAACATTATCACTTACATAAACATATACAACTAATATGTATGATATACGGGTAAGACACGAACATTATACTTGTGAAATCAAATTCTCTGGATATTTTAAAACATTAAAATGAAACTGAAAAAGAAATGCTTATACCCCATGTAATCAATCCTCTGCTAACAAAGAACATAGATTGGAGACCTGCCGGACTGCCAAATTTTCAGTCTTGTTAGCAAATTTTGAACACCGAAATTGTTTTGAAGAGGCTCAGAAATGTCTTGTGAGACATGTTTTGGTATAGATAGAATAAAGACTTGTTTTAAAGAACTTAAGATGCTCCAACTTTTTAATGAATTTTCTCACATTTTCTCTGATAAGATTATAGTACAATATGCCCTAGAGTTGAATAAAAATATGTTTACCCTGTAAAGTATGTCTAAGCCAACTTATTGATGTTTATATTGCCAAAATATACCAAAATTTCAAAATTAAATTTTAAAAGCTTTCTTGTGGTGACAAAAATTTTACTGTACAATAATTTGATGGTTGGATATTGGTAATTTTATTGAACAAAATCTTTTAACCACAGCTCCAGTTAATTTGTGTATAAAACTATATGTGTTGCCAATCAGACTCTAATTATTTAATACTTTTAGGTTCAAACAACCTCTAAAATACCTTACTAAAATATTATTAAAGCTTTTGAGGAGAAGGTTTTTTGTCTTGCTGCAATAATAACATTAATAGTATTATTTTAAACTTAAGTACATTATTTCTGTAAATATAGATATAGTTATTTTAAAGCTGTTATTTTTCAGGTTAAAAGAATCCATGAGTATAAGAGACAGTTACTGAATTGCCTGCACATCATAACCTTATACAACAGGATCAAGAAGAACCCTAAAGCCAAAATCACCCCTAGGACTGTCATGGTCGGAGGCAAGGTACTTCCGATTTTTAGCAAATTTTCAAAGGAAAATTGAACTTATGAGATTGGGGTCATTTAGGGGGGAGTGGGGAGAGGTAGATTTTTTGGAAGGGGGGTCTCCCTTATCAAGAATATTTGTGTGTGTATGTATGTATGAATGAGAGTTTTGTTCCTATATGTTTCTATGGGAAACAATAACTTTCAAACACTTTCTTGGATCGAACTGAAACTTGGTACAAAAATCAACCTTGTTGATGAAACCTATTGTTTATTAAATATGTAATAATCGCGTTCAATATGACAAGTATAATTCACAGTTTTTGTAGAATCCTAAAAGTTAAGCAGCATTGAGCGAGGTCACATTACAATGGTGACCACTGGAAAAAAAAAAGTGGTACTAAGGATGAGCAAAGCGAGTCTAAGACGTGTTGCACTTAATTTGGTAATCTTAATTCTAAGATAAGCAAAGCGAGTTATATTGTTGCAGTATAAATTTGGTAACTTATATTCTAAGATAGCGAGTCTGATATGTGTTGCATTATAAATTTGGTAATCTTATATCTAGGACGAGCAAAGGAGTCTAAATTGTTGCCAGATAAATTTTAATCTTATATCTAAGGATGACGAAGCGAGTCTGAATACATTTGCAGTATAAATTTGTAATCTTTATATTCTAGGAGAGCAAAACACAATTTGGTAATCTTTATATTCTAAGGATGAGCAAAGCAATCTAAGACGTGTTGCAATATAAATTGGTAATCTTTATATTCTAAAGGATGAGCAAAGCGAGTCTGAATATTTGCGGTATAAATTTGGTAATCTTTTAATTCTAAGGATAGCAAGCGAGTCTGAATACATGTTGCATATAAATTTGGTAATCTTTATATTCTAGATGGCAAAGCAAGTCAATATGTGTTGCAGTATAATTTGGTAATCATTTAGATTCAAGGAGAGCAAAGAAGAGTCGAAATGTGTTGCGTAAAATTTGTCTTATATCAAGGATGAGCGAAGCGAGTCTGAATACATGTTTCAGTATAAATTTGTAAACTTTATATTCTAAGGATAGAAGCGATCTGAAAGCGGTCTGAATATCATGTCTTCAGTTGAATAATTTGGTAATCTTTATATTCTAAGAGATGCGAAGCGAGTCTAATATGTGTTCGCCAGTATAGAATTTGGTAATCTTTATATCTAAGGATGAGCAAAGCGAGTCTAATATTTTGCAGTATCAAATTGGTAATCTTATATTCTAAGGATAGCGACAGCGATCTGAATACATGTTGCATATAAATTTGGTAATCTTATATTTCTAAGGAGAGCACAGCGAGTCTGACGTGTTGTAGTTTAATTGGTAATCTATGTCTAAAGGATGAGCGAAGCAGTCCAAAGTAGGGAGAATGAGCATAACAAATCTGATGTAGTGAGGAAAAGTTCCGAGGTACCCAGTACCCTATTTTTATTCTTACTTTCTTTTTGATCCCTTATCCATAATAATGTATTTAAAAGACACTATAGGAATACATAAAACAACTCTCTTCTTACTTCATATACTAAACTATATTTCACCCCTATTATCGGGTATTATACTACATCGGGTATAATATTACATATATTCATGTAAAATTTTAAGGTTTAATTATAATTATTTATTTATTTATTTTTATTTATTATTTTAAAAGCATACATACAAATAATATAAATAACAGCAAAACACATTTAAAATAATATAAATAATAATAAGTCAATTTGACAATGGAATATGCAAATGAAACTATGAAAATAATAAATTATTTAACAGCTGCATAAGCTACAGCTTGTGCACGGCTAATTAAAATCAGAGAGTAATATTCTCCATCGTCATTCAAAGTTAAAAATAAAAGCCATTAAAAGAGTAGCTTAAGGAAGTAAGTAAATTGAAATAAAACAAAGGGGAAACATATTAAACGAAAAGTTAGGCAACTCTATCCACTAGCATAGGGAACTGAGGAAATAACTATTTTTTATTTTTTATTGTTCTTATTTGTTTTTCAGGAACTGAAGATGGCCTCTTGTTAGGTTGAAAATGATTTGTGAATTTTGTTAATTAAAAATTTGTGGGGACTATTAAATTTTTTAATTCCCTTTTTTTATAAAGCTTTTGGTAGAATCAAGCTGCTTCCTTGTATAGAAAACAAGTCAGCATCAGAGATTATTATTTGTCAACCTATTATGTTAAGTACTATAATAGGAAAAAATTCTGGCACGGTGGTCCGCATGTTGGGCGAATTTCCTTTGGATGCGTGTTTCCGTGCTTTTAACATTATATAAGTTTACAACTACTAAATAAATAATTTGGCGCGGAGGTCCGCTGTCAGGCGAATTTCATTTAGAATGCGTGTCCATGCTAAACAACCCATCTTGCTTATGCAAGAACCATGCCATTGCGTGGTTCCGGTTCATGCTTTAGAACCTAAGCAGTTACTCAATTGTCAAGCACTGCTCGTAACTCATTTGTCTGTATTTTCCAAAGGAAATGCGCAACTATCCAGTTGGTTGCACAAAACTATCCTCTAAAATTAGAAGTACGCACTATATTTGCACTAGTTTAAAGCTTAGTTACTTATTTAAGCTTAGTCAGTTATCTTTAAAGGTTTAGCGCATTTCCTTTGGAAAATACAGACAAAATGAGTTACGAGCAGTGCTTGACAATTGAGTAACTGCTTAGGTCTAAGCATGAACCGAACCACGCAATGGCATGGTTCTTGCATAAGCAAGAAATGGGTTGTTTGCACAGAAACACGCATTCTAAATGAAATTTGCCCGACAGCAGACCTCTGCGCCGGAATTATTTATTAGTAGTTGTAAACTTATATTGTTAAAACAGGAAACACGCATCCAAAGGAAATTCGTCCGACATGCGGACCACCGCGCCAGAATTATTTCTAGTTGTTAACTTATATTAAGTAAAAAAACGATAAAAACATATCGTCCCTTCCAGGATGTGAACCCAGGTACCCTGAGTTTAAGTGGTTGTATTCAGAGGCCCAAAAAATATTGAAAACGACACCCTACTCGAAATTTATTTTTTATCGACCTAAATTTGGTTTTCGGGAATTTAGAATGGTTTTTTTCGATTTTTAGGTCACTTATAGTGGTCGTATCGACTTCGGACCGGTTTCATTCGATTCAGCGTCTCAAAAACATAAATATTGACTTTTTCGCGGCAAACAATATTAACCCTGAATTTTGCCGATTTTTTGTAAATTTTGCTTACTCAGCAAACCGGGTTAATGACTACCACAAACCTGGTTTTCAAATAGGGTTCGTGTTCTCCGAAGGTTGATTTTTGTACCAAGTTTGGTTAAAAAAAATTAATCCGTTCGAAGATTGTGTTTACAAGAAAGTGTCTAGAAATACATACATACATACATATATACATATATATATATATATATATATATATATATATATATATATATAATATAATATATAATAATATATATATTAATATATATATATATATATATATATATTATATACATATATATATATATATATATATATATATATATATATATATATATATATATATATAATATATATATATATATATATATATATGTGTGTGTGTGGTGTAAAGTTTTGCGAATTGTATTTTTTCGTCATTAGGGACCTCTGAAACGGATTTGTGTCGTGGTCCGAGGTTCGAATTCCGCCACGACACCTCTCCCATTAGGCGAATTTCCAAAGGAAATTCGCTAAAAATTGTGACTTCCCATTTTTTCATTAAAGGTTTTAGGTTTTGTAATGAAAAAAATATTTTTGTTTCAAATTATTTTAAGTGTTCTGAGTCTAAACAGACCTCTAACTCATCGGTTGCCAGCACAGTTCTTGAAATAAGAAGGTTTAAAAGCAGGATTTTTTATCATGTTTGAAACCTAAGATAAGGGGTAGGTTCCATTTTCAGAAGAAGGTTTATTTAAGCTTGTTATATCCTAATATTCTCATTACAACTTGTATTCATGCTTGCAGGCTGCTCCTGGATACTACATCGCTAAGAAAATCATCAAGTTAATCTGCTCGGTAGCCAACGTGATTAATAACGACCCGAGTATTGGGGATAAACTTAAGATTGTTTATCTCGAGAACTATAGGGTCAGTCTTGCTGAGAAAATCATTCCTGCTGCTGATTTATCTCAGCAAATATCTACTGCTGGTACCGAGGCCTCGGGAACCGGCAATATGAAGTTTATGGTAATTAGTTTTGTTTAAATTACTCACTTAAATGTAATAATTAACAGCTGTCCTAACCCTAGATTGTGTAGTTAGTTATTTAAACTTGTGAGTCATATTTGTAGTCAAGGATGTGGTTACTAATATTCATGGGAGCAGAATATGTTAATCTCATATTTTCCCAGAACAATTTTTTTTCATTAAAATTTTCCCTTATAATTTTGTGACAGTATCGTTATATTGGGCTATAAATTATACTTGTTACTACCCTCATAGTAACATTTATTTTGTAATTCTAATAATGGTTTACCTGTACCTAATTATAAAAAATCAGGTACGGGGTACCTCAGAACTCTTCTTCATTAAGGAAAAATAAAAAACAAGTCCCTCCACTGATGTTTAAGTATAATGACAAAGCCAGCTTTCAGACTTAACAGTCCATCATCAGGCGAGATACAAAGAAAGTTTTAAGAAACGGAAGTGATTGAGTCGTCCAACTCGTTGAAATCGACGAAATCCGATTCTTTTTGCTCGTCCTCACACAATGTCTTTTTAAAATATATAATGACATCAACAATTCATAAAAGGCATGCTACCGTCAAAAAAAGTGAATCCAAATTGTTGTGCCTACTTTTAATTCAATTAAGACGACAATAAAAGGACTATTTTTTTATAAACTTTTTCCTCACAATATTCTGAGGCTAAAATTCCCCCCACCCTTCTCCTATTTCCCTGTACCTTTTTCAGACATATTCTGTACACCTGCTAATATTCTTGGTGTTTTTTATAATTAATGGTTTGTCTAACAGTTGTCTTACACTTACAGTTAAATGGTGCTCTTACTATTGGCACTATGGACGGAGCTAATGTGGAAATGGCTGAGGAAATGGGCGAAGAAAACATATTTATATTTGGTATTTGTTTAGCTTTTTTTAAAAAAAAAGATTGAGTAATTTCTTATTAAGTGTTTTTAGAATTAAACCTTGGGCCTGTGTTCCATTAAGAAAGACTAAACTTATGAACGGTTGAAGTGCTACCTTTCATAACGTACCAAAAAAGTTCATTATAGTGGGAAGAGGTCTAGAAGTAAGTTATAAAAGAATTTATTATTAAGATAAGGTCAATAAATGTTTTTATTGTGTTTACCTGTTAAATAAATTAACAATAAGGGTCTGCATTCATTATTCTTGGCCTTACTTATTTTGTCCTGCGTAATATTACTTTTGTAATATAATACACTATATTAATATTAATTTTGACTGAAAAATGACAATTCGCTCTGTATTTATACAGAGCGATTATTATAATAATTTGTATACTTAGAGAAAATAAATTGAATGAGTATGAAGAATTTTAAAAAAGTCTGAAACCTAAAAAAAATTCTGTTTCTAACAACTTATGTTTAGAAAATTACACTTTTGTTTAGGCATGAGAGTGCCTGAAGTTGAAGCCCTGAAAGTTGCTGGATATGATGCTGAGATATATTACAATAGGAATGAAGAGTTAAAGCTTTGTATCGATCAGATCCGAGACGGGTACTTCAGCCCTCACAACCCTGATGAGTTTAAAGACCTGCATGATGTTCTTATGAAATACGACAGGTAACTAACTATGTTTAAGATGTCCTAATTGTTTCATTTATTTGTATGCTGACGATGCAACGGTAATTTTACGTTAATTTAGTTTGCCGTGTATTCAATGAATGGTGTGAATGTAACAGACTTGTCATTAATTCATCAAAAAATGCATCGATTTTGTTCAGCAAACGTACAATTGAGAAACCTTTAACTTTTGTTATAAATAGCAATTCTTTGACAACAGTTGTGTCACCAAACTTCTTGGGTTGATTATTGATCGCGACTTTCGAATTCATGCAACATGTGGACTATGTTGTGAAGAAATTAAATAGCACTTATCACCTCCTTCATCACTTAAAAAGTTTTTAATATACAGCATACTTTATTAATGCTTGATTATAGCTGGGCTTACCCATACCTAGCAAATCATATTTTATGCTGGGGAACCTGTCCTAATGCTAAAAGAGTTTTAAGAAAAGGACCATACTTAAGAAAAGGATTGTTAGGTTAATTTATGGAATACCTCCACGAAGCTCCGCAAAGTCCTCTTTTAAAAAAGAACAATATTCTAACTCTTCCTGGCTTGTTTATATATCAACCATGTAAAGTTGTAGTACAGGCGCCTCATAAGTATGTGAAGGCTTGTACGAACATGATAGAAACACTAGAAATAAAGACTAATTGTATCCACCATCATGTAAATCCTTGTTATTTAAGTCAGCTCCATTTAACATGAGTATAAACTGTTTCAACAAATTACCAAGTTCATTGGTCAGCATTTCTTTTTATGCAGATAAATTTGGTAAAGAGTTAAAAAAGTATGTGCAGTCTAAATCCTTTTATACTGTTCAGGATTGTTAATATCGTGTTTTTATTGTTATTTAGTTTTTATATGTGTATTTTAATTGTAGTTTTAGCTATTAATGACAAATTGCGTCTAATTTGAGTATTAGCAATGATCACTAAAAATCAAATAAAAATTTCTTTCCTCCTTAAAACAAAAAGACATACTACTAGAGGGAGGACTAGGGTTGAATAGCACAGTGATAAAAGTTCCGCTAGTGTGACAATATTTATTAGGTACCCTAACTGTACTTACTCCTACTCTAGGGAGACTAGAGACTCCCCACTCCTCTACAACCCCTATTGCAGCACATATTCGTAATGCACCCTTCAAACAGCGGGCATTTTTTAGTGACGTCACATTAAATCACTTTATACAACATAGATAACTAAAGAATAAATTGCAATACATAACAATTGCAACTTATTTTAAATTAATTTTATTTTATTTAAGAAAAAATTGTAGAAAAGTAATGTAATATTTATTATTTATTATTTATGTGAAAATTGTAATTATTATGAAAAATTAAAGAATGATGTCAACAATGTGCAGTTATAGTACCAAGCTACCTAAGCATGATAGCCCTTGTATCCTCCGTCTTATATAAGTCTCTTTGCCTTAGAATAATACTAATATAGAAGGAGCATAGGACCATAAACACAATGTAATTCCACTGATAACACGAAAGCCAGTTGACTGGTGGTCAACTGGTCACCCTAACAACAAAACATTATTTTAAATACGTTTCATAAATATCCATTAATGAAGAAAGATCGTAAGTAAAAAACATAATAACTTAAAACACCTGCTGAGTATTTAATAAAACTGGTCTCAGATGGCAAAAGGATAGCAGTATACAAATATCTACATTTAGTTGACAAGGACTACTTTTAATATAATTTTAATGAAAAACATTTAACTGCAATTTAAAATGCTTAAAATATTGTAATGCAACTATATTTATATTAGTTTTTTATGAATAATCCATCATTAATTAATAATAGAACATAATAATTCAGCAACCAGAAGTATTGCCAACTTCTTTATAAGAAAATTGTTTATTGTTAGGTGGCAGCATTACTTAAGACCACAGTGAACCGCCTTTCGTGTTATCAGTAGTGCTCCTTCTATATAGTATTATTCTAACTATATAAGTCTTTTGGCCTTAGAATAATACCGATAAATACTGAGGAATGATGGCCTCATTATGACTATGTTGACGACTATTGTTCATTGGCCTCATGCTAGGTTGAAATATTGAATAGTTTTTGTTGTGAACAATCTTTTGCCTACCAAGTCATAAAATTTCCAAAAATACTGGAAAAACATGTAAATTTAATATTTTTCAAAGATATTTGTCGACCTTTTAAAATTTAAACATTTTTCCAGCACTTATGCCATCATAATTATTTTGTATTTTTAATTATTAGATTAGATTACAAATGTTTTATTCAAGTTTGCTCTCTACCTACTGTTAACCAATAGCCTAATAGTGAAACCTTGCTAATGACATTCCAGTTGACTTAACAACATTGCATCTTTAAAGCCATCAAAATGTGTTGAAGTTAAACTTACTTGCCATGTTTATGTTTTTAGGTTCTATGTATTGGCTGATTATGAGGATTATATTAAATGTCAGGCTAAAGTTGACGAGACTTACATGGTTAGTGTTTACTGATTTATTTGTTAACTAAGTAGAAGTTTATAATTATTTTACTTACTTGTTGATAAAACGTATTAAATAAAATTGGGTATGGGGTACCTCTGTACATTTCCTTCCCATATCAGATTCTTTGTGCTCATCCTATTTAATTCGGGCTTTCTTCCCTCGTCCTCAGAATATACAAGTCACCAAATTTATACTGCAGCAAGTCTTCAGATTCTTTTTGCTTGTCTGTAGATAGTAAATATATTACTTTCATTCCTAGCAGTCACCCTTCCAGGCACTAACCTCACTCGATGCTGCTTAACTTTTATGATCCGAAAAAACCCCTTATTTATAAGTATACTTATTTATTAAGCAAAGGGATACACAGGGGCGGACTGGCCATTTAGTGCAAGGGCGGCAGCCCTCCTTAGGCCCCTCGGCCAAAAATAAACTTAAAAAAAATTAAAAAATTATTGACATTTAATATTTGATATATTCAAAACACAAGAGTCAAAGAGGCCCAATACTTTAAGGTAGAGTCTAAAAAGCTCCTAGAGACTAATTTTATAAAGTACTTGAAAATATTCTTAATTTTTTACCTAAATTTAGGTCCTTTAAGGCCCCCATTTTTTATACTTGGGCCTTTAAAGGTTCTAAACGGAAGATTAGGGCCTCAAAGAGCCCTTTAACATACTTGATTAGGGCCCTAGAGCAGTACGAAAGGGCCCTAAAGATTAAACAAAACAGTTTAGTTAAAAACTTCATTTAAATTAATAAACTTAAGTTTATTTTATTCCTACTTGTTTATTTTATTTACTTGAGTTTATTTTTATTTATTTAAATAAAATAGTATTATTTGATTTAATTTTATTAAATATGAAATTAAAGTTAAATAAATTAAATTGAGCTTAAGTTGATTGAGTTAAAGCTTGACTTGATTAAGTTAAATAAATTAGGCTTGCTATAATCATGACCTCTCTAAAAAACATTTTAGGAACCCCTCCTCCTCTGACCCCTTGACATGTAGGTTTGGGCCCTTTTAGACCAAACCCTCTTTGGGCCTTTGGCTCAGTCTGCCGCTGGGGGATACACTTGTGCCAAATTTAAACTTATCCGAATTATATGTCGATTTTTACAATTTTCTAAAAAACGTATGCATGTCATTCAATAAAAATTAGTTGCATATAGTCATATATAAGACCAACCTATGAGCAATGTTTCATCTCATTACCAGCATTAGTTCAATTTTTATCAAAAGAATTGTATACTTTTATTAAAAAAAATTGTGAAAAATCGGAAAATAATCCAATTGTGTTGAAATTTGGTTCATGTATATGCCTTGACGTAATAATAATTATGCTAAGTTTAGTTTCAATAAGACAAGTATATCTATTGTTTTTGTTGGAAGATAAAAGTTAAGCTCCATTAAGCGAGGTCAGTGCTTGTATGGGAAACCGCTGGGAATATAACTTATGTATTTACTATCTGAGGACGAGCGAAGCGAGTCTAAAGTCAAAAGGATGAGCGGAGCCAATCCAATGTGATGAGAAAAGTTCCGAAGTAGCCCTTTCCTGATTTTGCATACTTATGCAAATAATGAACTTTTTTAAAATAACTAACTTTACTAATTGCAGAATTAAGAGTGCTGGTGCATCACTAAAAATTAAAAAACCTCACTCCACTAAATATTAAACCCATATAGGTTATCAAAAGTGACTGTACAAGTGATAATCTGAGTAATAGAATTGTATCTTATATTTTATTTAATTTTCTGTATAGAGTCATTAATGATGACCTGTATAGGTTAAAGCAGCTTCGAGGTTTGTAAAGGTGTTCATTGGAGAAGCCTATTTTTATTTATTATGATGAACTCAACTAGCGCTTTTTATTCAGCAGTATCAAACTGCTTGTACTGAATCACTGATGATGACCTATATAGGATAAAAGGAGGTTTTTGGATTTGTTAAATTTATTAGGTGACATCAGCATGTTGCTTATATTTTATTATTTCTAGCTTTACATCTAGTAAGCTATGAAAAGAATTTCATTCATGATAATTTCACTTTCTTTATTTTGCAGAATCAATCAAAATGGGCTGAAATGGTGATAAACAATATTGGATCAAGTGGAAAATTTTCATCAGATAGGACCATAGCTGAGTATGCCAGAGATAGGGGTGTGGAACTTCTTGGAGAAAATTCCTGCACCTCATGAACCTAAACAATAAAACTATAGCTGAGTATGCCTGGGAAATATAGGGTGTGGAACCCTCTGGAGAAAATGCCTGCACCTCATGAAACCTAAACAATAAAACCATAGCTGAGTATGCCAGGGAGATATGGGGTGTGGAACCTTCTTGGGAGAAAATGCCTGCACCTCATGAACCTAAACAATAAAACCATAGCTGAGTATGCCAGGGGATATGGGGTGTGGAACCTTCTTGGGAGAAAATGCCTGCACCTCATGAACCTAAAACAATTAAACCATAGCTGAGTATGCCAGGGAAATATGGGGTGGGGAACCTCTTGGAGAAAATGCCTGCACCTCATGAACCTTAACAATAAACCATAGCTGAGTATGCCAGGGAGATATGGGGTGTGGAACCTTCTTGGAGAAAATGCCTGCACCTCATGAACCTTAACAAAAAACAGAATATCAAGATGTGATTAAGTTAATTATATCACAAAATTAAAATCATGTCTGAACAATTTTAAAATTCTGAATTTTAAAGGAAAATGTTTTTCAACCTTCTTAAAAATCAGCTTTTGTAAACCAGAAACTGATCTTCATTTATGTCTAATTAAGTTTATTGGTGTACAATTTTTAGTACATTTAAACTTTAATGTTGAATATGTGGATTTTTTAGGCAATATGTGTGAAACATCACTAACACACGGTTATAATCAATTGATAGCATGAGAAATAATGCAAGCCAATGAGGTTAGTCTTGGATGTTAAACCACACCCTCATTTTCATATCAGACACACCTCATTGGTTACTCTACAATATTTTCCCTCGCTGTCAACTGATTATAACTGTGTGTAATACTATAATAAAACAAGTTAAGTTATCAAATGATTTTTATGAATTAAGTGTCATTTTGCAACTGTTAGGTATAACTTTTTGATTACTTAAGCTATAACAGAATTTACCACTGATGATATTTGTGTTTAACATAAAAAAAACTGCTCGACTAAAGATCTGCCACCTACCTCAGAGACGTAGGGCATCATGGATACCTTCACTATGCTCTACAAAACTGAACTCTGACGCAGTTTATTAGTAATACCTAGTTCCTTTTGTCATAAGCTACATTCTGTTATATCATATCAGAAAAAACAATATGATGTCACCTCCACTCGGACGATGGATTTTTTGCCTAGTTGGCAGGAGTGGTTATCACCACAAATTATTAGTGGAACCAATTAAAGAAGTGAGATCTAACTGAGAACTAAAACTTGACAGAGAATGGTTAATGTCTTTCCCTTAGTCATTTAAGTGCCATAAAAAAAAGATTTTGTTTTCATTATAGATAATATATTTACTAGGTTAGCACAAAATTCGATCCACACTTGTTAATGTTTTATAATTTAATTACTATTTAGTATAGGTGAATCAGGTAAGGTATGGATAACTTAATTTAGGAAAATAATAGACAACTCCAAGGGAAATTAAGCTTTGGAATTCTTGTTTATCAATCACTTTTTCTTTCAAGTTTCCAGTTAATGGCTCATAGTCTGAAAAGACCTTGTTTGTATTTTTTTTATAGACAATGAGCATTTTTATTCCGTAAGTTTAAATATGCTGTTATTTTAATCACATAAGAAGAAACATGATATTGTGTGTTATCTCATAGGAAGAAACATGCTATTATGTTTATCTCATAGGAAGAAACATGCTATTGTGTAAATCCCATAGGAAGAAACATGCTATTATGTTTATCCTGTAAGAAGAACATGCTATTTATGTTTAACCTGTAGAAGAAACATGCTATTGTGTTAATCCATAAAAGAAACATGCTATTATGTTTATTGTAAGAAGAAACATGCTATTATGTTTAACCTGTAAGAAGAAACATGCTATTATGTTTAACCTGTAAGAAGAAACATGCTATTATGTTTAACCTGTAAGAAGAAACATGCTATTGTGTTAATCCCATAGGAAGAAACATGCTATTATGTTTATCCTGTAAGAAGAAACATGCTATTGTGTTAATCCCGTAGGAAGAAACATGCTATTGTGTTTATCATGTAAGAAGAAACATGCTATTTTGTTTCATCCTGTAAGAAGAAACATGCTATTGTTATCCGTAAGAAGAAACCTATTGTGTTTATCATGTAAGAAGAAACATGCTATTTTGTTCATCCTGTATGAAGAAACATGCTATTATGTTTATCCCATAGGAAGAAACATGCTATAATGTTTATCCTGTAAGAAGAAACATGTTATTATCTTTATCTCATAAAAACCTTTGTGTCATTCTTTTATAGTTTAGATTATTTTATTACTAAGATTTAGGATTTGGTCTAACTGCTTATTTCAATTTTGATTGATAAACAAAAGCCAAAAGAAAACTTCCCTTTAAATGTTCTTGAGTTCTACTATTCAAGTTGTTTCTACCTTACCCAAATGAACTGTAAAGTTGATGTCCTCCCAGTGACTTTAAAAATTATATTTATTCTATATCCTCTTGCCATTTTTAGTTGCATTTTTATTGTTATTACTACAATTTTTATTGTATTGATTTTAAATATTTACTTTTAAGCTTTTAAGAGGGACACAAAAGTCAAAATATTCAACTCCATTTTTATTTGTTGAAGCTTTACGTACTAAACTTACATTTCATTTATTACTTTAATTTTACATTTGATTTGAAGTAATAAGTATTCATTTTGGTAATTGTAGGGGGAGGGTGAACTACTTGTTCCACGCTAGGCAAGTAGGCACAATTTTATCTCTCTAGTCTTATGCAAAATATAAAATAAAAGGAATTTTCTCCTAATTTTTTATGGTTTACTTTATGGTCACTAGAATAAATTACGAGAGCTTTATCAGAAACTCTTACTCATATTAAGTTGAGTCCCTAAACACAGTTTTGTAGGTTTACCAAATTTGAAATTTGTCCGGTTGGCATCACTTTCATGTTTAAGTAATCTTGACCATATATATATTTGTGTGCTAGCAGTTAGTGAAATATCCAACCAAAATTGTCTCTTGTCCCTCCTAAAAATTTAGTTTGTTTATTGTGTTTCATTAATCAAAATAAATCAAACAAGACCTTTGATGGCATATGCAATATTAAGAATGTATGAAGACTTTGTCAATAGTTAAGTAAAATAAAACCATCTTTGATGTTGTTGACTTTTGAGTCCCTCTATATTTTAGATTAAGGTATATATAATTTAAAATGTTATATTAACATGAAATCAATTGGTTACATATCATTACTTAAGTTAATTTTTTGTATCCTGAGTTTTGTTCTTATTTTTATGATTGTTTTTAATTATTGCTCATCAAGTTTATATTTGTTATTTTATAAATAAAATCATTTTAAAAAATTAATTATGTTTTACTTGGCTATATATTTTTTTTTACATTGCTTTATATAATATTGCAATTATATGAACGGAAAGCTTTGTGACTTTCTTATATAATTAAACCAGTTTGCTTAAATTAAAAGCAAAGACACACATACAACTGCATCTGCTTAGTTATAGTATAACAACTGGTTATTATCAGTTTAGGTTAATCATGGATGTTAAACCACATCCACTATTTCATATCAGGCAAACCTCATTGGTTTGCCTGATATGATATATTCCAATACTCTCAATATACTCACATTATAACCATTGTAATACTATAGAACAGCGCTTCTCAACCTTTTAGATCCGGGGCCCAAAAAAGATTATGGTAACTACCCCACAACCCAATTTTTATATTTGATCTAGTTTTGCGGACTTATTATTTCATTAGATTTTAGATTATGGTCAAATTTTTAAACACTTTATCTATACTATTTGTATTATTAATGTTTGGGGTTGGAGTCGAGGATAGACCTCATTTGCACTGCGACTGGAAGTCTATTATACAATATGACTAGAATAGTAAATTATTATTTGCTTGTAACATTTATTATGATTTTGTAACAGTTATTAATTTTGTTGGAGCATGTGGTAAATTATAGGCTTGTGAGTGTAGCAAACTAAAAATGTTTGCAGTATCAGGCTTTTCTTTTTTTTTATTGGAGACTGGCTTTTCCTGAAGTTGGGTTCTGGACTGTCTGACGCCAGACCAGAATTATTGTTTTACCTTTATTGTAATTTTATTTATAAGATGTGTAACAAAAATTTTAGGACAGGCAATGCCCCTATTTGACTTTTCTTTGAATACAGCTAGGAATATTATCACTTTAATAGACTAACAAAATGTGCTAATAACAAAAATGTTCCTATATAGAGCTGTGTAAAATAGCTGTATCTAATGAAGAGTAAAAGGCAGCTGTCGGATACTAGGCGATAACTTGCTTAAGTTCTCATCAATTGAAGTTTAAAAAACTAAAACTTAATAACAGTTGAAAATTAAGAATAATTTAAAGCAACCCAATTTTGGGTCTGCTATAGAATATAGACAGGCTTACCTTTGGTAAAATACACTTAAAAAGTATCATTCATCAAAGTATCATACATCTAATATTAATAAAAAAAATTATAAAATATACATTGTCTCATAATATTTTTTATTTTACAATAATATAAATTATAAACTAATAATTTTACATATAATACCAGTCTTACCGGCCTAACTATAGTCTGAAAAACTCATCACATTCAGATGCTTTAAACATCAGTGACATTCACTATATTTGCTTGTAGATTACAGATTTTTCTTGAGCAGATCTTTCTCAAAATTTATCAATTGCAGTTAATAAATAGTGTGTTTGTAGAACAAGAGTCGCTGAAACAAGTTTTAATAAGTTTCTCTTTATTGGCATTTTTAGCTCTAAATAATATTTACAAAACTATATTTTTTTTAAACCTGGATCATAATATATATTGAAGGAGCATAAAAACACACTGATAAAACAAAAGCCAATACACTAGAGGCCTTAAGTAAGGCTGTAAACCTAACAAAATAAAATGTATTTTTAACTAAGTTGGCAATACTCTCAGTTATGAAAGTATTAATTAATGATCTATTACTTAATAATAATAAATGTATAAAATAGATTATTATAATTTTTACTTTTCCTCATTTATATCGAAGGTGTTTGTAAAAAAATCTGAAACCAAAATGTCACCTGAATTATCCATTCCAGGTGTTTTTATGACATATGATATGGTTTTTACTAAGTTGTCTGTTATCATAGTATTTTCTAAAATTATGCTATATTTAAGCCAGAGATTTAAAACTTGGTACAAAAATCAATCTTTAGGTCTAGTTGTGCTATCCGGAAAATATGTTTTCATGATGTGATTGTAATGATTACACATAACATTCATTAACAATAATGACTCAACAATAATTTTGAAAATTCATAAAATGCGGAAATACATGTCGATCTAGTTGTGACTTGGCACCCATATAGTCTTATATATAACATACATACCAACATGAGAGTTGGCACATATGTAGCTATGTATAGGACTACCATACATGGGCGTCCGCAGGGGGGGGGGGGTAAATGAGTCACTTGACCCTCCCCCCTGGAAAATCGAAAAAGTTAGATTGGCCCGCAATGCAAATTAGTAAAAATTTAATGGTCGTATCCTGAATTTTTTCATTAAAATGATTTAATTTAAAAAACACATATAATTTAACTAGTTATAGGTTGCATCAGGAACTCACGTCAGAAGAATACATCAAAATACAGTTAATTACTAACAGGCTCGCTTCGCTGGCTAAATAGGATAGAAATTTAATTCAATAATTAAACATGTATAACTTAGCTCTAAAATAAATAATAAAGGGTAGCTTTGCTTGCAATAAGCAAAAGAGGTTTACTACCCAAGCAACAGGTAAAAAGACTCGCTTCGCACGCAAAATTGCTATAAGCATGTATGTCAGTCAATACATATAAATAGGGCTTGCTTTGCTCGCAAGATAGCTCAAATATACAGTTAGGATAATTAAATAGGGCTCTCTTTGCTTGCTAGATTACTGTAAATATTACTGAATAAAAAAAACTTGCTTCGCTCGCTATATAGTTGTAAATATGCCTGAATGTCAAAACAAAGCTCGCTTCGCTCAGTAGATTCCTTCAAATATGCGTGAACGTCGAAAATAAGGCTCGTAAAATTGCTAAAATATAATTTTCGATACATTAAAAAGGTCTGCGTGAATGTCGAAAAAGAGGCTCAAATCGCTCCCAAGATTGCTTAAGTATATTATAAGATACGCTGAAAGGGTAAGCTTATTTATTTACAATTAACGGCTCACAAGCCTTTAAATTACAAAAAAGTTTAACTCAAAAAAATACTAACTAGCCTGAAAAGTACTATTAGTCCTACTCGTCCTACTTATAAGTCACAAGGCTATTGTAAAAGTTTCTGTCATTCATGACTATCCTGTTTTAGTTGTAAATTTGCTGTATGCTACTTTCTAATTACAAAATAAATAAAATTTAGTGTGCTGATTCGTCACTTGGATGCACACATTTGTGTAATTCAACTTAATCGGTAAAGTTAAAGACCGATATGATTGAATTAAATAAACCAATCCGAAGTCAATAAGACCACCCTCAGTCACCAAAGAATAGGGTAAAAATTCGGTAACGTAAAATACGTTCGGTATACATAAAAAGTAGAGTTGGGTGTCGTTTTTGATAGGTTTTCGAGGCTCTGTATTGAATGGAATCGATAAGACCTCTTAACCTGACCAAAAAGTGGAATAAACGGCGGTAAAAAACTCGAAAACACAAAATACGGTATGTAAACAACACATTTTGGCTGTTAGTTGAATGAAAACGGTCCTAAGACGTTACGAACTCTTACTTAAAGCTAGGTTGCTCCATTCAAAGTTTAAAATCTGAATAGAGTTACTATTCTACTCGTTTTTTCCGGCAACCATCCGTTTTTTTTAAAGGGGCAAATTCCCCCCGATTTCAAACCCCCTGAAATTGTGAAACCCCTCGTTTTTAAAAAAATCTGTGTACAGATATTTAAATTTATAATAATTAATTATTAATTCAGATGATACCACAATTTAAAATTATAATTTGAAAAAATTCTACCAAAAGATACAAAAAAAGAATCATGGAATAAATGTAACTTGAGTCATTCCACTTTTTAATAAATACGTGGAAACACTGTATTGAAGTATTTAAAATTTTATAAATGTAATTTATGCTGATTCATATTCATATTCATATATCGCCAGCTTGGTTTTATTTAAACGATTTCTTACTAAATCATTATTTTTTTAGAGTTTTTTTTTCTGTCGTGTGTATTATTGAAATTTTAATATTTACTATGCCGAAAGACCATTAGAGGTGTAAATTCAAAGTCATTTTTAAGGTAGAGTTTAAGTTTTTAAAGGAAGGTAGGAATTCTATTGGAGCTGATTGTACTATATGCAGGTAAGTATTCACAAAGCAATTTTATTTTTAAATCTATATAATAAATAATGATAAATTCGTTAAGAATTAATGCATACAGTTATAAAAACCAGTTATTTTATTAATCACCGGATTAAAAGTGGTGGGCCTAGAAGGGAAGGGGACACCCTCGACCATGGTCTAAGGCAAGGTTTTATAAATAGAACTATTCTATTGATAAAACTTTGTTCTAAGGCATCATGACACTAATAAAGAAAGGGAAAAGTGATTTAATAAAATAACGATAAAATAATTTTATTCAATTAGTAACTTATCCAGATATAGCATTGTTAGGGCACTAAACTGTTGATTATATATGTATGTGTCACAGCCAAAGTGATTAATGTGGTTATTAGTCATCATAGAAACTATCAAATTTGGTCAAACTTATGAATACAGCTTAATTTATCACTTTGTCTTGCTGGTATGCATAATACCTAATCTTATTGGTCAATGTAATAATATACTCATAATAAACATGTATAAACATAGAGATATATACTAGAGTGAGCATAGCATATCTCAATAACATAAAGGAACATGAAACATTTTATGTAAGGGGTCTTTAAGGGGCCTTAGGGGGTCAATGGTTAAAGATAAAGGGTTGTGCACATAGAAACTTACCTAGTGTGGAATTTCTCAAAATTTATCTTTGACCCCCCCTCACTCAAAAAACTAACTCATAGAAGTTTCTCCCAAATAGCTTAAAATTAAGCTTATTTAGAGTACTTAATTACTGTCTGGCTCTAGTTTTAAAAATCACAAAGAATAAGACCCCTTTAGGCTGTTGAGGGACAACTTATACCTAGTGTGGAATTTTTCAAAATTTATCTTTGCCCCCCCCCCCCCCCTCAAAAACTAACTCATAGAAGTTCTTCCAAACAGGCTTAAATTAAAGCTTGTTTAGAGTACTTAATTAAGTACTCTAAACAAGCTTTAATTTAAGCCTATTTGGGAGAACTTCTATGAGTTAGTTTTTGAGTGAGAAGGGGACAAAGATAAATTTCGAAAAATTCCACACTAGGTATGAGTTGTCCCTCAACACCCAAAGGGGGTTTTATCCTTTTGGATTTTAAACCAGACCCAGACAAGTAATTAAGTAATCTAAGTAAGCTTTAATTTAAGCCTTTTTGGAGAACCTCTATAAGTTAGTTTTGAGTGAGGGGGGTCACAGATAAATTTCAAAAAATTCCACACTAAGTATGAGTTTGTCCCTCAACAACCCAGAAGGGGGTTTTATCCTTTTGGATTTTTAAACCAGACCCAGACAGTAATTAAAGTAAGCTTTAATTAACCTTTTTGGGAGAAACCTCTATAGTTAGTTTTTGAGTGAGGGGGAGGTCACAGATAAAATTTCGAAAAATTCCACACTAGGTACGAGTTGTCCTTCAACAGACAGTAATTAAGTACTCTAAATAAGCTTTAATTTAAGCCTATTTGGGAGAACTTCTATGAGTTAGTTTTTGAGTAAGGGGGGGTCAAAGATAAATTTTGAGAAATTCCACACTAGGTATGAGTTGTCCCTCAACACCCAAAGGGGGTTTTATCCTTTTGGATTTTTAAACCAGACCCAGACAGTAATTAAGTAATCTAAGTAAGCTTTAATTTAAGCCTTTTTGGGAGAACCCTATGAGTTAGTTTTTGAGAGAGGGGGGGTCAATGATAAATTTTGAGAAATTCCAAACTAGGTTTGAGTTGTCCCTCAACCCTAAAGGGGTCTTATTTTTTTGGATTTTTAAACTAAACCCAGATAGTAATTAAGTGCTCTAAATAAGCTTTAATTTAAGCCTATTTGGGAGAACTTCTATGAGTTAGTTTTTGAGTGAGGGGGGGTAAGATAAATTTCGAAAAAATTCCACACTAGGTATGAGTTGTCCTTCAACAGACCGTAATTAAGTACTCTAATAAGCTTTAATTTAAGCCTATTTGGGAGAACTTCTATGAGTTAGTTTTTGAGTAAGGGGGGGTCAAAGATAAATTTTGAAAAATTCTACACTAGGTATGAGTTGTCCCTCAACACTTAAAGGGGGTCTTATCCTTTTTTGATTTTAAACCAGACCCAGACAGTAATTAAGTACTCTAAATAAGCTTTAATGTAAACCTATTTGGGAGTACTATGAGTTAGTTTTTGAGTGAGGGGGGTCATAGATAAATTTCGAAAAATTCCACACTAGGTACGAGTTGTCCTTCAACAGACAGTAATTAAGTACTCTAAATAAGCTTTAATTTAAGCCTATTTGGGAGAACTTCTATGAGTTAGTTTTTGAGTAAGGGGGGGTCAAAGATAAATTTTGAGAAATTCCACACTAGGTATGAGTAGTCCCTCAACACCCAAAGGGGGTTTTATCCTTTTGGATTTTTAAACCAGACCCAGACAGTAATTAAGTAATCTAAGTAAGCTTTAATTTAAGCCTTTTTGGGAGAACCTCTATGAGTTAGTTTTTGAGTGAGGGGGGTCAATGATAAATTTTGAGAAATTCCAAACTAGGTTTGAGTTCCCTCAACACCCTAAAGGGGTCTTATCTTTTGGATTTTTAAACTAAACCCAGATAGTAATTAAGTGCTCTAAATAAGCTTTAATTTAAGCCTATTTGGGAGAACTTCTATGAGTTTAGTTTTGAGTGAGGGGGGGGGGTCACAGATAAATTTCGAAAAATTCCACACTAGGTATGAGTTGTCCCTCAACACCTTAAAGGGGTCTTATCCTTTTGGATTTTTAAACCAGACCCAGACAGTAATTAAGTACTCTAAATAAGCTTTAATGTAAGCCTATTTGGGAGAACTTCTATGAGTTAGTTTTTGAGTGAGGGGGGGGTCAAAGATAAATTCGATAAATTCCATACTAGGTATGAGTTTGTCCCATCACACCCTAAAGGGGGTTTTATTTGTTTGGAATTTTAAACCAGACCCAGACAGTAATTAAAGTACTCTAAATAAGCTTTAATTTAAGCCTATATTGGGGAGAACTTATATGAGTTAGTTTTTAAGTTAGGGGGGGGGGGGTCAAAAGATAAATTTCGATAAATTCCATACTAGGTATGAGTTGTCCCTCAACACCTTAAAGGGGTCTTATCCTTTTGGATTTTTAAACCAGACCCAGACAGTATTAAGTAATTAACAAAGTAAGGGCAAAATAGCAAGCGATTGGAATAATGCTTTTTATTAATAGAAATAATAACTGTTTACTTCAATTTAATCCATTAGGATACCACAAGTTATTTTTTCCCATTAGTGTTTTCGGGAAATAAAAAAAAGTAAGTATAGAGATATAAAAGAGTCCCCTTCTTTGATAAGAAATTTATAACAGAAAAATAATTCCATATAGCCCTTTTAAACCTAATTGTCGGCAATTTTAGCCATAATGTATATATCAGCTTTACAGTCCTGTAATCCCTAGTTCCTAATTTTGATAAGGGTATTTTTGAGCAATGCATACAAACCATAATATCCCATCCCTATTTTTAGTATTCTCATCCAATCCCACTGTCATAACATTATGGCTTTTAATAGCCCTCTAAACCCTATATCCCCTAATTTTTTATTTTATTATTATTTTTTTGAGTTGGTTAGTAAAATAAATAACCAGGAAGTTAAAATAACGGTCGATAAAAAAATTTTTCGATTAGGGTGTCATTTTCTATGTCCTTTAAGTGCTGAACTAACACAACAATCCAATATTCTGCTGAATTTTTTTTCGATATATATCCGCTGAGCAGTAGCGTCACAACTTATTTTTTTTTTTTTTTGAATTTTCAAAGAAAATTATCCCGGGGGGGGGGGGGGGGGGCCTGGGCCCTCCCTGGCTATGACCATGCCAAGGAGGGAAGAAAAGAAAATGGGAATTTGAAGGCAAAGGACACACCACTGCAATCTGCTTAGTTAGAAATATAGTAAGACCTACTCTTTAAAAAAAAAAAAAGTTTAAGCAGATAAACATCATTACTCTTAAGATGACAAAGTAATTGTTCTTTAATTAAACTAATGATTTTAAAAGTAAGTCTAACTACAGTCCGTAAGCCTCCTCACCACGTATGCGTCATGGTCAGATGCTTTAAAATAATATCAGTGAAATTTAATATTTTTTTTACATTTCCATTTATTATTAATCAAGTAAATGATGCCGAGGGAGTGAGGCCCACTCCCCTAAAAAAATACTAGTGTGAGTTCCCAAAAAACCATGTGTTTTAAAAAGAATAGAGTTTCCTGATTTAACAATGTCTGTTGCCACTCTGTAACTGACAGAAGATTGTCAAATGTCACAATATTTTGTAAACAAACCCTCCGTGTTGTTTTATTAGTGTCCAAAAAAATGAAATGTTATGTTTTTGTTATTGATTTACACAAATTCCTGTCACACACTGTAACCTTTATTACTGACAGGCAACATGACTATATAAAAAGTTTAATGATAACTTACTGATGAATTTAAGAATCTTTTGACTTTTTTGCAAATATTTGTAATGCGTGTTGGTATAATGTTGTGTTACTAGACTTATTTTCAAAATTATTTTCCACTGATATTATTTCACGGTTTATTTATTTAAAAAATAGATAATTTTTTATTAGATCATGTTATAAAACATGGAATTGTATAAAAAATTATCCAGAATTAAACAAACACTCTGAGGAGGTCCATTCACCGCGATGATTTAAACGGGGACTTTTTTTGAAAAAAAGTTTAATCATCGCTTACAATAAAAAGAACAAATAGTTGGTAAATATTTTTTACCAAGAATGTAGAGTAAAAATCTGATAAAAAATCTACTACCAATCTATTTATACTTTTTATTCTCCATTCATCTCACAACATGGGATATTTCACTTATACTCAACTATCATGAATTTACTTTAGAACAAAATAATATTCAATAAACAGGGCAGTTAGGTATTAGTGATAATAATATTTATAATAAATATTGTTACCACTAAAAACCAAATTAAATACAAAAGTCAGAATTATATCGAAAAAAAAATTAAACTTGTGATTTCTATATATTCAAGTCCTAGACATAAAAAATTACCCAATATACCAATACCTAAATCATAATTAAAACATATTTAATGACAAATTTACTGTCATTAATTTTCTGATGTGCGATAAGTAGAAATAAACGAACTCTAATGAAATATCTATTTTTATTTCTAATTTTTTAACAAGACTCGACATTAAAAATAAAATAATAATAATAAAAATTAACCAAGAGAGAAATAAATGTTAAAATTATCCTTCGGTGATGTTTACTAACTAACTTTTTGAGTCTGGAAAAATTAGTGATGAAATCATTAAAAATTTATAAATTATCGTGATTGATCCTAGTGTCAATAATAATAAAAAAAGTACTGAAGTGTTTATCATAATAATCACCAATAATGCAAAAACAGTTTTTGGTATAACTATTAACCTGTGTATCCAGAAAATGAATAACCCCTGGATACCTGCTAAAAAATAGTATGCCTCATAATAAGAAGCCCACTTATTCTTTTTCAGAAATTTAATCAATCTAACAGGATCCGTTTTAATATTTATGACGAATGCTCCGAAAACTGCCTTTTCTCCCTTGATTTTTCTTCCAGGATACTTGTAGACTGAATTCAGCAACTCTGCCCCCATACACTGAACTCTAACCCCAAAAAACACTGGACTCTAATTCATACATTTTTTATAATATGCAAAGTCATTTCTAAATTTTTCTCTCGCTACAACAAATCGCAGACGCAGTTTCATCATAGTTATGTTTAAAGTTTTCCTTGA
>JACMZG010000022.1:20895092-21046091 GCA_018340805.1 Microvelia longipes
ACAGTTTCTCTTTTCTATAACTGGTTATTGGTTACAGTAATAATAGGAATTGTAATAAGATGTAGTATTAGTACTAACAGAGCTAACAATGATATTAGTATTAATAGTTACAGAAGAAATATTTTTGAGTTATATTAGTAATTTAATATTTATTGCAGACATACAAAGAGAATAATAGTAAATGGTAATGAAAATAAAAATATTCAAAATGGCTAAAAATTTGATGTAAAAAATATCGTAATTATATATTGCGATTTATTTATATAATTATGCAAACTATGTAAGGATTCTAGTTAAACTTTAAATATATTTAAAATTATATGGATTAAAACGAATAATAAAATATAATTTTTAAACTTACTTCACTTCCCTCGGACATTCCGCTCTGCATGAGGGCTGAAGGCCGACTGACGAGAGCCGACCGTGTCTCCCTTTTCTATGCTATACCCCCTCCGCCATCTTGGATATCACGAAACAAATAATTATGAAATATTCCATTTTATTATGATAAAATTTATTCATAATTGTTAATTAATATATTTTTTACAATTAACATTTAATAATTGATAATATTTTTTAAATTTTAGACCAAAAATAAAATAAAAATATTGATCTGACTAAAAAGCTGATAAGACTAATACGATGTATTTTTATTAAATTTACACCAAAATTTAATAATCTTTAAAAAAATATTTGTTTATTAAATATTATTTTGAATTTAATGAAGTTTAAATTCAATAATTTATATTGAAATTTGTCAGTTTATAGCTCGAGTTAAGTAACCTCCATTTTAAATGAATTGATAAATTATTTTCAAACATATTTGTTTGAAAACAATAATTAATTTGTATTTAATAAGGCGCGGGCGAATATCTAGAACGTTGGATCACCAACAAACTTTATTTATATTTTTTTTTTCAAAATTTTCAGTAATTAGCCGGATTTGTGATAAATGAAAGCCTATTTCCGTAATCTGCACGCTCTTTTGGTTAATCTCAAAGAGTATTTGCATTCACTCAACGATTTATTTTTAATCTAACTTGGTACATACATAACTACTGTTAGACGTCAATATTTTGTGTTATAATAACATTGACGTTCTAACAGTAGTTATGTATGTACCAAGTTAGATTAAAAATAAATCGTTGAGTGAATGTAAATACTCTTTGAGATTAACCAAAAGAGCGTGCAGATTACGGAAATAGGCTTCATTTATCACAAATCCGGCTAATTACTGAAAAGTTTGAAAAAAAATTAAAAAAAGTTTGTTGGTGATCCAACGTTCTAGATATTCGCCCGCGCCTTATTATTACGTAACTATTTAAAATATAACAATTAATGTTTAATGTGAAATACTTTTTAATAAATTTTCTTTATGGGCATAGATATTTTATTACTAGAGAAGCTGTATCAGTTGAATTTTGAAAACATCGAAAATACAACCTGAACACATTTGACTATTAATATAATCAAATAAACAGACAAAAATATTGTAACTTATACTATAGAACATTTAAAATACAAAACCAAAACACAAAAATGTGCGGAAGTCGAAAATAATTTATTAATTATAACCTTAACTCCCTTAAGGAGGAGGTTTCAATCACGTTACACAGAGCCCAAAAATGATGTTTCAAGCCTCTTACCATATTGAGATAGACTATGACTTAACTATAGACATAACATTGATTGATAGAGGTGATAAGGCCCCCTCTAGTGTAATATATACTAGACTATGTGTATATACTATATAATATATTTATAATAACCTTAACCATTGAGAAATCATTACTTGTGAGTTTGAATATTTGTTGATATTATTACCTATGGGTTCAATTTTGCAACATCTATATATTAAAACTGGGCACCTTTGATTATTAATATAACTAAATAAACGGTAGGAAATTACCGTACAAACTCAATGCATTTAGATGCCTGAAGCATCATTTTGGTGTTCTCAAGGGCTCTGTGTAACCTTATTGAAATCTCCTCCTATAGTAAATTAAGGTTATAAAAATCAATTTTTAGCTTCCCCAACACATTTTTTGTGTTTCAATTTGTACTTAAAACGTTCTACTATATTTATTTTTTGTATTTTTGTTCGGATTATTGGATTATATTGATAGTCGAAGGTGGTCAGGTTACTCTTCGATGTTTCAAAATACAACAAGTAGGGCTTCTCTAGTAATATATATTTATGCTTACAGGTAAAAAGGGTCAAGGTAGTCCTTCCTTGATAGCAAGGATCTCGAATAAAGGATTTTTATTCAAGATTTTTTTAAGGATATAGAATCTTTATTCAAGATCCTTGGCTAGAACCTATGGCTACAACGAATGACGCGTCTACGATTTGGAGCGCCTACGACTGGTTCCCAATTAATCGAAAATATGAAAGAAAACAAAAATCAGCTGGGATTTGGTGTCAAAGCCCAGTTAAATCGCGATTTTGTTTAGAAATGAACTATAAATATGAAGTTTGTTGTATCTAAAATCAGCAAGTAACATTAATTTTATAGCTATTATGCTTAAATACTCTATTCGTAATAGTCCTAATGATGTAAGTGGGATAGTTGATGCGTTGTGTACTGTGTTCACTCAACGGTTAAGTTCGTGTTTTTTTTATTATTTGAGTGTTAAAATGTGTATTTATTTATCTTAAAGTCAGTTTAAATGTAAAATGATATGATTTGTGATTATAGATTGGCATTTTAAAGGTGCGTGGGGGTTTTTTTGAGTTTCTTGATTCATTAGTTTTACAGTCGAAAGTGCTTTGGTTTGAAATGAATTCTTTAACACCAGACGACGATTTCAGTGAAAAACTTCTTCACCAGGTATGTCTTTATGTTTAGAAGTATCCTTATGGTTTTGGGGCTTTTCTACTGTCCCAAAAGTTATTAGATACATTCTTCCAATCACTGTGTTTAGGTATCACTGGGGTCTCAGCCCTAGTTTCATCCCTATACCATGTAATTAGTATGTTCAGAAAGCATACTAAATCCGGGGATCACACACTGTATGCTAGTTACATACAGATTAATACTCTGTAAGAACCATGACGAGGGAATTCAGTCGGATAGAGAGATGGAATCCATATCGATTAACTTAGTACGTTCACACACAATCTAGATCCACGGATCATATAGAATACGTATGCAATACGGTCAACTAACTTCACGGTTCTTACAGCGTATTTGTTTAGTCAATCGAGTGATAACTGATCCTACATAACATGGCGTCTTGTTATAGATAGATAGATAGATAGATAGAAATTTTTATAGTCAAAACCCCAAACAGGATATAACAATCGTCAAAAAAAAAAACTATATTAAGTTGTAACTCTAAAAACTCCTGGAAGGAGTAGCATGCTTTTCCTTTAATAATAAGGTTATACTTCTTTTGAATTGTTTTTCATTTTGTAAAAGCATATGGCTTGGTAATTTATTATAAAATTTAATAGACCAATAATTTACACCATTTTGGGTTTTTGACACTCTACAAAATTTAGCATTTAGTTTCTCTTTGTTTCTAGTATCATTAAGAACACATTCAACTATTTTGCTGAAAATAGGCAAAAGCGAAATGGGTCTAAAATTATTTGCATCTTTCTGACACCCGTCTTTATACAATGGTATTACTAATGCATATTTCAGACATTCAGGAAATTGCTTTTCCTTTATTGATAAATTAATTAGATCTGTTAGCGGTGCTATTAATGTGCTTTTTACTTTTTTAACTAATTCAGCAGTTATACCGTAAACATCTTTGCTGCGACTATTTTTCATATTTTTAATTATTTCCTCAACCTCTTTGGTATTTGTGGTCTTAAATTCAAAATTTGGCGCTTGCTTCTTCTGCAACAAATCCATTTGGTTTTGGTCACCTGAGTCTGGTATTGATTCATGAATAGTTTTCGCTATAGAAGCAAAGTGCTTATTAAATTCATTTGCCGATATGTAGTTTGTTGTCCCTTTCTTAGAATTAATTTTATACTTGTTGGCAATGTTCCATGCAGCTTTTTGTTTATTGCTGGCTTCGTCTATCAACTTATCATTATGCTTAAGCTTTGCTCTTTTAATAGCTTTCCGATATGTTGCTTTCAGATTATTTTTCTTTCTTTTAAGCTCTTCATTCCTATTATTACTATGCTCCCTATCGGCGTGTTCCAACTTCAATTTTAACTCTTTAAGTTCATCAGTGTACCAGTCTTTGCATTTCTTCTCTTTCTTAAAATCTGGATTTACTATTTTTTCTTCATAGGAATGCATTCATTCAGTTTGCTAGTAACTGTATTTATAAAGTTTAGCCAATTTTGATTCAACACAAGATCTTTTTTATACACCCAATTGCTTCTGTCTAACTCTTGCTCTAGTAGCTTCAATCCTTCCTCTGACATAGGCCTGAATAGTATCTCTTTTTTAATTGAATTTTTCTCATACTAAGATTAGATATTATAGCATTATGGTCTGAGAAATGAATATTCTTTACATAGCTATTGTACTCGGTACCAAAATTTATGCAAATATTATCAATTACGTTATTCTGCCTTGTGCTTTCTTTTATAGTGTATTCAAATGAATGTGAAACTAGGAAATTTTCCATCTCTTTGCAGCTACTTTCTTGAGTCATAAAATGTACGTTAAAATCTCCAGCTATAATTATTTTGTAACCTTTCTTAGTCAACATTTTCAAACATTTATCCAATATTTCTAATGCTATGTTAAGATCAGCTTTTGGTGTCCTGTAGAAACCCAATACAACAGTTTTAAAATCTTTGATCCACACACCCGTCATCTCACAGCTTTCCTCTAAACACATCTAGTCCACAAACTTGATTTTTTCAAACGATACATTATTATTGATATAAATAGCTACTCCTCCGTGATTTACTTTTGTTCTACAATAAGCAGAAGCCAGTCTAAAATTTTCTAGGTGCCACATATTAATTTGACCTTCTTTCATCCAGTGCTCTGATAAAACTACCACTTGGGTATTATGGTCCAGGTCAGTTAGCAACTCATTTAGTTCTAGAGCTTTGTCTTTAGCGGATTGTATGTTTAAATGCAAAATGTAAAACATTTTTTGTTTCTGATTTTTTTATTTTTAGTTAGGTTTATGTCATTTACCTTTTTTTGAAACTCGCCGGCGTTATTTTTAGTTTCAGCTCTATTTTTAGTATTTCCTTTGGAAATTCGCCTAATGGGATAGGCGTCATGGCGGAATTTGAACCTCGGACCACGACACAAATCCGTTTCAGAGGTCTAATGACGAAAAAATAAGTTTCGCGAGACTATATATATATATATATATATATATATATATATATATATATATATATATATATATAATATATATATATACATTATATATATATATATATATACATATGTATTTCTAGACACTTTCTTGTAAACACTCTATCTTTCGAACGGATTAATATTTTTTAACAAACTTGGTACAAAATCAACCTTCGGAGGACAGGAACCCTGGAAGTTTTTGTGACGTCAGCAACCCGGTTTGCTGAGTCAGCGAAATTTTCAAAAAATCGGCAAAATTCAGGTTAATATTTTTTGCGCGAAAAAGGTCAATAGTTATGTTTTTTGAGACGCTGAATCGAATGAAACCGGTCCGAAGTCGATACGACCACTCTAAGTGGCCTAAAAATCGAAAAAAACCATTGTAAATTACCAAAAACCAACATTTAGGTCGATAAAAAATAAATTTCGAGTAGGTGTTGTTTTCTATTAATTTTGGGCGCTGAATCGAATGAAACCGGTCCGAAGTCGATACGACCACTTTAAGTTACCAAAAAGTCGAAAAAAAACCACAAAAATTATAAAAAACCAAAATTACGGTCGTTGAAAATTAAATTTCGAGTAGGGTGTCGTTTTCAATGTTTTTTGGGCCTCTGAGTTGAATGCCAGTGGTCCGGAGTCAATACGACCACTCAAACCCAGAGTACCTGGGTTCACATCCTGGAAGGGTCGATAATTTTTATCGTTTTTTTTTACTTAATAAAAGTTTACAACTAGAAAATAATACTGGCGCGGTGATCCGCATGTCGGGCGAATTTCCTTTGGATGCGAGCACTCAAACCCAGAGTACCTGGGTTCAAATCCTAGTAGGGACAATAATTGTTTACCGTTTTTTACCTAATATAAGTTTACAACTAGAAAATAATTCTGGCGCGGTGGTCCGCATGTCGGGCGAATTTCCTTTGGATGCGTTTTCCGTGCCTTTTACATTATATAAGTTTACAACTACTAAATAAATAATTCCGGCGCGGTGGTCCGCTGTCGGGCGAATTTCATTTAGAATGCGTGTTTCCGTGCTAAACAACCCATATCTTGCTTATGCAAGAACCATGCCCATTGCGTGGTTCGGTTCATGCTGTCAAGCACTGCTCGTAACTCATTTGTCTGTATTTTCCAAAGGAAATGCGCTAAAACCTTTAAAGATAACTGACTAAGCTTAAAGATAAGTAACTAAGCTTTAAACTAGTGCAAATAATAGTGCGTACTTTTAATTTTAGAGGCATAGTTTTGTACAACCAACTGGATGATTATGCGCATTTCCTTTGGAAAATACAGACAAAATGAGTTACGAGCAGTGCTTGACAGCATGAACCGGAACCACGCAATGGGCATGGTTCTTGCATAAGCAAGATATGGGTTGTTTAGCACGGAAACACGCATTCTAAATGAAATTCGCCCGACAGCGGACCACCGCGCCGGAATTATTTATTTAGTAGTTGTAAACTTATATAATGTAAAAGGCACGGAAACACGCATCCAAAGGAAATTCGCCCGACATGCGGACCACCGCGCCAGAATTTTTAGTATTTACATATCAGAAATAACTTTTACTGAGGGGTCGGGAACTTGGCCCCTCTCTTTCTCCATAAAAAGGCCTGATTTTAAATTTTGAGGCCAAAATTTAGGGTCCATAATTTTGTCTTTATGTTCAAGATTTATCCCAACTTTAAACGTTGGATAATTAATATTATCCGATATTATTGTATAGTGAAGGTTCACTTTTGGTTATAAGGAAGTTAAAACAAAAAATATATTTAATTAAATTGTAATTTCTTTGCATAATAATAAAGTTACACTGAAAAAAAAAATATTCCAAAAGTTATTTCATCAAAACAGTAATATTGAAGTGAAATAAAAGTTCGACGAGAAGGTTATCCGTTAAATACGAAGGTCTCTAAAGGTACACACAGCGTATTGGGGGATCCATTTAGATTCCATCTCCCTAGTTATAGCGTATGCGATCAGATCCCTCCGCATGGTTCATACAGCTAAAATTACCGTATTGAGAGATCGTATTCTATATGATCCGCGGATCTAAAGTGTGTGTGAACGTACTAATTGTATGTACCTTGAGAGGCGATCGTATTTAACAGATAACCTTTTATATGGACTATTATTTCACTTAAATAATACTGTTTTTAACAAAATAACTTAAAATTAACTATTTTTTTTAGTGTAACTTTATTATTATGCAAAGAAATCAAAGTTTAATTAAATATATATTTTTAGTTTTTAACTTTCTTATAACCTAAGTGAACTTTTACAATAAAAGACGCAATGAGAATTAGTTTAAGGCACTGAAGAGACTTCATTTCATTGGATTAAATAAACCATATTTCACTACTTGCACATAGCATGTATTCATGTTAAATGAAGCTAACATGTATTGGTATGTTAAAAGTCATGATGTATTGGTGGAATCAATTATAACATCTTCTGACTCAATTGACTGTACAAATACGGTGCGAGAACCGGATCTTATTAAATGCGTATGGAATACAATCACCTGTTAAATACTCTGTGTGAACGGAGTAAATATCAGGGGTTGAATCGGTGTGGAATATTTCAAGCTTTGGTGTGGAATCCCTCTCATTATTAAGGTTTCTATCAGACAAATTAGGTTCTGATATGGCCTTAAGCAATAGCAATGGCCTTAAGCAAAAAAAGTCAGGAGCATAGAGATATTTAATTGTAAGCAAATATATTTTTAACTTATCTATACAATATGTACTATATTGTACATGGAATATGCTAGTGTTATCAATTTCATTGTTTGCTGTTTTATACGATATATTTATGCTACAGTTGTATTGTAGTTATACTATACTACTGTATGGTTTACACAATAAAACTATTTTCCATCTACATGGGTTTACTTGATCAGGTTTATTTATATATTGTGGAGCTTAATTAGACATTATTGGCTCCACTTAACAACTATAATTAACATTGGTAAAACAAGGAAAACAACATAAAGGTACCAATGTTCTGGATTTGAACTGTTTTTTATATTGATTGGGAAAGATTTTGATAAACATTATAAGAAAAATTACTAATTTTGATTATTTAACTAATTAATTAGTAAGGATTAATTGAAAGGAGGGATATACTTGAAAATAAAACGAGAGAATGGTGTTTTAAAAATACTGGGGTAAATGAAAGACAGAAAAAAATATATAAATGCAGAAAAAGATAGGTTGGTGATAATAATTAATGTCTTTCAAATTTCAGCCAAAGTAGCAGTTTCTTTTAGATAATTAAATAAGTTTAAAGTCTGTTCAAAGACTAGAGATCAGAATTTAGACAGACATTTTGAATTATTTCCAGAGTGCTTTGTGGGACAATGCAGAACTGCTTGAAGATCTCCTACGAGGGGACCAGCTTTCTAATATGAATGCTCAGGATTCATGGGGTAGAACTCCTCTACATGCGGCAGCCACTACTGAGAAATCCAGGTGTCTCAGAGTTCTTCTACAAGCTGGAGGTAAATGTTGTTTACTTACAAAGAGATTTTACTCCTATAGACACTCAAACTTTGACATAGTAAAGTTAAAATTTCTAGGAATTAGGTTTGACAATGGGAAGAGCAGGGTTGCTAAATATGGTCGAAAAGAGGTTAAAAGGAAATAGGCGAAGAGCTGGGGAAATTTTAGCCTCAAAATATTGCCAGGAAAAAATTACAAAATGATAATATTAGTCGTAGAAAGTATGTCATTTATTTTTATTGTTACAGACGATTATAATATAATAATTGTATAAGGATAAATTTAAGTAACCTGTAAAAAAACCCTATAAAATAATAATGAAAAATTAAGTCCATTTATAGGGTTTTCCCCATTTATTTAAAATAAAAGTGTAGTGGCAATTCCACTTTGATGGATGGATATGCTGCTACTTCCACTTGCTAGGGTCAAAACAACTAATGACTTGCTAGGGAGAAAAATGGCGTATGCTGTGCGAGAATGTAGAGATGACAAAACTGTATATATAACTTCAGTCACAAGAAGTTAATCAATAAAATTTTGTATTAAGTTAACATTTCTCAACTAGGTTGTAAGACTAACTGTCTTCTTTTTATTTGCAAATTACATTATCTCATATAATATGAACTATTTTAATTTTCTTCCCCTTTTTTCAGCTGACCCCAACATACCTTGTGGACCCAGAGGAGATAATAGAGTGAGTTAATTTATAATATTTTACATAATTTATTTTACAAAACTTTACACTCTTCATAAATTCAAGTCAGACACTCAATTGTTTTAATTTGAAGACTAATTTTTTCTTTCTTGTGTGTGTATGAGCATATTAAATTGGTTTATAAAATTAATGTTCACAAAAAACTCACTTTTAAACTATTTGAGAAAACTCTATTAAAGTCAAAATACAAACTGATAATCCATGACAAATTTATCTGTCTATGAAATGTCACAAACTGACATTAATACTCCCCCTAGTTGTGCAGTTCATAGATCAGATACTCCCATTTTCCCACATAACTCCTTCAGCCTAGGTGCATGCAAAGGTTTCGTTAAAAGATCTGCTATCTGTTCTTGCGTAGATACTTTTGCGATTCCAATGGCACCTTCTGTAACAAGTTCTCTGACGTAAAAATGCCTAAGACGAATATGTTTTGTACGCTTGTGGTATTCAGGATTTTGTGCTAATTTTATTGCAGCTTCATTATCTACTTGAAGCATTTGAAGTTGATCTTTGAGATGTCCAAATTCATTTAATATGTTCTTGAGGTAGACTATCTCTCTCGCTGCCTCACTTGCTGCTATTATTTCAGCTTCAGTAGTAGATACCGCTACTGACGGTTGTCTCTGACTCAGCCACATGATAGGACCTCCAGAATACAAACACACAACACCTGATGTTGATCTCCCAGTTTCGGCGTCACCACCATGGTCTGCGTCACATATAGCTCTCTAAGCAATCCTCTTGTAACCATTCTTATAGATAATTTTATAATCGATGGTTCCCTTAAGATACCTTAGTATTCTTTTTACCTGAATTTTATTTTGTTTTGTAGGATTTTCCAGGTTCCTAGATACAACACTTACTGCATAAGCAATATCTGGTCTAGTGCCAGTAACTAAATACATAAGTGCTCCCACTATTCTTCTATAAGGGAAATTATTGAGGTCTGTTTTTTCTTCTGCTGTCTTTATTTCTAAATTTGAGATTATTGGTGTTGAAACAGGTCTACAAGTACTCATACCAAACTTTTCTAAGAGTTTCTTGATGTATTGTGTTTGGCTCAGTTTCACACTTTCATCTGACTTTTCTATTTCCATGCCTAGAAAAAAAGATGCAGGTTTTTCTGTAATTTTAAATTCTTGTTTTAGTTCACTAATAAATTGTTTTAAAACTATTTCGTCTGTTGCTGCGACTAATCCATCGTCTACATATAGCGCCAGGTAAATTTTCTTCTCTCCCCTCTCTCTTATAAATAAGCAGCAATCAGCTTTACTCTTGACAAAACCAATATTCTCTAAATAATCACTGATTTTGATGTTCCAACATCTGGGTGCCTGTTTTAATCCATATAAGCTTCTCTTTAATCTACATACTTTTCCAGAACCATCATTAAATCCATCAGGTTGTTTCATATAGATTACTTCGCTTAAGGACCCATATAGAAATGCTGTTGTTACATCAAATTGAGAAAGAATTAAATTTTCATTAGCAGCTACGCTGAGAAGTGTTCTAATAGTACTACTTCGAGCTACTGGAGAAAAAGTCTGTTCAAAATCAATACCTTGCTTCTGAGTAAATCCCTTGATTACTAATCTTGCCTTGAACCTATCTATACTTCCGTCTGGATTGGTTTTAATTTTATAAACCCAACGACAAGGAATAGCTTTCTTACCAGGAGGCAAATCTTCCATCTCCCAAGTATTGTTTTCTTTCAAAGAGTTCATTTCTATCTCCATTGCAGCATACCAGTCATCTTTGTGATCTGATGATGTTGCCTCTCTGAAATTTTCAGGTTCTTTAATATCACAAACTACTGACAGTATATTTGATGTGTGATATGCTCGGGATTCACAGCTTGTTCCCATTCATTTTTAACATCTTCAGTTTTCTTAATATCCTCTTCATGAAACCCATAAAACTCATCATCCGACTCTTCATCATTATACCTCTTTTTTTTCTTACTCTCTTCGTCAGGTATAGGTATAGATATTGGTACATCAAATTCTTTTTGTGGTTGTAAAGTCAATTCTTCAAAAATAACATCTCTTGATCTAATTAACTTATTATTTTCTTTACACCACACTCTGTATCCTTCGTTTCCATAGCCAACTAAAATTCCTTTTTCTGCTTTCTTATCTAGCTTACGTCTTCTTTGCTTAGGAATATGAGCATAACAAGTTGACCCAATTATTCTAAAATGTTTTATTCTTGGTTTTTCATTGTACCACAATTCATAAGGAGTCATATTCTTAATACTTGATGGTCCTGCTCTGTTTAAAATGTAACAAGCAGTATTGACTAGTTCAGCCCATAATGACTGGGTAAATTTCCTTGTGCATGAAACATAGTTCTAGCCATCTCTACAACAGTTCGATTTTCTCTTTCACAACTGCCATTCTGCTCTGGTGTATAGGGCATAGTAAATCTTTGGATAATACCTTCAGACCTAAGAATCTTCTTTACTATGTTATTATTAAATTCTCCCCCACCATCTGACATGAATTCTTTAACTTGGTGACCAGCTGTCTTGATCAGTGAAAGGACTTCTTTGAGCTTATCTACAACTTCAGATTTCTCTTTAATAAAAAAAATATATCTGAAATGGCTAAAATCATCTTTAAAAAGAACAAAATATTTATATCCTGACATAGATTTAATTTCAAATGGACCACATACATCTGAAAATAATATTTGACCAGGTTTAGTAGATTTCTTCCTAGTACCAAATGGTAATCTGTGAGCTTTTCCATATATACAGCCTTCACAGAGTTCACTATCTAAATTGACATTTAAACCTAGTTCTCGAGAAATAAATGATTTAACGTAACGCTTATTTTGATGTCCTAACCGCTCATGATATAATTGTAATATATTTTCTCTTCCTGTTAAGTTTACTTCTATTGGATAGGTTGGTTTGCAACTTTTAGCTGCTAACTTGTAAAGCCCTCCAAACCTATTCCTGGCTCCAAAGACTTTAACATCTTTACTTAACGATAAACAACAAGTTTTTGAGTTAGAGAAAAATTTACTTCTAGGATTCTTATCCTGAGCGGCCAGTACTGAAAAAAGATTTTTGCAAATTTTAGGTACATACCAAACATCAGAAAGTTTTAATTTAGTCCATTGTCCTCTATAAGCTACCTTAATCTCTATTGTACCTTTGCCAAGAGCTTCAATATTCTCTCCACTAGCTGTGCTTACTCCAAGCCTGGTAGAAAATGGTTCATAGTCTAGATACAGATGTTTCCTACTAGTACAATGAGACGTGGCTCCGTTGTCCACCCACCATTGATCTTCGTCATTCTCACCAATCATAACTTGAGATGCAGAGGCAAACAGAGTCATACTGTTTGAAGAATTTGAAGTTTCACTTGACTGTGCTGTACTCTGTCCTGGTCTAGGTCTCCCATCTTGGATCCACTTACGACACTGACGTACCAAGTGTCCTTTTTTAAAGCAATAGTTGCAAGTTCTAGGTCTAGGCTTGAAATTACTCGTAATGCCTGACTGCTTACTATTAGTGGCCAATGTTTCTTGGGGACATGTATCACCACTACTATCTTTGTTTACTTTATTTGCTAACGCCTTTTCATAAGCACACAACTGGTTAGTTAAGTTATCCAACGTCCTGTCTTCTTTTGACATCAGTAACCAGCTCGATTTAAAAGAAAAATATTCCTCTGGCAAAGTATCCAATATCTTACAAATGATAAAAATTTCTGGCAATGAGTTCTTAATATCTTTACTTACTTCTTCCTTCAATCTAACCCATAAGTTTTTAATTTTTGACAAATGTGTTGCTATGTCATCTTCTAATTTTTTCTTAAAGCTAAAAAATTCCAGAGTGAGATCGTATATTTTGTCCTCTGAGATCCCATCGAACAGACGATGTAGTTCTAGCCACACTTCTCTGGAAGATGTAAATCTCATTATTTTTTCTAATGTATCTTGTGTCATATTTGTTGTCATAACAAGTAATGCATTGCCATCTATTTTGTAAAATTTTTCCAATTCATTGTTATAAACATCAATTATATATTTTGTGTAGCTCCTTCAATAAGTTCAGGTTTTACCACCTTACCTGTAATTATGTCAAGGCACCTGGTATACTTCTTAAACATATGTGTGCCTTGTACTTCCAATGTTGCCCAGTTGGTCTTCCCTTCCAGTAATCCAATATTACACACTTTAGATACTTCCATCGTATCTGGGCCCGTAACCAATTAATGTTCACAAAAACTCACTTTTAAACTATTTGAGAAAACTCTATTAAAGTCAAAATACAAACTGATAATCAATGACAAATTTATCTGTCTATGAAATGTCACAAACTGACATTTATATATAATACAAGCTAAACCCTGGTCCAGAGACTATAGATACTTAAACAGTAAGACTGTCGACTCAATGGTGGGAAAATTTGGATTCCGGTCGACACTAGCGCCGCGGGGGACCTACCTTTCAATTGAGTGGGCGTGGCTTGATTTCCCGCTTTTTGCCCACAGTCAGTTTGAAATTTAATTTTTATACTTTGTATAGTTATACTTCTAACTAACCCTACCACTTTAATCTTACACAGAACGCTTCTGATTATTTTTAAGTTTTTCATTCAAGTAAATTATTAATTTAATTGATTCAATCAGGTATTAATGAAATAGTGGCTAAAGTTTACACGTGTTAGAAGATAGATTTTGGCATTTAATGCAGCCTGTTATTTTAATTACATCGCAAGATGCACACATGTGATTAAATGTAATTACCTGATAAAATCGACTAAATCAATAAATTAATTAAATGAAATTTACTTATCTGCCATCAGTAAGGTTCTTCTGGAAGTTTTAAAAAGGTTTAATATATTTGAAATACAGAACATGCAACGGCGAACCGTTTTTGTGAAAAATACATACAGAAAACAATCATTTTATAATAATAATAAATGTAGCTGTCATAAACAAGAATTGCCATGGTATTCAAATAATTTAAATATAAAAATATAATCTGTTATTTTTGGAAAGGTATTGATGTTAGTTCATGAGTAGTCCGCACCGGTCCGCCGCAGCGCTATTTTTAGTAGCTTGCGATAACCGAATCCAAACTTTTCCTCATTTAAGTTAACCCCCCTGCCCTGGTCATCAATATCCTAGGACAGGTTTACGAAAACTTTGTAAATCTAAGTTTACGAATATGGGAAATAGGGGTCTGGGTGTTCCCTGGACCCTTTGACCCCCAACCATATCTATTTTTAAATCTTCAATCAATAGCTTTTTTATTAAAATTGTTTTCATCTAGCAATCCATAAAAAATTGTGATAATGAATTTAAAAAATAAATTAAATGAAACACTAACTATGTTTTTTAGTATTTTAATGAACTAGTTCTATGTTTTTATATGTAATAATTGTATTGTGTGAAATATATTTTTGAATAAAAAAAAAACTTCTAAAATAAACACTTAACTATGTATAGGTTATAGGTAACTTTACTTAACTAGAGTATTGGCAAAATTTAGGACCCTCATAGTACTTTCATTTAATACTAAAGTGTATCTGTCTTGTAGTTCAAAGCATAGAAATATATACTAGAGGGGCATAGCCTATCTCAATACAATGAGAGGCCTGAAACATCTTTTTGGGGCTCTCAGGGGCTCAGTGTAACCTCATTGAAACCTCATTTAAGAGTGAGTAAAGGTTAATACATTTATATTTATTTTAAACATTCTTTAATATATTAATATATGTTACTGTAATTTGGTTTTATTTATTTGATTATATTGATAGTCGAAGGTAGTCAGGTTACTTTTTTGATGTTTCAAAATTCAACCACTAAGGCCCTCTAGTAATATATCTCTATGGTTTAAAGTGTATGGAGATTTGGTTTATCAGAAAGGGCACGTGTTGTTCCTAGTTTTCATAAGACTATATGAGTCAGTGAAAATATGTATGATTGCTTGAAAAAGCACGAGAGGAACTATAGTAATTCATGGCTTTTCTGTCTAGACTAGATGACCTATACCTACACATGAAATTAAAAGGAGTAGAACAATATCCTAGGGAGCTGGCAAAAGGGCCTAACAACGTGGCCTACTTGCTTGGTAGTTACCACCACTCCTCTATATTATTACTACTACTGATGTCAGTGTCGAATCTATAGCTGGATTTTGGCTTCTTAGACCGGATACTTTGTTATTATTATTTATATAATTTAAAGTTAGTCGCATTCCTTTTAATTGTATTTTTAATATATAAAATTAAATACATACTTAACAATTTAATATCATAGCCAACTGGAACTATGATATTAAATTAGATTTTCTTCTTATCAATAAATCTTAAAAATAAATGTAAATTGCTTTTATCACTTTCTTTGTATTATTTTTTTTGCCAACATTTTTTGTTAGCTCCCAAAATCCCTGGTGGACCACTTTTTGCTTATCCCTGCCCTAAAAGATATATTCAGATTTATCTGCCCGCTAACCGTTTGGTGCATAAATCTTGGTGTATAACTCTATTACTTGTTAGAATAAAAATTGTTTTTGTATAAACTCAATTAAATGGTTTAAAAATTTAGGTTGAAAAATGTAGTTTAAAAACATTTTATGTTGTAGACTGCACTCCATATCTGTGCTGAGCATGGTTACATTGAGAACATCATACTGTTGGTGCAGCATGGTGCAGATCTCATGGCTAAGGACGCTGGTGGTTTCACAGCACTGGACTTAGCCGAGAAGTCCCAACACCATCAGACCATGACTTTGCTTAAAAAGGCTGCTGGTAAGTCCTTTACCTAACAATACCTAAAACTAAAGCTATAGTCTTGTTCATTGGACTTTCTACTTAACTTAATTTTTTTTCTAGTCAAATAAATACAAAAAAATGGTTTAAAGGTACCAATGATGGGAAGCCTCCTTCAATGATTAGCAGCTTGTTTCTCTGTAGGCCTCCTTCCTAAATTAGCAGCTTGTTTCTCTGTAGGAAAGCCTCCTTCTATATAGCAAGCTGTAGAAAGCCTCTTCTATGATTAGCAGCTTGTTTCTCTGTAGGAAAGCCTCCTTCTATAATTAGCAGCTTGTTTCTCTGTAGGGAAGCCTCCTTCTATAATTAGCAGCTTGTTTCTTCTGTAGGAAAGCCTCCTTCTATAATTAGCAGCTTGTTTCTCTATAGGGAAGCCTCCTTCCATGATTAGCAGCTTGTTTCTCTGTAGGAAGATAATAGCAGCTTGTTTCTCTGTAGGAAAGCCCTTCTATAATTAGCAGCTTGTTTCTGTAGGGAAGCCTCCTTCTATAATTAGCAGCTTGTTTCTCTGTAGAGAAGCCTCCTTCTGTGATTAGCAGCTTGTTTCTCTGTAGGAAAGCCTCTTTCTGAGATTAGCAGCTTGTTTTCTTTAGGGAAGCTTCCTTATATAATCAGCAGCCTGTCCTCTATAGGAAGCCTCCTTCTATAATTAGCAGCTAGTTTATCTGTTGGAAAGATTTATCTTCAAATTGTTTTTGTTACAAAACTTCTCTTTTATTTAGTGACGAAGAAGTAAAATCAATTAATTCCAAATAAAATTGGAAACCAATTAGTTCGAGAGAAAAAAATGTTAAATTGATTTAAATATGTATAAGGATTAAGCTGAGAATAAAGGTCAGTGCCAGTCTTGGGATAGGACTATAGTGGGGGCAATAATGTGATAATTATCTACCTCAGGGTGGTAAAGGTAACATAACTCCCTGTTATGTAATCAGATACTTACCTGCTTGCATGAGAGGGTAGTCAGGCTCAGGTACTTACCTCTGTAACACTGTGATTTATGAAAGTTATTAAAAAAATTGTTTTAAAAGCAAGTTTCATTTTTGCTATAAAGTTAATGGTGCTTTTAATATATATTAATCAGTTGTAATTTTGATGTGCTAAAAAGGTGAAATTGTTAAGAAGGAGATTCATTGTTGAATAATTGATATTCTAGATTATCTAGATATCAGCTGATAAATAGATCTAGCAGTAAAATGCAAGAAATATAAAAAGAAAATACTTTAAATTAGTTGATTTATCTAATTATATTATAATAGTATTTTATCTACTTTTTGTAAACGGCAGTTTTATTTTATTGATGGAGTTTAATTTATTTATTTTTTAACAATGGGGTTTTAATTTATTTATTTATGGCATAAAATGAAACATGGACTTTAATTTATTTATTTTTGCAATAAAAGAAAACAATGGGATTTAATTATTTAATTTTTGCAATAAAATAAAACAGGGATTTAATTTATTTATTTTGCAATAAAATAAAACAGTGATTTGAATTTATTTATTTTTTCAATACAATAAAACATAGGGATTTTAATTTCTTTACTTTTCCAATAAAAGAAAACAATGGGATTTTAATTTATTTAATTTTTGCAATAAAATAAAACAGGGATTTTAATTTATTTATTTTTTAACAGAGGGATTTTAACTTATTAACTTTTAACAGTGGGTCTTTAACTTATTTATTTGTTTTTTTAAATTTTTAACTGTAAAATTTCGATTAATTTATATTTTGTCTACAGGATTTTAATACTTTTTAGGTTTCTATTAACTGAAATTTTATTTTTATCTAATTTAGTTTATTAATTAGTTATTAATAGTTTAGTGAGGTAATAATCCTGTATTAATTAGGCTTATTAAAATAAAAATAAAAATAATCCTTTTAAATGTAGAAGTGAATATAATATTTGATGGGTAATTAAAACTGGTTTAATGAGTCGGTAGTTTTTACTCGTAACATGATCCCTGACAAACTAGAAATATAAGGAAAAACATTGAGGTTTTGTAGAGGTTATTGCATTCTCATGAATGTATATTGAGGGAACTGGATTCCAGTTAAATTTATTTGTGATTTGATATGTCAATATCCGTCATTTCAGAACTAAATAACATTGGCTTTTAAATTAAACCATTATTAGTAATAACAAGAAGATGATTGCCCTATGATGCTTTTTATAAAAAATAAATAAATACCTATTTCTGGGCTTTTTGGCACATTAGGGTATTCAACTTGCGAAAGAACCTAAGGTGCTTTAGCAAGCTGCTATGTTCGAAATATTTGATTTATGGAGAGAGATAGTTAAGCCTTATTATCTGCATTGGAAGTGATTCCACCAGAAAAAGTGCATTGGAAATTATTTCCACCAGAAAAAGTTTAGTGTTTCTTTTGGTAGTTATTCCCTGATATTTAGACAAATGTATTTTATTATCAAGTGAGGTTGGGGAAGAGGATAGACCCCATTTACACTGTGACCATAGGTCTATTGTACAGTATAAGATGTGTGCTCTTATTCTTTCCATTAATTTAATTTTCCCTTTAATAAAATAAGTCCAAATAAAGAAGTTAAGGAGGTCATAGAGGATAAAACATCTAAAGGAGTTACAGGGGTGTAGCAAAATGAAGGAGGTCATAGAGGAGTAAACATATAAAGGAGTTACAGAGCTGTACCAAAATGAAGGAAGTCATTTATGGAAGTAACCATCTAACGGTATAACAGGGGTGTAGCAAAATTAAGAAGGTCATATGGGAGTAAACATCTAAAGTAGTTATAGGGGTGTAGCAATAAGTCATATGGGAGTAAACATCTAAAGATGTTACAGTGGTGCAGCAAAATGAAGGAGGTCATATGGTCATCTAAAGAAATTCCTGGGTTGTAGCAAATTAAAGAAATTCATAGGTTGTTTTAGAAGGCTATTTTATAAATCAAATTTTATCAATATTAAAAAAAATATTAACACGGGTGTAGCAAAATGAAGGAGGTTATAGGGTAGTAAACATCTAAAGGAGTTACAGGGGTGTAGCAAAATGAAGGAGGTCATAAGGGAGTAGCTATCTAAAGAAAAATAGTCAAAATTTATACCCAAAGTAATATTTATGTGTCAAAAGGATGGATTATAATTTTTGAGAGTGCAAACAAGGTAAACAGCAATGAGAATTTTTCGTTTAATACTTCACCTGTATACTTATTGTTAAGATGAAGTAAAAGAATTCGATTTTTGAATTTCAAACTTGAATTTAATTCAGATTGAAAGTAACGTTACAATCTTGTGTTAAATTATAACTTTAATCGGCAGCAAGAATAGTTTAATTTTAACAAATTTAAAAGTCTAATTAGATAGAAAGTAAACCATAACAGTTGAACAGCAAATAAAATAAAACTAGTTGAGATTGTGAAAAAGAAAAAAAGTGGTGAGAAAGGTTGGACGTAAAAGACTTAGAAACTTGATAAGTTATAAATACTTATGCAAATGAGTCTAAGAAATGTGATATTATTTTAGTAATGTGGGCCATTAAATAACTTGTTTAGGTTATTCAATTACTGCCTAACTACTATTTGATTTAATTACATGTTTAATTAACTAGCAATCCATTCTAATAACATACTTTGGTAGAATTGGTAAACAATATTTTTGTCCAATAACATACACAAAATTAAGTTGGAGTAATCATATATTCGTCAAATAATAAATACTAAAGTAATGTTGTAAACTCTTTAAAGCAGCACTGGTAAATTTGACCACAAGTTTTAACTCTAACCGTTTTTTTGTTTATATCTTTTCACTTATAACTATTATGTTCACTTTTCTTCATGTACCGTATAGGCATATAGGAATAGTATTGTGTTTATTATTTAAACACCATTTAGTTGTTACTTATAACACAATTCAGTTGTTTTACTCAACACCATTCAGTTGTTTCTTACAACACAATTTATTTGTTTTCTCAGTACCGTGCAGTTTTTCTTAACACCATTCAGTTGTTTCTCACAACACAATTAAGTTGTTTTTCTTAGGATTATGAATTTTTTCTCAACACCATTTGGTTGTTTTTATACAGAATTTATTTGTTTTTCCCAACACCATTCAGTTGTTTCTCACAACACTTTTCAGTTGCTATCTCAGTACTGTGCAGTTTTTCTTAACACCATTCAGTTGTTTTTTTCCTACACAATTTAGCTGTTTTTCTTAACACCATTTAGTTGCTTTTTCCTTCAAAATTTATTGTTTTTCTCAAGACTATGCAGATTTTCTTTGTAGCATTCAGTTGTTTTTGACAAGGTTACGCAGTTACCTTCAAGTAACATTCAATTGTTTTTTTACAAGGTTACGCAGTTTTTCAAAATGCTATTCAGTTGTTTTTTAAACTTCTGAAAAAGTTAAAATTGTGCTAAATTAACTTTATGTGACATGGGACCAATTCCAGCAATTGTCAATTAATTATTTAAATATTAGTTTCTACCTTGAATTATATATTTTTAAATGATTTATTCTTAGAGTTTTTATCCAGTTGACACAATAGTCCAAAAAAATAATAAGTCCATTATATAAAAATGTTTACATTTTATGCTATAAATTAAAATATTTATAAAATAATTAAATAGAACAGTATAATAACATTATTGTATAAGTCAACATCGTGTGAATATATTCTCATTATTTAATCTATTTTTAGTCTTATTGTTTTGTTCCGCCTCATTCACTTTCTCACAGTCTTCATTCCCGTCTCTTTCTTCCGTTCTTTTCTTGTCAAAAACCAGTTTGTTTGCATTTTTGTAATTCTTTTTTTACTTAAAGTTTTTATTTCCTTTACCTTTTTTATTAGTTTTATTTAATTCTTACTTATATTAAAATATTTCTCTCAATTTCTTTGACTTATTTTATTTTTGTTATTTGTTTATTTATTTATTAGTTTATTATACTTCTTTTATGCAAATCATTTTTTTATCACTTTTGACTTATTTTTTTATTATATTTATTAACTATGTATTTTGCTTTAAAATAAAGTTATGTAACATAATTTTTCTTGAATTCATAATATTCTTACTGTTTTTTACCTTTCTATTTTTCCATAAGTATGTCAAATATTATCTTTTAATTAAATCAATTATTTTTAAAATCCATATATATTTTTATACCTCGTACTTATACCTTAAATTAAAATATTTTTTTAATATTTTATTTAAAAATTACGTAAAAACAAATATTAACTTTTATTTTTATTTAGCGCTATTTAAAAAAAATCTATTGTTTTATCAACTTTTTCAAGTTTTTATTATTTTCTTCCTTTATTAGAATAATCATTTACTCTAAACTAAGTTTATTAACTTGAAAATATTAAATATTTTAGTATAATTATGTTTAAATTTATGACTATCTTATATAATTGAACGGCATATATAGAAAATTTTTGTCTTATTTAAATTAGTTTATATCTTATTAAACTTCTTAAAATAAGGGTAAGCTAATTCTAAAATAGCAACTTTTAATTGACTAAAATTTAATTTTTTGTTTTCCTAAATAGATTTAAATATAATTTAAACTCAAATATTGCTTTTTTAATTATTTGTCGTATTCTTTAAATTTTAATAATTTAAATGGCTTTATTGATTGACATATATAGAAAATTATTTACTTATTTGTAGCTCATTTCTTTTTTTTTCTTTGTAAGTTGATTCTTAGGTACATCTAAAATAAATTGAATCACCTTTTTATTTTTTATTTCTTCAATAGATTTCAATATGGTTTTAAAGTCAAATATATTGTTATTAATATTTATTTTACTCTTTTAAATTGTTGCTATATATTTTACGTTATACCCTTTTACTCGTTTGTTTTTTATTGACTGACATATAAAGAAAAGAATTGATTGATATTTTGGTTTATGTGGTTCCCCTCCCTTGTGTTTTCTTTAAGTTTATTCCTACTAAGTCACATGGGGGCAGACAGTGAGTGGTTTTTCTTAATACTTTCAGTTTATAGTCTGTCTTTATTGACATAGTTAAGTTTTCCCTCAATTGTGCTTCAAGTCCAAAATTTAAGGTTTATTTGTTCTAGGTTTCTTTGTATAGACTTCCTTTGTATCAGGTTCCTTGGTGTATAGAAAACTCGAATGATAATTCTTTCCCTACTGTATTGTAATTTAATTATAAATTGTATTATAAAACATATTATTATATTATATTAATATAAATTATTATTTATTATCATATATATTTTATAGTAAATTATTGTTTTAAAATCAAATTTATTTTTCACTACTACAGGAAAATTAAACCATAATAAATAAATTAATAAAAAATGTTAAAAACAACAATTTTGTGAATATTTTTTATATTTTTGATTGTGTTACCCTTTTCTGATACTAAGTGTTGTGATACCCTCTTTTAATACTAAGTGTTGTAAAAACGTCTATTAAGTGATGTGTTAGAGTGCTAGTTTTGTTATGATGTCAGAAGAGTGGGGTCGGGAAGTAGAAGCAGACAGCTTACCTGTTGAATATGCTGTGGATGCGTGCACTTACGTCGGCACTAATTTACTATATCATGGTATATTATCATTTGTTTCATCATAAAATTACATTATTAAAAAATAAAAAAATTGGGTAGGGGGTACTCCAGAACTTTTTCTTATCATATCCTCCTTACTTTGGACTTGATTTGCTTGTCGTCAAACAGTGAATACATTGGTCACTGCTTAACTTTTATGATTCAACAAAAACCATGAATATATTTACCATATTGAACCCAAAATTAGTATTGTTATTTATTACTTAAACGGGCGCAGTTTTACCAAATTTCAACTCAATTGGATTTTAACATTTAAAAAAACGTATTCAAGCCATTCTATAAAAAATTGAACTAAAGCTTTATTTTAATTCTTAACACATTCCATACGATAGGTATGTAGGAAAAGTATTATGTTTGCAAAAAATCCAAAACCAGGATGACTTCGAAATTATCCCTTTTAGGTCTTTTTAAGACCCCCTGAGTGGTTTTCTCAAACCTGTGTGTCTGTTATCATCATAGCTCCCGGTTTATTTATGCTAGAGAGTTGAAACTTTGTACAAAAATCAGTCTATAGGTGTAGTTCTCCTCCCTCTGGCATTTGCCTTGAGGAGGCTCATCTTTTGTTTTTTTCATTATAATTAAAAAAAATTAAAAATATTGTATTGTATTTGATATGTTAAAATTGTAAATAGTTATTAAGATGGAAATAAATTTAATTAATTTAAAAAAGTTGTACTTTTTTAAAAATAATTGTTTTATGACGCCATTAATCCACAGTAATGGCTCAGGAAAAATTGAGAAAAATCATAAAACCCCAAAAAGTGTTGCGATTAATTTAAGATTTAGCACACGCTCCCATGTACAAGACTAACATATGTGTTAAGTTTTATCTTATTATCAGTATTAGTTGAATTGTTATTAAATGACGTGTACGTTTTTTCAAAAATTCAAAATTTTGAAAAAAAAATTGAAATCTGGTATAAGTGTATACCTTTACGTAATAAATAAGTGTACTAAGTTTTGTTTTAATACGACAAGTTTATCATTTAAATGACAAAATCTAACATTTAATCTAACAGAACAATCAGTTAATCACCTTATAATGTATTGTCCTCTGCTAAATAGAGAAAGATCATTTTTAATGCAGAAATCAATCACTTTAGAACTTACCTGAGATCATTCAACATTATAAGTTATTATCAAAAGACCTTGGAACATACTTAATTCAATTTATTGTGGCAATGATTTAGAAAAACTAAGAACTAATTAAAATAAAATTGATGTAATATAATTTTTAATCATACATAAGATACAGAAAATATCAAACACGGGAAAAATGCTAGACATCAAATTCAAAAGAAAATTGTTGTTGAAGTTAAAAACAGACGAAAATGTATTTCTCAAAAAGCAAGAATTAATGTACAAATTCATTTTTTTCAAAAGCATATAGTATCTGCAATATTTACTTTCCCTATATACCTATGGTATAAATGAGGAAAAGTAAACAAATTTTAGCTATATATTACTATAATAATGAACTATTAAAACTTCATGGGGATGTGAAAAATTCACTAAATCATGTGGATGTGAAATCACTAAATCCATGGGGTTGAAAAATTCACAAAAATTCTGGGTTGTGAAAAATTCACTAAATCATGGGGATGTGAAAAATTCACTAAATCATGGGTATGTGAAAAATTCAATAAATTCTTGGGGTTGTGAAAAATCACTAAATCATGGGGTTGTGAAAATTCAATAAATCATGGGGTTGTGAAAAATTCACTAAATCATGGGGATGTGAAAAATTCACTAAATCATGGGGTGTGAAAAATTCACTAAATCATAGGGATGTGAAAAATTCACTAAATTCATGGGGATGTAAAATATTCACTAAATTTATGGGGATGTGATGCAAAAACTCATTGTTTTCAAAAGCATGTATTATCTATATATCTGCAGTATTTAATTTATTGTTTTCGAACTCATGTAATAATATGGGGCATTCTGATAATATATGGCTTTTTAGTAGGGTTGCTACCAAAGGCAAAATAAAAGAAGCACATACTGACAGACGATTTTGTGAAAACCAGTCAAGGGCTCTTAAAAACACCTGAATCAGATAAAACATTCAAACAATACTTTCCCTAAATACATGTGGTATAAATGAGGAAAAGTAAACCAATTTTAGCAATATGTTACAATGATGATCAACTTTGGGCTTTTTGTTGTCTGAAGACACCTTTATATATTTATTAATTTATTTACTTTTTTTGTTTATAGAGGCTAGAGAAAAGTTAAGACAGAGTTCACACAAAGCTCTGAGAGAAGCTTGTCTAGTGGGAGATACAGGTTTAGTTAGAACTATCATCAATGAGCTTGGACCTGATGATATATCTGATCTGATTAACTTGCAGCCCAATGGCTCTAATACACTGCTCTTCATGTAAGTAATCCACAACCGCTGGACTAAATTTGTAAAATTATCTCAAGATGTGAAAAATACTTAAAAATTATAAAAATGATCTGCACTAAATCGTGGGGATGTGATGCAAAAACACTTATAACATTCTATAGAGCAACTATAAGAGCATGAACATTACGGAAACGGTTTGCAATAAATTATGGGGATGCTAGAGAGTTGGAACTTGGTACAAAAACAATCTTTAGGTCTAGTTGTTCTATTTATGACAACCCCCAATAGTGACTCAGCTGAAATTATGAAAATTCGTGAAACACAGAAAAATGTTTTCATTGATGTTCATGAAACACGGTTTCATCGATGTTTTGATTGATGTGAGCTCATGAAACACGGTTTCATCGATGTTTTGATCGGTGTGAGCTCATGAAACACGGTTTCATCGATGTTTTGATCAATGTGATTTCATGAAACACGGTTTCATTAATGTTTTGATTGATGTGAGTTCATGAACACGGTTTCATCGATGTTTTGATCGATGTGAGTTCATGAAACACGGTTTCATCGATGTTTGATCGATGTGTGTTCATGAACACGGTTTCATCGATGTTTTGATCGATATGAGTTCATGAAACATGGTTTCATCGATGATTTGAGATTTGGTCATCATATAATATACCAACAATTATGCTAAGTTTCTTCTGCTTGGATGGGTGACTGCTGCGAATAAAATTTCTGTATTTACTGTCTGAGGACAAGCGAAGGGTACTCAGATTGTACTTGTATTTGTTACAAGTACAATTAAATAAATAAATAAATTCTTTATTCCATTAAGTTACATTAATATCAATAGGTTGCGTCTTAATATATTAAAAAACAAACATTCAAAACCAAAATACAAACAAGATTAAAAATTCAGGTCAGATTATATTAAAATTAAAATATTCTTCTAGGCTATAAAACCTATATTACATAAAACTTATATAAAAAAACTATATTAAAGCTATATTACCTTGTATTTGTAACAATTACAAATAAATTTCTTAAAGTGAGTATCAAAAAGTGTGTTGCAAATAAAGCCTATGTAAAGGTTTACAGGCAGCCTCCTCCCTCTGGCATTTGCCTTGAGGAGGCTCATCTTTTGTTTTTTTTTCATTATAATTAATTAAATTGTATTTGTCGATTGTATATTCTGAGGACGAGCAAAATAAGTCTGAAGTAGTGAGAATCACTGTAGCGAATCTGATGTGGTGAGGAAAATTTCCGAGGTACCTCATACATGATTTTTTAAAAATTTATTCAAATATTTTACTATTAGGGTTTTTCTTACCTTACCTATAGTATAACTCACAGTTTTAATCAAATTGTAATCAAATAATCCAAGAGAGCCAATGAGGTTTGTCATGGATGGTAAACCTCACCCACTATTTCACATCGGATCAACCTCATTGGTTTCTTAACCCTATTTCCCTAAGCTGTTAACTGATTTTAACCGTGTGCTACACTTTAATTGATAGTATCATCTATTTATCTGGACCCAGTGGGTTTGACTAGTAGAAATGTGTATCTTGACCAACCATAGGATGATTTATGTTGATTTTGTTTCTTAGGGCGTCTGAAGCTGGTAAAAAAGATATAGTTAAACTACTACTGGACAATTCAGCAGATGGTAGAATACACCCTGTCACTAGGTACTCTCCTCTCTATATAGCTGCTTTCAAGGGAAGGAAAGACATTGTCGATATACTACTTAGGGTTAGTAACTGCTTTTTTATTTACCAGTTTTTATTCCAGTGTTCCAAAAATATGAAGAAACCAAAAATGATTTATTATTTATTCCTGAGGTGAAACTAAAAAATAATAATAGATTTTAGTTTCTGAAGCATAGCTAAGGTTAAATGAGTGTATTGGTAAAAGTAAAATTACTCCTGTACTCCATAAAAAATTTTATCTCCGAAATAGATTGTTTGAAAATTTAATCCATTTCATAAAGTCAACTTGCAGAAATAATTGTATTATTAAAGGGTGCCTCCCAAGGTATCTAAGAATTATAAAAGGTTTTACTTTTCCTCACTATATTCCTATGGTATAAGTGCTCTTTTTTTAAGTGCACTTTTACCATAGGTATATAAGTACAAAAAGTATATCGTTTAAAAAAAAACAGAAACCAGGATTTTTCCTAAATTATCCGTTTCATGTGATATAAGACCTCCTAAGTGGTTTCTTCTAAGTTGTCTGTCTGTGTGTCTCCTATCATCGTAGCTCCCAGGGTATTTATGCTGGACAGTTGAAACTTAGTATAGAAAACAATCTGTAGATTTAGCTGTTCTAAGCATAACAGCAAACATTTAAAAAATCATAAAACCCAAAAAAATGTGTTCATCGAATTGAAATTTGGCTCACATGTAGTTATACATAAGAGCAACAAACATACCTAGTTTCATCACTTTGTTTAGCTTTAGTTCAATTTTTATTGAATGACTTGTATATATTTTTTTTTAAATGTAAAAAATCAGGAAATAATAATCATTGAGTTGAAATATGGTGTGTATTACTTTACATAACAAATAACTATACTAAGTTTTGTTTCAATACCGCAAGTATATTTACGGTTTTTGTTGGATCATAAAAGTTAAACAGCATCGAGAGAGGTCAGTGCCTAGGTGGGTATCTGATTACGAGTAAAGCCCAAAGAAGTCCAAAGACGTGCTGTAGTACATTTGGTGAGTCCAAAAAAACTAAGGATAAGTGAAAAAAAGTTATGAAATTATAACTTTTTATAGACTGTTAAAAAAGTTATAACTTTTTACTTAGTTATAACTAAGTTATGAGTTATGCAAAAAGTTTTGTACCTGATTTTTTTATTTGAATTTGACTTTGTATTTACTTTACTAACTAACTTGCGCAGCGGCTTTAATGAAAATTCTACATCCGGCAGCATAAAGTAAATGTAAAAAAAGTCTTTACCGACATTTTTTCAGTTGTAATAGTAGAAACTTAACAGTGCCCTCAAAAACTATATTTACAAATATAGGACGTGAATATGAAATTACAGCTATCTTATGTTGTTATAAAACCTAAAAATAAAAATTAATGAATATTTTAAAAATTTAATTTTGATCCATGGAAGATTTAATAATATATTCAATGTGGATTTATTGCAGAAATTCCCAGCGCTGGTTCAGCAAGCTACTGTGGAAAAGTGGCTTCCAATCCACGCTGCCTGTATTAATGGACATCATAATGTAGTGGAAATATTGCTTAAATTTCCCTACCCTCAGCATATTTACCAGCAGTTCAGGTACATCACTGGTTCTGTTCGCATGTTATATATTACTCTAAATCTTGCAAACGCTACTTTCTTAGTCGTAGTCTTCAATACATTAGTATTGATGCTGACGTTTGAGGTTTTGGGTTGGCATCCAAGGTTATTCTCTCTGTTTATATATAAAAATAGTTTAACTAAATTAATGCTACTTTAGAGAATTATGACTATGACAACTACCTGAGAGATTAAGTGATATCACTGGACAACCTTGTGTGGCATACTGGTGGGGTCCTTAAATGACCTACAGGGACTAAGTGATTTTACTCTATAACATTGTATAGCATACTGGTGGGGTCCTTAAATGACATCTACAGGGACTAAGTGATTTTACTGTATAACATTGTATAGCATACTGGTGGGGTCCTTAAATGACATCTACAGGGACTAAGTGATTTTACTGTATAACATTGTATAGCATACTGGTGGGGTCCTTAAATGACATCTACAGGGACTAAGTGATTTTACTGTATAACATTGTATAGCATACTGGTGGGGTCCTTAAATGACATCTACAGGGACTAAGTGATTTTACTGTATAACATTGTATAGCATACTGGTGGGGTCTTTAATGATCCATCTAGGGACTAAGTGATTTTACTCTATAACATTGTAATAGCATACTGGGGGTCCTTAAATGACATCTACAGGGACTAAGTGATTACTGTATACATTGTATAGCATACTGGTGGGGTCCTTAAATGAATCTAGGACTAAGTGATTTTACTCTATAACATTGTATAGCATACTGGTGGGGTCCTTAAATGACATCTACAGGGACTAAGTGATTTTACTTATAACATTGTATAGCATACTGGTGGGTACAGGGACTACTGTATATACATTGTATAGCATACTGGTGGGGTCCTTAAAAATGACATCCAGGGACTAAGTGATTTTACTATAACATTGGCATACTGGTGGGTCCTTAAATAACATCTACAGGGACTAAGTGATTTTACTGTATAACATTGTATAGCATACTGGTGGTGTCCCTAAATCACACCTATAGTATATTTTGTTAATACCTGGGGCGTGAACGAAGTTGTTTCTTATTGCAAACCCCACATAGTATGTTGCTTTATATACTTATTCTAGTAAATTATTTCAAGTGTTATTGGTTTTATCAAAAATATAAATTGATTTAATGACAGGGAAGGAGACTGGGAATATGAGTTACCGTTTGATGTCAATTTCCAAGATGTCACCGGTCAGACTCCCATATACCTGTCCTGTCTCCTTGGAAACAGTAGGATGCTGGAGTCTATGCTTAAATTCAAAGTCAAAGCTGTTAGGATTAAGGTATTTAACAATGTAACAATGCTTGTTTATATTAATTTATTTATGTTTATTTATATTATCACTGGCATTATTTTAATTAAGCTTTGTTTTTGTTACTCTAGACATAAAAACCTGTGGTTCTTAGTCTGTGCAATGAAAGGTCAAATATTCTGGTCTTAGGAAAGCAGTAACATCCTTTATTGTAGCTGTCTAGTTTTAAGGGTAGAAAAGCTTAGTCTCAGAGATAATAATGAGGGGAGGTGATAGATCACCTAACTAGTTGGCCACGTTGTTGGGTCTTTTTTGTTATATCCATTTCCTAGAAGATAGTTTTATATGCCTTTTATGCATTTGGCATTTTATACCTAATCCACAGATGAACTGTGAATTTACTGTTTCTCCGCTGCCAGACTTTGCTTCTTTACTCTCGTTACCCAATTTTGGGTCACGAACCATAGGTTGAGAATCACTGATGCAAATGAGGAATCTGAAGTTTTGCTTCCCTTGTGGGACCCATCTTCAGGGGTGTAAGACATCTTTTATGAAAACTCAATGCTCTTCAAAACTGAAGTGGTTGTGTTTTTATCTAATGATGATCTAAAACTCTAAAGATGTATAAAATGCCTAGAGGATCATAAGTAGCTAGTGCTAATCATTATTTACCTTCAAAGTTTGTAAGTCAGTCTTTATTCAAGATTACAGTGATTCGGATCATTGTGGTAGAAAATCAATGGGATTTATCATCCTTATTGACAATCCTCGGAAGACCTATTCCTCCTTACTTGATTTATTACTATTGTACTTTTTTTAAACCGTACTTAAATTTGATTTAGGTTGAAGAAGAGCCTAAAAGTAAAGGAGATAACATTTCTATCGGATCCAGTTCTAGTAACGAAGTTCAGACGGGTGCTACGAGACGACGTATATCTGACGGGATACAGACTCTAATGACACGGCTCAGCTTGGGATCCTCGAGGCAGGATTCCCACGAGAGGTGGATTAGTCCGTGGAATTTGGATGTACTCTGTAATACTGAGCTGGAAACAGCGTTACATGCCTCCGTCAGGCAGTCTTATACTGATATAGTGTCCTTACTCCTGTCAGCTGGTGCTAATCCTAATATACCTTCACAGTCCGTAAGTAGGAATTTATTTAGAATAGAATTTAATATAATTTTATAGGCTTAAAAGTAAAAAAAAAAAAACTGTAAGCATTGGTCAAATTTGAGCATTCACTGATGCTGTACAATGGATTCCATAAAAAAGAAATTCTTTAGTTATAGACAGAAATCTTTGTGGGAAGCTCCCTTGTCTCTTTTTAAACAGTGAAGATATGAAGTCATAATAAGCCTTGGCTTACTCTTGTCTTAAACAGTTATTAGGATGATTGATTTATTCAAATGAAAGAGAAAAAAATCTATTGTTACAATAGACTATTGGTCGCAATGCTAATGGGGTCCATCCTCGAATCAAACCCACTCAATAATAATTAATATTATTTCAAACCACAAATTCCGTCTTTTCCGCAAGAATATCTATAGTGCCGGAAAGGTGAGTCTCTATATGTTGTCCAAAATCTCCGTTAAGGGCTTGGAGCAGTCTGTTCCAACCAAATATGTGATCTGTATTTAAATATAGATATTCTTGTGGAAAAGACGAATTGTTGTTTGATGTTATATGTAATCCACAGCGTAGTAACGTACTAATTATAATTATTGTTTATTTACTATAAACAAAGCACTTTGACCTAACAAGAGATCATCATTAGTGCCTAACTAACAAATATGGTTTGCTTTTTTGTGTTCTGAAACACAATAAAAGTTCGAAGTTCTTTTTCCTACAAAAGTTGGAAAAATCTTAAACTTAAAATTTAGAAAATTCAAAAACTGGGAAAAATGTTTCGATTGTTTTACGATTTGGCACCCATGTAGTAATATGTAATACAAACAAATGTGGCAAGTTGCATCTCATTATCAGCATTAGTTCATCCATTTGAGTTGATATTTTGTTCAAGTGTATCTCTTTATATAAAAAAAGTGTGCTAAATTTTGTTTTATTAGGCAAGTATTGTTTCAATATTGCTTTGTTGGATCATAAAAGTTAAGCAGATCATGCAAGGTCAGTACCTAGATGGGTGACCACTAGGAATAAAACTTATGAATTCCCTGTCTGAGGACAAGCTAAGTGAATCTGAAGTAGTAATGATAAGCGTAGCTAATCTGATTGGTAGGAAAAATTCTGAGATACCATGTACCAGATTTTTAAAAAAAAATACGTAGCAAAATTAATATTTGATTTTTATTCAAGTTCTTTACAGTCTATCATTTAGTTTAAAAATCTTGACAGGTCAGTTTAGACACCACTGATGCTTAGAAAAAAAAATCCCTACAAGAAGGGAGCGGGAAAAAACTATGTAAACAAATCAGGTTATTTTGTTTGTAGAATTTATGCATTTTTTAATCTTATCTGATAAAGCCTTTTAAAGATCAACTCCCATCGAACCATCCATGGAAATCAACAATAATGATTATTTGTATCATTGATTGCTTACAGGATAGTATATGCCTAGTTGAAGCGTGCAAAGAAAGGAATATTGCTATGGTCGATTTGCTGCTCAGGTATAATGCTCAAGATAGTGACTCAAGAGCTCTTAATATTGCTGTTACTAACAAGGAAGATTTATTCATTGCTAAACTACTTGCTATTAAGGTATTTTGTCTCCGTTTCAGAGTATTTTTTAACTACATTTTTGAGGTTGGGCACTGTGCCTAGGGTTTGGGGAAAACCCAAGAATCTCAGACCCAGTTAGTTGTAGCCTGGGTTAGGTTCTAGTAATAGTACTCTATACATTACTCATATATGCACTAAAGCTAAACAAAACACCAAAACGTTTATTCTTTACATAAACAGAGCTGGCTTTCGATCGTGAGATGCTATGTAGACGCTTCAATCAGACCTTCTAGACAGAGTCATGTAAATCAATCAGACCATGTCATGTAGACAGAGTATGTAAATCAATTAGACCTTCTAGACAAGTCATGTAGTCCGCTACATGGCTGTCTAGAAGGTCTGATTGAAGTGTCTACATAGCATCTTACTCGCACTGATGATGATCGAGCGATCGAAAACTGGCTCTGTTTATGTTAAGAATAAATGTTTTGTGGAGAGATCTTGGTGTTTTGTTTGGCTTTATGAGTTAACCATTACTATGCACTATTGAAGTACATAAACAGAATAACACTGTATTTGACAAAATACAGCAGGGTTGTCCTTCAACCCCCTCTGCAGTGTAGCCATGCAGGTCTTGCCCTCGCACCTTGATTGCACCGGATGCTCACTTTTCTTGCAAACACGCTAGCTTAAATGGCACTATTATATGCTCCTGTAATTTTAAGGCTGTAGGTAGGGAAGCCTTGTTCCATGATTGGCAGCTTGTTTTATAATAAATATAAAACTAAATGCTCCCTTTGATGTGTTTTTTAAACAAGTTGATGTTGCACAGGCTTACAGCGATCCAGAATTCAGTGTTAATAAGAAAGCGATGTCAGAGGCTGTTAGTAAAGGACTAGGATACACATCCATGCTGGCTAATACTGCTGTAATGGTCAACTGGCATGGTACCAACTCTCAACTGCCTTATCTCAGATACCAATGGCTTGTATGTTGTATTTTCATTCAGTACACTAATTTCTTTTTATGCTTGAAACCGTAGGGTCATTTTATTATTTCTACTCTCCAGTATGGTTTTCTACTAAGAACTCCTTGAGTTTATGCTCTTATTTCAACCAGGGAAGACTGGAGTACTTCTATCCTCCCCTTTATAAGACTGCACATGTGACCAGGTTCACGTTTGTTCAGTATATTGTCTCTAGTTCCGCTACTCTGATCTTATTAGTCTCATCTAGCCCACCAATTACTGGAGGTCGAGTTTGTAAGGCGAGTACTCTACCAAGAACTACCAGTCTTGGGTAGACTGTTGTAGGTACTTGTAAAAAAAGGGGGTAAATAAGTTCTTTGTGTTTATTAATGTACTTGGCAAATCATTTTAGATGGGCCAATATTAAATAAAAAAGAATCAGGTTAAAGTATGATACTGAACTTTAGTCTCTTCTTCTTGTAAATTAACCCATGGGAGTTTATTTACTAACAACTATCTAGTAATATTCTTCCAATAAATTGACCCATGGGAATTTAATTGACCGATAATAGTTCAAGAGCCAGGCCTAAAAAATGTGACTCATTTTGTACTACTTCAAACCAAATTTTCTGAAAATATACCTTACATTATGAAGGAAAAGTATAGTCTGCCGATCCAGAGTGAAGCCCTTGATATAAATGCGCTCGCTCAAAATATTATCAAATCGCACAAATTTCCAGTTTTCTTGCAATAAGTAGTTCCCTCTAGGTTGTGTGCAAAACATGGAGAGATCATTTTTTAAAGCTGATGAAATTTTCTATAAAGTGGTTTTTTTGTTAAAATTAAGTCATTTCATAAATGGCTAAACAAATGCACAAAAAGTCAATATTATCCAAAGAAATTCAGTAACTTTTGAATAAATTAACAATTTTTTGGTGTTTTTGAAAGAGCCATTACTTTAGTCGTAGTCATCTGATTTTGATAATGAAACACTCGTTTTATAGAAAATTCTATAATCTACAAAAAATTTACTCTTCATGTTTTGCACACGACCCACAGGGAACCACTTATTTAAGGAAAAATGAAATTTGTGTGATTTTATAAAATTTTGAGCATGCGCTGTCATATGAAGGGATGGACTCTGGATGGACAGACAATGTTTTTTCTTCATAATTTAAGTATATTTCAGAAAAATTTGGTTAGAGTAGTACAAAATGAGTCACATTTTTTTCAGCTCCAGCTCTTGGACTATCTAGTAATCAGTAAATAAATAAACCATTTATTGCAAATAAATTTTAAATAATTTATTTTCTAGACCTTACAATTTTTGAGTGGTGTTAAGATTTTGATCTTACCATAACCTGAGGGTATGACACGTAGTTAATCCAGCAACTGCACACAAAAAGAGGCTCCTAAAGGGGCCGCTAATTAGTGGCTGAGGCTATGAAACCAGAGGCCTCTTGTTCAATAATAATTTAAATTTTGTCTTATAAAACTTTTTTTTATAAACTTCTCATAAAGACTATTTTGTCTTAAATTAAGACAAAATAATTATAAAAATAAATTTATTTATTTACTTATTAATTTTTAAGTCCGCCTCCAAAATAGTCACCTCGCTTCATGACCTCAATCTCATAAGCTCATTTTTCTTTGATTATTTGCTTAAATCAATAAATTACATAACCAATGTACATTTATGGTACCAAGCTACTCAGGCAATGATAAGAGCCCTTGTATCCTCCCTCTAGTAAGATAAGCGTCTTTAAGTTTTTGAAATGTTTTGTTTATACTGATCTAATTGGATACAGGTTGGTGCAGCCCTACATGTGAACCCTAAGTTAAAGTTGAATCCCAAGAGTCAAGACATAGTGCTATATGCTATTACCAGGGTAGATGTATCTAATAACTCTCTCACCTGGATCCCTCCAGTTCTATTTCAACTCATGTCTCTCAAGTAAGTTACTTTTAACCAACTCTGTCTTAAATTAGGGTGGAATAACAATATAATGTATTGAATAATATTTATATAATCAAATGAATTTGAAACGAAAATATTATTATTCTTGATAATATTTCTTGGGCACCACCCTCTATCTTCAACCCTTGACCCTTTAAAGGCCCTTAAATACCCTTCTCCCTAAGTACATAATCCTTGCCTTTCTGTCAAACTCCCTTATATTTTGCATAAAGATAGTATTTGACTTGCTAATCAAAAGTGTCAATGTGCACAACCCTTTATCTTTAACCATTGATCCTCTAAGACCCTTTAAATACCCTCCTCCCTAAAGAGATATTATTACTAAAGAGGCTATATTGGTTTGGTATATTGGTTGAATTATGAAACATCGAAAAAGTAACCTGACCACCTTCGCTATAAATTTAATAAAATAATCAGAATGAAATTACAGTAATTTATACAGAAGAATGTTAATACAAAATAAATAAAAAATACAATTATAAAAATAGAAATCAATACAAAAAAAATATATAAAAATATAAGAAAAACATAAAAAATACAAGTAAAACCACAAAAATGTGTGGAAATCCGAAACAATTGATTTATTATAACCTCAACTCACTCTTGAAGTAGGTTTCCAATAGGTTACAAAGAGCCCCTGAGAGAAAAGTACAGGTACATTTAGGTCTTTAAATGTATTGAGATAGGCTATGCCCCCTCTAGTATATATCTCTATGATCCTCCCCAAGTACATTATCCTTACACAGAAAATAGCTCTCAGTCAAATTCACTGATAATTTAAATAAAATTATTATGATCTTATCCAAATCACTGATCCAAATTATCATAAAGATTAGATTTATCACTTGATATTACAGACTTTTGCAAAAACATGAATCCACACAATATAATTGTGAGAGACTTGCTTGTTACATTTCCTAGGTGTCTCCCACAATTATATTGTGTCCACTGATTGTGCGAAGATTAGATTACATGCTCTTTTATTCTATGATGTGTTGCAGAGTGTTGAATTTAGCTCAGAATAAGATAGAAAGACTCCCGGCGTTAGAAGACTTTGATGATAACGTCAGAACCAAGAAATCTATGAGTAAAGGCTACATAGCTCCTGTTCTTGAAGAGCTTTATCTACAGGTAAGTGCTTGACGAGTTATATGCCCTGTAACTCAAATCTAAATCCAGATATTTATATTTGTATTGAAAGTTTTTAAGTTGTTTAGCAAAAGAAGCTAGTGAAGGAATTATAAAGCTTAACTTTCGATAAGGACTCCCAAATTTTACAAATAAATAGTTTATTTTAAATCTGTTTTAGGTCACAAGAAGTTCTTTGGAGTAATATTTTATTTTTAGTAGTTGAAATCCCAAATAAAATAAAGAGAGATTATTCAAAGTAAAGTGACAAAAAATTAAAATGAAAATGTGTAAAAATAAAATTTATAACCTTAATTAATTTATGTATAAATTGGGGTGCACTAATAGCTCAATTGCTTAGAACGACAGTTCTTTTCAAGGTCATCTGGAAAAACTTCTAATCTCAAAGAAGCCTAGGTTCAATTACTAGTCAGGCCACTTGGTTTTTACACAAAATAGAGGACCTTCTGATGTTACTTTCTCCTCAAAATAAAAATTGAGCTGGTTCTTAAGAGTTTATTTGAATTTATATATGTGCTTAATATACCGTTTTTATTTGTATGTTGTCAGGATAATCGATTGGACTGGTTGCCAAGTCAGTTATTCTGTTTGCCTTCACTAAACACACTGGATGTGTCTAATAACAAACTTAGCTCCCTTCCCTATAACATGTGGAGGGCTCCCAAACTCAAAGAGATCAATGCAGCTTTTAATCTCCTTAAGGACCTTCCTCACGTTCAACCTGATGTAAGATAAATGTTTTTATTGCTTCTTCATCTCTTGTAATCGGTGGAGGAAGCATGATGATAGGAAATAACATAAATTATTTTAATAATATAACCTTTAATTTAGACCATTCGGATAACAAAAATAAAACGCACTCCTAGACTTTGTGTTTAATATACAAGCCAATTCTTTTTTTTCATTTTTTTGAAAAAAAAATTGCTAGCAAGAAGTCTAAGGGGTTTTCGCCCATACCCCAGAATTGGCACTTTGTATGCCTTGTTTGGGCATTGGATCATTTTCATTCTCCAGATATCCCAGTTGCTCTTTCCCAACCAGTTTATGGATATCTTTTATCAGTATGTTGAGTTGCTATTTTTTGTTATGCGACAAATTCCCCCAATTAATTATTGCTACAAGTGATATGACATATATTAGCTACATTCCAATGTATAAGTCAAAACCAATGATTTGTTTACGTAATATTGTACATGTCAAATGATAAAATTAAACCTAATGCTAAAAATATTTGACTTTGTCTTTGATAGTAGTATACGCTTGGTGTGTATTATTTCCATCTTAATCCAGAAGAACTCAGAGAAAGTGAAACAGTTTTTTTGAGAATTTTTAGAGCATAGTAGTAAAAATGGATGATGATGAATCACCGTTAATGAATCTTTGTTTTTGTGTAGGATATGAGTGACACAGGGAGCGTGTGCTCTCTAAGTTCATCTAAGAGCACAGATGATTTAGGAACTCCTCTGGAACCTTCTCAGGATGGCTTTGCCTCTGATAGAGAGTTGTATTTACAGTAAGTTTTTATTATAATTTTCTAAGGACCTTCCTCAAAACACTAATATTAAACGGCCCTTGACTAAATTTTGCTAAAGCTTTACATAAAGTTAGTATTTTACATGCTAATCAAAAGTTTCTCTGGGTAAAACTCCCTAGCATTAATTGTATTAATATTTTTAATTTTATTACGTTTCTTTTTACATTTAAGTATACAATGTTTATAATTTGTGTGAGAAATATATTTTGTCGCATTAAATACAGGTTTAAATGATTCTTTAAATACAAAGTTTGTTTATCACTTAAAACGAGGGGCTAATGAAACTTTCATTTTTTGTTTGCACCTACTTAACTTTTGATATTTTTGCAAGTAGTAAGTATTTTTCCCCTTCAAATGTGAATTGTTATTTGTAATTTAAATATGATTAACCTAAAGTTTTTTAATATAATAATAGTACTTGTAATTATAAGTTACATTTAATTGGCAATAAACTTTCTTCTGAACTCTTAAAACATGTGATTTACCTTTACTATTGTTTCTATTTTCTTCTACTGAACGATTGCTACAGTTATTTAATCAAATTTATTAATAAAATTATAAATCAGCATGTACATATTAGAATACAAAAACACGATAAAAAGTTTAGAATAATACAATATATAGATGGAGCACACTGATAACACGAAAGGCGGTTCACTGGAGCACTTAAGTAATGCTGCCATCCTAACAATATACAATTTTCTAAAAAAAATTGGCAATACTTCCGGTTCCTGAATTATTATGTTCTATTATTAATTAATGATTGATTATTCATAAAATACTAATATAAATATCGGTGCATTACAATATTTAAAGCATTTCAAATTGTAGTTTAACGTATTTATTAAAATTATATTAAAAGTAGTCCTCGTCAACTAAATGTAGATTCTTGTATTCCGCCACCTTTTGCTATCTAAGACCGGTTTTGTTAAATACTCAGCAGATGTTTTAAGTTATTATATTTGTTCTTTACGATCTTTCTTCCTTAATAGATATTTATGACACATATTTAAAATAATGTTTTGTTGTCAGGTTGGCAGCATTACTTAAATGCACCAGTCAACGGCTTTCGTGTTATCAGTGGAAATTACATTGTGTTTACGGTCCTGTGCTCTTTCTATGTATACTATTATTCTAAGATAAAAAGTAAAACTAAACTTATGTTAAAATTAATGATAAAAAGGTAAATCCTAGAAAGCTCATAAGCAGTTATTCCAATTTTAGCAATATTTTTATTTTTGAGCCAGCTATCAGCTGATCACTCAGGTCTGATTTTTTTACATGGGTTAGTATAGGAGTTTCCCTATTTGGTTTATATATTACTTTAGTCAGGACCTATATTTTTGATTGTTTAGAAGTGATGACTTGCATAAAATTAATCTATTGTTTTGTTTGTTTAGGAGTTATGACTTGCAAAAATTAATCTATTGTTTGTTTGTTTAGGAGTTATGACTTGCAGAAAATCAACATATGGGGTAGAAGCATAGAAGTGAGCGAGTCTGGTGGTGGGGCTCAAACAGAGGATGACCTAACTGACAGTAAGCTATGTCAGCTCTCTACTCTCAACCTGGCTCACAACCAATTCACCAGCATTCCTCACATGCTGCCATGTCTCGCCACCCAGCTCACCAGACTAAACCTTTCTTACAACAGGTATTTACTGTATTGTATTTGTGTTTTGACTTTTCTCATTTATACCATAGGTATATAGGAAATGTTTTATGTTCGTACTTAAAATCAAAACTGATATTTCACCCGGTTTATCCATTTTTAAGTGTTTTTACCTAGTTGTCTGTATGTATGTGTGTCTCTGTTGTAATCCTAGTGTGTGTTTATTGCTCCTAGTGTTTTTATGCTTGAGAGTTTGAAACAAAAGTTGAACCTTGGTACAAAATATAATGATATATAAACCCATCAAATGAAACAACAGAGGTTCAACAAATTGAAGGAGGTCATAGGTTGGTAACCCTCTACTGGGGGTAAAGGAATTACTGAGGCTTAAAAAATAAAAAGAGGTTTTTTGAAAGTAACAGTTTAAAGGAATTACTGGGAATTAAATTAGGTTAATTTGGAGTAATCATGTAGAGAAATTGCAGGGGTTAAACAAATTGAAGGAGGTTATAGGGTTGTAACCATCAAAGAAATAACAGGGTTTAACAAATTGAAGGAGGTTATATGGGTGTAATTATCAAAAGAAATAACAGGGGTTTAACAAATTGAAGGAGGTTATAGGGTTGTAACCATCAAAAGAAATAACAGGGGTTTAACAAATTGAAGGAGGTTATAGGGTTGTAACCATCAAAGAAATAACAGGGGTTTAACAAATTGAAGGAGGTTATATGGGTGTAATTATCAAAAGAAATAACAGGGGTTTAACCAATTAAAGGAGGTTATAGGGTTGTAACCATCAAAAGTAATAACAGGGGTTTAACAAATTGAAGGAGGTTATAGGGTTGTAACCATCAAAAGAAATAACAGGGGTTTAACAAATTAAAGGAGGTTATATGGGTGTAACCATCAAAAGAAATAACAGGGGTTTGACAAATTGAAGGAAGTTATAGGGTTGTAACCATCAAATGAAATTACAGGGGTTTAACAAATTGAAGGCCTTTATAGAGATGTAACCCATGTAACCATCTATAGAGTTTCCATTTGCAGATGGGCTAATGTGTTGGCTCAAATTTTTTGCAGGCTAAGAAGTATGAGTCACATAACGTCATACCCTGGGTCATTAAAACAGCTTGAACTGACGGGGAATCAGATCTGCTGTTGGATGTCCTTACCCCAGACTGACTGTATGGATCCCATGGAGCAGGCTGCTATCACTTGCTACAATAATACTAATACTAACAGACCCAATAAACACATACCAGGTAAATAACAATAGATGCAAGTATCTTCTGTATTATATGTTATTGTTTCCATTTGTGCCATTGTTTATTTATAGTTTATTTGTTTTTATTTATTGTTTAGTTATTTATTTAAATAACTAAACAATAAATAAATTGTTTATTTATTAATAACTAAACTAATTAATAAATGTAAATAGTTATTAAGATGGAAATAAATCTATAATCTATAATAAAAAAAAAAATTGTTTTTTTTATTATTTGTCATTGTTTTTTTTATTTGTTTCATTCATTTTATTCCTAAAAATACTGTTGTATAAAATAATAAATTATGGAGTGTACTCATTTAAAAGCTGAGCTCTTAATTTTAGTGAATTTAGCATGAAATAATATAGATTTAATCCTTGTTTTTAAGATGAAAATAGAGAACTGAAACTAACGCTGTTACCTTACCTTATTTGATTTGATTGATTTTATTTATATAATAATGATCAATTTAAAGTAGATACTTGTGCCGTTATAATGGTAAAGAAAGAGACAATTTCATAATGATAACTTAGGAAAGAAGGAAGAATGTTATGGTTAGTTTCAGAGCTAGAGATCTGCACCGAGTTTACCTTTCTGTTTGATGCTCTCCTATACCTTCCGGCATTCTTTACCAATTATATTATTTTTATTAATACTTGTTTACTTATTTTTGATTATTTATTTGTTTTTTAATTGTTATTTGTCAATGTTAATTTTTATTTGTGTCATTGTTTCATTCATTTTATTCCTGTTATGATAGGAATAAATGAATAATACTAATCAACCTGAAATAGTTCCACTTGAAGTTATGTATAGAATTCTCTTTGCATGAATTATCTTCACTAAACATGAATATGCTACGTGTGAGTAGTGAAATATAACCTTAAGCTTTAGTCTCCCCTGTGCCCCTTTTTGAAGATTTGTGATTATTTGACCACAAGATTTGGGTCATTATTGTGGGATAATGACAATTTTTGTGCCAAGTTTCAGTTTGATTCACAAAAGCATTTGAATTTTATTGTGTCCCGTAGAAATGTCTATCAACAAAAATCTTGTGTGTGTGTGTTTATACACACACACACCACACATATTATATATATATATATATATATATTATATTATATATATATATATATATATATATATATATATATATATATATTATATATATATATATATATATATATATATAAATTTTCCAAAACGTATTTTTTCGTCATTAGGGACATTTGAAACGGATTTCTGTTTTGATCCAAGGTTCAACTTCCATCATGACGCTTATCCCATTAGCAAATTTATTCCCAAAGGAAATTTGCTGAAAATGATCTAAATGGAAAGTACCATCCCAAAGCTTGATACCATAAATAAATAAATGATTATTTAAATAAATAATTTTTAATTTAATTATTCATTAAATAGTTAATTATTTATTTATAATAATTAATTATTTATAATTATTTATTAGTAAATAAATTATTTTTGTTTGTAAGCATCATAGAGGAATATATACTACTATATATACAGTGGGAAGCATAATAATGGTTTTAAGAATATAAGTAGAATCGGAGGATTTTCTTAACACAAAAATTCCTGTTTTTAGTTTTTTACTCTAGATTTTAGACCCAGTTGTATAACCTTTGTAATTGATGGTTTATATTGAATGTAAATTAATGAATTATGTAAAATAATATTTGTATTAGGACGAACATTATCATTTCGTAATGCCATCCTGAACTCAGTATGCTATCATAGAAGACATCTACGTCTAGACAACTTGAGAACTCTGATCCTAGCCGATAACTCCCTCACCAGGATCCAACTAACAACAGACGACGACGGCAACTCATCATTTGACTCGTCTGATGATCACGATCCTTCCGAATGGGTAAACCTGGGTTCTGTTAGTGTCATTTCATTACACCTCTCTCATTTCACACTTATACTTTTCTTTAATGTTTTTGTTTATTTTTTTAAAACCACTAATTCTTTGTACTAAATAATCAGTTCAAAGAAAGCCATAGCGGAGTAAATAAAATAATAATAATTATGGTATTATGATAATAATAGTATTTTAAAGAGATTTAGTTAAATGTTTGTTCAGTTTAGTAAAATAATGTTTAGGGTACGTTTGTAACCAAATAATTCTGGTGCAAAGGTCCACAAGCCGGGCAAATTTACTTTAAAATGCATGCTTATCTATCCAATTTTTGCTTATTTTTCAGTATTAGTTTAATAACCTTTGCAGTAGCGTTAAAACTTATTATTTTTTTTAAGGAAAATGAGCTAAAACTTAGCATAAAATGAGCTTCAAGTGAAAATTGTGCTGTGTCATATAATGTATAATCTATAGGATAAATATGCTCATTTTGAATAATTTTGAAACAAAACTTAGCTTACTTATTTATTACGTAAAGGGAGTTGTACTAAGTTGCAATTCAATGAGATTATTTTTCACCTTTTTTACCATTTTTAAAAAATGTATACAAGCAATTCAATAAAAATTGAACTAATGCTGATAATGAGATTAAACTTGGCACAAATGTTGTTCTTATATATGCCTACATGGGTGCCATATCACATGACTACATGCAAAACATTTTTATTTCAGTTTTATGAATTTTTTAAATTTGCTAAGTCATTATTGGGGGTTAATGATATCATAAAAAATATTTTCCAGGTAACACATCTAGACCTAAAGATTGATTTTTGTACTAAATTTCAACTCTCATGCATAAATATACTGATATACACATACTCACATACAGACAGACAACTTTGTTAAAAACACTCAGGAGGTGTTAAAAACACTTCAAACTGATAATTCAGGTGAAATGCTAGTTTCAGATTTTATGTTTTAACACCTATATACCTCCAGTTAAATGAGGTAATGTAAAATTGTCTTTCTGTGCCAAGTGAACTTACGATAAGTAGGACTTTAACTTTTTGATGACTGATAAATAAAGTGTTTTATAGTCCAAGAGCCAGGCCTATAAATATTATAAATTATAATAGAGATAATTATAAAAAATATTCTTTGTAACGTTAAATTATTCCAGATTTCAAAAATTGAGAATATTTAAAATAGATAAATAAAGCGACTCCAAAGACTTGATAAAGGTAACCACGCAGTAATCACCGATTGGAAAATATATAGGTCTAGAAAATAAATAATTTAAAATTTATTTGCAATAAATGGTTTCTTTATTTACTGATTACTAGATAGTCCAAGAGAGGGACCTGGAAAAATGTAACCCTGTTGTACTACTTCAAACCAAATTTTTTCTGAAAATATACCTTACAGTATGATAGAAAATCATAGTCAGTCTATCCAAAGTGGAGTCCTTCATATGAATGCTCTCGCTCAAAAACATTAGAAAATTGCACTAATTCCAGTTTTCTTGCAATAAGTGGTTCCCTGTAGGTCATATGTAAAACATGAAGAGAACATTTTTAATGCTGATAAAAATTTCTTTTAAAATGAGTGTTTTTCATCTCATGTTTACAACTAATGTTTTAACATTTGTTAATTGACCAAAAAAAAATTACACAAACAAATAATGCTGAATTTGCATAAATTAACCATTTTTTTGGTGTTTTTGAAAGAGCCATAACTTTGGTTTTAGTAATCCACACACTTTTTAGTAATTAAACACTTTTTAATCGTAAATGTAATCGTAAACACTTTTTAAAATGTTCTCTTCATGATTTGCACACAACTTACAGGGAACTACTTATTTCAAGAAAACTGATTTTTTTGGCCATTTATCAAATGTTATAACTTTAGTTTTAGTTATCCAATTTTATCGAAAAAACACTTGTTTTAAAGAAAATGTTATCAGCTTTAAAAAATGTTCTCTTTATGTTTTGCACATGACCTACAGGAAACCTCTTATTTCCAGAATACTGAAATTTGTGCGATTTTTTAAAATTTTGAGCATGCACAATCATATGAAGGGCTCCAATATGGATAGGCAGACTATGCTTTTCCTACATACTTTAAGGTATATTTTCAGAAAAATTTGGTTTTAAGTAGTACAAAATGAGTCACATTTTTTCAGGTCCGGCTCCTAGACTATTAGTCATCCTGTAAGGACTCACTCATCTTTTTTCTTCTTCTATAACCTGTTTACTTTAGTTCTTTTGTTGAATTTTTAGTTTGATATTTTGTTTTCTTTTTCTTATTCTATAGTATAGGAAGAATATTTTGGTCACTCTAAAAATCTGAAACTAAGGCCCGTATTCAAAGACATTTTCCTAACATTCTCCTTAAAGGTTCCTTAAGGAGAATGTTAGGTCTCCTTAAGGAGAATGTTAGGTTTAGGTAAGGAAAATGTTTTTAAGCCACGAAATTTAAATGATCGTTCCCATGTTTTTGTGGCTTAAAAACATTTTCCTAACATTCTCCTTAAGGGTTCCTTAAGGAAAATGTTAGGAAAATGTCATCAGAATTATCTGTTTCAGAGGGTTTAAGATGATCTGAGTAGTTTTCATCAGAATGTGTGTGTGTGTGTAAATGTGCGTCTGTGTCAAGTCTGTGTTCATACAAAAAAAGTTTAAACTTGGTACAAAAATCAACCTTTAGGTCTAGTTGTGTTGCCCTGTAGATGGAAATTCGATAAAAAAACAAGCCTTCTTTTGCACTTTGACATTCAATGCAAAATTAATGTAATACAAATTTATATCGAAAATGTAAACAAAAATTGCCGCACAGTATGAAAACTTTACATTTTAAATAACTGAAAATGGAGTTATGAATTTTCAGGTGGTTTGAGATTTACACACATGTAGTCATATATTAGACCAACATATGTGCCAAGTTTCATCACATTATCAGCATTAGTTCAATTTTTATCTAATGACTGTAAAAAATTGTAAAAAATCGGAAAATAATTCAAATGAGTTGATATTTGATAAAAGGGTTTATGAATAAGTATACTAAGTGTCGTTTTATTACTGCAAGTATATCTATGCTAAGCAGCATCGAGCCAGTTCAGTGGCTGGACATGTGACTGCTGGAAATGAAAAGGATATATTTAATATTTGAGAGCGAGCTAAGCGAGTCGGAAGAGGTCTTACAGTATAAATTTAATGACTCGTACATTCCGAGTACAAGCCAAGTAAGTTCGAAGTAGGAAGAATAAGCGTTGTCAATCTAATGTAACGAGGAAAAGTTCCGAGGTAACCTGTACCCGATTTTTTAAAGGTTTTACTTTGTAAGATGCTAATTACATCAAACTAATGTAATTACTATCTTAGGACAAGCGAAGCGAGTCTAAAAAAGTTTTTCAAAATAAATTTGGTGAATTGTATATTTTGGGAACGAAGCAAAGCGAGTTGGAATTAGGGAGGAGGAGTGTAGCAAATTCGATGTGATACCTTCTAATTTACTTCTCTCATATTTTTCATGATCTGGTGTTGTTCAACACCAAAATTGTTTGAACTCTTGTTCAAACTAAAAAGAAGTTCCCTTTATCTAAAAGAAGTACGCTAAGTTTTATTAATTTACCTCTAACGCTGCTGCATTTAAATGGGAGGAGTGTGACTTTTGGTTTACCTTTTATAATGTTTGTTTTGTTGGCAGGAAGGTATAGGCCAGAGTCAAACCAAGCTAAAACTGATGTTTCCTAACCTGAGCATGCTTGATCTGAGTAATAACCAAATTAAGGAAATACCTCCTATTATAAATGAACTGTCTTGTCTTTCTGTCCTCAACTTGTCCGGCAATTCAGGTAATTTTTACTTATTATTCCTAAAACATAGTAAAAATAAAATTTCTGATATTGGGATCCAAAAGCCTAAGTATTGGATTGCTGAGCAATCCAATACTTGAAATTGAAATGAAATTAAATTTCAATTGAAAACATTTTTTGTGAGTGGCTGTAAATTATGTACTTTACTGATTCAAAAAAGTAATTAAAGTGCAATTTTAATTCCAAACCAGTAAAAGTAATACTGGTTTGGTTTTTTTGTACACATTCTCTTTTTCATTCCTTACATAATTTAGATTGTGAGGAATGTTAGATTGTAACATCTGCATGTAGGATGTTTTATTTTTTTTTGTACACATTCTCTTTTTCATTCCTTACATAATTTAGATTGTGAGGAATGTTAGATTGTAACATCTGTATGTAGGATGTTTTTATTTTTTTGTACACATTCTCTTTTCATTCCTTACATAATTTAGATTGTGAGGAATGTTAGATTGTAACATCTGTATGTAGGATGTTTTTTTTTTTTTTGTACACATTCTCTTTTTCATTCCTTACATAATTTAGATTGTGAGGAATGTTAGATTGTAACATCTGTATGTAGGATGTTTTTTTTTGTACACATTCTCTTTTTCATTCCTTACATAATTTAGATTGTGAGGAATGTTAAATTGTAACATTTGTATGTAGGATTTTTTTTTTTTTTTTTGTACACATTCTCTTTTTCATTCTTACATAATTTAGATTGTAAGAAATGTTAGATTGTAACATCTGTATGTAGGATGTTTTTATTTTTTTGTACACATTCTCTTTTTCATTCCTAACATAATTTAGATTGACTGTGACTTTGATTTTATTTGGCATAAATGACTCTATATAGCCACTGCACTCTATTTACATCCCAAGGGACGTAAATATGTGTTTTACGTCCCTAGAGACGCAAAACACGTTTATGGGGCCAGGTCGCTACCTATGAAAACCTGATATACAACTCAAGTCATAGGTAAACAATTTTAAAATTAAAGTAGTTATATTTGCCGCAAGTTAAAGAAACAATTGAAGAATCAGGTACCGCTGGTACATGCTCACCCTGATACTATTAGAAGTAACCTTTTACTCAACCACGATCAAAAACTCTCTATGTAAATAATCAACTTATTACGCTAAAACTTAAACAAAGCTATTTCGCTTTAAATAATAATATATTTGTTGCAACAGATAGTTTGGGAATGAATCATCTAACGTCTGGTGCAATGTCTCAGGTATTTTTACAACCTCTTTAGTGTCTATTTATACCATATTTTTGAAAAAAAAAAATTAATTATCAATATTAGTCCTGGTTCATTCTTGATGAATTTTTGAAAAATTTTACTTTTTGGTTACTCGGTTCTCATGTCTACTAACTATTTGACTAAGTAAAGGTGTCTGATCTGTATTTATGCTATAGAGTTGAGTGAACTTCCGGCTCAGATGGGGTTGCTGTCGAGGCTGTGGAATCTCAACATGAGGGGCTGCAACCTACACGAACCACTCAGAAGCATGATCAACTCTAAGAAGTACAAGACAATGGATATAGTGGGGTACTTGAAGTCTGTGCTTGAGGATGCTAAGCCATACGCTAGGATGAAGCTCATGATAGTGGGTGTTCAGGGTATTGGCAAGACTTCGCTGCTCGAGCAGCTCCGCCATGAGGGCTCCAGAAAGAAACCTGTGGAGGTAATTCTACATTCTATCTTATGGATCCCAACCCCAAGCGGGTTATTAAGGATTTTTATGGGGGTAGGCAAAAATTACTGGGTAAAATAATAAAATTGATTAGAATCTACTTTGAAAGGAATGTAAAACTTAAACATTTACAAGCGCTTATAAGTCCAATTAAGTTGTTGAAATATTATATATATATTTATATATATATTTATGTTAATCTAGTCTTTTGATATATAATATATATAATATATAATATATATATATATATATATATATATAATATATATATATATATATATATATTTATATATTATATATATATATATAAATATATATATATTATTATTATATATATTATATATTATATTATATATATAATATATTACTATATCGAAAGACTAGCATTAACTGTGCTTTGTATTAGTGCCTAAAATGTTTTACAAAACTGACTAACCAAGGGATAACATAGTTTTGTACAACCTTTTGAATGCAGGAAAAGGAGTTAATAAAACGAAATGACATTACAAAATTCAACAAATAAAATAAAAACAAAAAAAATAAAACATATAGAAGTATGTGGAGTCCAGTAAATAGTTTGTTTACACATACAAAAGTAAAACAATATGTAATTTTATTAGTATTTAGTCAAAAGCTTTATTAATTATTTATTAAAACAACTAGTAAACCTGCTTTTGTGTTATCAGTGGAATTATATTGTGTTTAAGGTTCTATGCTCCTTCCATATTGGTATTGTTCTAACCACCTCATGAACAACATAGAGTTAAGCCTACCTATTATGTTCTGTAATTTGTATTTTTTTATTTGGGGTGGGTCGGGGGCAATGTCATTGTTATTTTTACTTTTCCTCATTACACCGTACAATATAGGAAAAGTATTGTGTTTGTATTGAAATCAAACAGGAATTATACATTTCAGGCGTTTTTAAAACCTCCTAAGTGGTTTTTGCAAAGTTGTCTGTCTGTATGTGTGTGTGTGTCTGTTATTATTGTATTGTCTAGTGAATTTATGCTAGAGAGTTGAAATTTTGTACAAAATCAGTCTCCTCTGTAGTTGTGCTATTCGGAAAATATTTTTTATGACGTCATTAACCCACAATAATGACTCAGCAAAATTTTTGGAAAATCATAAAAGGCGGAAAAATGATGTGATTGTATTGAGATTTGGCACGCATGTGACTATGTATAGGTCTAACATATGTGCCAAGTTTTATCTCATTATCAGCATTAATTCAATTTTTATTGAATGACTTGTGTACGTTTTAAAAAAAAATAAAAAATTGGAAAATAGTCCAATTGAGTTCAAATTTGATACAAGTGTATATTATTACTAAATAATTAAGTACAAAAAATTTATTTTCAATACAACAAGTTTATCCATGATTTTGGTTGGATCATAAAAATTAAGGAGCATTGAGCGTGGTCAGTGCTGTATGGGTGACCCTGAGAATGATACAGATGAAATTACTATCTGAAGACGAGCGAAGAGAGTCCAAAGGCATGTTGCAGTATACATTTGGCGAACTATATTTTTGAGGATGAGCAAAGCAAGTCTGAAGTAGGGAGGATAAGCGTAGCGAATCTGATGTAATGAGGAAAAGTTCCTAGGTACCCCATACCCGATTTTTTAGTTAATTATATTACATCATGTGACTAATATATTTATGATTATTTTGTTTTGCAGCATTGGGCCAAGAGGATGGGAAATAAAAGCATTAATGTTAAAGGAGTTAAAGGCAATAATCTGTCTACTGTAGGGGTTGATATCGGAGACTGGACATATGAGAAGAAGATAAGAGGTCAGTCCTCTTATGGACCTGTTACCTTTAGGTAAGTCTTCAAATGACTATAAATATCATTTTATGTTAAGCTAACTGGGTAGGATGATATGCAAACTAGACGTTAGAAAAGCACTTTGGTTGAGCAGTCTCTACATTAGTTTAATTCGTTCCAAAATGTAGCTGCTTAATAGGCTTTCGCTCGATCCTGCTATTGCTGCAATAAGGTGCATTCAGAATACTGCGGTCGCGATGCGTCCGTCTGTGCGTGTGTAGTGGTCATTGCGAAGCGGAAAATGGTGGTTCCACAAATAACAATGCTATGGCCGCAAAAGCCGCTATCGCAGCGCACTTTAGTTCCCAATTTCGGACACAACAATATATTTTTCTTAACAGAAAATAAAAAAGGACGAAGAAGAAAAGGTTTTAGACGGGCTGTCTTTTAAGATTGTATTTAAATTACTTAATTATTTCAAATTTTAATTTTTTTTATAATCATGTCTGATGATAATGGGATTTTTTTAAAATTTCATATGGTTTAAGTTTAAATCTATATTTTTTTGGTCTAAATATTTTTTCTCTGACCAACCCGATCAAACAGCTAAGTATTATCTTTTCAGTTTATTATATTGTAATGTACTTGTTATAAAATAGTCTTGTTTTTTAAAAACCATTTAACTCAGGGATCTACTTGTTAAATACTATTTAGGCAGTAAAACCAAGAGAACAGAAATAATGTATAAAATTTCAAAACAATTACATTAAGATAAAATAAACTGATCAAGGTAATAAAACTATAACATTCAAATTGACGAACACCAAGAATATTAAGAATAAATTGATTTAAGAATAGAAATTAAAAAAAAACAACTTTGAACTAATCAAAACTTAACATAAGTTTAACATAACATAACATAAAGTTTAAACATAAAAATAAAATTAAACACTTTTAAAAAGACACAGCACAACAAAAGTAATAAAATAACAATATTGTGTTATAATAACAAAATAATATTCATTTTTTAGATAAAAAAACATAACTCTTTTATTAAAAATAAAATTAAAATATAAAGAATAAAACTACTTAAGCACAGCAAGAATCAAACCCTAAACAAAACAAATGTATTCTTCTCTAAATTGGAAGAGGGGGTAAGAAAAATTTCAAAATTTTGAGAACAGAAAGTTTTCTTTTGCGTCATGTCTCTAAGGTGTTTTGTAATCAATCAAATGCTAATCACTAGATCATTTGTGCGGGTTTAGTAGGTTTGCTAAAATTTCCATTTTCCGCAACGCTACCGCAAGCTGTTTAAGAACGTCCCATACAATTACATAGGTTGGAATTTGAGCTGTCACCGCATGCACCAGACGGACACATTGCTACCACAGTATTGTGAATGCACCTATAATCTCACTTACTTCTTTTTAAAAGAGGTTATAGTAAAATGCTTGGTTATCTAATATTATTTTTTAATAAATATCAATCTTGCAAGTTTGTAGAAGTTTTTAATTTACCAAGGGTGAGTTAGTTGTCAACATCAAGATAAGTAAAGTGGCATTGTGACATTTCATAGTTAAAGTTGAGAGTAATAAAAGAGTTATTGTTGATAACACATTATGGAGAGAAGCAATGTCATACGGTTGCAGAAGACAAATATCAAGAGAATTACACCAGATCTCAGGTTTAAGAAGCTAGGATGTGATGTTCCAAAAGTCTCATAAACAAATTATAATACAACACACGGCTAAAATCAGTTGACAGCGTGGGAAAATAATGCAAGGAAGCCAATGAGGTTAGTCATGGGTGTTAAACCACACCCTCAATTTCAAATCATGCCAATCTTTTGGCAAAAATTGGTTTTTTAAACCAATTTTCCGGTGCTGTCAACTGATTTTAGCCTTGTGTCGTACTATAGTGTAAGACAGGGCCATCCTTGTGCCCATATCTGTGCCATTGTAAGAACGAGGTGGAGGGCATGAGGTTGAGGACATGAGTTGAGAAGGTTGAAGAGCTTTAAGTCCTTCTGAATTAGAGGTGTTAGTATATAAAGATGTTACATCAATGGTCATACTTATATATATACCTCTACATACCTCTATGTGGATGATCTCTAGGTTATTTGCTGGGTTCAGGGGGTGTTTAAAGGTGGAAAGGCAGTTGGGAAGAGATCTCTTACCTCTTGCTTATCAGAGCGGACCCTGGTTAGCCTACTATCCCAGACAATCAGTATAAGAAGTGTTCCCGAAGGGGCCACAGCTAGCAGAGCAGACCCATGAATTAGGCCTGCAAGTTGAGGTAGCCGCAAAGTGGCTCAAATTATGAGACTTTGCTACATACATAGCAAAGTGCCACGTAATTAAAAATAATAATATAACCACAAATAATACAAAATAACTACCTGTTCATGAGTGATCTCAACTGAGTTGGCTGAAGGCTCGTGAAACAGTCAGGGACTGTTTCACAATAATATAAATAATAATATAACAGAACAAATATTATAAAATCAAGCATTTAATTTTTATTTTAATAATTTTTCTTTTAAACATTTATTTCTTCTTAGTGTTTTTTTTTACTTTTATTTTATTGTTTGTTTGAGAAGTGCATTAAGTATTGGGATGGATAATGTGAAATTTGATTAGCATTGCCTTGTTGTTTTGGTCTACACCTTTTTCCACATTTATTTGAGAAGATATTAATTGTATTTGAGAATAATGACTTGTATTTGAAGAAAATATAAAAATGTATGAGATTATTCTGTTGAATTTGATAAAACACAAATGTAGTTGAGATAGTCAATTTATTTGAGAAAGCATTATATAAAATTGAGAATTGTTTAATTCATTTCAAGAAAGGGTGATTTGAATTGAGAAGTTGTCAATTGTATTTGATAAAATTATCCAAATGACAATCAGCTGTGCTTGATGAACGATTTTCATGTATGATGGCTTTTGGATCGTCGTATGCCCTATGTAGTGCATTCCTAGCTCAAAAAAATTATTGATAATTTGAACTCCTAGGAGTTGATTACTAGGAGTAGAGACCATTTTCGAAGGTTTAGGACCATGTTTTCCCCATAATTTAAGGATTTAATGTTGGTTAAAGTGAGTTGTTCCACCCTGTGTATGTTTCATTGCTCAACTCTCACCTAAAAAGGTATAATTGTATTTAAGAAAATAGTAATGTAAAAATTGGCCGAATTTTGAGTTTCTCATTATCAAGTTCTCAAAAACATTTAATAAATTCTTAAATAGAATTCACTGCTCTCAAATTCATTTAATGCCTACTCAAATACAACTGACTGTTCTCAAATTCAATTGATGTTTTCTAAAAATATATTTTTCTAATCTCAATACAATTGATATGTTCTCAATAAAACATAACGGTTTCTCAAATAAAATTGGAAAGGTGTAGTTTATAGTATAAAAACTTGTTATGATTTTCTAAAATTGTTTCCGGGTTGGCTTTTTTTACCGTCCCCGTCTGAAAGCCAACCCAGATTTTGACTTATGTTTGATTATGAGAAATGCTCAATCATTTAATTATTGTGGGTTGGTAGGACTTGGGATTTTGGAGGTCAGAGGGAGTACTATGCTACCCACCAGTATTTCCTGTCTAAGAGGAGTTTGTATATTGTAGTCTGGAGAATACCAGACGGACAGAAGGGAATTTCTGAGATACTACAGTGGCTTGTTAATATTCAGGTTTGTTTGCTTATTAAACCTTAACTAAGCCATCACCAACAAGTTAAATGTCATTAGAAACAGTAGTGCTAGATGATTCATCATATAATGATAAATAAAAAATCTCTCCACAATGAATTTCTTTATTAACAAACAAAGCCAGATTTCAAATCCTTAAAGGCCATCATAGTGCTAGTGAGATGAAGGAAAGGAAATATTTTTAGTTATTAGATAACTAAAGTTTATTCATTTTCTAGAGATATCCTGTCATTACTTATTTTCTCTCCCTCCTTTGTATAACTCTTTAGTTTGTATGTATTTATGTGTGTATGTGTATAAATATATATTTTTATATGCTAATAAACTTCCAACTTATTTTCTTATCCTCTTTTTTTCTTTTTTACTTATAAATAATTTAATTATAATTTGTGTAATGTAATAGGGTATAATCATAATAAAGCAATAACATGATTAACATATAAAAGTAAATACTTAATCGCTAAATGTCATCTTTTTTTGATCTCTGAGGAAATTTGATATATTTTTTTCCTTCCTTTTTAGTCTTTTTATATCTATATTTCTTGTGGGATATAGTATTTGCCATGCCAAATAACTTATTCTGCTCAATTATACTTTTTATTTTTGTTTTATACTGTGCTAATTAAATAATTATGTTACTATGTGTACTATAAGCAAGAAAGGAATCGCTTTTTAACACAAGATAGATATTGACTTAACAAGTCTAGTTAGTTTTATATATTTTGATATAACGTCCATATTTTGTTTTCTTTTTACTGTGTATTATTATGTTATACTTAAATACTTTGCAATATTAAGACTGTTTACTGCACAATTTTAATTTTTTTTTGTTAAATTATAATTATTAATTTTTTGTTAAACCCTCCAAATGGTTGTTATGGAAGTCCAGCTAAAAAGCTGACAACTATTTACTATCCTTGTGTTATATATATTTATGTTTTTGTTACTTTTTTATTGTTTGATTTTGTTAGATAGCAATAAAAGTTTTTTTTTAAATTTATTTTATATTTATTTATTAGATCTTTTTATAGTTGAGGCAAAGACAGATCTATTTTAAAATCCAGATTCATCTCATTGACACTGATGATGACCTATATGAGGTTGAATGATAGCTTTGTTTCTTAATAAATTAATTCAGTGCAGAGAATTTTATTTGTCATTATAAGTTAAAAAATGTTAGGGCCTAACTAATTTATAACTTTAGTAAAGATTATGCAGTGCTGAAGTCAGTATAGTCTGTTCTTATAACCTTCCTTTATATTCTAACATATTTGCCAATTAAAAGAAATAAAATTTAACAAAACTTAAGAGGTAACTAGTTTATTTAAAACTAACCTACGTTTAGTTTAAAGTATAACGTTTAAAGGTATACACGAAAATAGTTTCTGCAAGAATTATCTATTAACTTTAGAAACCTGTTATTCCATCTTACATATTGATCAGTGACTGAACAGAACACTTTGTGGGATGTCCTCTGAATCAGCAATACACATAATATTTGTAAAAAGTACAACAGGGATACTCCAGCATTGTTTGAATAGTGTGCATATATTTCATGTGGTGATTTCTGTATTTTTGAAAGGAAATGCGCTAAAACCTTTATAGAAATCAACTTAGCATTAAACTAGTCCTAATAATGGTACTAATAGTTTTGTATAGCCAAGAGGATAATTGTGCGCATGTCCTTTGAAAAATACAGGAAAATGAGTTACGAGTAGTGCTAGATAATTGAGTAACTGCTCAAGTTATAAAGCATGAACCCGGAACCTTAAGCAAGAAATGGATTGTTAAGCATGGAAACACACATTCCAAAGAATGCGTACCACAGCGCCAGCATTTTTTAAAGCTTCGTGCAGTTGATATTGCTTTGTATTGTTTGGTAGGCAAGAGCTGCCAACTCGCCAGTCCTTATTGTCGGAACTCACTATGACATGATGTTAGAGAATTATCCATCATCAAGGGCTGAGGAGCTCCAACAGATCATCAGAGAAAGGTAATCAAATGTTTCTGCTGTCATCTTTATCCTAGTCATGTGTTCAAGCTAGGGTTTGCTCCACATAGCTGCTACTAGAACAACCTAAAGTGATCCTACCCCTTTGGTCATGTGCTAAGGTCTGTTCTTGTCAAATCACAAAACTTAAGGATCGTCGGGCATGATCAGTATTTGGATGGGTGTCCACCCTATCATATATTGGTCACTTAGAGTTGCTTTAAACCTGGGGGATGTATCACTCACTTGCATCGATGTCTCATATGCAAGTGAGAGGGTGCTATGAGGTATTTTTATACTTCTAGAATAACCACAATGTAAGTCAACTCCAGTATATAGTTCACTTGCATCAATATCTCTCATAGATTTGGTTAGATGTACTAATATGCTGCACAGTAGTTAAAATAATATGTTTCTTTGCTTATTAGATTTATAAACATTGTGGATGCTGAGAAGTGTGGCCTGCCTAGAGTTATAGACACCATTGAAGTCAGCTGTAAAACCAGACATAACATTAAGATACTTTGCAATCTCATTTATGACACTGTCTTCAGCCTTAAAACTCCAGGTAATTCTTGGTTAGCATCATAGGGGGGGTTATTTAATTGTAGTGGATCTTATGATTTTACATAAGACTTAGCTGGAAGTTATGATTTTACATAAGACTTAACTAGAGGTTATGATTTTTATATGGGAAAAAAGTTTTGGGTATTTACAGTTCAAATTAAAGGATAAATTAGGGTCTATTTATATCTATCTATATTGAGGTTTTGTTGTTTAGTTAAGTTTATTAGGGTTTATGTATAATATATAGGTTAGTTGAATGGATTTACTTATTTTAGCTCCTGTATAAATAATCAGGTGATCTGACATTTAATATTGAGGGATTTTGACCCTAGCCCCTTAAAGTATTGAAAATGACCCCAAATTAAAATTAAGAAAGTTAAAAAGTACCTTACTACCAAGATAGTAGATATGCAGTGATTCATAGATAGAACTTTCATTCTATCAGAACTTTTCATTTAATTGTAATGTTACAACTTTTAGTTCAAAATCCTTCTACTAGGATGATATTAACATGTGAGCCCATTTTGTACACTAACTCTACAACCTTGCGTGTGTAGTAACTCTACTACTACCTTGCGTGTGTAGTAACCTACTACTATGTGTAGTAACTACTACTACCTTGCATGTGTAGTAACTCTACTACTACCTTGCGTTTGTAGTAACTCTACTACCTTGCATGTGTAGTAAACATTTTATTTGTATGAGCAGGTAGTAAGACATTGGTGCTGCAGCAGTGTGTACCTGCTAGTTATCTACACTTGGAGGATGTAGTGGCTCAGATAGCATACGAGAGGAGACAAAAGAATTGTGATCCAGTGCTGACAACAGACCAGTATAGACAAGCTGTTGCCCTGTACCAGACCAACCTGCGGGACATTCACGAGTTACACCAAGCCACACTCTTCTTGCACGAGAACGGTAACTATCTTTTCTCATTGTCTGGGCTAAGATTTAGAAAACACCTTCTTATTTGAAAAGAACAAATAAAGAAGTCTTTCCATTAGAATAAGAGACTTGTGGAGAGTTATGTAGAGAGACTTGTTTGTATCATTCCTTTCATTATGAACACCTCCTCTAGTACTTATTCAAAATCATACCTACTAATTTAATGAGATTATATTTACCACAAGTTAAACAAGCAATTAAAGAATTAATAAGTAAGGAAGTAAGTAAGAAAAAAGAAATAATTAAAAAAAAACAATATAATCTTTAATTTTTCACTTTAATTGTATTTTTTTGTATTAATATTTTGTTATAATATTGTGAAATTAGGTAAAACAAAGCTTGAATAAACAAAAGCAACAGGTACCATTGAGAGTTACAACTCTAACTCGGGTAAGGACTTCTCTATATAAACCCTCTGTTGCTCCCTTCCTTATTTTCAGAGAGCTCATCCTGCTCGTTAAGACTATAAGTTAGTCACTGATATAACTTTATTATTTGAGAGCTTGAGTGTTTCCCTGTCTGCTGATGATGACGTTAAGCTGAAACCGGTCCAGGGATATTCATATTCAACAACAAGTATCGATGGAAGCTGATTCTTCAGTCACCTACTTATTTCCAAATTATAGGATCTTTAAGAGTTAATATGTGGAGATTTGAAGAACAAAGTGGGTGTCGCGTTTTCTGAACAAAGGTTGTCATATTTGATGAACAAAGGTTGTCATATTTTATAACAAAGTGGTTGTCATATTTGATGAACAAAGAGAGTGTCACATTTTATGAACAAAGTGGTTGTCATATTTGATGAACAAAGTGGTTGTCATATTTGATGAACAAAGAGAGTGTCACATTTTATGAACAAAGTGTTGCATATTTTGAACAAAGTGGTTGTCATATATGTTGGTGAACAAAGAGAAAGTCATATTTTATGAAACAGTGGTTGTCATTTAGTGGTTGTCATATGAACAAAGTGGTTGTGAACAAAGAGAGTGTATTTGGTGAACAGAGATGAAAAGTGGTTGTCATATTTTATGAACAAAGTGGTTGTCATATGAACAAAGAGTGAACAAAGTGGTGGTTGTCATATTATGAATGATAAAGTTTGTTTTAATTCACCTTGAAACAATTTCCCTAAAATTTCACCTTAATTTACAATTAAAGAACAAGAAATCATACAAAAGTTTTAAATAATGAATTAAAATAATACAGTACTAAAAACAATAAAATAATATAAGTTTTGAATATTAGTATTAGTCTCCATTATTATAGAGCAGTACAGAGGAAGGAGTGAAGACGAAGGTAGAGTTTATTAACAAATACGTTTCATTGACATGAATATGCTATGTAATGTGTAGCAAAATATAGTCATTTAATTTAGTAATTAACGTCCCATCAAGTGTCTTATCATAAATTGAATATAACTTTTTAAATTAATAAACAATTTTAAGATGCTAAATCAACAGTGTTAATTTTTGTTTATTTTTAATGGTGAAATGCCACTGGACCACCCCGAGTGTGGCAAGGAATGAATTAATTATTCGCCAAGTCTATTGCAATGCTCCTCCCCTATCATAGAAGATAGGGATAGAGTTGTGTCATATATTCCAGTATGCTAATATTTTTATAATGGTTGTTGTCTGCAGGAGTTCTGTTGCACTATGAAGACTCGACTCTGAAAGATCTGTATTTCCTGGATCCTCAGTGGCTGTGTGATATGCTGGCTCATGTTGTTACCATCCGAGAAATCAACCCGTTTGCTAGATCAGGTAACATCTCTATTCTCGTTTTTGGTCCTTTTATAGTCTTTATATAATGCAGTATAGCACTTAATTGTTTTATTAAGTGTTTTTTTAGTTCAGGCTCTGTCGGCACTCTGATGAGTTAGACGTAACGAAACAGAGTGGGACATGACATTATGTCGAGCCATCAATGATGACGAATGTTGAATGATGGAACAGTTCCCAGATGTAGCATTGCATTTTGCTTGTTACATTTCCTAGGTGTCTCTCGCACAATTATATTGTGTCAACTATTCATGTTTTGCAAAACTCGGTAATATCAAATGATATATAAGTGTTTTTTACTTAAAAGTTTGATGTGTAATGTAACACATTGTAAAGAAAAAATTATAACGTATAATTCAGTGAAGAAAAAAACTGTTCTTACGGTGGGAAAAGGCTAGGTTATTCCCTCTCATCTCTTAATATTAAAAATAAAAGTATTAATTGCTTTTGTTTAAAAACAATTAAAAGAAACTGACTTAGTTTATTATTCCCTTTAGTAGTTGTACAATATAGCCTATTGTTACTTGTTTTTCTGGTTAGTTTGAAAGCACGTTGGCAATAAAGTTTGTTACTGATAATGGCTTCTAGTAAGTTTAAGAGCACTTTGCCAATAAAGTTTATCACTGATAATGGTCTAATTAGTTTGAAAGTGCATTACAGAAAAAGCATCTTAAAGAATTTTAAGATGAACATCAATTATGGAGAAAATGATTTTCTTCCACTATTTGTCAAATTAACGTTTGTTTGTCTAATGGTTTAGGTGTAATGAAACTGGATGATTTAAAGCACATATTCAAGTGTTCGAACCTGGGAGATGTTGAATCCAAGGGATATATCGTGCACTTGCTGAACAAGTTTGAAGTGGCTCTGACATGGGATAACCGAACTCTACTCATTCCTTCCCTACTTCCTACTGAGGATGATGTATACACTCCTCCTGTCAAAATAAAGGTATCTCTTTCGTATTACACACTTTTTGTCACATTTTATTGATTAATACAACTTCAATATGATTGTTAAAAGTATTATAATTGAATTATTATTAATACTTTTGCTGAGTAATACTTGATGAGAATCAGTTAATCTATACATAACGTCAAGTGAAACTCATAATTGAGTTTCCACTTGACGTTATGTAGAGAATTTTCTTTGTATGAATTAGCTTCATTAAACTTGAATATGCTATGTGTAAGTAGTGAAATATAGTTTATTTTATCTAATGAAATCTAGTCTCTTCTGTGCCCTAAACTGATTCTTATTGGAATTAAAATTATTTTAGTGGCTTATAATGCTTGAGTTTTGGGGGATATCAGAAGCAATTATGTGGTTTTTGTGAACCAAAAGGATAGCTTCATCATCGGCAAAGGTTCCAAGGATTGTGGATGGATGTTCTGAGATATAGTGTGTGGAAAAAGAGTAAAGGACTTGTCCTAATACACTGCCTTCAGGGACCTCTGTCTTAACAGAATTGGTTAAAGAGAATGACAATCCATAACTGACCCAAAAGTATCTTTTTGCAAGGAAGGACTTATAGATAAGGGAATAACTAAAAGGATTGACATTTTTGAGTTTCCTAAGTAAGCAAGCATGCGAAACTTTTATCAAATACCTGAGCCTTGTTAAGGAAGACTGCTGGACAGTGCTTCTTTCTCATTAGGAAGAAAGCAATGACATTGACAAGTCAGTGGTATTTTTGAATAGTGGAATCCTGTTGGAATGGTGGGATCTCAAACCAAATTTATGGTTAGAGAGATGTTGATTGAGCTTAGAAGTAGGATGATGAAAGTTGTGCTAGTTTGTAGGATTTAGGGATCCTAAAAGGAAGTGGGTAGTTCTAAGGATTGACTAGCAAATCTTGGTTAAGAAAAGGATTCCACCCCTCCCTCTCCATGACCTCAATGTCATTAGCTCTAATAATCTATAGGTCTATAATCTATTTTTTCTTTGATAATGTTCGGCTTATTAACTTGTTTTAGATTCCTGTCAGATCGAGAGGCTGGGCAGTGAGGAACAAGAAATCAGCTTCTAACTTAAATCTAAGTGGAATAACCAGCAGTCCTGGACCTGCAGCACCCTCTAGCCAAGAACTAGATTTAGGTGCTAACTTCAAATTCGTTTCTCTTGTCACTAAATGAAATGTGCTATCAGGGGTGTCAGATTAAATAGTTAGTTAGCGTAATAAGACTGATGCCAGCACAGAATGACCACTCTGGTGGCTAAAAATAAACTATTGTTCATCAACTACAGTGTTTTCTCTTCTTATTTTTACTTCAGCTAGTTTTAGTATCAAATTGCTGGGCAAACAATATTATTATTTATAACTATATTTTTAACAATAATTGTTATAACAATTTTGACTAAATTATTTTTGTTCAAAAGGCTAATGCGTGTTATTTTAAATTAATTTTAAAATTATCAATTGATATAAAAGTTTTAGGTATTTTAATTGTTTCTTTAAGTTGATGGTGCATTTAGTACCTTTAGGGTCAAGCCGTATCTTTAACTGGCATTAATTTTTATAATAACCAGTTCACAATGAACTGTTTGAAATGTAAACAAACCTTGCGTTTTTAATATATTAAAAATGAAGTATTAAGTTATACAAATTTACTGTTTACTTTATACTGAAATTATACAAATGTTAAATTTATTAGATTATGTGTGCAGTTAATAAAAAGGTGGGATTATTTGGTGAATTTTACTCGCTAGTTGCTTATTTTTCTTTAGCTGCCACCCAGAGCTGCAGTTGTTTCCCTTGTTGACCAGTTGTAACTGCTGTAACTGTTCTTACCTTCTAGTAGAGTGCTTATATTAATATATATTTGACAAATTATATTAAAATAAAAACAACCAAAGAAGCTTATCGCTCCTGCTGGTAAATTGCTTATTATTAATGTACAGGGTGTGTCAAAAGTTTGGAAACGCCTTAATATCTCAGGCCCTGATTGAGATATCCGGATGCGGTTTGCGGGGATCTTAATCAATTTAAAAAAAAACTATCTTTCCGTATGGTGCATCTTATGGCCGCCATCTTGGTTTCCGCCATACTTTATTCAACTTTGAAATCTTAAATTGGAAGGTATATTTTTGATGGTAAATTTGGGTTCTATGGGTCAAAACTAAACTGTTTTGCTCTTGATGTTTTTTCGCTAAACCTAATAGTTTGGCAGCAATTCGGCAGCAAAGGTCAGACATTTTCAAAACGTCATCATAAATAACTGCTTAATTTGGCGATTTTAGAAAAAAAATGCAAGAGTAAAAATATCTTATTTTTAGCTACAGATTATGAAACAGCACAATTATTGCACAATTTTTATGATTCATTGGCGCCATTTTGGTTTCAGCCATATTGGATTCAATTTTAAAATCGAATTCAGGAAAGTGTACTTTTGATGATAAATATGTCTTTAATGGGTCAAAACTAAACTGTTTTACTCTTAATGATTTTTTTCTAAACCTAATAGTTTAGCAGCAATTTGGCATCAAAGATCTGAAATTTTGTTTTATAAAAATCTAAACAAAACAATTATTTGACAGGTAAATAAACAAAAAAATCAGATCTTTGATGCCGAATTGCTGCCAAACTATTAGGTTTAAATTGATTAAGATCCCAGCAAACTGCATCCGGATATCTCAACCAGGGCCTGAGATATTAAGGCGTTTCCAAACTTTTGACACACCCTGTATATTTGACAAATGATATTAAAATGAAAACAACCAAAGAAGCTTATTGCTTCTGCTGGTAAAGTGCTTATAGTAATATATATTTGACAAATTATATTAAAATAAAAAACAAGCAAAGAACCTTATCACTCCTGCTGGTAGAGTATTTCCTATAGTTTATCTTTGAACTTTTTCTAATTGTTTTCTAGGTTTAGAACTGAGTGGACGCAGTGATCCTGACTCAGCTATAAGGAGGTTACTACTGCTATCCTATATACCCTCAGGATTCTGGTCTCGTCTCATAACAAGGCTGCTAGCTGATGACGTTATCATACATATTGTTAGAGAATTCTTTATACTACCTAAAGAGGTAATTTATTTCTCATGCTGTACTCCAAAGAGGAAATGCATTTATTATGCTGTAAAAATATTACAAATTGGGTATCTTAAAACTTCTCTTCTTCTTATCTTAACTTATCTGCCTTTTTACTTTTCCTGATTTATACCGTAGGTATATAGGAAAAGTGTGACAATAGTGTTTGCAAAAAATTCCTAAACCAGGATGTCATCGGAATTATCCGTTTAAGGTGTTTTAAGACCTACTGAGTGGTTTTCACATAGTTGTCTGTCTGTATGCGTGTGTGTGTATGTTATTATGGATAGTCACAGTGTATTTATGCTAGAGAGTTGTAAAATCAATTTTGGATGAGCGTAGCGAATCTGATTTGGGGAGGAATAGTTCTGAATTACTCTATACCTGAGTTTTTAAATCATACGTACAATAAAGTATCATAGATTACATTTTGTAAGAATGATATTTCTTGAATACTTGTTGATTATAGGAACTGATATACTTTAGCCAAATTTCAAAACAATTTGATAATATTTTGATTTTTTTAATCACATGTCATGCATACAAGAAAAAATTGGACGTGGGGTACCTCGAAACTTTTCCTCATCAGATGAAACTCACTGAGCTCATCCTCACTATTGCACTCGCTTCTGTCATCCTTAGAATATACAAATCACTAAATTTATACTGCAACACGTTTTCGGACTTGTTTCAACTGTCCTCAGATAGTAAATGCATTAGTTTTATTTCCAGAGGTTACCCTTCCAAACACTGACCTAAATTGATGCTGCTTAACTTTCATGATCCAACAAAACCCAAAGTACCAAAGTTTCAAATGAAACTGACACTCATTTGTTACATAAATAGTTACCCTTGTACAAAATTTCAACTCAATTGGGCCATTTTACAATTTTTTTTGTAAACATACAAGTCATTTGATAAAAATTGAACTCATGCTGAAAATGAGATGAAACTTGGCACATATGTTGCTCTGATATATTACTACATGTGTGCTATATCTCAAACCGATTGCAACATTCTCCTGCGTTGTATGATTTTTCAAAATTCTTCATTGCGGGTCAATGACATAAAACAATTATTTTCCGGATGGCCCTTAACCTAAAGATTGATTTTTGTACTAAGTTTCAACTCTTTGGCATAAATGATAACAGAAACACACATACAGACAGACAAATTTGTGAACCACTTAGGAGGTCTAAAACACCTGCAATAGATAATTCAGGTGAAATCCCAATTTCAGATTTTTTTTGCAAACAAAATACTTTTTCTATATATTTACGGTATAAATGAAGAAAGTTGTTGCAATATTTATTTATTTATTCAAATCACTATAACAATGATCAAAGACAAATAATTTGGCAGATCTAAAATCTAGTTGTATATTTTAAAGATAACGCCAATGGAGGTTGAAAAATTATGGTTGAGTTAGACGCAACGAAACAGAGTTGGACATTATGCAATGCTGCATCTGGGAACTGTTCCATCATTCGACAATCGTCATCATTGATGGCTCGACATAATGTGACATATCGATTGTTTCTGGTGTATACTTCAGATTATATTCTTTGGAATTTTAATTGAAGGTCAGAGAGAGTTTAGGCTCTGTCGGCGCCCCTCATGAGTTGGACGGTTGATGTCATTAGTCATCAATAATGACGATTTTCAAATGATGGAACAGTTCCCAGGTGTAGCATAGCACTTTTTTTGCTACCTTCCTTGGTGGCTCTTGCATAATTATATTATGTCAAGTACTCATATTTTACACAATATAATTGTGTGAGAGATACCGAGGAAATGTAACAAGCAAAGTGCAATGCTACATCTGGGAACTGTTCCATCATTTGACTTTCGTCATCATTGATGGCTCGACATAATGTCATGTTCCACTCTGTTTCGTTACATTTATCTCATTAGGGCGCCGACAGAGCCTAAACTCACTTTGACCTTCAATTGAATTCCAAAGAATATAATTGAAGTATTTACCAGAGACGAGTGGTGCTCTCTTACCGCCATTATGCTTGGCAAAAAAAACATATATCATTTGATACTACCGAGTTTTGCAAAACATGAATAGTTGACTCAATATAATTGTGCAAGAGACACCTAGAAAATGTAACAAGCAAAGTGCATTTAGACGTAATGAAACAGAGTGGGACATGACGAATGTCGAATGATGGAACATGATGTAGCATTGCACTTTGCTTGTTACATTTCGTAGGTATCTCTCGCACAATTATATTGTGTCAACTATTCATGTTTTGCAAAACTCGGTAGTATCAAATGATATACTCATATTTTGTAATACTCAGTAATATAAAATTATAAGTAATTTATATAAGTTTAGCTTGCCAAGCCTAATGGTGGTAAGAGAGAGAGCACCGCTTTTCTCTGGTAAATACTTTAGTTTAGTCTTCAGAATTTTAATGAAGAGCAGAGTGAGTGTTGCGTAAGTTGAGGAAGCCCCACAAGAAATGTGGGAGGGGATGGCCCAGATCAAAGGAGGGAGACCCCCAAAACTAAAGTAATATACAAACCAAGTAGGAAATTTTATAAAGAAAATATAAAATTATTAATAAATTGAGAAGGTAATCTATTTTTGGGACAACCTAATTAGTAAGACCATTTTGTTTTAATCGTCATAGATTCAAGATAATGGAATATATATATATATATATATATATATATATATATATATATATATATATATATATACCTTGGTATAAATGAGGGAAAATAAAAATTATAATGAATTAGACGTAACGAAACAGAATAGGACATGACATTATGTTGAGCCATCAATAATAATGACTGTGAATGATGGAAAAGTTTGCTGGCGTAACATGTAACAGGGGTCTCTTTTAAGTTTTGCAAAATTTGGTAGTATTAAATGATATAAATAAAATATTATGTTATGTTCTTTTACTGATTGACAATTTCACGATATTGTGTGCTCCGAATATTTTAAATTCCCTTTTATGTTATTACTTCAAGATTTCTTTTGATGAACACTTCTCACCGTTTACTTTAATCTTCAATTTATTATTTTTGGTCGGTTTAGGTAATGCAAGATATAAATCTAATCAAGCTGCTCGATGTGAGAGCAGAATGGTCCTTATGGCAGACAGGAATGGAACTGAGATATGCTGATACACCTCTTTTTTCTATGAAGGAGATACAGAACACAAACAACAACCTAGTTGACTATCAGTCCCTCAGGTACCTATAGTAGTAATAGTTGTAAAAGCATGGACTATTACTTCACTTTCATAATATATATTAATATAATTAAACAGATAATAAAAATAATATAATATAATTAAACAGACAACTGACTTTAACAAATTTTCAATTGAGACTGAATTATTTGAGATCTTTTTTGACACATGTGTTATATTCCCTTAATATGCTGAGGTACAGATATTCTGACCTACCTTAATAATGTACACCTCAGCAGCCCTGAGGCTATATAAGCTAGTTAAACTTTAAAACATCGTTCATTTCATTTTTAATTTTAACATTGTTATTATGGTGAATCTATGTTAGTTGTGTTAATAAAATAAATTCAGTTTTTAAAAAGTTATTTTGTGTTTGGCTGAACATAACTGGCGCAGTCGGTAGGACAGGTTGTCAATTTTGAACGCATATCAAAGTTCGTTTTAACGATTAAACAGCCTGACGAACTTTGCAGCAAACAACGAAGACTTTTCAAAATGAACGGATATTTAACACAGCTACAACTGTAAGTTAATATAAAACCTATACCTTATTTTTAAAGCAAATAACTTCAAGCAAAAAGAAATTTTGATGATAATGAAAACTTTGCTGATACTTTTGAAGAACATTTTATGCAATTTAATACAAGGATCATTTTCAACGAAAATATTATTTTAGTAATTAAGTAAATAATCTTTAAATAAATAATAATATTTTAGTATAAAATAAATAAATTCTTAAATAATAATAAATAAATAAATAAAAAGGGATAAGCATTAAAAATTTTATTTCAATAAAATAAACTTTACATATTTAAAAATTGTTTTTAATCAATTTAAGTTATCAAGAAATAAATAATGGCTCAAATAAATTATCAACTATTAAAATTATATTTAGATACTATTCCACCCTATGATGGTGATGCTCATTCTCTTCCAATATTTATAGGAAATTGTGAGGGTTTGCTAACACAATTCGCAGATGCTGAAGACCATGCAAATCCTATAAATGTATTTCTAATGAGAGCAATTTATGGTAAACTAACAGGTAGAGCTCAGAAATTATTAGGCTCGAGAAATGACATATTAAACTGGACCGCTATAAAAAACTTACTTAACCAGTGTTTTGGTGACCAACGTGACATTGACTGTTTAGTGCAAGATTTAATCACTCTAATACCAGAGAGAAATGAAAGCCGGTATAGTTTTGGTGTTAAATGTCAAGACTATAAAAATCTAATATTAGTAAAATTAAATTCTGACGATACATTGTCTAATGACGAGAAATTAATTAGAATAAGAAATTACGATGAACTAGCACTCAAAACCTATATTAGAGGTTTACCGAGCCATATTCAAACAAATGTTAGGTTACGAAGACCTGAAAATTTAGAGATCGCTATGGGTTTTGTAATCGAAGAAGAAAATTTTCTTCATTCGACTAGGCAATTTAATAATATACAAAATCATAATTTTCATCCCCAACGTAGGATTACTCCAAATAGAGGAGGTCATAGAAATTTTAATAATAGAAATATGAACTCAAGAGGTTATGTAAATCAGTATAATAACAACAATAATAATAATAATTCCAATAATCAATCAAATAATAATAATTATAACCCTAGAAATTATAATAATAATAATCAAAATTTTGGTAACAATAATAATAATTACCCAAGATATAATAATTATAATCAACGAAACAACCATAGTAATTATCGTGGAAATTTTAATCAAAATAATTATAATAACAATAATAGATACAACAATCAAAATTTTGCTTCAACGTCGAGGAACCAAAATCCTGTCGTTCCTATGGAAGTTGATCAATCTGGAGTATCTAGAAATTACGCTCAGAATGTAAATCTGAGTAATGATCAAAATATAAATCAGAATAATAATGATGGGAATCCAGATCAGTTTTTTCAAACAGAAGCCTCTCATGCAGAGCAAGGCTAACACCTGGTATGCCTAGATATAACCATAATAGAAAAATTAGTTATAATAATAACAATAATAAAATAATTAAGTTAAGCTCAAATAAAAATCACATAGAGTTAGAAAAATTAGTAATAAATTGTGGCGTTACTGGTCTACCTTACATAATCATATCACATTGGAATAATTGTAAATTTATGATTGATACAGGTAGTTCCAAAAGTCTTATAAATCCTAAAATTGCACATAAATATTTTCCGAATGATATATTCCAACAACAATTTACTATAGAATCTATTCATGGAATAACTAAACACAGTGGAGTTGCAATAATTTTAATTGAAAAAATATTTAATGAAAATATTAAACATAAATTTTATATTCACGAAATCAGTTCTGAATTCGATGGATTAATTGGTATAGATTTATTAGAAAAGATTGACGCCCAAATAAATATTAAGTCTAGATTAATAATAACACCTAATATTAAGATACCTTTAATATATAAAAGTGATACAACAAATGTTAGTAGTCACCCTGGTTATCGAAACCCTACTAACAACAATAATAAACATAATAATAAAAATAATAATAATAATAGCATTAATCAAAATAAGAGTAAGGAAAGCAAACAAATTAAATACAAAAACAAATTACCCCCGAGGTCTCAAGTTGTTGTTAAAATACCTGTAAATATTAAAGAAGGTCTTGCTTTAATAAAGGATACTAATATTGATAATGGAATATATATACCTAAATGTTTAGTTAATGTAAAAAATTTTGAAGTAATAACTGTGATGGTTAACAGTACAGACATCGAAATGGATGTTACTTCTTTAAAACCGTTAATTGTAGAAAAAATCGATGAAAATGAAAATGATATAACTAATAATATAAAATCAAATAGGCACTTCGTCAATGAATATGATGAAGCAAACCTTGATGATTATAACTCTTTATTGAATGAAAACTTAAAGAAAATAAATTTAAATCATTGTAATGAAGAAGAGAAAAAGTTAATAAAAAATTTATGTTATGAATATAAAGATATTTTTCACTGTGAGGGCATTCCTTTGACGTTTACAAATAAAATAAAACATAAAATTAAACTAACAAACGATAACCCAATTTATACAAAACAATATAGGTATCCACAAATACTCAAAGAAGAAGTGAGAAAACAAGTAAATCAAATGTTATGTTCAGTTATTAACTGATATTTATTGTTGAAATTGACTTAAATATTAATAGTTATGATTAAATTTAAATAATATAATCAAAAAACTTAATTCAAATGTGCCTAATAATGGAATAATTGAAAAATAGAACACGTGTTTCAAGGTCAGTGAAATTATCAAATAAGTTCTTGAGTTATCTCGTTTCTCTGCATTATACTTTATACTCAGCTATCAATTTAACATTCTTCTAAAATGCCTATCATAAAAAAGTGTGCCGAATGCAAACAAAACATTAAAAATGACGAATTGATTATCTCATGCGAGGGATGTCATTTCCCGGTGCATATTTCAACCTGCTCTCAAATACCAACGGATGAAATTTCTAACTGTCTAAACTCTACAAACCCAATATATTTCCAATGCACTAATTGTATAAATACAATAACTGATGTAAAAGAAATCAACACAAAAATACAAGTACTGGAAGAAAAGGTTAAAATAATTGAAGATAAGATGGTTCTAACAAAAGATAGTGCAAATAAGGAAGAAATTATCAATGAAGTATTTGACAGACAAAGACGACTAAGTAACATCATATTATATCATTTAAGTGAAAAGAAAATCACAATCAGAAAATCAGATACAAATTCACAAACTGCTGACATTGAACTATACACTGATACTGAAAAGATTAACTATTTATTTAAAGAACTGGCAGTAACAGATGTAAACATTACTCATCATTATAGACTAGGAGAGGATCCTACTGACAAAAACCAGCCCAACAAAAAAGACAAGTCTAGAAATAAAGGAAAATCAAGAAAAGAAGCTAAACTAGACGATGATAACTCCTCTAAACAGGAAAATAAAAAAACTGAACCTATCCGTCCTCTTAAAGTTATTATCCTCTCGAGCCGAAGCAATACCTGTTTTAAAATGTTATTATAAAATAAAAGATACATACTTAGGCAAAGAATGTGAGAATCTAAGTGTGTCGTCAGATCAAACTTTAGACCAAAGAAAACACTACGCAGAATTAAAAAAGTTACGTGATGAAAAAAATAAAGATGGAGAGTCAAGCTGGACAATCCGCCAAAGGGATGGCACCTATCATCTGATTAAGGTAAATCCAAAAAACTAATAAATAGTCCCCCCATTTCTTATTCAATATATTACCAAAATGTGAGGGGACTCAGAACTAAAATTAAAGAATTCATTATCTCTACAGCCATTGTTGACTATGACATTATTATACTAACTGAAACCTGGTTGAATGATAAAATAGAATCTAGTGAACTACAACTTCAGAATTATATAGTCTACAGATGTGACCGCTCTAAACAAACAAGTAATTGTGAAAGAGGCGGTGGTGTGCTCATAGCTGTAAAAAAATCCATCCCATCAAGGATTCTAGTTGTAGAACCCAACTCAGTGGAGCAAATATATATTAAAATTAATACATGCAATAAAGAAAGCCCTCTGATTATTGGGGCAGTATACATACCACCATCATCCTCCGCCAACCTATATGAGCAACATGTAAATTCCATTGAAGAGATAAAGGAAAAAAACCTGTCATCTAAAATTCTTATTGCTGGTGACTATAATCAACCCAATATTTCCTGGACTGATCCGGATGAAACTCAGCAAGGATTGCAACCAGATCTCACCACTACCTCAACTACATCATACTCTTATAGAAGGATACCAATTTATGGAGCTTCACCAATCCAATAATATTAAAAATCACAAAAACTCAATTCTTGATTTAGTCTTTAGTAATATAAGTAATACAAAGGTAAAATTATCTGAATTTGAATTACTGAAAAATGATGAATATCATCCACCTCTTATCATAAATATGACTCTCAATCAACTTATTCCCCCTCTATCTTACATTAGTTATCAGTATGACTTTAGCAAAGCTAACTATGACAAAATATTTGAATACCTAAATACAGTTGATTGGGATGTCACCTTATCTGAAAATAATATTAACAAAGCTGTAAAAAATTTTTATGATGTTATAAACAATTGCTATAAATTTATACCTAAGAAAAAAATATCCAATTACAGATTTCCAATATGGTTTACAGCTGAATTAATAGCCCTTACAATAGAAAAGAAAAAAATGCATAAACACTATAAATTAACAGGAAAGAATTCTGATTATATTAAATTCTCTGAAACTCGCAAAAAATGTAAACAATTAGCAAAAATATGCTATAACCATTATCTCAACGAAATTCAAAATTCAATATTAGACAACCCAAAAGCATTTTGGAATTATGTTAATAGTAAAAACAAAAATAATGACTTTCCATCATCAATGTATCTGGATAACCAAAGCACTAATGATGGTCATACTATAGCTGATATGTTTGCAGATAATTTTTCCAAAGTCTATTCTAATACAAAATGTGATAAAGCAGATCTCGATTATAATAGTACTATTAGTTTAGGTTCATGTTATATAAATTTAAGTGATGTTGAAAAAATGTTAGAACAGTTAGACACTAAACAACCAATTGGCCCTGATGGGTTGCCTGCAATATTTATTAAGAAATGTAAAAATTTATTAAGTGTACCAATTTTTAAGATGTTTAAACTGTCACTTGACTCAGGAATATTTCCTGACTGTTGGAAACATACATATATTAAGCCTATCTATAAATCTGGAGATCGATCAAATATTAAAAATTATAGACCCATCTCTATTATTTCGATATTGGCCAAGCTTTTGGAATCCCATGTCTTTCAGTACGTTTCACCTTTTTTTAAAAATACTTTTTTTATTGATGAACAACATGGATTCAGCTCTGGCCGATCAGTCTCAACCAATTTGCTTACTTTTCAATATGATATTATTGATGCACTAGAAAATAATCTTCAGTTAGATACCGTATACACAGATTACAGTAAAGCATTTGATAAAATAAATATCCCATTACTTGTATTAAAACTAACTGCTGCTGGATTTTTTGGAAAACTATTAGATTGGATAAAATCGTTTCTTGAAAATCGCAAATTAACTGTAAAATTTTTATGTTTTCTTTCTCATACATTCAGTGCAATCTCAGGCATACCTCAAGGGGGCAATCTGTCACCATTTTTATTTAAATTATTTATTAATGATATTAAAAAAGTAGTGTTATATTGTATATGTGGATTATTTGCAGATGATTTTCGATTGTATAAAAAAATAAAGGATATCACTGATTGCTATTTGCTACAATCAGATCTGAAAAATATTATTGACTGGTCCACCAGAAATGGTATGATTCTTAACCCAGACAAATGTAAAGTAGTTCAGTTCACCAGGAAAAATTCAGTTATATCCTTTCAATATTACATGGATGGAAACAAATTAGAAACTGCTGAATCTATCAGAGATCTGGGTATTATTATGGACTCTAAATTAAATTTTACTGAGCATATAAACTCTATTGTGTCATCAGCATTGAAAAGTTTAGGGTTTATAATTAGAATAAGTAAAGATTTCAATATATCAATGTTCTCAAATCTTTATACTGCTCATTTGTTAGATCTAAATTAGAATTCTCATCGGTAGTGTGGTCCCCCTTTTATATTAATTACATAGAAAAAATCGAAAGGGTGCAAAACAAATTTCTTAGATATGCCTCATTTAAACTTAATATCAAGAGAGAACCACACCAATATGATGACATTAGAAATCGTTTAAACTTAATAACACTTGAACAGAGAAGAAAACTGTATGATATTACCTTACTTCATGATATTATCAATCAAAAGATAGACTGCTCATTTCTTCTCGGTAAACTTAATTTCACAATCAAGACTAGTAGTAATACCAGATCTCAAATGCTTTTTTCCATTCCATATCACAAATCTAACTATGGTAAATTTTCCCCATTAACTAGAATGTTAACTCTAGCTAATAGTCTTGATAGCACAATAGATATCTTTACATTATCCAGAACTCAGTTTAGAACAGCTATACTTCAAACATGTTAAACCTCTGTAACTTGTCTAATCCATTATGTTACCTCTGTACCTTTCTTTTATTATGTAACACATTCTATTTTTAAGTTTTCCTATAATAACTTTAATATTTTAATAATTATTCTAAACAATTTAATATTATTTTTCTTTGGTTCTACTACAATTTCTTATCTATTAATGAAAAATTTATTTTTCTTATCATAATTTCTTTTAATTTTCTATTCCCTATAAATATTCTTTTTGGTTTATAACATAACTTTTATAACATACCCTCTCTAATAAAAAAATATATGTATATAAAAATTTTTTTTTTTCTCTAATTTAAATTTTTAATTCTATTTTAATTCATTTAATTTTAAAATTATATAATAAACTATTTTCATTTACTTTTTACTATTATATAGAACAATTAACAAATGGGGAAACCCGTTAATATGTAAATAAATAAATGATTAAAGATGGAATCGTACAACATAGTACGTCTCCTTACAATTCTCCTATTTGGATTGTTCCTAAAAAGAAAGACGCTAGTGGCAAGGTTAAGTGGAGGCTGGTGAATGATTTCCGAGCTATTAACGAAATTTCGGTATCGGACAAAACACCCCTCCCACGTATAGATGAAATTTTAGATAAGCTAGGTAGAGCTACATATATGTCGGTAATCGATCTCGCAAGTGGTTTCCACCAAATCGAAATAGAACCTGAAGATGTACCTAAAACAGCTTTTTCCACTGAGGATATGCATTTAGAATATAAGAGAATGCCATTTGGGTTAAAAAACGGCCCAGCCACATTTCAACGCGTCATGAACAATGTATTATCTGGTCTTGTTTATAATATATGCATAGTTTACTTAGACGATATTTTAATTTTTTCTGCCTCACTAGAAGAACATATAATTAATCTCAGAAAGGTATTTGATAGATTAAGAGAAAGTAACCTAAAAGTTCAATTAGATAAGAGTGAATTTTTAAAACCAGAGGTTCAATATTTAGGTCATGTAGTAAGTGCAGACGGAGTTAGACCAAATCCAGAAAAAATTAAGGTAATAAAAGAGTGGCCATTGCCAAAAACGAGAACAGAAATAAAAAGTTTCCTAGGTATTTTAGGTTATTACAGAAGATTCATTAAAGATTTTGCCAAAATTACTAAACCTATGACAGCTTGTTTGAAGAAAAACGCGAAAATTAGATTCGAAGACAAAGAGTACATTGAATGTTTTGAAATATGTAAAAATATATTAATTAATGACCCTGTTTTACAATACCCGGATTTTAATAAAGAGTTTATTATAACTGCTGACGCTAGCAACTATGCTATCGGCGCGGTTTTATCTCAAGGAGTACCTCCTAATGATAAACCAATAGCATACGCTTCACGTACTTTAAATTCTTCAGAAATAAATTATAGCACAATAGAAAAAGAGTGTCTTGCTATTGTCTACGCGTGCAAAACGTTTAGACATTATGTATATGGTCGTAAATTCACAATTTATAGTGACCACCGACCATTAGCTTGGTTATTTAATATAAAAGAACCAAATTCTAAATTAATGAGATGGAAAATAAAATTAGAAGATTATGACTATAAAATATTATATAAAAAAGGGAAGCTTAAATACTAATGCTGACAGCTTGTCTAGAATAAAAATCAACGCAATAAGTGATGACAAAGACAACGACGATAACGAATCTTTAGCTAACAATGTAGGTGACTCAAAGTTTTCCGCAACTAAATACTTACAAGAATTATGCGAGGAAGCACCCGATCCCTTAGACTTTGATATTGAAAAAATTATAAGTAATCCAAAAACACCGGAAGAAAACTTAGACGAAATTGTTCATCTTCCCTATGATGAAGAAATTGAAGAAAATGCATCCACACAACATACTAATAAAAATGACAAATTAAATGACGGAATACCAATACTGGACGAAATATTAAATAACAAATATCTTCAAATTATTGTAAAGCCTAATATTCATAATAAATTAACATTTTCTAATGAAACATACGAAGATAAACAAATTTATCATATTAAAATACCGCTAGATAACAATGAAGAAATTATTGTAAATTTCCTAAAAACATACACCGTTCCACATTTAACTTATCACTTATATTTTTATAACGACGCTTTATATGAAGACTTTTGTAAAGCTTACATTAACAACTTTTCTACCAGTAAGTTAAAACTGATTAAATGTACAAAATTATTAAACACAGTAAAAAATAAAGACGACCAAATTGAATTGACTTTACATTATCACAGAGGTAAAACAAATCACAGAGGTATTACGGAAACATTATCTGCTTTACAACGTACATATTATTGGAAAGCTATGAAAAAGACTGTTACTGATTTAATTAACGTTTGTGAAACTTGCCAAAGAACCAAGTATTCTAGGCATAGACCATATGTACCACTAATGTTAACCGAGACAGCTTCTAGGCCTTTTGAAATACTACATATGGATACTTTTACATTTGACGGAAACAACTATTTGACCTTAGTTGATGCTTTCACTAAATTAGGCCAAGCTATTGAAATAGCAGGGAAAACCTCTGTACATGTTTGCAATGCTTTACTAAAATATTTTACATACTATGGTGTCCCAGTAAGAGTCATTACAGACCCTGGAACAGAACTTAAGAATGAGGTAATAAAAGATATGCTTAAACTTCATAAAGTGCATGTACATTTCACTACTGCAGGTCATCATGAATCTAACTCTATTGTCGAGAGATTTCACTCTACATTAATAGAACATCTAAGAATATTACAGGAAACATTTCCTAAAGAAAAACAAAATTTAATGAGCTACGCTTTGATAGGTTATAACAGCTCTATACACAGTGCTACTGACTTTACACCATTCGAACTGACATTTGGGCATACGAATCTTAGAAGCCCTAACGAATTTTTATTCCAAAAGAATTTTCGAAAACTATATCGAAAATCATAAGAAAAATTAGAAGCATTGTATAAGAAAATAGGAAATAAGATAAACAATGATAAAGAAAAAGTAGTTGATAAACATAATACATTAGGTGATAAGAATACAAATTTTCGTGTAGGCCAAGTAGTTTATAAAGATAATCCTAAGAAAAGGAATAAGAAGAATAATAGATTTTTAGGGCCTTATGAAATAGTTGGTATGTTAGATCATAATAAAGTTAAGATTAGAAATAAAGAAACTAAGAAAATATTAATATCCCACATTAAGGAATTAAGAAAACCACCTGTTAATGTTACAGATTCAGCATAGTTATTGTTACATGTTCTGGGAAATCTACCAAGACAAACCTAAACAAAAATCCCGGACTTCTACCAATTAAGCTGGGCACAGCGAAACTAGAAATAGACAAATGGAATTTTATACAGACTTTTAACCTTGACTTTGTGATACAGGAATTTATCAACTTACAGATGTTTTATAACAAGATGAAAGATTCAGCAAATAATACATACTACGTAGAGAAAGATAACGGATTTAAACTAACTGACTTACTACATAATAAAATTACAACACAGATAAAACAATTAAATCCCACTATAAATTTAAGTTTAAAAATAATACTAATCGAATTAAAAGAGGACTTATTGACGGATTAGGATCTATAATAAAAACTATTACTGGAAATTTAGATCAAACAGATGCTTTAAAATATGACCAAATTATATCAGAATTATCGAATAATCAAAATAACATAAAGTCTATCCTACATTATCAAATGACTTTATTCCAAAACACTACGACTGAGTTCGAAAGAAGTATTAAAACACTAGATAAAAATCAAAAAATAATTGAAGCTATACTTCAACAAGTTATCGACGACGAATCGAACAAATCACTATTTAACCAATTTACCTTTCAGGTCATAATACAACAAATTATGAATCATTTCCAAATAATATACGATGCATTAAAAGAGATTGAGGTAGCCATCTCATTTGCGAAATCAAATACATTTCACAACTCTATAATAGATCCTAAAGATTTATTAACAGCTTTATTGCAAGCTCAAGATAAATTAACCTATAGTAAATTTCCTCTAGAGCTCACATTAGAAAATATTTTATTTCTTGAAAACTTAATTAATATTAAAAGTTATAAGAAAGGAAATAACATTGTATTTATCTTAGAAATCCCTTTAGTCGAAAATAAAAACTATGATTATTTTAAATTAATTTCTATTCCTGTGTATGATAATAACACTAACAATTTACTGCTATAATACCAACAAATAATTATGTTTTATTAAATGATGCACATTTTGCTTTTGCTAGTAAAAATTGTAAAATTATATTTAAGAAAGATTATATTTGTAAAGATTACTAACCCTAGATATAAGCTACAGTAATAATTATTGTGAAACTAACTTAATATTAAGAACAAATAAATTTGATTCATGTCATTCTACAAATATTAAAATACATGATACTTATGTTAACAAACTAGATGTAAACAAATGGATTATAGCTTCAAAGAAAATACACGTAACAGAAAATTGTAATAATGAAAAAGATATATATTATTTAGAAGGTACATATATGATAGAACTAAAAGATATGTGCAATTTAAAATTTGATAATCATGTATTACAAACCTATTCAAATGTACAGGTAAAATTAAAAGATATTGATATACCTGATATCAGTCTTCCTTATCATATTAAGCCTCAAGTCAAATTAACTAGAAATAGTTTGGAACCAGTAAATTTAAAATTTGATAATTTTGCAAATGAGTTGTCATATCATAAAGAGATGCTTACTCATTTGTCATCTCCCTTGAATTTTAAGCGAATTGATATTTATAGCAATTTACTTATAACCATATCTTTGATAATTGCAATAATCTATGGTTTGTACCTTTGCTATTCAAAAAGGAATCCAAACCCAGTTGGTTCTAATGATAGTTCAAATTTGGGAACTTCCTCCCCAAATTTGAATCTTAAAGGGGGAGGTGTTATATTCCCTTAATATGCTGAGGTACAGATATTCTGACCTACCTTAATAATGTACACCTCAGCAGCCCTGAGGCTATATAAGCTAGTTAAACTTTAAAACATGTTCATTTCATTTTTAATTTTAACATTGTTATTATGGTGAATCTATGTTAGTTGTGTTAATAAAATAAATTCAGTTTTTAAAAAGTTATTTTGTGTTTGGCTGAACATAACTCATGACAAATATGTTGTTTACAGGTAGACAGTCATGTTGATAGCTTGTTGTCGTCTAGCTGTCAAAGTCAGTTGATAGCTTGTTGCCTGTCGTCCTAGCTGTCAAAGTCAGGTTGATAGCTTATTGCCTGTCGTCCTAGCTGTAAAAGTCAGGTGATAGCTTAGTCCTAGCTGTAAAAGTCAGGTTGATAGCTTGTTACCTGTTGTCCTAGCTGTCAAAGTCGGGTTGATAGCTTGTTGCCTGTCGTCCTAGCTGTCAAACCTTTCATTCTCATATTTGTCATGTGTCTTAATTTCCAACAATAGTGATGATTGATAATTAGTAGTGATAGTAATTAGAGAGAGGTGATAGATTACTTAAACATAAGGCCATCTCTTTGGGCCTTTTATGCTAATTACCTTATATTCCTAATCCTAATCTGTTAAGCTATTTTTTTTATTTTTGAGCCAGCAATCAGCTGATCATGCATGTCTGAATTTTTTACACAGGTTAGTATAGGAGTTTCCCTACTTGATTTATATAATACTTTACCAACCCTAATCCGGTTTTTTACTAAGCTATTGTTCAACGTATATCATAGATTTTTGCTCAAAAAAATTCTTAACAAAAGAATATTTTTGTAATACATTAGGGGATTAAGGTGATCTTGGTATGCTATTTCATTAGATTTATTGCAGTTTCTAAAATAGACATCAAACGGTATGCTCTAATTTAACTTTTGAAGTTACCAAAAGTGATAGCAAAATCACCAAATTTTGGTGATAGTTATCAAAATAATAATTGTAAATTTGAACTCGCAAGACTCGTTTAGCTAGGGGGTAGAGACCATTTTCTAAAGTCTAGGTCCATGTTTTTTAGGTATATAAGCTGCTATTAAGGGTTCCAAATTTTGCCCAACCCATAGAGGCCCAACCTGGGATCTTTTATGAGTAACTGACATCCCACAGGCTCTGAACCAGTTGCCTTAAAATCCCTTTCGAAGGACGAAACGTGTATGAATTGCCATCTCTAGTATAAAAATCCTTGAGGCCCTGTCCATTAGTGTAATGGACAGGGCCTCAAGGATTTTTAGATACCTGAGAAGGGGTCCAATAGTGTATTGGACTCCCTCTCAGGTATCTATATTGGATAAGACTTTTAAATCAAACTGCTGTAAAATCTTTCCCACAATCATACTATCAAGCAAAATAATTTGAGCTACTTACTGCACCAAAACTAAGCTGCAAAATTTTTAAAATTTATAATAAACTGATCTTTAAATAATATAATATAAATAGCTTTAAATATCCATCTTGACTGATTTCTTTATGCAGGGTAGGCAAAATTTTATTTCTACCAAGATTTTCTTAGCTTCAAAATTTTAAAAATTTTGTAATCTTTATTTTGAAGATTAATGTACCCATTTTTGAGTTGTTAATAATAAATACATTCTGTATTCATTGAATCGAACTATTTTAAGACCTATTAGTCTTTTTTAAACAATGATAAAGATAATCACTATACTAATCTATCAAAACAATAACCTTTAAACGAATAACAATTTTTACAAATATTTTTTTTTTATTCTGATAAGAGATGTTTGTTTTTAATTATTTCTAACTATTATTCCTTATCAGGTTGCAGTTGAAGCAAGAAGGAAACTGGACAGACGTCAAGCTGGACTCTTGCTGTCTCATAGAGATACTTCTGCCTCTAGACACTCTTGTCATTAAGAGACCTGTAAAAGAACAAAACGATGTTATAGGGTACCAGGCTATAGTGCTGGAACCTTCACAGCAGAAAGCAGCACATTTGCTAGCACTTGCCACCGATCATATAGACTTGCTCTTAGAGGACTGGTACCCTACGCTAGGTTAGTGCTTTCTGATTCATCAGTTACCAACTATTTATTTATTTATGCCTGTATTTATTTTTATGGCTGGTTTTTGGTATTGTTCTTTTAATTTTCGTTATATTTATATCTATACTTATTTATCCTTGAGTAATTTATCCTTGGTCTCAATTTTTTTAATTGCAATGAAACAAATTTACGTGTGTAATAGTTCATAGAATCACACATTTTTATGAATTAAAAACATTTATTTTAATTCTGCAAAATTTAAGCTATACAATTAAGCTATGACGATTTGGTCATAGCCAACCCAATACTGTGGGCATCATCAGGCTAATAAGCAATAATTCTCCACTTAGTCCGATCATGATTGTGGTATTTTCAAATTATTTTAAATGTAAATTTATTTCAAACAGGGATAAGAACTCCTTTGCTTGGTAAATTATTTATTATAAACGCCATGTGGATGATGGGATAGTCATATGCAGTGGTACTGACAAACTGATAGACCTTTATATAAATGAACAAGATCCTGTTATAAAATTTATAATGGAGAAGGAAGAAAATTATTCATTTCAATTAAATACCAATGAAAAAAAAATACTTAGATGGCAAAAGTTACAAAATATAAACTATACATAAATTCCAACAATTCATAAAATACAGAAAAATTTGTCAATCAGTTTGTGATTTAGCACACATGTAGTCATGTATAAGACCAACATATGTGCCAAGTTTCATCTCATTTTCAGCATTAGTTCAATTTAATTAGAATAAAATCATTGTTTTAATTATATATTATATATATATATATATATATATATATATATATATATATATATATAATATATATATATATATATATAAATTAAAAACAATGATTTTAATTCTAAATTAAATTGAACTAATGCTGAAAATGAGATGAAACTTGGCACATATGTTGGTCTTATACATGACTATATATATATATATATATATATATATATCTATTGTTTTTCACAGTTATTTATGGATCTCTTTGTGTATTTATTTATTGATTTAGTAGATACAGATTTATGTAATGATTATTTGATTATATGATTTATATGAGATTATTAGTAGGTATAATGATTTATTAAAGAAAGAAAGAAAGAAAAATGACTTTTATTTACAAAATAGAGCAAAATAATACTTACATCTCATAAGCCTACTCTAGGGTCCGTGGGTTGGACCGTCAGGAGGAGGTTACTATGATACTCTGTATTTAAATTTCTTATAAATACATATTAAATAAATTAACTAATATTATACTACAAATTATTATTAATAATATTTATCAATCAACAGACATTATTATTATTAAATAATATATTGTAATGGAACCAAACACATTCTATCAAATGGATTTCATTAAATGTTTCGTCTTTTATACAGCCTTTTGGATCTCCTTTTTAATTCTAATAAAAATCATAAAAAAATATATTTATTTAATAATAAAAAAAATTTTTTTTTTGATGATTTTTATTAGAAGTGAAAAGGAGATCCAAAAGGCTGTATAAAAGAAGAAACATTTAATGAAATCCATCTGATAGAATGTGTTTGGTTCATTTACAATATTTTATTTACGCTTAGTGACAGTAAGGGGTAGTTTTTGTTTTTTTTTTTGTGAGGAAAGTGATTTATTATAGTAGATTTAGTAGTTTATTCTATTTATTATTTGTAGATACAGTGTGTCTATCACCTCCATTCTTTACTTAACCCATCTTAGAACCCCTACCCTCTTACAACTTTTACATCAAAACCATTGACTTCCTTGAATTCAATAATTCTTCACACTTGATGAAGAGTTTACCCAACTGAAATATTGTTAAATGTTTTTTTTTTTAATTTTGTATTGTTTTTTTGGTGACAAATAAATAAAAAAAAATATTGCATCTATTTTTACTTTTTCTCATTTATACTAGGTAGGTATATAGGAACAGTATTATGTTTACAAAAAGATCCGAAATCGGAATGTCACCGGCATTATCCGTTTCAGGTGTTTTTAAGACCCCCTGAATAGTTTTTACAAAGTTGTCTGTCTGTATGTGTGTTGTCTGTTATCATCGTAGCTCCCAGTGAATTTATGCTAGAGAGACAAAACTTTGTCCAAAAATCAGTCTATAGACGTAGTTATGCTGTTCGGAAAATATTTTTTATGATGTCACTAACCCGCAATAATTACTCCGTGAAAATTTCAAAAAATCATAAAACAAGGAAAAACAATTTGGGATTTGGCTCGCTTGTATTCATGCATAAGACTAACATTTGTGCCAAGTTTCATCTCATTATTAGCATTAGTTCAATTTTTATAAGATAATTTGTGAACGTTATTTAAAAAAATGTAATATAATCCAAATGAATTGCATAAAGGAATATATAGTACTATCAGTGATGACTTGAAATTTGGTACAAGTGTATTCATATATATATATATATATATATATATATATATATATATATATATATATATATTATATATATATATATATATATATATAATATATATATATATATATATATATATATATAAGTAAGGTTGGCCACCATATCCAATGTATTCAGTTCTTTAACAAATTACCGGAGAAAACAAAAAATCTGCTAGATAAGAAATATATAAGAAATAAAAACTTTACTAACAATGTCTTCTACAGTACAAAAAACTTTGTAGATTTTAAAATGTAAATTTTTTTTGAATTGGCTTTTATGGCATATATTCCTTTGTTGGTTTTGCTTTTAGCTTATTATTATTATTACCATTGATTGCATAAAACATTTTTACAATGATTACTACAATGATATTCTAAATATACAACAAACACATGCAAATCGGCAATATTTTGCTAAACCATGTATGCAATGTTATATCTTAATCTTAATATGTTTTTATTTGTCCAGGCACGAGGTTTGTTCATACATCTGAAGGAAAGCTGTTAGTAACTAGACTTGTTCCGTGCCCTAACTGTTTGTCTCAAGCTGGTCAAAATCAAATTCAGTTTAATGATAACAGTCCTCGTGATAACAAGGTATGTATTGCATTATTATCAATATATTTTTACTTATCCTCATTTATACCGTTGGTATATAGGAAAAGTATTGTGTTTACAATAATATCCGAAACCAGAATGTCACCTGAATTATCTGTTTCGGGTGTTTTAAGGCCTCCTAAGTGGTTTTCTCAAAATTTTCTGTCTGTTTGTGTGTGTGTGTGTGTGTGTGTGTGTGTGCGTGTGTCTGTTATCAAGGTAGCTCTCAGTGTATTTATTCTGGAGAGTTGAAACTTTGTAGAAAAACCATCAAACAGGAAAATAAAACGGCATTTGTAGTTTTACAAGATGAAGAGGAAGGAATACGATAAGTAGTTTTTACAAAGTTTACTGTCTGTATGTGTGTTTGTGTTTAAATAAATAAATGTTTATTATTTTCTTTAACAAGAAGTACAATTAATATTTTTGAATGTACAAAATTACAGAGAAAAAGAGATTAAAAAATAGTGATTGTACCTGGGTCTATATAGTACATAAAAGGATTAATACTAAAAATAATTTACATAACATACAAAAAAAAACATACATTATGAATATTAGTAAAAAGTTTCAAGTTATTATACATGATTGTTATAAATTTGCACGTTATACATTAAAAGTATTTTTAAAAACAATTTACATAATATGCAAAAAAAAATATTATACATTATGAATATTAGTGTAACTTTCAAATGATTATACATTATTATTACAAATATTAATATACATTATTATACATTTGCACAATATAAATTAAAAATATTAAAAAAACAATTTACATAAGTAATTAAACAAAAAGGGAAAGAAAAAATTATATGCATTAGTATACAAAGAAAATAAAAGGTAGGTGTTCGACTCAGGCCGATCTTCCACATCTCCTTAATAGGATAGTAAAATAATAACAAAGAAAAGACTAAAGTTAAGATAAGAGTTAAAACAAATTGGATTAAAAAACAGGAAAAATATTAAAAAAATTAAAATAATAAAGATGGTTATAAGTACAGTAAACAAAATATTAATCGCTTTGCCGAGATAAAATAATTTTTTAAAGTTAAATTTAAAACTTTCTTTATTTAAAGATAACAGTTCTTGGGGAATAGAATTGATTATTTTTGGAATGAATCCACTGAAAGAACATTCAAACTTACTAGTACTGTGGTGGTAAATACTTCTCAAATTTAGAAGTACAGAGAGGTAAGGTGGTTCATTGTTGGTAAGTATTTGATGAGCTATGCAAGCAGCATGAAGTATTTGTCGATATTTCATTTTAAGGATATTGTGTTTTACAAAGTGTTTGTGTCCTTAATCATCGTAGCTCCTAGTGTATTTATGCTAGAGAGTTGACACTTTGTACAAAAAATACTCTACAGGTATAGTTGTGCTGTGTGGACATTTTTTTTTTCAATTTTATTCACATGTATGCTGGCTCACGGTCTTGGTTTTCTTATTGGTGACAAGCCTTCAAAAATTACTTCTGATGATCCACTTTCATTAAATGACTTGTGTTTTTTAAAAATTGTAAAAAATTAGAGAGTAATCCAATTAAGTTGAAATTTGGTACAAGTTTAAATAATAAGTACACCAAGTGTCGTTTCAATACGACTTATGTATGATTTTTGTTGGATCATAAAAATTAAGCAGCTTCAGTGCCAGTAAAGAGCGTGGTCAGTGCCTGGATGGTGGTCAGTGCGTGTGTTACTGCTTGGAATGAAATGGATGTATTAACTATCTGAGGTCTAGCGAAGTGAGTCTGAATTGATGAGGAAAAGTTCTAAGGTACCCCGTACCCGATTTTTTTAAAGCAATTATAATACCTTGTATTTCATTACTCTATGTATGATACATTAATATCCTTATTTATTCATCAAATTGATGTTAGGGTGCATTTATCAGTTAGTGCAATCATATTTTTTGACAATTGCTTAAACAAATAATATTGATGTATTTTTAAATAAATGGACCTTTTTATTTAAGGCTGTAATTTATAAATTGTAAATATGTGCAATTATATTGTTAAAATATATTAATATCTGCGGGAAATTTGATATTGATTGAATAAAAAGTTAAAGATAAAAGAGGTATTGGTATGCTGCAGAATAATCAACCCAGTGTTTCTATTGGTTCTATTTAAATTTAGTTCTTTAACATTCCCATAGAGGAATATAGTTAAAATATATGGCACTCCATTTATTTAGATTTGCATATATTTCAATTTGACTAACGTAAACATAAAGTAGACAACAAGTTTTAACTTCAACTTTTATTATAGACAACAGTCACAACATTAGTTAAACTAGTCTCTTATAGTGCTTATCACATCCATATCATTAGTTAAACTAGTCTCTTATAGTGCCCTTATCACTTATTTATCCATATCATTAGTTAAACTAGTCTCTTATAGTGCCCTTATCATTTAGTTAACATAGTTGTTTTTATAAACAACTCTGAAGATGACTGTTTAGTTGAAACCACTCAGTGCCTTAATTATTAACCTGATAACTTTTTTTTTATTGTGGATTAACAATATAATTTTGTTTTGAAACTCAAGTGTTTTTATTATTGTACCATAATCATGTTTAATGTATGCTACAGAATTTATGTCAAAACATGGCTAAGTCATGACTAATGATATGAATAAATAAGTGATAAGGGGGAATATGAATAAATAAGTGATAAGGGCAATATAAGAGACTAGTTAACAAGTGATAAGGGCACTATAAGAGACTATGGATAAATAAATACTATAATGATATGGATAAATAAGTGATAAGGGCACTATAAGAGACTAGTTTAACTAATGATATGGATAAATAAGTGATAAGGGCACTATAAGAGACTAGGTTTAACTAATAATATGGAAATAAGTGATATAGAGACTAGTTTAACTAATGATATAAGATACTATTTTAACAGGGCACTATAAGAGACTAGTTTAACTAATGATATGGATAAATAAGTGATAGGGCACTATAAGAGACTAGTTTAACTAATGTATGGATAAATAATGATAAGGGCACTATAAGAGACTAGTTTAACTAAATGATATGGATAATAAGTGATAGGGCACTATAAGAGACTAGTTTAACTAATGATATGGATAAATAAGTGATAAGGGCACTATAAGAGACTAGCAACTAATGATATGGATAAATAAGTGAAGGGCACTATAAGAGACTAGTTTAACTAATGATATGGATAAATAATGATAAGGCACTATAAGAAGACTAGTTTAACTAATAATATGATAAATAAGTGATAAGGGCACTATAAGAGACTAGTTTAACTAATGATATGGATAAATAAGTGATAAGGGCACTATAAGAGACTAGTTTAACCTAATGATATGGATAAATAAGTGATAGGGCACCTAAGAGACTAGTTTAACTAATGATATGATAATAAGTGAAAAGGGCACTATAAGAGACTAGTTTAACTAATATATGGATAAATGAGTGATAAGGGCACTATAAGAGACTAGTTTAACCTAATGATATAGATAAATAAGTGATAAGGGCACTATAAGAGACTAGTTTAACTAATGATATGGATAAATAAGTGATAAGGGCACTATAAGAGACTAGTTAACTAATGATATAGATAAATAAGTGATAAGGGCACTATAAGAGACACTAATGATATGGATAAATGAGTGATAAGAGACTAGTTAATCCAATCATCAGATTGGATTTGCTATGCTCATCCTTTCGTTCCTCCTTAGAATATACAAGTCGTTAATTTTATACAACAACATTCGCTTGTCCTTAGATAGTAAATACATCTGTTTCATTTCCAGCAGTCACCCATCCATTGCCAACCAGGCATTGGACAAGCTCGATGCTGCTTAACTTTCATGTTCCAACAAAAAACACGGATATACTTGTTGTATTGTAACGTAACTTGGTGTACTTATTTATTACATAAAGTACACACTTGTACCAAATTTTAACTCAATTGGATTATTTTCCAATTTTTAAAAAAATGTACACAAGTCATTCGATAAAAATTAAACTGATGCTGATAATGAGATGAAACTTGGCACATATGTTAGTCCTTTAACATAGCTTCATGCGTGCCAAATCTCAAATTGATCACTACATTTTTTTGGGTTTTATGATTTTTTGAAATTTTTGCTAAGTCATTATCGTGGGTTTATGACGTCATTAAAAATATTTTTTGGATAGCATAACTACACCTATAGACTGATTTTTGTACAAAGGTTCAACTCTCTAGCATAAATACACTGGGACAGACTCACACTCACAGACAGACAAACTTTGTAAAAACGACTTAGGAGGCCTTAAAAACACCTGAAATTGATAATTCAGGTGACACCCCGGTTTCAGAGTTTTTTTATTCTTTTCATATATAGTTACAGTGTAAATGAGGAAATCTAAAAAGAAAACTATAGTTTAACACATGGCTAAAATCAGTTGACAGTGTGGGAGTATAGTGTTGAAGAACCAATGACGTTGGTCTGATTTAAAATGGTGGGCGTAGTTTAACATCCAGGAATAACCTCATTGGCTCCCTTGTATTATTTTCCCTGGCTGTCAACTGATTTTAGCTGTGTGTTACTCTGTAATAGTATAAAATGATTTTCTTATATTAATGAAATGTTGAAATGTAGATATTTTATGAATGTAGTCAAAGTTGTATTTTATCTTATTCAATGCTTCCTCTCATTATACTAGAAAAGAAAGCAAAATACACAAAAGTAATTTAGTAGTAAGTCAGTATTATTTTGTTATAGAGTCTAGAGGAGGGTATAGAGGAAGTAAACATAGTGAGGATGTCCCAAGAGAGCTACACTTCTGATGGAGACAGTGGGGTCGCTGACAGCCCTTCCTCCAGGTATCTAACCTTTTACCCTGCTATTTTACTTTACTTCCATCTGGAGAAAAATATAACTTAACTGCATAGTTTTTGGAGTTTAATCTTATATATTTGCTTGTCCAGTCATTGGAAGTTATGCAAAGAATTTAAATTATAGTGCGTTTGGATACTGCCTATCAGCTATACTTACGATCGTTATAGGCAGTTTTGATTTTTCTTTATACCTTTCACCAAGGAATAAATATATAAAGAAAGATGGACCTGGGTTTTATTATTTCAGACCAGAAAAAAAGTTCTGTAACCAGTTAACAGGAGCGCTAGTGTGTAATTTGCTTGTTTCACTATGCCGACTAGGAGAATGCACACCTGTCATCTTTTTTTGGCTAATTACTCCAGGCTTTTTACCAATTTATCCAAATTATAATGAGCAATTTTTAGTAGATACCCATGAGTAGATAATAGTAAAAAAGAATGCACTTAGTGATATTATGCTTAAGCTATGAGTAAAGCAGTAATGTACTAGTACCTCCGCTTTTGCCATGATTAGAGATGTTCTGTCCTGTCTCTAGTAGTTTAGTCTTTTTGAAGTTATGATATAATAGACAGCTGATATAATTAAGTCAATTATGATATAATAGACCCAAACTCCCTACTCAGAATAAATAATTTATTATTATTGATACTATCACGGAGTTAAGCTCTTATTAGCAGAGGTGAAACATCAAGAATAGATTAAGTGTTAAATGGCAATATAGTTTGTAGTAGTTTAGTGGTTTATAATGCTGACATCCTCCCTGTGTGTTTAGTCGGAAGACATCCATGGAAGGAGTTAGTGCTGACTGCCTAGAGCCTCCTCAGTACTGCTGGATGGTGGAGGAATGTATCTTAGCTGCTGTGGAGAAGAAGTCTATTAAATGTCCAATTCACGGAGAGATATCTCTCGCTCATGTTGCTCCTGATGCTGTAAGTTTTTTTCTCTACTAATGAAGGGGTCCTAATGGTTAGCACGAGTACCTGCCGCTCTGATAATTTGGGTTCAATCCCTGTCAGGCCCTCTTGGATTTTAATGTGCCATCCTACAAAAGAGACGTTTAAGCTGGTGCTACTAAGCCTGTATATGTCAGGTACTCATAAAAGATTCCTAACCCTAAATGAACCTAGGTTTAGGCAAAAGCCATGAAAGTTGTTTCAAGAGCAGGAAAGGTTAGTCTTGCTATTGGGCAAGTGTTACTTTCAGTTAGAGCTGTAGAAACTTACGGTAATGCCACGGCTCTTTCTCTCTTGGGCGAACTCTTATCCTTCTGGTTAATGTTTTTATACCATAGTTGTTCAAAACTATTTTTGCCCTTGCTTTATCAGTCCTGCACAAGATTTACGGCTGTCATACAATTACATAATATATGTAATGTGTAATATAATATAATTAACACGATAAAGATATATTAATGGAGACGGAAAAGGGGTTGAAAATGGGGAAAAATAGTTGAAAAACAACTACTGTGCTTTCAACCAGGGATTCTGGTCGTCATCAGGGTAAATAGATTTAAAATTAAAAAGGTTGTATTTACCGCAAGATGAAGAAGCAATCGAAGAATCAGCTACCGTCGATACTTGCTGTTGGTATCGACCAACAGCAAGTATCGACGGTAGCTGATTCTTCGATTGTAAATAGATTTATTAAAACACAAACAACAAGACTATAAACTAAAACTAAAGAAGGGTTTCTTTAGTTATAGTTTAATATATGTTCATATACAGGGTGACTTACTCTTAATGGGACAAAATAAAATCTTGATTCTATGGACCAGGATGAACAAAAAAATGTCATGTAAGCATAGGGTCGATTCTCAATAGTTCTCTAGAAAAATCGATATATCGAATTATTCGATACTTTACTATCTAATTCTCTAAAACGATCTACAACTTGAAAACTACTAAAGCTAAAGAGATGCGGTTTTCACTATTAAAATCATTCTTTTGTATCATCATTCTTTTGTATCATCATTCAGGGAATTAAAAAATCATTCTTCATGTAAATCATAAGAGAGATTCAAATTTCCTCCTTCAACTCTAATACATAGTCTACATCTTCTTAACACTGATTGTGTAGCTTTTTCAATTTGTGCTGCAGTTATTGCAGCTCTTGACTCATGCACTTTTAGCATCAGGTCATCTCGATTTTGTAGGGCTGAATGAAAATTATCCCAATCGCTGGATTGGACGAGAGGGACCAATAGCCTGGCCTCCGAGATCTCCTGATCTTACACCTCTAGATTTTTTCTCTGGGGGGCAATGGAATATGAAGTATACAGGCAAGCCCCAAAAAATCGAGATGACCTGATGCTTAAAGTGCATGAGTCAAGAGCTGCAATAACTGCAGCACAAATTGAAAAAGCTACACAATCAGTGTTAAGAAGATGTAGACTATGTATTAGAGTTGAAGGAGGAAATTTGAATCTCTCTTATGATTTACATGATGAATGATTTTTAATTCCCCTTGCAGTAAAAAGATAATTATTTATTTATTATTTAATTATGTATAAATATACCTATTACTTTGTATTCTTTCAACAAAATTCTTCAAGAAATGTTTTTGTTGCATTTGTTTTATTATAAGAGACTTATATTAAGTTTTTTAAGCTATATGGGAGTGGAGGGAGGGGGTTGATTACTTTCTATGATTAACAAAACATAGAATAATTAATAATATAGTTATTTAATAAAATAAAGTTTATTTTGTAAATCAAATTGAAATAATTTAAATGTAAATGTCTTTGTTTACATAGTGAATAATTTAGAATCTAAGCGACTTACATCAAGTTTTTTAAGAATATCTCGGTTAAAGTTAAAAACAAGCTATAGATTATGTTATACCATTTTAAAGGGTATGGAATGAGGCTGTGTTTAAGATTTTTAGGTTTCAACTTTGAGTGAACAAATGTCGAAGATTTTGGCATTTAAAAATTTTTACATTTTTAGTACTAATAAAAATTTTATTTTAAATGCAAATCAATTAAAGTTTAATTGTGATGATTGCGACATAAAGTATACCATTTTAAAGGGAATTTAATGTCCTTGAGAATAGTGAAAACCGCATCTCTTTAGCTTTAGTAGTTTTCAAGTTGTAGATCGTTTAAGATAATTAGATAGTAAAGTATCGAATAATTCGATATATCGATTTTTCTAGAGAACTATTGAGAATCGACCCTATGCTTACATGACATTTTTTGTTCATCCTGGTCCATAGAATCAAGATTTTTATTTTGTCCCATTAAGAGTAAGTCACCCTGTATATTATATATGTAGGGGTCTACATATATAATATACAGGGTGTTTCATATAAAGTGTCCACCAGAAAAGGAGGTGATAGTACTCCTCAAAAGGAACAAAAAATGTCCCATAATATAAACCCCGATCTCCAACCGTTTTCCCACAAGGTCAAATTTAATATTTCAAAAAAATATTTGACCTCATATCATAAAATTGTTAATAGGGATTTAACTATTCAAGCTAGAAAGGCGAAATCAGTATCATTAGAAAGCTGAGTAAATTTCCTAAAGGACAAACTACTAACCATGTCAAATATTTTGGAACTACTGCCAAAAATTTTGCATGAAACATGATTTTTAAAAAAAAATAATTTTATGGAATTTTTGTAGTAGGCATTAGAGGAAGTAAGAGATGAGCAAAAGTTCAGCCAAGATCGAAAAAACTTCTCTTATGACTGACCTTTAAGAAAATGTAAATATTTTCATACATTCAATAGTCAAAAATGTAAGCTATTGTTCTAGAAGTTGCAAAAAACTGAATCATTTTTGTCGTATAAAAGTGAAAATAATATGTTATTTTAATAAAGTATTTTATTTTTCGAAAATAATTTAATAATACGATTTTTAGACTCTAGAAGGTAAAATAAACCTATTTTATTCTTACACATTTTCTCAAAACACTCTTTTCCCTTGCTTTTGAGATTTTTAATTATTTTATGTACCATGTAATTAACATGTAGACATATGCAAAAATGCCAAAAAATATCAGTTTTTGGCAACTTCTAGGAAGAATGGCTTAAAATTTTGACTATTGAATGTATAAAAATATTTAATTTTTCTTAAAGGGCAATCATAAGAGAAGTTTTTTCCGTTCTTGGCTGAACTTTTGCTCATCTCTTACTTCCTTCTAATGCCCTATTACAAAAATTCCATAAAATTATTTTTTTTTTAAAAAATCATGTTTCATGCAAAAGTTTGGGCAGTAGTTCCAAAATATTTGACATAGTAGTAGTTTGTCTTTAGGAAATTTACTCAGCTTTTCTAATGATACTGATTTCGCCTTTCTAGCTTGAATAGTTAAATCCCTATTTAACAAATTTTATGAGTGAGGTCAAATATATTTTTTTGAAATATTAAATTTGACCTTGTGGGAAAACGGTTGGAGATCGGGGTTTATATTATGGGACATTTTTTGTTCCTTTTTGAGGAGTACTATCACCTCCTTTCTGGTGGACACTTTATATAAACACCCTGTATATGAACTCATGTTTTGCAAAACTCTGTAGTATCAAATAAAATATATTATTACTTGCATTACAATATGGTATAAGGGTGCAAATAAAGGTCTATCCACAAACATAGTTTTAAGTATGTAATGATAGTAAAAACTACCTGTATGACATTATTACATGTTTGTTTGCTGCAGCTATTCCTAGACGTAGGAGAGCAGTACCTGATATGCGGGTCGAGTGTAAAGAGAGGAAAACTACTTGGTAGAGGTGCCTTCGGTTTCGTGTTCCAAGGGACTTGTATAGCTAAACTTACAGCTGGAACTAAACTCAATGTCGCTATTAAAGCTCTTCAACCTGTGTCACCTGGTCCGTCTCCTAGCAACTCTGCTCTTATTGCATATAAGGCAAGTGTTCAATTTTTTTTACTGAGGTGGAAAATTCCTGGTCACTTAAACCTCTTAGGTGTGTCTATTTTAGCATCTAGAATTAAAATAGATAAATAAAGGAGTAGAAATCTATAAGTTGAAATATGTGAGATAAATATTACTATAGTATAAATAGAGATAAATAAAATATATGATCAGTGAAACTATAAAATGAGAAAGTGAGGGGTCAAGTATACATATACTGGTATCTTGGTTACACAACTCTAAACTAATATCATCTACATACAATTCAATATAATTCATTCTTTAAACTACAAGTTTAATTATAACTATATGTAAACTTATGCTAAGTTTGGTTTAGTGGTGATTTCCTGCACATTAGTGCGTTCTGAAACTCTAAACAATTTGGATCTAGTCTAGAATTATAATGTTTTCTTCTTTTATCTCTATGGAAGCCACACTCTGGGTGCTCTTTGATGATTGGGCAGTTTGCTCTTAAATGATAGGGTTTAGAGCAGTCAGAGAATTTTTGTTTGTTTGTCACAGTGAGGCGACTCTAGTAGAGCCATGGTAGGCCAAGTTTGCCTGCAAAGGAAGGTGGCTGCTGACCCACAAGATGACCCACAAGATGAAAATGTTACAAATAATATTGAAACAACACCAATCCTTGCTAAGGGCTTAATCAACTGTCTTTTTTAAGGAATTTATCAACTTTATTAGATTCAGCTCTTGGCTTGTGGGTCGAGACCTGGTCTCAACTTTTGGCTTGGGGATTGATTGACTCTTGGCTGATGCTAGGCTGAACTCTTAGCCCATACTTAATATTAGATTATAATAAATAATAATTAATATAAAATAATAAATAAAATGTTACTATTCATAATAGTTAAATTAGATAATAATAAAATGTTACTAACAAAGAAATTGTTAAGCTTTGTCTTTATTTATATTACGGAATTTGACACCAAATTTGATTATTAGCCTTTAGCCCACTGAATTGTCAAATGCCATCTCAAGCACAAAGCCCAAAAACAAGCTTTATTGATATCTTTCCTTGTTTTGTTTTAGAATGCAGTGGGTAAATGGGAGAGAGACCCTATTCAGCATGCTAGCAAAGCGTATTGCACTGCTCGACAAGAGTTAGGAATACTCCTATCTGTCAGGCACCATAACATAGTGCCACTTATTGGAATATGTATAGATCCTCTCTGTCTCATACTCGGTAATCAAATTTATACGCTTATCTTATGTTGTACAAACATGTTTTTACTGTTCAAATCAACATTATGTGTAAAATGATACATCCATCCCTTTTGTTTGTTTAACTCTCTTCTCGATTTAAACTCTTTATTTTTACTCTCAAGTGATAATAAGACTTCATCAAAGGATCCTGAATCAATTCATATATCTTATGACAAAGCATTTTTAATCAATCAATATGTCTCATGACTAAGCTTTTATTGCTTTGTAAGGGGGGTAGAATCCTTTTACGAAAGTCTAGGAGCCTGAAAAAGTAAACTTTTCATGAGGCATGTATATTATATAAGTGAAGTAAGGATGGAAGCTGTGTGTAGTACTTTAAAGATGATGTGAAAACAGTTTTCTTTGTGGCAGCTACAGCTGTGGTTAAGATCATGTTGGCACTAGAAATCATTTTAGCCAATGTTCATCAGAAAATGATACTTATGATTTGAAGATTCAGGTCTTCCGATGGTGACTGTGTCAATGTAGATGAAGAATTTAATGTTTTGCTTCAACTATGGAGACATCTTCGGGGATGTAGGATCATTTTGATGCGGTCACCACCGGAAGACCTAAATATTTGTGACAATAATCATGGAAGCCTGTGCAGTTTGATACTTAGGACGATGTTCAGATGACAAAATGTTGTAACTATCTTCTTATTACCTTGTTTATTATTTACAGGGCTGGCTCCTATGGGCGCACTACACAACATTCTTAAGTCTTATAGAAGATGTGCTGCAAGTCTTCATCCCAACACTGTACAGAGTGTTATTCTACAGGTATGTGACCATAGTTCTCAGACCCCCCCCCCTTATAAGGGGGGGGGGTCTCTGAACTATGGGGATATTCCTTTCTTACTCAGTCTTTCCCTTTGTCCCTAACTATTTTCACTCTGTCCTGCAACTACAATTGTCCCTTACCTCTTATTCCACTTTGGTTAGCTTACTATCTCCTGACAGCTTGTACAGTAAGTAGCACCAAAGGGGGAGTGCAATGGTGAGCCAAACAGTCCTGCGATGCCGGTCATGAACCAGCTCACATGATGAAAATTTGCTAAATATATCTCAAAATTCCATATAATAAAATACAATAATAAACCAACAAAATATACAACACATGTACTATTGTGTGGAGCACGGTTTATAATAATTCGACAGCTTTGAAAATAGTGTAGAACTTTTGGTCACTGATGTAGTTTTTTGGAAAATATACTACACATGTACTATAGTATGGAGCACAGTTATAATAATTTGACAGCATGGGAAAATAGTGTAGAACTTTTTGGTCACTGATGGTAGTTGTTCTTGGACTAAAAAAGGTAAAAAAGTGGTAAAAAGGTCCCAAACGGACCTTTTTACCAGTAAAAAGGTTACCACTAAAATTTTCCGACTTTTTGAAATTTTGCTTACTAAGCAAACCAGATTAATAATTTCATTAATACCTATTTTTCAAAAGGGTTCCACACCTTTTGTATCCTGAGGATAAGTGAAGCAAGTCCAAATTAATAAGAATGAGTGAGTCTGGTGTGGTGCGGAAATTTTCCAAGATAACCTGTACCTGATTTTTATTTAATTTTTTTACTATTTAAAAAAATAAGGAAATGTATTTATATGTTTTGAGCCAATAGTTAAGTCTACTTATGTTCTTGATGTTTATTGGTGTTGGCTAGGTGGCAAAGGCTTTGGAATACCTGCATCAGCAGCATATTATCTACAGGGATCTGAAGTCTGAGAATGTGTTGGTCTGGTCTATTCCAGCCCCTTTCCAGGACTACATGGAGGTTTCCATACACATCAAACTAGCTGATTATGGTAACTACTGACATGAACTGTTTCGAATATTTTTGTGTGTTTTTGAAAGTTTGTGTCCCCACACACTTAGTTATTTACTCAGGCTGGAGACTTTGTGATGACAAAAGAGGCTGACTGTGCAAACTCTGATGGTTTCAAGCAAACTTTGTCTTGTGAAGGTCCACCAGAGTTGTGTGTGTTGACCGAGAGGCCGACTGTGCAAATTCTAAACAGTTGGAGCTATATATGTGTATATATATATATAATATATATTATATATATATATATATATATATATATATATATATATATATATATATATATACGCATCTCCACCATCTCGGGATAAGGTTTTAATAAAAACACAGCTTTACATGAAAAACTGGCCGTTTTTGAATTTATCTACAAATTCTTCATCAGGGCCCTTTGCAACAAAAGAAACATCAGTCTATTTAGATAGTGATAATTAATTTAAATGTCTATTAATTTAAATTAGTTGTATTATTTAGGTAAACTATAATAATAATAATTAAACTATTAAAATTTAAGTTTTAAATTGTAATTTCATTGAAATATTTGACTTGGATTACTTGTGCAGGTATTAGCAGGTTAACATTACCCTCAGGTACTAAAGGTTTTGGGGGGACTGAGGGTTTCATGGCACCTGAGATAATGAGGTTCAACGGAGAGGAAGAGTACACTGATAAAGTAAGTTTTTTTATCTCCAGACGGTGTATAATGTAAAGTTTATTGACTAGTTTTTAAGGGAGTAAAGAAGCACTTTTCACTCCCAAGGGAAAATTTTCTCTTCTAAGGGAGACAAAAGTAACTTATTTCCCCTTGGAGGTAAAAAAGTGTATTTTATAATTGGTGTTAGAGCCCCCAAATGCAAATAGGAGCGGTATTTTTCCAATTTTTTTGTTAAGTGGTATCCTCTACTTAATTATAATTTTATAAGTGGGACTGATCATTTTTTTAACTCTTCCTTGGGGGTGGCACCCCCAAAATTTATAAGTGAGATCCAACCAAAAGAAGGAAAAAATGATTAAAGATAAATAATTAATTAATAACAAGTAATTTTAATAATTATAATTAAAGATAAAATAACAAAGATAATATATAAGTCACATGTGTCTGTCTATTAAACATAAAAGATCGGGTACGAGATACCTCGGTGACAACCATAAAGGCCTTATTAAGGCTGCATTGCTAAAAGAGAGGTATGCATTGTTCTTTATATGAGCACAGCGAGCAAATTAAATGCATTTTTGTCAAATAGGGGTGCTATGTTTTACTAGTTTTATGTATTTTTTACTAAGTTTTGTTTGAAAGCAGCAAGTATATCTACGGTTTTTGTTGAATCATGAAAGTTAAGCTGCATTGAGCGAAGTCAGAGCCTGGATGGGACCACTGGGAATAAAACGAATGTACTTTCTGTTTGAGGACATGAGTTGGATGACTGTTGGAGTATAAATTTGCTGATGCAATGTGATTGTGAGGACGGGCATAGCAAATCTGATGTGGTGAGCAAATGTTCTGCGGTAAATAAATCGTAATAAATTATCGTGGAATTGAAGTCTTTTTCTAAACTTTAATTTAAAGAACAATAGCAATGTTTTTTTTAAATTTATTTGAGAATAGGTTGTTCTGCTCTGATTCAACTATAGCGAGGCTGGCTCTAAACAAGCACAACATTTTTGTCTTAATCTTATTATATGTTTTGTGTCTGCAGGTGGATTGTTTTTCTTTTGGTATGTTTATTTACGAACTGGTGACTTTACATCAGCCATTCGAGAGTCATGAATCTGTTAAGGAATGCATTCTGGAAGGAGGCAGGCCTCCGCTAACTAACAGGGTAAGATGTTCTTTTTGTTACTACTATGCTGAACAATACTTTCTTATCATTTATGCTCTCATAAGTGATAAGAAAAACACCTACGAAAAGTTACCAATGGTGGGGGGGATTAACATATAGAGATAGTAATAGAGAGAAATGAAATATTTCCCTTCACTTAATATATATTTATTGTCAGAGCTGACTTTTATACCAGACAGTTTATTATCAGTGCCTACCAACAAAGTACAAAATGAATAAAAAGCTGCAAAACAAACAAAATTAATAAAAATAAAAGAGATAAAAATGCTTTGTGTATCGTACACTTCATTATTTATGTATACAATGATATACGTAAATATGTATATATATTTTAAAATATATTACGTAAATATATTTGTGCTTTAATGTCTAGCCAATTTTTAGTGCAAAAATTTAGCACTGATAACATTACTCACAGGCTGGAATCCATCTTGAATTAGGCAAAACTTAATTATAACTATTTAAACCTTATGTAATAGAATAAATTCTCCAAAATTAAAATCACATCTACACACAGCAAGCAAGCCGGGCAAGTTCCACAAATTTCGGGGAAAACCACAGCTGGTTACAAATAATTTTTTTTTTAATAATAAAATCATATATTTGTTAGAAAATACAATCTGTACATCTGTGCTGTAAATAAACATGCTTTGATGCTTCTAATCAAAAAGCTAATAAATAATAAAAGTAAAATAATATTGTAAACTACTTTTAGAAAATAAAATTTAATGAACTGTCTTATAATTATAATTATTAAAAAAAAAATCCAATAATTTAAATTTCTCAATAAAGATTTAAAATTAACCATAGTAAATCAGATAAAGCTGTTAACCCATCTATAGAAGCTCATTTAGAATACAATCCATCAGTTAAGCAAACATTAGGGCGCCAAAATAATTTTATTTAAAATAAATCAATTCATGACTGAACACCAGTCAAGGGTAATTTCTTTTGAACAACATAAGTTTTGTTATATAGGAGACTCAGAAGCCTAGTTGTCTACTAGATCTAATGGTGTTATGCTGGTCTCACCAGCCTTGCGATAGACCCACTGCTTCCCAGATAGTGTCTATATCTACTGCTCCTGAATTCACTCATCTACTAGATGTTATATCTCTTTCACACTCATCTAATATACTGTTCACTGTATCTACACCCTTCTATCATAATTCTGGTATGTAACTAACAAATTTATCGCACATAAAAGCTGCCAAATTTGAAACTATGCTTGCCAAAAGGTGTGTTTATGGCTAGGTTGTCAACTGCATGCACAAGACATTGATTTTACAAGTACATTGTGTGAATTCTTAAATTACACTTGTGTGTCAAGCAAATACCAATGGTTTTCCTAACGTTGTGTTATGTAATTAATAATTTATTTAATATATGCTCACAGGCCCTTTAAATTTTGTTTACAAATATGTTCAATTATATTCAAATTATAAGCGGCAGTGGATTTTTACCATAAGATGTAAATAAAAGTCTATCCACTAACCAATGTAATGATGGTAATGGTCAATGAGAAGAAGCTAAATGTTACAAGATTTGAGACTGGATGCAGACGCTCCAAATTTAGTCTGCATGAATCTACTCAAGAGGAAAAATTAGCTTCTTCTCACCGCACTGAGGATGACCTTTATATTGAAATTTTGTTTACAATTTATATAGACTTTTATTTACACCTTATGTTCAATTATGTATTTGATAAACAAAAAAAGTAAGAAGAACAAGGGAGTTTATATTAACCTTGTAGTTACTACTAGGGCCCACCTAGTGGATGTTTAAGCAACTTCACCAGCGACAGTAAAAAACTCTTTTATCGTCTCTGACAGTAAAAAACTACTAAACTGTCGCAGACAAAACACACATTTCATCTACTTTTTTAAGAATGTAAAGTGTTACTTTACAGCTGCCTGAAAAAAGAGAAATTTATAACGAAGAATAAAATAAAAGTAATGGATTATTCATATTACAAATAAAATGGAAAAGATAAAAATAGAATATTATGCTTATATTAATTAATATTAATACATATAGCCAGTCAATATGTACTATATATATGTATCAGTGATCTTTGGTCATTAGTTATCAAAATAATTAAGTGCAAAAGTAAAAAAATTGGGTTTTTTGACATGTAAAATGATTTTATTTAAAAACAAAATATATAGAGAATGACTATCTAAAGAAGTTTCAAAGTTGTGGCAACTTCAAGGAGGTCTTAAGGGAGTAACCATCTAAAGAAGTTTCTAAGGTCAAGGGAAGTAATCATTCCGGGTGTAGAAAATTTAAGGTCATAGGGAAGTAATCATGTTAAGCAGTTTCTGGGGTGTAGAAAATTTAAGGTCATAGGGAAGTAATCATGTTAAGCAGTTTCTGGGGTGTAGAAAATTAAGGTCATAGGGAAATTAATCATGTTAAGCAGTTTCTGGGGTGTAGAAAATTTAAGGTCATAGGGAAGTAATCATGTTAAGCAGTTTCTGAAGTGTAGAAAATTTTTGGAGGTTATAGGGGAGTAACCATCTTAAGAAGTTTCTGGGGTGTAGCAAATTTTTGGAGGTTATAGGGGAGTAACCATCTTAAGTAGTTTCTGGGGTGCAGCAAACGAAGGAGGTCATTGGAGGAGAACTATCTAATGCCAACTAATGTAGGTTGCTTTTACTTTCAGAGTTGAGTTACTATGGTATCTGGGCTGGTTGTATAAACGGATTGACTTACCAGCTGCTGAGCTCAGAATCAAACTGGTTGCATTACTCCAGTCTAGTGCATCAGCAAGCTGATAAAACAACCAGCATAGGGTATCCTGTATTCACACCAACCTCTGCCGCTGTTGTTAGAAACACTATATGGATAGGAGACAATACTTCCAGGATCTATTCTTACTCGTGAGTTTTGTTTAATAATTATTGATAATAAGTTTTTTTTTATTAAATTAGATGAATTTTATAAATTTTATCTTTTTATTATTCAAGAAAAAAGCAAGGTTTGTTTCTATGGTGTATTGGTAGTGCACTTGGTAAATAAATGTTTTAGATTAAGTTGTTTTGGTAGTGTTAGCTACAGAGTAGATAGTAAATCTAACGTTCTACTTCCTCTGTAAGGGAGATATATTTAGGAAATCAGCTCATTATTAATAAAACCCAATGGTCTATGTAACTAGAAATCAATTTTGTAATAAAGTGGTTTCTTGTTCTATTTTGGAATAAAATTTTGTCAATAATTTTTCATTTTTGAAGTCCTATCCATGAAGATGTGAATGCATAGCATCACATATATCATCTGCATTGACAGGTAAACCACTGGAAGAACTATCCCAGCATATCAAAGCAAAGGGTTCTCTGTGTGAAACCCTAATGTATTCTTCACCTCACCTTATCTTACCGTTTATTACCTTATCTTATTAATAGCCTAAGCTAAGAAAAGAAACGATATTAGAAGTATTATTTAAAAGAGAAGAATCAATTGATCAAAATTTTAAGTCGTTAATTTACTAAAGAGATAGAGGGAACAGGGAATAAGAGAAACTAAAATCAGATAATGCCCGGAGGAAAAAGATTCTAAGCAAATCAAGATTAAGTGCAATATGTGGCGAATTAAATTGAACCCAAAAATGATAGAAAGGCCATCAACCACACACAAAAAACAATTGCCAGCTTTGATCTGCTTGGATAAATAAGAGAAATAAAAGCTAAATATTAAGAAATAATACCTGGAGCAAGAGAAGAGAAAACGGGAGGCCAAAGGGACTGAGGGAGGAAACTTGAGCGGAGGGAAACTTTGCTTTTAAAGGTTTGGGAAATAGTGTTGCCAGACCCATAACAAATATCCCTCGGAATCCAGAAGTGAGGGGGCGCTGCCGGAGCCCCGGAGATCCCCCAGACCCAGATACCAAGACAAAATCTTAAGGGCTGGTTAAGGAAGGAATTGGGAGAGGAAAACTGAAAAAGGATGGGTAAGAGAGCAACATGGTTGCAAAAACTCAAGAAAATATTTAGTTACTTAGTATGGCCATAAGACGTTTCAACTCAATGACTCGTGCATCTAAAATCGGCTTCATCTCATCAGTCAAAATTTATTTTTTAAGCCCTCAGCTTCACATCTACTGTAAATGTGTTTAGTCTATTCTTACCTTTGGCTCGGAACTAAATAAAAATTATGGAACTGATAAATATGAAATATATGCTTTTTAGTCTTGAGTCCAGTGGAATTCAATTGATATGCTAAATCTATAGAAATATTATTGTTAGGTTGTAAAGGCTTATAATGACATGTCATGTTGACCATGTGTCTTGCAGGCTGCCTGATATGAAGCTACTGTGGTCGTATACCCTTGTTGAGGGTGGTGAGTCAGTCCTATCACTGCTGCGGTTAGAACCTCTGGAGAGACTAGTGGTAGCTTTGTCATCTGGCAGGATATTCATAGTAAGAGATACAAGCCCTGCCTCGTCTAGCTCTCAGGAAGGTACATTCTTGCTAACAGAGCTCGGGTCAGCAACCTCTCTTCATGCTATAGCTTCTGTCTTCTCTATCAATAACAAGTAAGTTTTTTTTGTGTTATTGAAATGTTCTTTTTGTGAGTAAACAAAAACATGACATTGTGTCCTTGATTCAATGATTTTGTTACTTAAGTAAGGAATCAACCAATCACAGTGTTATCTTTCCTTTATGAGTAAACAAAAACATGACATTGTGTCCTTGATTCAATGATTTTGTTACTTAATTAAGAAACCAGCCAATCACAGTGTTATCTTTCCTTGGTAAGTAAACATAACTCTGAATTGATTAATTTCTTACTTAAGTAGCAAAATCATTTAAGTCAAAAAATCTCTTGAGTTATGTTTTTGTTGACTCACCCAGAAAAAATAACTCTATGATTAGTTGACTTCTTACTTTGAAAAGAGCATTGAAAGTAACCCATCTCAGTGTTATGTTTTTGTTTACTTATCAAGGAAAGATAACACTATGATTACTTGACTTTTCTTTGATAAGAGCATTGAAAGTAACCCATCTCAGTGTTATGTTTTGTTTACTTATCAAGGAAAGATAACACTATGATTAGTTGACTTCTTACTTTGATAAGAGCATTGCGAAAGTACCCATCTCAGTGTATGTTTGTGTTTACTTATCAAGGAAAGATAACCTATGATTAGTTGATTCTTACTTTGATAAGAGCATGAAAGTAACCCATCTCAGTGTTTATTTTTGTTTACTTATCAAGGAAGATAACATATATGAATGGTTGTTTCTACTTTGATAAAATTAATAGTAACCAATCTCAGTGTTATGTTTTTGTTTACTTATCAAGGAAAGATAACACTATAAATGATTGACTTCTTACTTTGATAAAGCATTTGTAAACCCAATCTCAGTGTTATGTTTTGTTTACTTATCAAGGAAAGATAACACTCTAAATGATTGACTTTATTTTGATAAGAGCATTGAAAGTACCCCATCTCAGTGTTATGTTTGTGTTTACTTATCAAGGAAAGATAACACTATGATTAGTTGATTTCTTACTTTGATAAGAGCATTGAAAGTAACCCTTCTCAGTGTTATGTTTTTGTTACTTATCAAGAAAGATAACACTATGAATGGTTGACTTCTTACTTGATAAGAGCATTGAAAGTAACCCATTCAGGTTATGTTTTTGTTTACTTATCAAGGAAAAAACACTATGATTAGTTGACTTTTTATTTTGATAAGAGCATTGAAAGTAACCCATCTCAGTGTTATTTTTTGTTTCTTATCAAGGAAGAATAACCTATGATTAGTTGACTTCTTACTTGATAAGAGCATTGAAAGTACCCATTCAGGTTATGTTTTTGTTTACTTATCAAGGGAAGATAACACTATGATTAGTTGACTTCTTACTTTGATAAGAGCATTGAAAGTAACCCTTCTCAGTGTTATGTTTTTGTTTACTTATCAAAAGATAACACTATGATTAGTTGACTTCTTACTTTGATAAGAGCATTGAAAGTACCCACTCAGTGTTATGTTTTTGTTTACTTATTATTGAAAGAAACACTATGATAGTTGATTTCTTCTGATAAAGCATTAATAGTAACCCATCTCAGTGTTATGTTATTGTTTACTTATCAAGGAAAGATAACACTATGAATGGTGACTTCTTACTTTATAAGAGCATTGAAAGTACCCTCTCAGTGTTATGTTTTTTTTTACTTTCAAGGAAGATAACACTATGATGGTGATTTCTTACTTTGATAAAAGCATAGTAACCATCCAGTGTTATGTTATTGTTTACTTTCAAGGAAAGATAACACACTTCTTACTTTGATAGAGCATTGAAAGTACCCATCTCAGGTTTTTTGTTTACTTATAAAGGGAAGATAACACTATGATTAGTTGACTTCTTACTTTGATAAGAGCATTGAAAGTAACCCATCTCAGTGTTATGTTTTTGTTTACTTATAAGGAAAGATAACACTATGATTAGTTGACTTTTCTTTGATAAGAGCATTGAAAGTAACCCATCTCAGTGTTATGTTTTTGTTTACTTATGAAGGGAAGATAACACTATATTAGTTGACTTCTTACTTTGAGAAGAGCATTAAAGTAACCCTTTCAGTGTTATTTTTGTTTACTTATCAAGGAAGATAACACTATGATTAGTTGACTTTTTATTTTGATAAGAGCATTGAAAGTAACCCATCTCAGTGTTATGTTTTTGTTTACTTATCAAGGAAAGATAACACTATAAATGATTGACTTCTTACTTTGATAAGAGCATTGAAAGTACCCCATCTCAGTGTTATGTTTTGTTTACTTATCAAGGAAAGATAACACTATGATTAGTTGACTTTTATTTGATAAGAGCATTGAAAGTAACCCATTCAGTGTTATGTTTTTTGTTTACTTATCAAGAAAAGATAACACTGTGATTGGTTGATCTCATACTTTAGTAAGGGTTATTCCATATCATATCAACATCATCACCAACACAGTGATACCTCCGTTTTTGATATTATATTTATTATTTTATTATTATAATCATTGTGACAAATGACAAATAAAGAGTCTTTTTTACACTTTGTCATACCTACATATACACGTTATGCTCTACTGTGTCTAATCCTATGGCAGTCCCTAGATCAAACTTTGTGAAAATTTTACTAACAGTTTAAGCTCTTTTTTAGAATTTTTTCAAAATTTAAAAAAATTGTTTTCTTGAGATAGAAGCATTTTTATTGTACATTTGAACATAATTAAAACTTGTAACTAATTATCCAAAAGTATATAGAATTCATTTGAAAGTATCAAATTTAAGCTTTAAAACGCAACCAAAATAACAATTTTACCCTGAGCAAAATTTTAGAAACAGCCATTTTTGTATTTATTAGTATTTTTGATTGATTCTATTATTTGGTGTTATGTGTATTTTCAGATACTGTGAGCTATGGTGTGGAGAAGGTCATGGTGCCATATCGATATACACAATAGAAGATAACATAGTAACTAATTATCAAGTACTGAACCACTATAATCCTGTCATAAACAATGTCGACGTTGTTCAGGTTGTGTCGAATACTAGTCAACATAATAAATATGTCTGGACATATGTCTATCCAGGTAATTATGTGAACACAATATTTTATAAACTAAATTTGGTTAAAGAATATGTTTTAAGAAGAAATTAAAATAAACAAGTTTTCGTCTCTTCAAAAATTATAATTACTAATAACAAAGCCGACTTTCAACCCTTAACGGTCATCATTAGTGCTTACATAACAAACAAAAAAAAATACTGTGTTGTATTTATTATTAAATACAATAAAAATTAAAATATATAAAACAAAAGTTACAAAACATAAAACAAAAGTTAAAACTTAAAACAAAACCTACCTGTGATTATTAAAAAAAGTAGATCAGTAGTCTACCAGTGAGTCAATGGACACTTGCTGAAGGACGGGCGGCTTGACTATAGCTTGTACACACACAGAGTTGCCCCCACCTTTGCTTCACTTATCCACATCTTCGTTTAAGAAACGCTGGATTTCAAGCCTCTCTAAAACTAAATACTTTGGTGAAGAAAAGCAACCTGGTGATGTTTATTATGGCCCTCCGTAACCGTGTGTTGGTAAAATTTGCTCTTTTTGCGCACAAGATACTCCACCAATCTAGTAGAAAAACTGCGCCCAGTTTGGCGTTTCGCCAAACGTGGAAGTGCCTTAAATAGGTGCTTTCGCTCTCACCACACTTTAATAAGTACACACCATTTCGTTCTCCCACCTCTACTTCATCTTTATCTTGGGATAAAGTGTGGCGTAGTACACCACATATGCTATAAGCAACGTTGTACCCATTAGCTCTGATGACTTTACCATTTTTCTCAGTAACCGATCCTATGTACAGTACAGAACACCAAGATTTAGGTGAATGAGGTGGCATTTCAGAAACATCAGACTCGTTTATTCTGTCTAGAACAGCCTTACCTATCTTTTTGTCCACGATACGTTTAACCATATCTCTCGAGTACCCATTCTCAACCGCTATAGAATTTATTATGCTAAGTTCTTTATCATATTCAGGAGGTGAGAGAGGAATATTTTGAAGTTTATTAATTAATATGTTTTATGTGATTATGTTATGATATAGACAATTATACACACACAACGTTTGTGTAATTATACATTTGCATAATTCATAAATAACATTGTTTTTTTAATAATAAATGTTGTTGAGCTCAATAAAAATTTACTCACATCATAACCATATAGTTAAAAAAACTGATGCAAAAATATGTCCATCAAGTCCAGAAAATAAGCATACAAAATGCAATACTTATAGGTTACATCCACAGTTTTGATAGAATCATTAGTTTCAAGTAGCATTGAGTGAGTACAGTATAGAGACGGAAAAAAATCTCTAATAAGTTGGCTTGTGTGTGTGTGAGAGGGGGGAGACCCAGGAGTGTGTCCAAATCCGTTTCAGAGGTCCCAAACCATGAAGAAATATGTTTTGTAAAACTTTATATGACTGCTGTCTGAGCTAGTTACAGACTGTCTGTAAACAGCTCTGATGATGGCGTAAAGTCGAATCCGGACAGTTATAATTTTTGTATACTATTGTGGTTGACAATATAGTAATTGTTTTTAATTCTAGTGTGTTTTTTTTTACTAAACATCATGGTCACTTGAGTGTAGATTTGTATTTATTGGTAATATAAGGTTACATATATATGGTTTCCTTAATGACTGTGTTTTTTGCTTAGGTTGTACTGTGTACCAGTGGGAAACTGAAAACAAAACTATACTGAACAAGTTGGACTGCTCCAAGTTAATACCCTGCAGTGAGAGTCTTAAATCTATCAGTATTGATGAGCATCTAAGTCCTGGGCGATGTCAGGTAACAAGTATATATATATATATTATATACTTGTTTTAGGTACGTTTACCTTAAAAAGAAAAACATGCTTTTAGGCACCGTATAGGTGCCTAGTGTATGTTTCTCTTGTTAAGGTATACTTAACAAGAGAAACATACTGTTAGGCACCTATACCTTAACAAGAGAAACATACTTTTAGGCATGTATACCTTAACAAGAACATACTTTTTGGCATGTATATCTTAACAAGAGAAACATACTTTTAGGCATGTATACCTTAAAAGGAGAAACATACTTTTAGGCCCTATACCTTAACAAAGAACAACTTTTAGGCATGTATACCTTAAAAAGAGAAACATACTTTTAGGCACCTATACCTTAACAAGAGAAACATACTTTTTGGCAATGTATATCTTACAAGAGACATGACTTTTAGGCATGTATTACCTTAAAAAGCAGAAACATACTTTGAGGCAACCTAACCTTATCAAGAAGAAACAAATACTTTTTTGGCATGTAAATACTTAACAAGAGAAACATACTTTTAGGCATCTATACCTTAAAAAGAGAAACATACTTTTAGGCCCTATACCTTAAAAAGAGAAAATACTTTAGGCACCTATACCGTTAACAAGAGAAACATTACTTTTTGGCATGTATATCGTTAACAATGAGAAACATACTTTTAGGCATGTATACCTTAAAAAGAGAAACATACTTTTAGGCACCTATACCTTAACAAGAGAAACATACTTTTTGGCATGTATACCTTCCCACAAGCGAAACATACTTTATGCACCATACCTTACAGAGAGAACATACTTTTGGAATGTATATCTTAACAAGAAACATACTTTTAGGCATGTATAACCTTAAAAAGAGGAAACATACTTTTAGGCACTATACTTAACAAAGAGAACTATTTTTGGCATGTATACCTTAACAAGAGAAACATACTTTTAGGCACCTATACCTTAAACAAGAGAAACATACTTTTGGCATGTAAATACCTTAACAAGAGAAACATACTTTAGGTATGTATTCCTTTTAGGCACCTATACTCTTGAGTGATTTAACTGTACCCTGAACCTAATTAAACAATTGGGTACGGGGTACTCAGAAATGTTTCTAACCACATCGGATTTGCTAAGCTCATCCTCAGTACTTTGAACTCGTTTTGTTCATACTTATAATATAAAAAAAACAATTTTTTATTGCAGCACGTGTTTGGACTCGCTTCACTATTCTTGAGACAGTTAATACATAAGTTGTAAACACACACAAGCTCACAACTTTTTGGAAACCACTCAAGAGGTCTTAAAATGCCTGAAAGATATAATTCATATGGAGTCTTGATTTTAATTTTTGAGTTAACATAATACTTTTCCTTGATACCTATGATAAAAGTAAAGATGTAATATTATAAAGAAAGGAATATTTTAAAAAAGTATTGTTTGACAACTAGATATATTTTTTATTATGTCCATTTTATAAAATTATTTTAGTCTTTGTTCAAAGTTGAGACATCTGGCGACCGTGATGACAGAATAAGAGAAAAAAGATTTCAAAAAAATTTTAATTAAGTAGGAAATCGAATTCAAAAAGGAAAAGAAGCTTCAAGGCATATTTTAAAGAAAATTTGATTGTACGTTATTTTGAATTTTAGATGAGGAGTTGAACCGGGTCTCGAAGCTTTCCGAACTGTATTTAGTAAAGATAGAAAATAAATTGGAGCAGTATGTTTTGGGGCTTTGGGGGCTTTTTGAGTCCAAAAAGATATTGCGGCGATTGGTATCGTTGACATCTGATACGAAGTTGTTGCTATCAAGACTTAGATGAAAGAATCTATGGAATTAATGTTATATGACCCGACAAAAAGTTTTTTCGGACGATGACTTAGGAATGAAGTTACATCTGCAGGGGAGTATTTTGAAAAATATAATCAATTAAGATAAGAACGGAACACATAGTTACGGCCGATCATCAACTATGTATCAGTCTGATGAAGGTAAGTCCAGATTGGAGAACTGTCTTTCCTAAGGTCCCTTCCAGTTCATAGTAAAAGTGCAACTACCAAAAATAGAACTCGTAAAATTTTCTGGGGCTAAAAGATTGGGTATTTTTTTGGGACAGTTCAAAAAAATTCATGAGATCCATAAATGAGTGAGGACGATAAAATTTCAATATCTCTTACTAGCTACTGTGCCTAACTCTAAAGCTAGGAGTAGTGAAAGTTATCCACCAAGTGAGGAGAATTACAAACTGCCATAAAATCGGTGCAAGATAGGTTTGGCCGTGAGGATTTTAATAATAGAATATTATATTAGGGATTATTTGAGAAATTAGTTATTCAAAATTGTTTGGGGCATCAAACAAATTTCTTTAGGGTTCTTAATAGATAAATTTAAGTCTCATTAAGAGCCATTAGAACAATGTGGGTGAGATGCTCTAAATGTGGTCCAATGTTATACCCTTTGGTAGAGTATGTCTTCCAGAAGAAATGCCTTAGGGCGTGCAGCATGACACCCTAAACCGACACGTCAAACTTGAACCTACAGATAAGTTGGGATAATTTAAATGAAATTCTATTATCAGAATAAGAGGCGGATGATAAGATATCATGTGGCAAATCTGGGTTTGGTCTGAGTGAGTGAGATTTAAGCAGAAGACAATGAGTTAGTTCCAACAACCGCAAGTTTAGTAAGTTTTGGGGAAAAATTATAAATAAAGCCAATAACCGAGTATTTAACAAAAATGTATCTTTGGTTCAAAAAATCATAAAAGTTCTGATTGTTTTGCTGCTCAAAAACTGACTTTGTGAGAAAAAGAAAATAGTTTTAAGAATAAATGTTGTTATTTTGTTTAGTAGATCACATTATGCGAGAGTATGGTAAATCTAATGTTGCGATGTCCATGTGTGGGAAACGGCATACAATATTAATGTGTCCCGAATTACCGGCCAATGCCCCGAAAAAATTGAGAGAAAAAATAGAGTTCTCTGAGAACTTCGATAAATTTATCTTAGTGGAATTAGTACTGTTATGAGTTCATTAAATGAAGAGTCAAAATTAACTAAGTTACAAAATTTAAATTTAGATCAAAGGGAGGAAAAAAATCAAAAGAAAACAGACATTGTCACGGAAGAACAGTTAAAAGAAATAGTAGTTGATAAACAAATAGCCAGTGAAATTGATAGTGTGGAAATGAATGATAAATGTGAAGGTCAATGGATAGTGAGATTAGAAAAGAAGGGGGAACTTAGGGGTAACTAAATTTAATAGTAACGGTTTTATGAATCTTTATATTTTAACATAATATAATAGCGATGACATGGTTTCGTTTATTGTATGTGAGTGTTTAAAGTAGTTTCAGTTAATCAGTTTTAGGATTTTTGATCGAAATCTTTTTACTGATGGTTACGTAGGTTTATGGTTAGGCGAGAAAGACTTGGAACAATTTATAAAGGTGATGTAATAATTTTTTGGGGTAAATAAGGCATTTAAAGCTAAAGAGAGTGGAGACAGGAGGATTCAATGGGTATTTAATCCTCCCCTGCATCGTGTGGGGTGGATGGTGGAACGGTTAATAGGTCCATGAAAACTCTTTTACGGAAACACTTGGAAGGTCCTCATTAATAGTGGAGGATATGAAGACTGTACTAAGCGAGATTGAAATAGTTGTTACACAAATAGTTTCCTGATCGGCCAACGAAGTACGACCCTTTAGTTTTAATCAGCAGTTGTGTCAACGATAATGTCCTGCCCAGCTAAGAAAAAGGTTCAGAAGCAAATATCTTGGACAGTTTGTCCAACCAGAATAGTAAGTGGACCGAAGTATTTTACAGGAAGAACAAGAACTGCATTTTTGAGAACTGTATTTAAAAAAAAAACATGTGAACAAGCCGCTACGGACTAGTCGTGGAGGTGTTCCCTGACGTAACGGAGAAGTCCGCGTATCAAGATAAACACTGAACAAGGGAATATCGCTCCCATTTCAGCATTTATATCCTTTGGAAGAATCAAGGAATGACACTTCTCGGCTGGGGATGTTGTGACAAGCTAAGATATATTTTTTATTATTATTGGGTATTTTTATAAAATATATTTTTTAGTCTTGTTCAGAACTGACAAGTAATATAGAATGAAGGAAAAGAAAAAAAGTCTCTCTACTGCTAAGATTTTGGATAAAAGTAAAGCAGAGCGCTTTCGACCTAACAAGAGGTCATCATCAAGTGCCTATTAAACAATAAGACAAAAAATGTCAAAACAAAAGAAACAGATAAATTACAAGAAATGGAGTGATAAAAAAAATATAAATAAAATAAATATAAATGAATAAATGAAATGTAAATAAATAATATAAAATAAAAATATTACCGTTGAGCCGAGATAAAAGTGTTAAACAGGTAGTTTTAAATATAAAACAAAATCAAGAAGGTTTGGGTAGGCTTGTAACAAGACACATACTGGTGGATGCAGGGTGTGGAGCTCGCAGTAGTGCATTGATAAGTGGAGTTCTCTCCCCTCTTTCATTCAAATTAAGATCACTAACAGTGTCCTGACTTTTAACTGTATAGAAGTAATATTATAAAAAATAATATAGAGAAGTATATTATAAATAAGTATTTTGGCAACAATACATTTACACACAATGCTAAGATAAATCAATCACTGCATTTGAAACCTAACTAATACAATTGTTCTTTATATTTCTTATAATATAAATACAAGCTGTTTTATACATAGGAACAATAAAAAAACCTGTGAATTTAAAGGCAGGCTGCAATAAAAAACGTGTAAATTTAAAGGTGGGCTGCCATAAAAAAATGTGAATTTAAAGGTGAGCTGTCACAATAAACATGTGAGTTTAAAGGCGAGCTACCATAAAAAAATGTGAATATAAAGACAGCTTTCATAAAAAAACATGTGAATTTAAAGACAGGCTGCAATAAAAAACATGAGAATTTAAAGGCAGGCTGCAAAAAAACGTGTGAAATTAAAGACAGGCTGCAATAAAAAACGTGTGAATTTAAAGGAAGTCTACAATAAAAAATATGAATTTAAAGGTGGGCTACCATAAAAAATGTGAATTTAAAGGTGAGCTGCCATAAAAAACATGTGAATTTAAAGGGGTCGCTCCAACTTTGAATTCCAATTGAAAAACTGTAGAAGTGCCTTTGCTTAAGACAACAATAAAAGTCATACTTTCTACAACAAGTTAGTTGTGTAATTTTTCGTCAAAATTTTACTTACGATGTTTAAAGGATAAAATTTGCTTAGCTCCTTCCCTATTTCTCCTGAACTTCATTCAGTCATATTCTACACCCCTGTTTATCTGATTGAGTAGAGAATTGTCATAAAGGTAGTCCATTTATTAGATTTGAGTTACAAAGTTTAAATGTTTTTTCATATGATGTTCTTTTACTCGTTTAAATCTAAGTCAGGCTAAAGCTGTGAAATGTTTATATGTAGTACATACTCTTTATTGCTTGCAGGTTACAAGCCTCTGTGTAGTTGGATGTGAGGTGTATATAGGCACTGCCTGGGGATGCCTTGTCGTGGCAGAGACCTGGTCGTTAAGGCCTATAACTGTATTCAGGCCATATACTAGTCAATTAGTTGCTATTGTACCTCTACAGTCCGACAATAATAGTAATCTAGTCGCGACATTTGGAACTGGCTATCGACCCCTCATACAAAGGTAACTATTATTTTTTGAGGTAATAAGATTTTGAGGTCTTTTTTTTCTTCCCACCACAATTTTTTTTCAGAATGTAATACTGTTATTTCTTTGGCTTTTTATGGTTAATAACCATCTTTAGTAATAAAAAATAACCCCCACCAACCTAAATTTACCACCTTCGACTAAAAGTAACTGACCTGCACTTACTTGAAGTAAACAGTATTTAATAATTAGTTCCAGTTTGGAACTAGTATGTATAATAAATTACCTTTAGAAATAAAAGACTGTGACAAAAATAAATTAAAAAAATCAGGTACGGGGTACCTCGGAACTTTTCCTCATTACATCGGATTCCCTACGCTAATCCTCCTACTTCAGACACGTTTCGATAGTATAAATAGATAGTAAGTGCATCCGTATCATTCTCAGCAGTCATCCATACAGCACTGACCACGTTCAATGCTCCTTAAGTTTTATGATCCAATAAAAATCATGGATATACTTGTCGTATTGAAACAAAACTTAGTGCACTTATTAATTAAGTAATAATATACACTTGTACCAAATTTCAACTTAATTGGACCATTTCCCAATTTTTTAAAAAAACATAAACAAGTCATTCAATAATAATTGGACTAATGCTGATAATGAGATGAAACTTATGCACATATGTTAGTCTTATACATAGTCATATGTATAAGAATTATTTTTTTCACATTTTATTATTTTACAAAATTTTTGCTGAGTCATTATTGCGGGTTAATGACATCATAAAAATTATTTTCCGAATAGCACAACTACAGTGGTAGACTGATTTTTGTACAAAATTCAACTCTCTAGTATAAATACACTGGGCCCTACGATGATAACTGATACACACATAAATACAGACAGATAACTTTGTAAAAACCACTCAGGAGGCCTTAAAAAACGCCTGAAACGGATATTTCCGGTTTCATCCCGGTTTCGGATTTTTTTTGAGAACACAATACATTTCCTATATTCCTACGGTATAAAATAGGAAAAATAAAAAGATCTTTGCGAATTGGTTTTATATGTTCTCGTTATATGTGATTAATGTATTTATGTCATTAAACTAATATTTGATTAATAACTTTAGAGCTTTTTTGGACTGTTTTAAATTGTGGTATCAATTAAATTAACGAAGACTTCAGTCCTTTTTTTATTAAAATTTATTTAATAAAAATTCACGAAGAGCTTTCGCCCAGGGATCCTGAGCTTCTTCAGTTCTAAAATGACAAAATGAAACTGTGCTTTATATATTGTGCCAAAAACCTTATCCACAGAGTTTTGATCTTAAGCGATCCCCAATTTACAGCTGAAGCCACCATCAAAATTAAAGATATACTTAGAGAAAACAATTACCCTGATAGACTAGTCTCCAACCTATTGTTTCGTTACCATAACCCAATTATCCGAATACCTCCTATTACTGCTAATGATACTGACAGACTGAATAACTTACCTACTTACCACTCTCTTACCTACATAGGACACCCTACATACCAAATTAAAAACTTATTTAAAGACTACAACATCAAAATTGCTCTAAAAAATCTTATTAATTTTTACATTAAATTTTTTTTAAAAATTAAAAGACCCCCTCACTAATGCCCAAAGATGCAATGTGTATACAGAATACCATGTAAGGACTGCCCCCAAGCATACACAGGAGAGACCTCTCAACTTTTCAAAAAAAGACTTGACACACATAACAACAAATACTTGACAACTCTAACCTTACGGCCTTATCAGAACATATGACAAAACTTGACCACCGACCAGACAAAGAAAACTGTCGTATACTTCATACAGAACCACATACAGACAAAAGGAAATTTTTAGAAATGCTCTATATTAAAGCTGACAAAGACAGTATGAACAAAAAACAAGACATTAACAATCTTAGCAGTATTTATTATAATATTATCTTAAAATCTTAATTTTTCCTTTACCTTTTTCTAATTTCATTTAAAATTTATTTACTTAGTTAGACATGTGGCATAAAAAAACATTCAAAATTTTATTAATTTTTAAACTTTTTCATTTTGTCATTTTAAGAACTGAAGAAGCTCAGGATCCCTGGGCGAAAGCTCTTCGTGAATTTATTTTCAATAAATTTTAATAAAAAAAAATTGAAGTCTTCGTTAATTTAATTGATATCACAATATTTGATTTAAGATATACTTTTAATAAATTTATTACACCCTTTTTTTATCTTTGCTTTAGAAACTATATTTTTAAAACAATTTATATAAGACTGCAGTACTTATTTAATCATTTATTTAAAACATAATGTGTAAACTGAAGATTTTGCAGAGTGAAATCGCATCATCAGTTGTAGTATATAACACAAACTATTCCAGCACCCAAACAAAAAAGTAGTAATAACAAATACATACCATATTATAAAACAAAATTTATAATATGGTAGAAATTATTTATAAAACAGAAAATTAATGGATTAACAGAAACAAAAAAAACAATAAAAATATAAAAAACATAAAAAATAAAATAAAATATAAAACAGAAACAATAAAATATAAAAATTATATTTTATTGTTCCATAAACCGCCAGAATACATAGTTGTTAAGTAATGTTCCCACTCACGGGTCAATGCTTGTGTGATTTTATTATATTTTGTAATTTTCTATGTTTATTCTTGTAACAAGTTTATATGTGAAATATATTTTTTGAAAAAACAAACATAAAACAATCAAATATTGAAACAACGCTTTGAACAAATTGGAACAAAAAATAACTTTTTTGGTGCTGGAAATAGTTAGTGTTATATGCTACCACTGACGGTTTACATATTTTAAATTTTAAATAAAATGTTTTTTATAAGGACTGCAGTCTTCAATAAATTGTTTTAAAATTATAATCCACAGTCCATTAAACTCTTCACTTAATTATTTGAAGAGGGTGTAAATTTATTAAAAGTATATCTTTAATCAAATATTAGTTTAATGACGTAAATACATCAATCTCATATAATGAGAACATATAAAACCAATTTACAAAGATCTTTTTACTTTTTCCTCATTTATATCGTAGGTATATAGGAAAGGATTGTTGACTAGGCGACAAGTACTAAGACGAAGAGCAAAGGTTACATAAACTCTTTTCTGTTAGTAGAAAAGTTGTATTAGACGTGTTGTAGTATAAATTTAACAAATTTTATATTCTGAGGACAAGCAAAGCAAATCCGAGGTAGGGAGGATGAGCGTAGCGAATCGGAGGTTATGAGGAAAGGTCCGAGGTACCCTGCACCCGATTTTGTCTTGTCTTCTTGCCTCTTATAAAGCTCCTCAAATTTAACTTTGTAATGATGTTTTTATATTTAATATTTTTTTTTATTATTTGGGTCAATATCAAGATATATGAAGAAAAGAAAATACATCATTCATTCGACTGTGGCGTTGCATACTTTATAGCTCAGAGCCTCAAATTCTTGTTTTACAATGTTGGCAGGAGTATAATGATGTAGGTGTGGAAATACTATGCGAGAAATTGTGTCTTCCTTTTATTGATATGTGTTTAATATCATGTTATCTGAGCGTAATATGTTAACAATTATATGGTAATCAACTGATAATTCACAATACGAGCCTACATCAGACGATCGAGCCTTGCATGAAAGGCTCGAGAAGTTTATGTTGCGTATAATATTTTCAAATTGGTTTTAAATAAATTAATGTCTGCAACATCTTCTACAAATATTGCAATGGTTTTGGTGTTAAGGCATGTTTAGTATCATGTGAATCGTTTAAGTTAGCGATAGCTCCAAATTGATTATTTGTCTCTACTGACAAGTGTACGTATATATATATATATATATATATATATATATATATATATATATATATATATATATATATATATATATATATATAGTATACAGGGAAAAATATGAGGAATAATTAATTTAATATGGCAGAGAAAACAAGAGCTGATGATTTCTTCTATTTAAGAAATAATTATGTTATAAAATTTTAAGCTTGGTAGCTTCAACCTGCCGAGAGGTCATTATCAGTGCTGTTCAATTAGTTATTATTTTAATTAAAGCACTGATTATAAACGTTTGCTTGGTTGAAAGTGTTTTAATAATTAAATATTTTTTTGGAGAGAACTCATTATACAGAACTCTTTTAAGTTCTGTATAATGAACTCCCTAGTCATCATTGTCATGCTAATGTTTTAAAATGTTTATTTTTAGGTATAAAGAAGTGGCGGGAAGTAATGTGGATAGTCAGCATGTGTATGCATGTCTCTGGTCCACTCAGAGTTGGGTTCCTGTTTAGCGTGTTTATAGAAGTGCTGCCAAGCTTTATCACCTAATAAGGGACTAATGTAATTCATCACTTTGGAGCAAGAGAGTTAACATACAACTTGTAAGGTCCTAAAGAAAACTATATTATAATTCAATTTGAAGCTGATTGAAAAGTAACTGAAGGGAGCTATCTGATTGGTACCTTTGAAGGTAAAGTCAGTTAACAAGTGACTGAAAGGAGCAATCTGATTGGTCACTTTGAAGGAGTGACTGAAAGGAGCTATCTTGGTCACTTTGAAGGTAAATTCAGTTAATAAGGAACTGAAAGGAGCTGCTTTGTGATTCGTCATGTTGAAGGTACATTCATTTGATAAGTAACTGAAGGGAGCTTTGTGATTCGTCACTGTACATTCTAAGTAACTGAAGGGAGTGATTGGTCACATTGATGGTACATCATGATATTGAATGATTGGTCACATGATGGTACATCAGTTGATAAGTAACTGAAGGGAGCTTTATGATTGGTCACATTGATGGTACATTCAGTAAGTAACTGAAGGGAGCTTTATGATTGGTCACATTGATGGTACATTCAGTTGATATTAACTGAAGGGAGCTTTATGATTGGTCACATTGATGGTACATTCAGTTGATAAGTAACTGAAGGGAGCTTTATGATTGATTGATGGTACATTCAACTAATTGGTCACATTGATGAGTGATATTAACTGAAGGGAGCTTTGATTGGTCACATTGATGGTACATTCAGTTAAGTAACTGAAGGGAGCTTTATGATTGGTCACATTGATGGTACATTCAGTTGATAAGTAACTGAAGGGAGCTTTATGATTGGTCACATTGATGGTACATTCAGTTGATAAGTAACTGAAGGGAGCTTTATGATTGGTCACATTGATGGTACATTCAGTTGTTAAGTAACTGAAGGGAGCTTTGATTGGTCACATTGATAGTACATTCAGTTGATAAGTAACTGAAGGGAGCTTGTGATTGGTCACATTGATGTACATTCAGTTGATAAGTAACTAAAGGGAGCTTTATGATTGGTTACATTGATAGTACATTCAGTTGATATGAAACTGAAGGGAGCTTTGTGATTCGTAACTTTAGTGAAACAGTCGACATTCAGCTTAAAACTGTTATAAAGAAAACAATATTATAATTCAATATGGAGCCACATTCAGTTGATAAGGAACTGAAGAAAGCTATGTGATTGGTCAATTTTGATACTGTTATCAGTATCATTGTAGTTATAAGGTTGTCCTGTCAATTGCGACCTTCAATTTATTTATTTATTAGTTATTTATTTATTATACGGTATTTCATACTGGTGATATTAATTTGGGTTATGTATTTTCAAAAAATAATAATAAATAAAAAAAATAGCATAGCAGGGATTCTCAATAAGTGTATTGATTAGTGTTTGGCTGTGCATGGATTTTTGTGTCCTTTCTAACTTTTAAACTTATTTTAAAAAAAGTTAATTTTTATTATAATTATTTATTTAAAGTTTATTTTATTTAGAATAGTATTTTTTTTTAAAGAAAAATGAAGTCATAAAATACTCAAAGCTACTTTAATTATTTATTTACACTTTTTTGTTAAAATTAATTTAAAAAGCACTGATCTAATTTTTACTTTTCTCATTTATACTGTAGGTATATAGGAAAAGTATTGTTTTGCAAAAAAATTTGAAACTGGCCAATGCTGCAAGGTGTGAATTATGGAACCTTTGAAGGGGCCAAGGGCTGAAGGCCTCTTATCATTATTTGAATTTTAGTCAAAACTAGATCTATTTATATAGTAACAAAGACTATACCGACTTTGGCCAAAAGATACTAGGCCAGTTTTACTTTTTTCTCTTATTTTTATTAACTCTTGTTACGATCTAATTAATGTAATAAATGATATTAATTTTTTATGATATAAATAAATGTGATAAATGTTTTTTGATTGTTCTGTATAGATTGTATAAATTTAAAATAAAATTAATTGGCATTTTTTTAAATATTATTATTTTAATTTGTGTAAAAATAATAATTATCTTTAGATTTAAAAAGAATGTGTTTATAGTGATGAAGGTTGTCTACTTACACCAGTTCTTACATATATTCTATAGACTTTAAAGACTCTTACACCTAATTTGGTGTGATTTTAATCAAGATTGTGTCTATATTTGGCAAATATTCTACAGAACAATATGTACACCAAATTTATTGTGATTTTAATGAAGATTGTGTCTATATTTGGCAAATATTGTACAGAAAAATATGTACACCAAATTTAGTGTGATTTTAATGAAGATTGTGTCTATATTTGTTGAATAAAACCCTTAAAATAATTATGAAATTAATTAACAATGAAAATTCATGGTTCAATGTATATAATTTTCAATGATTTTTTTGTATAATTTTTAAGAAGATTTATAATTGATATATTTTATGAATTAACTAATTTTTTTAACTTTCATTCTGACACATTATTTATTTTCCTTATATTCGAGTTTCGTGTAAGAATGTTATTTATTTTACTCTTGAACCCAATGTTAAAATTTAAACTATAAAAAAAAAAACATATTTCCAAATTAGTCATTCGTAACTAGTCATATTTTGTATTTTTTATAACTTTGTATTCCATCCATTATTTTTAACCTGTTTTTATTATCAGACTGATTATTATTTTTCATTTAATGATAAAACCTTTCCTCGCCTTCTAAAATTATTATTTTTTACTAATTTTATTAAAATATTCATTTTAATTAACGCATAAGTTAGTTTGGTTATTTTTTAAGCTTTCGTTCACATTGATACATCTTTTATTTCTTTAAATTTATTTTGTAACTTTAATTTTAACAGACACATCATTTAATAGCGAATTTTGATCATTGACTGATACTTTCGAGACTTTTTGGATGACAAATGTGGAGGAGAGGGGGTGAGGAGGGGCATTCTTCTTAGTCTCCTAATTCCAAATATATATACCTATTGCTTTTCTTATACAGATTGGAACACTTCAGATGAGCCAATCATTAAATCTAAAAAAAAAATATACTATATGGTCTTTACCCCTAGTAAGTCTTGGTGAGTTCAAATTTACTATATTTTTAGTGAAATTTCAAAGAAAAATGATCTTATGAGATCATGGAGAAAAAGGGGGATGAGATGTATTTAGTTGGAGAGGGGGGGATAAGATGCATTTTTTTGGAAGGGGGGGACTTACTGATCAAGAACATATAAATATGTTTAAGGTTTATACAGGGTGTTTCATATTAAGTGCCCACCAAAAAAGGAGGTAATAGTACTCCTCAAGGGGAACAAAATTGTCCTATAATAAACCCCGGTCTCCAAACTTTTCCCTACAAGGTCAAATTTAATATTATTAAAAATCATTTGACCTTGCATCAAAAAATTGTAATATCTCTTAAACTGTTAAGCTAGAAAGATGAGATTGGTCTCATTGGATAGTTGAGTAATTTACCTAAAATTTATTTTGTTGATTAGCTATGTCCTAAATTGACATAGGTTAATTTATTTTATTGATTAGCTATGTCCTAAATTGACATAGTTAATTTATTTTATTGATTAGCTATGTCCTAAATTGACATAGTTAATTTATTTAAATTAACTATGTCAAATATTTTGGAAATACTACCCTAAAATTGAATTTTTGGAATTTTTATGGTAGAGCATTAGAGGAGGTAAAATATGAGCAAAAGTTTAGCCAAGAAAGAAAAACTTCTCTTACCATTGCCCTTTAAGAAAATTTAAATACTTTTATACATTCAATAGTCAAAAATGCAAGCTATTGTTGCTAGAAGTTAAAAAAACTGATAATATTTGTTGTAGTATAAAAATAAAAATAATGTGTTATTTAACAAAATATTTTTTTTGATCGTGAACAGATAATGAAATTTTTAAACTCTAGGGGGTAAAATAAACATATTTCATTATTTTTCTCTATAACCACCTTTTCCTCCGTTTTTATAGATTTTTAATTATTTTGTGTACCATTTATTACTTTTAATTATTATTATATTTATTATTCGGTTATTATTACCAATTAACAATGTAGAGGTTTGCTAAAAATGCCAAAAATTATCAGTTTTTTTAACTTCTAGCAACAATAGCTAACTTTTTATGATACAAACTATGAACTAAATTTTCGTGATAAAATGAAGCTTGGTACAAAATTGACCCTGTTAATGTCTGAACCCTATTGTTTATGAAATATGTGGCGTCATTAACCCACAATAACGACTCTGAAAAAAAAGTTCAAAAAATTGTCTGATCGTGGTGAAATTTTATACACATAGTATATGTGTATAAAACTTCAACTTGTAATATGTGTTGTTAATACGTGTATGAAGTTTACAATTTATTATCAGCATTAGATCTGGTTTTATTGATTGATGTATATAACATATTGTGTTTTTTAACTAATACATTTGAAAATTCACTTATATCATGGCAGTATGCAACTTATATAAATTAGTTATATGACGAACTGATATAAGACTACAACCATGTAGCTGTGAAGCATACAATTGGAGGCACAGGGGTGCAAAGCGGCCTGTGCCTTGGCGTTGATGCAGAGTGGCGGCCAAACTGAATTTTATAAATAGAAAGTTATATTTGAGAGTTTTCTTTGACATTATTATAAGAACATAGTTGAACTAAATCACACAACAATTTGCCTTAAATGAACAAATTTAAAATAAGTAATTGTTGTCAAATCCTTCATGTAGTTACATGTAGTTAAATGTTCCAGCATTGTTGGAAAATGAAAACCTTATTATAGCCCTAATTACCAGTCAGTGCTGCCAACTTAAAGAATTTAGTACAGCTGTCTATTGTTAAATAAAGTTGTATTTGGTTACAACTTGTAAATTGTATAACACTTTCGGCAGCTTTGAAAAATTAACTTTGATCATGCTGTATCATAGACTGTTACATTAAATTCTAAGAAATCAGACACAAATATCACCAAATTCTGGTAATTGTTTAGACTTTTGTTAAATATAATCATTTCTCTCCGAGCTAATGTTGGGAATATATCCAAAGTAAGCTTTGGTTAAAAATATGTTATTGGCTACATATTTCCTTAAATATAATACAATTTTCCGAGCAATCAATATTATAGTGTACTGAAATTTGTCTTTTTCAAGTTACCTAAAGTGGTTACAAAATTATCATATTTGGGTAATAGTTACAATAAAAAAAATTGGTAAATTTGAACTTGCGTGGGTCATTTTACCGATGGTTGAGACCATATTTTTACTTTAAGGTTAAAATATTTTTGCATCTGAAATATTCTACTTAACATCGTAATGGATTAAAATTCAACATATTTTTAACTTTTCTTGTGATATTTTTTGGTTGTATTAATTTATTTAACTTGATTATTTTGTAATTTTTCTCTTTGACTGTGCTGTTATATAAACATTAACTAATGATTATACTTCAGTTCTTGTTCAGATGGTTACTCCCCGATTGACTTCTTATGGAGTTTATACAAATAAATTATTACGATTCAAAATTAATAAGGAGTTCATTATACCCAGAGAAATAAAAAAGAAAGTCTCTCCACTGATGCAATATTTATTTAGAATAAAGCATATCCAGCTTTCAACAAATTAGAGGTCATCATCAGTGCAGGTGATATATTAGAAAGCTAGGTTTTCAAGTCTCTTACTGTTAATAGTAAGAAAATACTCAAAAACCTAGTTTCCTAACATGACACAAAGTACGGAGTCTTATAACAGTCCATAGTAAGAAAATACTCAAAAACCTAGCTTCGTACCATCTCGCAAAGTATGGTACTCAACATGAAATAAAACGTCTTAGCTCTTACTTCCATCAGGCTTCAAATCCACACTCACCTACAAAGATCCCTTTCCTCACTAGTTACGTAGTGTGTTAAGTCAAAATAGACTTTAATGTATTAAGTAAATAAAGTTTAACTGCTGTTAAACCTTTTTAGGTGTTAGTAACCTGTAATGATTACTTGTTAATGATGTACTTGTAATGATTACGTGTTAAATGTTAATGTAAGATCTTTTTACGTCCCACAAATAAAATTTATTTCATCTCCAGATAGAATATTATATGAAGCTTATTGTTTTAAAGGAATAGAGAATTTCCCACTGTTCACTCAGGGGGAAAAAGTTACTTTTTCTCCCTTGGGAGTGAAAAGTGTTTGGTGTATTTCTTCATTTTTTTGGAGTGGTATCCTCTAAATGTATAAAGAGGACTAATCAATTTTTTATCACTTCCTCCAGGGTAGACCTCCCAAAATTTATAAGGGGATCGACCAAAAAAATTGATAATTGGCTCAAAATCAATTTCAGGCCAATATAATTGTTTGAACCAATAAAAAATATTTTTGTTTTGGGCGTCTAAATTTATGAGGGGTTGTCTGACCTTACAACAATTTTAAATAAAATACAACAAAACATAAATAACTATTTTAAGTCATATTGCAAGTATATTATGGTGTTTTAATTGAAAAATGTTCAAAAGTTCCGGTTATGACGTTATTTTAGTTATCTGAGAACACTTCAAAAATGAATTAAAATTACGAAATAAATTTATGATAGAATATTGTTATTAATAAGATCAGAATTAATATTACTTTCAATTAACAATATTAAATTGATAATCTAAGTCATATATATACAAGTACCTCATTGAATAAACCATAGGGGAGTGACCATCTAGTAAAGTGATACTTTAAGAGAGAGTTAAAAATGTTGCTTATTAACATCAAAAGATGATTAGACAAGAGTGACCTTTTAAAATCTTCATGGGTAGAAGGTTATGCTCTATTTAATCGAAAGTCTATATTTGGGATAACAATTCCCAACCACCTTTCTTTTTTCGAGGGGAATCTACTAATCAAATGTTTTTATCGTTAAAAAAATGTATAGTGCTATTTTTTTCTCTCTATATTATATTTCTTAATGTAATTTGTATTTAATCATAGTACTGTACATGTTATGTGCTGGCACATCATTCGGAGTTTTCTTTTGTATAAAATTTTTATCATTAATATTGTTAATAAACTCAATACACATATTAATGCATTATGTTTTTAGTTTTATTTTTTGTTATTTTAATACTGTTATATATTAAAAAAACATATAATAATATGTTTTTTAGTTTTATTTTTTGTTATTTTAATATTGTTATATTGTAAAAACATATAATAATATGTTTTAGGTACATATATAATAATATGTTTTTACTTTATATTTTTTGTTATTTTAATACTGTTATATTATATTACATATTATAAAAACATATAATAATATGTTTTTAGTTGATTAATTTTTATGGTAAGTAGAGACTAGAGTTCCTGTACAAGAAAATGTTGAACGATTGGACCCTTGCTTTCAAACGACCTATAAAATGGGCCAGTAATTTTTGAGCACCTGGTCGTCGTCACTCTGATATACATGCACTCTAGTAGAAACTAACATTTAACACATTAGGGGTGCAGCATAAAATTGTGTTAGGCAACATAGAAATGTCAAAGGATTGAAGAAACCCCATCCCCACTTTTTTTATTAATCAAGGTTTTTACAGTAAAATAAAAAAAAAAACAAAGTCAAGATATTTTACTAATATTTTTTATATCACAGTATAAAAATAAACAAACAATTTACATATAGGGAACACAATATAATTTAGCGAGCATGTTTTGCAAAACTCGGTAGTATCAAATATATAACAAGTAGATAAATGGTTTAAGCAGCAATAATACGGAATAATTTTAACAAGACTAACCTGCTGCTTCATAGAGAGAGGTTTTGGGTTCCTGCCTTGAAACCACCTAATTTTTTATAATGGATTTATAAAAGATTATATGAAAAAATCCTTCAACCTTCATATGTGTCTAATTCTTTTGAACTAAATTTATAAACAACCCACTTAACTAATATAGTTATAAATATATGTAACATTTACCCTCAATGATGACGAAGCAAAAAATTCATTAATAGCCTAAAAATTAAAAACTTATTGAATTGATATAATTCTGTATGTATATAAAATACATTGTAAACTATTAACATGAGCATTAGTTCTGATTTTATGGATTGACATACATAATTTTTACTGTTAATAATATGTTTTACTATTATATTTGGGAGGTCATACAATATGCCACAGTATTATGGCAATATGCCACTTAAAAAACTAAGAAAAAAACTGCCACAAAATAACAAAAATCTGGCAAAGTGATTCCTCAGTGCTGGTGCTGCTGGTTTCTAGTTTTATTAATTTTATTTATATTTTTTTGTAATTTTATTCTCTAAAATCAATTATGTATTTAAAGCCAGCAAAACCCTGAGGTTTAGTCATAGCTTCCAACGCAGACTTGTAGTTGTCTATTTTAACCAGAGAGTGAGCAGGGGCTTTAAGTTCTCCCTTCTTCATGAGGTTGATCAGCTGACTCAGCATTTCTTTCCTCTCAGGGCTGTCTCTATTCTCCTTGGTCCACCTCGTCATCCAGAACCCTCGAAGTACGATATCCTGACAAAGGTAAACAATAATTCAAATGCAAACAAACTCAAAAACAAGCTAAGAAAGTGACATTTTACAGCAGTGAAAATTTGTTTATTCAAGAGCGATAAAAATGAATTAATCATTTTGCAGCAATAAAACACTTTATTTACATGCTGCTGTTTTAGCACTATAAATTATAAAACTCTATAAATTAAAACGAAGAATAATATGACCTTTTTTGCTGCTTGAGTTCGTAATTAGCTCTGAGTTTTTTACTAATGCCCCTAATTAGTGAACTACTTGTACACAAGTGTTTGAACAATTGACTCTCCTCTCCCTCAATTTAAACGCCTTAAGTAAAAAACTTTCTATTAAAAATTTAAAGATATTGGTGCATTTAAATAGTCCAAGAGCCAGACCTGACAAAATGTGACTCGTTTTGTACTACTTCAAACCAAATTTGTCTGAAAATACACCTTAAATTATGAAGGAAAATCATAGTCTGCCTATCAAGAGTGGAGCTCTTCATATGACTGCAATTGCTCAAAATTTTATAAAATCGCACAAATTTTAGTTTTCTTGTTATGAGTGGTTCCCTGAAGGTCATGTGCAAACATGAAAAGAACATTTTTTAAAGCTAATAAAAAATTTACTTTAAAACCAGTCTTTAATAATCAAAATTGGATGACCACAACTAAAGTTATGGCTCTTTGAAAAACACCAAAAAAAAAATGGTAAATTTATGCTGTCAGCGAATTTATTTGAAAACATGTTGGCTTTTTGTGCATATTTTTGGCCATTTAAAAAATGTCATAACTTTAGTTGTAGTTATTCGATTTTGATGAAAAACACTGGTTATATAGAATATTTTATCAGATTTAAAAAATGTTCTCCTCATGTTTTGCACATGACCTACTGGAAACCACTTATTGCAAAAAAAAAAACTGGAATTTGTGCCATTTTCTAATATTTTGAGCGAGCGCATTCATATGAAAGGCTCCACTCAGGATAGGGAGACTATGGGTTTCTTTCAAAATTTAAGGTATATTATCAGAAAAATTTGGTTTGAAGTAGTACAAAACGAGTCACATTTTTTGGCTCTTGGACTAGAATGCTTAGTCTTACCCTGAAGATAAAAGCTGTTGTAGGAATAGTAACAGGTTCTTTAGACATGCCTCCATATGTTACTAAAACTCCTCCTTGAGCAAGATGTCTTGAAACTTCCGTACAATTCTTTCCTCCTATACAGTTCAATCCTAGCGTAGGAGCTTTTACTCTACCGCTCTTAAACATATCTGTTGTTCTGAAAAATATAGCATGCAGTATTAATTAGTGCGCAATGTAATACAGCTTTGTTAAAAAAATATATTCTCAGATAAAATGTAAAAGTCCTAGAGTCGACATAAAATAATTTGACTCATTTTGTACTCTTTCAAATTATCTGTTTTTTATTAATAGGAATATTATATACAGTATGAGGATTGGGTTGTGCATACGTGTAAATTACAAAAAAAAATCAACAAAAAGTTACTGTTCATGAAAATTGTTGCTTGTTTATCACAATAAAAAATAATAAAATGTTGCATTTATCACAATAAAAAAATTGTACCATCACCCTTGTACCCAAAAAGTTCACTTTGTCATAAAATGACTCAGAGAGAACTAGTGTAATATTAACAATTCAACAATGTAACTCTTTGTAAAGATTTCCCCTTTTTCAGAGTACTGAAATTTTTGATTAAGATAACCATAGTGAATAATTTCTCCCTTGCAAAACCCCTAAAAAGGGGTTGTGTCAAAAAATGATTTTTTTTTGTCCATGGACATACTGTATACATCTATAAGTTTTAATACTTAACAATAACATTACTCTGTAATATTGTAATACAAATTTTGGGGTTTTAACAATAAAATGTACATCAATTACCTAAGTTCTTGCTCAGTTAGAACATGATGAGCTCCTATAGACTGTAGATAAGATTTAAGTTGGTCAATATCAGGTCTGTCCCTGACTATGTTAACAGTCGTAATGCCCAAAGCTTTGCATATCTGAATAACATTCTGTCCGGCTGCACTGTTGCCTCCGTTCTGTATGACAGTATCTCCGGGAGAAAGCTTAACAAAGTCATGCAGCATTCTCCAGGCTGTTGATACGTTGGAGCTGATACCTGTCACTTCTATCAGAGGTGCATCGCTTGGGATCTGCAAATGCCAATAAAAACATATGGCTAGTGCTGAAATAAAAACATAGTCAATATGATAGTCATTTGAAGGAATACATTTGTGACAAATTTGATATACTTGTAAGATTTGGGGTTATGGAGAGGGGAGATGGCTTTCTGAAAGAAGGTATACACACACAGATATATATATATATATATATATATATATATATATATATATATATATATATATATATATATATATATATATATATATATATATATATACACATTTTACACATTTTATGTTTCTGGCTCAAGATGATCCAAAAGGTTTGAAGTAAAGAATTCATTTGAAAATATTGTATAATTGAATCCTTTTTTTCCAGATCATTATAGAATTCTGCAACAAAAAATGTTAGTCTAGTAAATAACCTTTCGAAACAATAAAATATGTATTAATTTATGGAAGATGTATGTTTGGTTTGTACTTTCACTTAAGATAACCAGATTTCCTTCAACACATCTTGGGCAAATTTTCTCATTTGTGATTACATGTTTCGGATTATTTATTTGTAATAAAATGAGAGATACCTTGACTAGCTGCGACTGAGGGACAGTGGCGTGAGTCCTCCAAGTTCCAAACGCATCTATATTAGGTATAACATGGTCTCCGACACTGAGATCAGTTACTTTGTCCCCTATTTCCTGAATTACACCAACTCCTTCAAACCCAGGACTACATCCTGATGCAGGTTTGATAGGATATGTACCCTGCACTGAGTTCATATCGGCTGGGTTCATGCTAGCTACCAGCATCTTCACAAGTACCTTCAAACAGAAATCATTCAAATATTTAAGTTTTTATAAATTAAAAAATAAAATGCAAATTTACAGAATTTGCCCTCCTTCCCAGTTATATCTGAAATCTAAGGTAACATAGATTTACATTTTTAAATAAATTAAAGGGGTAAGCAACTTGGAATATCAAATTTATCTAATATTTTACTGAAAAATGCAGTAAAATTTAGGCCTTTAATTTTTTATTAAGAGCCATATAATAATGAAATGTACTTGTATATTGTCTATATAGGAAAATACACGTGTCTATTGTTTTTTGTAGCTCCCTGTGCTGTACAAAAATATGATTTCTCCACAGCACAATGGCAAATTACAGAGAAAACAATGAAACATTCATTTATTCACAGAGAAATCAGTGTATAGAGAAGCACTTGGTTGATAAACTATTTTTGTGGGGTAGTAGAATAAGATTTTTTATAGTAGAGTCAAAGAAATAGCATAAATTCAAATTAAAAAACTTTATTTCTTATTAAAAAACTACAGGTTTCCCAAAAAAAAAAAATGTTTTTTTTTTAAATTATATTGGAAATTTATTTATAATTTATTAGGAGAGACGGGAACCAGTCGTTGGATCAATTAACTATTTTTAGTACACACTTTTAGGTACTACACTGAACGTTTCCTACAGCAGAATCTAAGATATAGTCTAGCAGGAATATAGAAGAAACAAGAACCACTTGTTTGGTCAATGAATTAACTATCTACAGTGAAGAGGCACTCCACTGACATTATCCAATAACAAAGTGTAGGAACAACCTAACAGGATTTTAGAAGAGATGTGAAGGAAACATTATATAATCAATAAATCACTTATGCATACCTGATCACCAGAAGGTTTTTTAATAATATCGTCTTCAAGCTTGACAACTTTAACTGGATCTCCATACTCGTACACAACTAGTTTCTTGGCTGAAGACATAAGTCTGACTATTCCTCTACTTGCATTCACGGATAGACTAATTACCGGCTTCAACATACTTATACTGATCGATAAACACTTCAAACCAACTAAAATCGATAAAAAAACACTTCAACTTCTCATTAAATATTAAAATAAACACAAGGACAATTAATAAACAAAATTAATGATAACAAATATTGATAAAAATGGTAATGAAGGATTTAATATTTTGTTCCTATTAACAGCCATGGCTGTAAATGCTTTTAGTTATAGCTTTGTTAACGCGAAACTTTATGTCTTCAGTCAGAAGTCGAAGATCTTATTACAATATTTTTTTATTTCACGGTTACAAAATGAAATTAAAATAGATATTAATATATTTTTAATATATAAACATTTGAGTAAAATTGCAATGAAAAACAGTTTTCGACTTTTCTATCTTTTCAATATTGTAAGTGTAGCTCTTAAGTATAGTTTCGTTAGTAAAACGTTATTTTCTCTCATCTAAATTTTACTGTTATCAAAATTGCGTGAAATTAGTTATTATTAAATTATAATTTTTTTCTCTAAAGTTTAAAGAGTGTTTAATGTTAAATAATTATGTGTATAAAGTAGATACTTTGTTTGTACAATTTTAACAATGTGTTGGTAACTTATTTTTTTGCTTTTGATGCTACAATTTGCTGAGACTTGAGTAGTATTATCTTTTTGTTACTTCGTCTTCCAGTTGATATTACAATCTAAATATGTCTTTAACATGTTTGCTTTCTAAGCGAAACTTAATAAATACTATTAGTTTTGTAGGCAGGTAAGTTCAGATTTCTTGTATGTTTGTTAATTGTTACCTCTTTTACATACAAAAACCTACATTGTATGTCTGAAGCGACGTAGAAATTCATACAGTAGGGGTGGGGGCGTGGAGCACAGTGATCCAACTCCTCCGAAATAAGCTGTTTTAGATGGGCCTGCTTAAAGTTCCCCGTTTCTCCACTGGAGACAGGTCATTTCACCTTGTACGGCATATATAAAATAATTAGTTCTTTATTTTCAGGATTTAAATTATTTAAAAGGATCTTTAATAATGTTAAAGATCTTATTAATTATTTCAAATGTATAATTTTTGTAAAATGTTATAAAAATATAAACGCTGTGTTATATTTAACTAGACCTGATATCATGATAACCATGATGTCCAGAAATGGAAATTATATTGCTTTTTTATTTGTTCTTTTAATGGATAAAATGCTAAAGTTATCTTATTTTCTAAACAAATAATCTTATAAACAATTAAAAATGTTCAGCAAATTTGTCTTGTTTACTTTCTAGTTTATAGACGTCTCAATTTAAAACTCATAACAATATTGATAACAGTTGTTCATGGTGAAAACTAGAGCTCGGTGCGGTATTTGATGCAACTACCGCGTACTGCAGGACCACGTCAGACCAGGGAGTTGGACCACTGTGTATCACAATTTGTAGTCCGCAATCCTGTCTATTCCTGTATGACTATAGAAATTCTTAATATTTAATATAATTATGTTTCCAGATGCACTCATAGTAGAAATATTAGTACTTGCACAGTCCGACAGAGTGCCTATGACAGTGATGGTAAGACGACAGCTACAGTTTTAAATCAAGAAATAGGCTCTAATATTATGATTGATTCCTATACTATTGTAAGTACCTTATTATTGGCATTATGTTTCCCCATCTCATGGCTGAACTAGTATAGTTTCAATTTCATGGAAAGACCTGGTGGTTATCTGAACTATACTACTAGCTTTATAACTTTCGGCATGAAAAACTGCTGTTTTAATAGAAACAGCAGGTGCCCAACTTCGAAAAGAAAAAAGTACTTACAGGTACTTGGGTGACGTCTCAGGATGACCCTAGTACAACCCACATTTCAAATCACGTTTTCTAATCCATTTGAAAATCCTTTCACTTGTGCTCTGAACTTTATTTAATTTGTGTAAAGTTTTCTCATGACTTTTTGATTCCCTTATTGCTATTCCTGTATATTGTGTTGTGCTTAACAACAAAACATGGGCTACTTTATGCATATAACACACTAATTAATTGATTTCAAAGTTAATGCTTATTACACAAGAAATTAACAAATCATTGCAATAATTATATTTCAATTATATTGGACATTGTTGTGTTAAAAACAATATGAGTAAATAAAAGGTCTTTCCATGAAACCTTTATTATTTTCTTTTACAAAGGAATCAAAATATAAAAATAGGTAAAAGCAAGAATAGAAAATAAAAAGGGCATGGGCTCAGTTTTTAAACTGATTTTTCGCCTGACCCTTGTATATAATACAATCACGATATATAAAATAAGCCGCTGCCATTATTATGTATATAATATGTTATCAGTATCTTGCACATTCAATTATTGCGGGTCTTTTGTTTTTACCATTATTTTTTAATCAATTTTTCTGTGTAGAAGTCAAATTAATAATAATATAATTCAGATTGAGAATGCAAAATGCTATGAAATGACAATAATAAAAGAAAAATTGACATTAAAAAAATCTGATAAATATGATAAAAATCTAGTTAAAACATATTTTGCTTTGAATAGAAGAGATAAGATTAGAAACAAATGTGATCGCAAGTGCCATGGGGTCGGTAAAATAACCTGACTCATCCCCCTTGCAGCAGTTATTGCCAATAACTTACAGTGTAAACATTAAGTACCTTATAAATTTCACCTACTACTTCTTTATGTTTACTCTATCAGACAATATGTCGTATGTCAAAAGACAGTTAAATTATTAAAATTTATTGGCCTTCAAAGCTTAATAATTTCAAAATCAATATTTTTAAAATGTCAATGAATAGCAAAATAAATTGTTTGAAGTTTGATTGACCACCTATATTTGTTCATTTGAATAAAATTTCAACTAGATTGGTGAAATCATCGATTTTTAATGAATTTTAAAATGTTTGATGACTCAGCAAGTAGGTTATTGTGGTCAGAAAAATTATTAATTTGGGCTGCTCAACTAGGCCTTAAGTTTTATTTTTGTGCTATGTGTCAACTCTCAAGCATAAACACAGTAAGAGTGCATGTTTATGTGTTGTGCATGTGTGTCACAAAAACATTCAGACCGACAGCACAATGAAAACCACTTAAAATGCTATAATAGTGCCTCAAATAGATAATTATGATGAAACCTTGATTTCGGATTTCTAGTATGAACCAAATACTTTTCCTTGTACCTAAGGAAAAGAGCAAGTAGGCGAGGAAAAGTAAAAATAATATCTTATAATATCTTCAAGGCTTTACTAAAACTATCAAATTGGCTATGCCCTAGTTGTATTGTATATAACTAAAAATTTATGATGCAGCTGCTGCTAATAAATTCAATATACATGTGTTAATATGTTGGGTAGAATGGGTTCAGGCTGAACAACGGAGTATACATATATGGCCCTGTGGCTGTCTTCCCTAAGTCAGTGCTGGGTTGGAATGTCAAGGACGATCATGACATCACCCAGGAGTCTCTCACCCTATTCACTCTTTTGGAACCTAAACTAGGTAATTTTTACTTGGTACTTTTAATCAGTTGACAGCTTGGGAAAATATGGTTGAGGAACCAATGAGGTCGGCCTGATATGGTTTTGAGGGTGTGGGTTAACATCCAGAAATAACCTCATTGGCATCCTCGCATTATTATGGTTCTTGTACATTTTTTTAAAATTGAATTTGAAATTTAGTACAAGTGTTTACCTTTATGTAATAAATTAGTACACTAAGTTTCGTTTCAATACAACCAGTATATCCATGATCCAAGCAGCATTGAGTGTGGTCAGTGCTGTATGGGTGACCACTGAGAATTAAACGGATGCATTTTCTGTCTTCGGACTTGTTTTGCTTGTCCTCAACAGAAATTACTAACATTTTGGCTCCCGAGTCTCTTTCAAGCCTCAGAGCCTTAGATATATAGCTTATTCATAAACTTTGTTGTATTTGGTAATTATTGTACATGTTTTTAGTTTGTTGATAATCAAAGTATGCTAAATTCTTTTAATATCTTTACTGCTTGCTAGAACTGATGATCTGTTAAGATTGATATCTGGCCATGTAAAATTTAAATCATTAATGGAAATAGTTTGTTCGTTAAGGACTGAGATATGTTGAGTTTAAAAGATGGCTGTGTCAAATATAATTCATTAATGGAAATATTTTGTTAGTTAGGCACTGAGAAGATAAGATTTTATTTTTTTTTGTATGTTCATCGATCTAATTTATTTGTTTTGTTTAGATATCCTTGTGATAGGGTACGGAGGGAATAGATTTGATAGATCTAAACTAGAGCGAGAATTACTCTTAGTTAAGAAGAAGTTGAACATGAATATCGAGTTGCTCCCTACTGAGAGAGCAATTGCTACTTACAATTTTCTTGTCTCCGAGAGCAGGTATGAACTTTATTACTTTTCCTTATTTATACCATAGGTATATAGGAATAGTATTGTCTTTGCAAAAAAAATTGAAACCGAGATGTCACCGGAATTATCTGTTTCAGGTGTTTTTGAGACCTCCTGATTGGTTTAAACAGAGTTGTCTGTCTGTATGTGTGTCTGTTATCATTGTAGCTTTTAGTGTATTTATGCTAGAGAGTAGAAATATCAATCTATTGGTGTAGTTGTGCTATTCTGAAAAAAATTCTTTATGACTTCATTAACCTGCAATAATGACTCAGCAAAAAATGCATGAAACGCCGGAAAATGTTGCATTCAGATTGAGATTTGGCACACAATTGGCTATGTATAAGACTAACATACATTTATTAGTTCAATTTTTATCAGATGACTTGTGTAATTATAAATTTAACGGTTGGTATATTCTGAGGACTAGAGTAGCGAGTTTGAAGTAGGGAGGGTTAGCGTAGCGTATCTGATGTGATGAAGAAAAGTTCCGAGGTACCCCGTGCCCGATTTTTTTTATGATAACTGTAATAATGACAATTTAGTGTATATTCGGATTCACTTGGCACACGAATGGTTATCCATCCAAACTTCACTTGATGATGTTTAGATATACTGTTGTATATATAGTTGTATTCTAATGAAAATTATTATGCATATTTATTGCATTCTCGGGATACACTTGTTTTGAATTTCTACTCAGTTATCTGATTTATTTTTCATGTCTTTTGATAAAAGATAAACTAATGCTGATAATCAACATGAAAATTAAAACATTTGTTGATCTTGTATTTAACTAAAAGTGTGCCAAATTTTAGATTTATTTGATAATTCATCTGCCTTTTATGAATATTTGCTGAGTCGTGAATGATGGTTTATGAAAAGAAAAGAAAATTTTTTATATTAGATTCCTCAACTAGACCTAAAGCTTGTTTTTTCATACAAGTTTCAAATCTTTAGCATAATTACAGTGGAGAGCTATGATGATAACAGACACACATATACGCACTAGGTAACTTGGTAGAAACCACTCAGGAGGGTTTTAAAACATTGGAAAAACATAACTGTGTTAAAATAATAGTTTTTGGATTCTCTGTGCAAACACACTCTCTTTCCAACACTTGCAAACAACATTACTTTTTTTATACCTTCAGTATGAACATTGATAAGTAAAAACACTGAATCATGATGAAATTTTGTTTGCATGGGCTCAATGGTCCATAAGACTGCAATGGAAAATTGACAGAAAAAAATGTGCCACTTTTAATTTCATTATCAGCAGTATTTTAATAAATAACATGTTAAATTTTCTTTAAAAAATGTATAAATTAACTATTCGTGTTGAAAGTCTAAATTTCTGTTTTTTTTATTTTAGTACTCCATTTAATTGGATCTCATGTGTTAAGAAGCATAGAGTGTAATTAGTATTTAAATAGATGCCTGATGCGAAATTATCATGACTAAGATGTTTATTTTTCTGACGAGTTCGACTTTGTAAAGAAAAACTTATAAGTAATCTCGTATCTCCTCATATTCTTGGAATAATTTTAATATTGAATGACACTTATAAGGTTTTTTGTCAAACAATTGTCGAAGACAAAGTTCCTCAGAAGGAGACAAAATTTTGCACAGCTCATGAATACCTTGGAACCTGTTTGTAAAAAGTGTTACCCTACTTTTTTAGGGTCTCCTGAATCTACTAAGACAAGTTTTAGCTTAATCTGACTAAGCATTCAGCCGTAATAGTCGATAACAATGAGAAAAACAATTTTCTTAAGCTTATCTAAAAGATGACATAAAAGAGTCAAATGTTATGCTTTTTAGGGTGCTAAATAAAATAAAAGAGGTCCCAAAGCAATTAGGACCTACGCAGGGCACTCAAGGTGGTCATAAAGGAGCCACTTGACTCACTTGTTGATTTATTTTACAGATGGGTTGGTGCTGCTTTAATACCACCTAAAGTAGTAGATCTTACGGATGCTGATTATGGGGTGGTGCGGAGAAAATCTAGCTCTGCATCTGAACCCAATTCTCACAGGACTACTTAAAATTTAAACCAACGAGACTTCTTAAGGTGTTGCATAATCATTGTTTGAAGATTTTGCTGAGACAAGAATGTTTCTATTTATCAGGAGAGAATACTCTCTGAGGAAGATGCTATTATATGACTTGGCTCTGTATAGCTGAGCTTTAATTCCTAATATATTTTGCTTTAGGACATTTTCATAGAAAAATTGATGCTTAGTTTAAGGCAAGGCAGAATTTTTGAATTCTTAAGTTAACTTATAGATTATCTTGTTTTTTGCTCCTACTGGCAGTAGGAGCAATCTTCAATCTTTCTGGCAGTGAATGAGTGTTTCTTTGTGTAGGGAAAGAATGACTTAAGGAAAACTGTACAAATTTCTCAAAGTTGGCTGCTCTGTCCAATGATCAGGCTAGCTAAGTCCCCTTAGAATAATAAGATAGAAGGAGGGCTCCTGATAAAAGAGAAGATAGACTGGTGACTAGTTGTAACTTCTTTGGTTGTAACCAAAGAAGTTTAACTGGGGACCAGTTGTAACTTTGGTTGTAACTAGAGAACTTAAACTGGAATCTAGTTGTAACTCAAAACTAAGATTTTAGCATACTCAAATCCATTTTATACGCTTTCACAAAGTCTTGTTAAAACTATTTAACAATATTTCTCTTGTAAATTTGTGATGATTTTGTGTTAAATTTAACTTGTTTACAATTTACCGATAAATTGTTTTTCTTCAAAAAAATATAAACAAAAGTGTAATAGTTGTAGGAATTTTGATGAAAGTGTGTGAAGAAAGTTATTTAATCTACTCCTAGCATTATACTTTCTATGTACAGTCCATAGAGGAATATATACTATTCCACCCTTGTTGGTGGACTACCTCACCATTGTGGGTATAACGCAATCTTAATAATCTTCCAACAATGGTCCATAATTCCTATCTTGGATTATCTGTTCACTAAATTGTAAGTGTAAAGTGTTCTTACATCTCCAGGGAATTTTTAAAAAGCCCTAGAGACATAGGTTGATTCTAAAGTACCTATATAATCAAAGTAAAGTCAATGGAACTATTTTTATACTCTCCGCCATTTCGTTTTTGCAAAGAATGATAAGATGAGAAGAAATTAAGATGAATATTTACTTTGACACTTTGTTGGTTGAGTTTAGAAGCGTAACTATAGACCTGTATTGAGTTTAGAACCTTAACTATTCACGATTCAAAGTCCGTAGCAGCGCCACCGTCGCTGATAAGAAATTGATAACGAAAGGGTGATCGTTGTTAAAGGCCTTATGGGGATTTTCTGGTTTTTCTTATTTGTGGCGATTATTTCTTTAAATTTTTTATCAAATAAATTCACTTTTTGTAAAATGTTTGTTTAAATTATCCGTTTAGGTTTTATTATTTCTGGGTTAAATCGGACGAATCCAAGTCTATAGTGATAAGAGCCTGATTCTATATTTAAAATCCTGGAATTATCGAAATATTTATCTACGAAATATTTGCAATTTTTTTAGTACCGATGGTCGTTCTAATAATTTTCATCACATTTATCACAAATTAACTAACAATAAATAAATATAAGAAGAATTTTCAACAGCTCCCATGCTAATCCTATGATAAAAAATTTTTTTATCACCCTTTCGTTTTCCCGCCATTGATATTGCCAACCTTACAACTATCTCTTTGAATCGCGAATAGACCTGCTTTGAGTTTAGAAGCCTAACTATAGACCTGCATTGCGAGGGCCTCTAACTTTTGAGTACCCAAAAAAGTAGTGGATCAAAAAATCTTATACCATTATCATTAGTCTCTATCTGAGTTTACTATCATAATCACTTCTAAATGTGGTGTCATTTGAGGGCAATATAATCTATTTGATTATGTAACTGAGCCAGCATCTCAGCCAGAGTTTTACCACTCCTTTTATTCATAAATCAAATTTATAATTTAGCCCTATTAGAGCTCAGTGTTGACTCAACATCATAAGTTAATCAACATATCAACATCCTAGTTCATAAACATCAGTGTTCTCTGATTATTTATGTACTCAAGGTGGTCCTGTTGTAACTTGGTGAATTAAGCATCTAATTTGTTTTGGATAAATCTTTTGAATGTTGTGTACATGAAATAATGTAAATAAAAATACTTGTATGTTATTGTTTAATTTCATGAGTTGCATATGCGAGTGATGCATTTGCCCTGGTCCAAGGCCCCTCATGTTCATTAGGCCAGGACACTTAATGTTTCAATACAAAACACATAAAATTTTTAAGAAGACTTTTAAAATAATTTTAAGAAGAACTTTAAAGAAAAATGGAAGTGAATTTCAATAGTTTTTCGTTAGTTGCACTTCTTAGTGTATAGAATTCCATCTTAAATTACTAGATAAAAGTTGGCTATAATTCTATGTGTTACATTAAAGCCTACTTTTATCTAGCAATTTAAGAAGTAAATTTTGGAGAACCATGATAAAATATAGGCTACAACTTTTTACAACTTCATCAAGAGGTTTCTACCAATTTTATAGCCTACCTGGTCTGTTTGTTATGTTCTCATAATTTTATTTATCAAATATTTATTAAATATGTTTTTAAAAATTCTTAAAATCTTCTACAGTCCACTTGGAACCTCCTCACAGACCACGAGTTAGAACCACTGCACTTGATCATGATACAAGTTAATAATGAAATTAACTTCTGTCATTTCCACTTTTGTTTATGTTATGTTGCAATAAGAAGTGCATGCAGTGCTATCTAGTGATTTTTTCTTATGTAAATAAGAGATCTTTGGCTCTTTTCTTTGTTGATCTCAAGCCAGAGTCTTAACAACCAGGACATCTTTAATATGATCACAGTTTATCTTTGAAAGAATAAGCTTTAAGAACCTTATACACAAATGATAGTGGACCAGATTACCTGGTGTCAAGAATATACCTAACCATCCCTAGAATATTGCTTACCTTCCTCCCAGATGGGATGAGTCTCATTTAATAAAATTGTTAAAAGCCTCAAACATGCGCTGTATGTCATGTAGCACACCCAGCTAGCTCTAAGGACAACACTGTACACAAAGAGCTTCCCACAAGAAGATTCCAAGAGATCACACCGTCTCATAAACGGTGTAATAATGTCATAAATGATAATGACTCCTTCCTAGCAACCAACACAGCATTTCAATCAAATGACATCATTACCTCAGACCAGCAACCAGAGCTCAAGTTATCCCTCTGTCACATTGGGTGCTCCTCTTAAAATACCCTGTCTGCCTGTCATCATCATCATCCTACCATCAATAATAATGTATTTCTCTACTTTTAAACCTTCTTAATTATCCCTACCTTACACTTGAACCTCTTTTTACAGTCCTTATAACCTTAAACTCTATCTTTTCCTCTCTTCTTCCTGACACTCTCTTACCACCCTTATTTACATCCCCAAGGGTCTTAGCCAACACTGGTTGACATCTTAATACTACAAGGCAGAAGGGTCAATATTACCCTCATCGCAAAAACACACTTCACCCAATGTTCCACCTACTTCTCTCTCTTCATCCTGAAATACTTGACAAAGAACACATCTTAATGATTTAAGAAGATCATTTACCTCTCCCGTTGTCACTTCCAACAAAAGCCTTTAGCCTTTTTTTCACATTATGTTCACAGAGCCTTTTGTATATCTTTTAATCCCTTCATAAATACCTGGTTAATGTTTAGGTATCAGCCACAGGAGAGTTAAGAAATAATAACTTGATTGAGGTTGGTGAGAGGACAAGTGTCAATGCGAAGAACAAAAGTGGCATAAACATTTTTATGTTGATTTTTATCCTCCACATCCTAAACCAAGGTTTTAGAAGGTATTGGTGATTTGAGTATGACCAGAGGCAGTTATATAATCATAACTGCCTCGGCAAAGGCTCCCAGGATTATGGATGGACGTTCAGGGATATCGCTTGTATACAAATACTCCCTTGAGGATCTCCTGCTCTGACGTGAAGAATGATGATCCTGCTCAGTCTTCTAGATCAGTGGTTCTCAACCTTTTTTCCCCCTTATAGATTCTTAAATGTTCCATCCCCCAAAATATCATTTGCTAATGCATAGGTGTACATAACATACCAAAGAAGTTCATTTTAAAGATGTGAACTATTTCTTATCTTGCTATAATATTTAGCAGTACCAAGCCAATGAAATTTGCATAATAAGGAACAAAGAAAGAGCCCCTCCATAGAAGTCACTATTTCACAATGGTGAAAATTGGGTAACTTTTGCAACGTTACCTGCCTCTTTAAAATTAAATTGAAAACTATATTTTTATTTTTTGTTCTAAATTCCGAAATCCCCCTTTGCGACTCATCATCATTGCCCCCCTACAGCTCAACGCCCCCTTAGAATTCTTTATTGTCTTAGTTGAGAACCACTGTTCCAGACAAATCTTTTACCTCGTAAACATGCTATCTTTAGAACGGCTTGATATTTTCAAATGGGGATTGGTGTTAGTAGCTTCAACATCTAAAGTTAAAATGTACCTAAAAACTAAAAATGTAATTTCTAACAGAAATCAAATCACACATAATACAGCGCACCCAGAATTTTGTTTTTAAGAGGGCTGAAATGCTAACACTCAATAAAATAATGGACTGCAGGTACTGTAGTTAGGGTACCGTGTATAGTGTACCATGTTGCTAAGAAATCAGTGGTAATTCTACACAGAAAGTACACAGGTAAAAGTAAAAACTGGTATAAATTACGAATTTAGAATTCACATATAAAATAGTTTTAAAGGTTATCGTCATAAAGAACCTAACAAATTTAATCAATAAACTGAGCTGAGAGAAATTTTGCGTTATAAGATACTCCAACCCAGGGTTTTGCAAGTATTGCGGAATTCTATAATTACAATAGGATAGTCTTGGAGAAGGGGGGGGGGGCTTTAGCCATCTTTAGGTTGCCTTTGATGTCAAAAAATAATATTATTTACCACGCATTACAGTCTAGTACTAAAAGGAGAGGCAAAGACAATTCCAGAGGGGGAGATATTTCGATTTCACACACCTTTAAGGGACTTTTGTTGGAAACTACTTCGTCAATAGAGGGAGGGGGGGTGTTTTCCCTGGGCCTCTCCCTAGCTACGAGCCTGTTATAATCGCGAATTTAGGGGAAAAAATGGTCGGACTTTTTGAAGCAAGAAATGAAAGTACTATAAGGGCTAATGTTTTGTGGAAAAAATCAATGTCGAAGTAATACAAGAACACTAAAGTAATGTATACGTTAGTATATAGATATACATAATCTAAGTAGGAAAACTCCATTACTAAACCACAAAAAATCATACTTGCGTGATCAGTTAATAGCTGGATAAGTGGCTTAAAAATAAATAAAAAAAATCACTGAAATTTGGAATAACTGTGCATGAGCTTTCCGGGATTTTTTTCTTTTTCAATTGTGTTGGCAACGCTGGTAACATTGGGTGAGCTAAACTTTTTAGCGTGTTTCACTATTTGTGCGGAATTAAAACATTTTTATTCAATTCCATGAAATCAAATTAATAATAAACTAGTTAAAGAATGGGATGCACTATAGTAATGGTAAGTGACTTGTTTTGTGGAATTTTTAAAAATGCAAACGATGTTTATATTGCCTCTAAAATAACCTTAGTCATTCGTAGCGTTGAACTATTAGTAAAACTATATAAATTAACCTTCTTTTCTCATTGGCGATGACGTCAGAATTAAGTTATTTGTCAGTTGTGCCTTTTAGGATAGTCTGATTGAGCTGAAACAGGTCTCAGTCGTTTTAGAATGGCCTTAACTTTAAGAAGACGACTTCAAAGTCCTGCTTAACGGACCTGCTTAGTTTGCCGTTGTTCCGTAGGAGCTATTTTTGTCCTGTCTATAAATAGGTCAAATAGGCTAACCAGGGCGGAGGTAAGGGCTCTTCTTTCATTTTATACCCTCTAGCCCTACTAAACCTAACAGATATCGCTGAGATCATTGATATTGACGTATACATGTATAGAGATATATTACTAGAGGGGCCCTATTGGTTGAATTTTGAAACATCGAAAAAGTAACCTGACCACATTCGTATCATTTTCCAATAAAAACAGACAAAACAAAACAGTAATTATATAGTAGAATGTTTAAATACAAATCATAAACAAACAATCAGCGGGAATCCGAGCAATTGATTAATTATAAACCTTAACTACCTCTTGGAGAGGGTTTCAATGAGGTTACACGAGCCCCTGAGAGCCCACTAAAAATGTTTCGGCTCTCAATGTATTAAGATAGGCTATGCCCCTCTAGTATATATCTCTATGTATACAAGATTATGCCGTTTACGCAACTTGAGATGGTCCTCATTGAGGACATCATAATCATATCGGCGTGGCTAATTACGTTAACTGCCTTATTTTTCTGATTAAAAAGACAGATAAACGATTATCAGGGATAAAATATTAACGATTTTATTGAGAAAAGTTTGGTAAGGCAGAAGTTTTTATGACCAAGTTTTGGTTTAGACACAACCCAGGTTTATTTATCTAGCGTTGTAAATAAACAAATTTTTAGTTTTTGTTCGTTTTTCACAAAGGAATACTGAGTATACGTATTTATTTTTTTGTAAAGGAATGAAGAAATCCCAGATAACTAGTAAAAAGATTACGTAGTTTTAAAATGTATAAGTGAATCCCAAAGTTCAAACGAAGTACAAACGATTGCAAGTTGTTTGGAGTCGAAATTCGAACTTTTAATTTTTACAAGAGTAAACTTTCCCCCTCATTCTAAGGGGGAAAGGGTAAAGTACAAACGAAAATAATGAGAGTACAAACGTTTGCAAGTACTCCGGTGTTAAAATTCGATCATGGGGGGGCTGGCATTTCTCCAGCCCCCAAAGATTTTTCGAAAAACGGACGGAATTATTGGGGGTACAATCAAAGTACAAACGAATGAGGCCTGAAATACACTGAATTTTCTAACCAAATGGTTAGAAAATTCAGTGACGGGGGGGGGGGGCTGGCGAAATGGACCTATACGGAGAGATCAGTCTGTTGGATATGTACACTTTAGAAGAGACAGTAATGAGTGTACAGTGAAATCAAAAATCATCCTAGAACATAAGTCAGCAAGTGGCCATATTTTGTGACTTGTGTTATTAATGAAATCAGGCACATCATAGCATATAGATATCATAGCATATATTTAAGATATAACCAATATATGGTTATATGGATATGGAATGGCCCTTAATCCTAATAAAGAGTTATCAGACTAATAAAAATAGTCTTTCCACTTATGTTAACATTTATTTAAAATAAAGCATAACTGGCTTTGAACCTACTAAAAGTCATCATCAGTACCTAACAAACAAGTAATTAAATAGAAGTGACAAAATGTTAAAATCTAAACTATAAAGTTAGAAATATAAAAATGTTTTTTATAATATCTAAAACAGATACTATGCTTACAGATTTATTATTTTACATTAACATAATATTAACCATAAAGAAAGCTTTCAAATTGCTTTTTATAACAAAATTGGGCCATTTCACATGCATATATACGAGGGGGCTTCTTTTTCTTCTTTGCTGTCCAAAAAAGTAGAAGTTGATGCGACATATACTCAAAAGCAGTGTAAGATTTAATGTCAGACACAGCAGGAGATGAATATTCCTCTTGCACTTTATATCTTCTTTGTTGGATATTGATGTTGAACATGACACAGCTTTGGGAGGGGGGTAAATTGCATTGGACTTTTTATCTGATATTGTCCGCCCATCACAATTTTGATTTGAATGTTTGGTAGTACCGGTAGTATAAGATTTTATTATTTTCTCTTGGGTGAATTTATCTGTAGTTAATGTTCTTAACGTCAAAATTTGAACCCAATACCTAAAATATCCCATTTAGTGCGAATTTCCAAGGGAAATTCCTAAAAAACAAACGTAACATTTAGGAAATTCAGTAATTAAAATTTTACAATCTTGTAATTAATTGTAATACATACATAATTTTACATTGGAATCGCCTTATAGTTTTTACCTTCTGGTGTTGTTTTCTTTTTTAATAAATGTCGTTTAAAATATGATTGCCATGAAAGAAACTAACACATTTACCCTAACTAGACAACACCATTTACCTACATTAAAATAGAACATTTTTTTTAAACTTTGAAAACGTTTTTTAATATGTACACTTCTATAATACGTAATTAAACGAGTTAAGTAAGCCTCTTTTTGTATGTAAAATCATATATAAACGCAATTGAGCGAGTGAAGCGAGCCCTATTTTTTCTATGCAGAATTATTAGTATAGGCAATGTAGCAAAGCGAGCCCTTTTTTTATTCGTATTATGAATACATGCAATCAAGCCTATTCTACGCAATCAAGCGAGCGATGGGAGCTCTTTTTAGCATATAAAATTTCATAATATACGGAAATCTAGCGAGCAAAATCGAAGCCCTTTTTTATTTTTCCTCTTTAATACCGTAGGTATATTGGTATATAGAATAGTATTGTGTTTGCAAAAAAACATTGAACCTGGGATCCAAACCGGCGTTTTAAAGCCTTCTTGAGTGGTTAACGCTAAGTTGTCTGTCTGTATGGTTGTGTGTGTGTGTCTGTTATTATCGCAGCGCCCACTTGTAAAAGATAATTATTAGAAATATAGGAGTCAGATTGAATGCCTAATGAAATGACTTTAATTCTAGGTTAATTAATGAAGACTTCAGTACCTATAGAATTTTTATTTTAAATAAATATTAATTACAGACGTTTCGATGGCGAAGCCAAGATTCTTCAGGTGTGAAACAAATAACCAAAAACAAACAACCAAAAAACAAATAGGTATTAACCACGATTATTTAAACTTGAGAAAGAAGAAATAGAAAATTTAAAAATCAGTTCCCGGCGAGATTTAAAAAACCCTTTTGGTTGTTGGTTGTTTTGTTTTTGTATTTGTTTACACTGAAGATGTCTTGGCTTCGCCGATGCGGAACCGTCTGTAATTAGATGTTTATTTGAAATAAAAATTCTATAGGACTGAAAGTCTTCATTAATTAACCTAGAATATAATTCTTAACAGTCCAATAACTTATTTCGTTAACTATATGAATGATTTGTAAGTTTTTTAAAAAAATTTAAAAAAAATAATTGTAAAATAATTCAATTGAGTTTGTTTGAATTTAGTATGAATGTGTACACCATTAATTATTAAATACGTACACTGTGTTTCGTTTCAATACGACTTAGTGTTATTTATGTGTTTTTGTTGGATCATAAAAAATTAAGCAGGATTGAGTGTGTGTCAGTGCTGTATGGGTGACCGCTGAAATGAAACGGATGCATATTACTATCTGAGGACGGACTGAAGCGAGTCCGATGAAATTTGCAGTATAAATTTGGCGAATTCTATATTCTGAGGGGCGAGCGAATCAGGGAGGATGAGCGTCGAGCGAATCGATGTTTATGAGGGAAAAGTTTCCGAGAATCCCGTACCCGCATTTTTTTTGTAATTTTGAAATTATATTTTTAAATTTATATAATATATATATATAATATATATAATAATATATTATATTATATATATATATTATAATATATATAATTGGCGACAATTTAAAAAACAACATTTTTATTGGTTATTATTAACCAAATATATAACGAAATAAATAAAATATAAAATTACTGAACTATTAATACTGATATGATTACGTATTTTAGGAATGAGGAGGGGGATGGGGGTAAATAAATAGGGAAAAAATTCTAAAGGGGGCGTTGTTACCCTATGAATTTAATGGTCTGACATGCGCAGTATTTCGGGTCGATTGCTTTTAGGCGAAAAGGGGGTGTAACTTAACCCTTATCAGGGGGCGAGAAAATTTCGCTCCAGTAATAAAGTCCGGTCCGGCCGAGAATCGCGCCGGCCCCTTATATAGGTAACTATATTAAACCTACATTACCTTATATGGCACACGTTTTAGTCTTACTAACGCACTTTACAATTTAAATACCAAAATAAAATATTAAGATTGTTGTTTCATTTATTTCTTTTCAAGTTTGTTGTATAACCCAAGGTTAAAAAAAAATTGAAGTTATCGATTTGTCCACTGTTGGGACTTTCGTTAATCTTAGACTCAAGTATTAAAACTATTTCTGTTACATATTATAAATAATAACATTAAATTATTACTATTTGTAAAGAAAGCATAAAAATATGAGCCAGAAATTTGTAAAATAAATTTTTAATTATCAGTACAAAACATTGAAAATGATAAAGGTTAAGTTTCATTCTACAAATTTGAAGTTAATTATATTTTATTTTAATTGTTAACTATTTGAATGTAAATTAATAAAACGTATATTTAATATTTATTTTATTAATCTAAAAAATCAGGATTCAGTTAAAACACGTGAGCCCCTTAATTTTAATACCATGCCTCTAAATATTGATTCATTTATGGAATAAGCGATTTCCTTTGGAAAAAAATCGTATAATGAAATCAGGTGGGATGGCGGGACGAGGAAGTCGAAGTAGGATTTTGTCAATAATCCTTCATGAGCCAAGAATTCCAAATTGAGAAAACCATTTCAGGATTTTTAAACCTTCTAAGTGAGTTTTCACAAAGTTGGTATGTCAGTGTGAGGTCTTGTTATCACCGTAGCGCAGGTTATTTATGCTAAGAGAGTGTATTTGTATGTTAAAATTCGTACAAAAAAATCAGACTATAGCTGTAGTGGTGCATTGGGAAAAATAATTTTTTATGACGTCATTAACCCGCATTAATGATCAGCAAAAATGTTAAAAAAATCATAAAAACGCGGAAAAGTATGCGATCATATTTGAGATTAAGTACGCATGTTAGAAATGTATAAGCATTAGCATTCTACAGCATTAGTTAACATTTTATCAAATTGAGTACGTTTTTTAAAAAATTGTAAAAAAATCAATGAGTTGAAATTCAGTACAAGAGTTATACTATTACGCGTAATTAAATAAGTAACATTAAAATTTCGTTTCAAATATGACTAGTTTATTTATGATTTTTGTTGGATCATGAAAGTTAAGCAGCATTGAGCATGGTCCCAGTGCCTGGTTGGGTGAACCGCTAGAATAAAAACTAATGTATTATTATAATTAGTTCTAGGAGCTTAGGAGAGTACCATTTGAAAACTAATTGTATATTCTTATGACGAGGGAAGCGATTCCGAAGTTAGGGAGATTGAGCGTAGTGAATCCATGTGGATGAAAAAGAGTTTTCGAACCGGTGCTGGGCAGGTACCAGTTTTCGATTTTTTGAATTTTCCTACACTGGTTCAGGAAACTCGGACTTTCCTCATAACAATTCCAGGCAAAACAGGGTTTCCTGACGGTGAATTACCTTTTAATAGCTTTTATATTTACGAATAGTTCTATTTTGCTTTATTGATTCTGGGCGTTGAAGTTCGATCAGTAGGGTACACTGACCTCTAAGTAAATTTCTTGATGTCTCATAGAAGAGCGCGTGTTATTCCACGCGTTGGAAAATCATGCACTTCTTCAAATCAGCATGCTATTTCTTCCAAATCAGCATGCTACTTACTTCTTAATCATCTCTTTCTGTCACCTTATTACATCTTTAGTGTATGCTAGCATTAAAAATGCTTTAGCGTAATTTCTGGAATGCAGAAAAAAAATTAGTAAAACCAAATCAGTTAAAATGCATCATTTCAGCATCCTAAAGAAAATTAGCCCGCTTGCTACCCCTTGCCGGAATCTTTTTATACTTATAAGTGTTTAAAACGACAAAAATATTTATCACGAACCAGGCTTCGTTCAACGGGTCAATTATCTTCTGTAGCGTCTCTTGACCGGTTTCATTCGGACCCCAAATCCAAATTATTCCAGGAGGTATTTCCGGTTTTATGGATTCTTGGAGGGGTGTAATAACTCTGAATCGGGTTCATTTCTTCCACAGAGGCTAAACTACAGCGAAAACGATACTGTACACAATTGTATACTATGGCGCAATTAGCGAAGCTAAGTGAGCCTTTTTTACATGTAAAATTATTAAATTTATACAAGCTAGCGAAGGCAAGCGAGCCTATTGGCCTATAATTATTTACCTATTTTTTAATCATAAATTATAAAGAATCAAGGGAGCGATGTGTGCCCTTTATTATTCTTATATTTGGTTTACATTGAGTAATGTACGCTATCCGAGCTATTAACTTTCTATTACATTATTACTTATACAACAGGAATCTAGGGATGGAAGGGAGCACTTTTTTTACGCATTTAACGCTGCAATTTATATTTTAGAATACTAGCATGGGAATGTTTTCCCTATGTACTCTTATCTAACGAACGAAGCGAGTCCGTTATTAAATATTTTTAATTGGATGTATTCTTCTGGACGTTGAGTTCTTAGATGCAACGCATTACTAGTTTTATCTAAAGTTAATCATTTTTCTATCTCTCATGCGACTTGATTTTCGCCCAAATTCATTTAATTAGGTTAAGCGTTGACGTTACAGACTACTTTTTCGGTTTAGGGTTTGGTAGGAGCTGAAATGCGTACGTATAATGAAAAAAAGTTGTTATCACATTTTTCTTATCACAATTTTTTCTCCTCTTATTATTATTGGAATGGAGCAATAGAATGTTTTTGAAACGACTTTTTACAATTAAAATAACGTTAACAAAGGAGTTTCTAGTTACGATGCTAGATTTTCTCACAAAGCATCTTCTTCCTTAAAATTGTTCTTTTTCGAATCCGTTTATTTTGAAAAAGGATTTTTCCCCGCGCTCTTTTATCTTTCACTTTGCCCCTTTTATTTTTCGGTAAATAACAGGATAAACCTAAACCTGGATATTTCTTTTTACGATGTTTATTTGTTGTAGTTTTTGCCCACACTATTATTGAATGGACCAAGAATTTTTATTTATACAGTTTGTAGTTTGTTCCTTTAAATTGGTCTTTTTTAGTAAAATTTAAAAATTCGTAATCCATTTTCAGTACAAATTCGTTAATTTTTAAAAACTTTGTATTAAAATTTAAAAAATTACGACACGGTGCGTTATTTATTGCACATTTAGAAGGGTTGTTGTAAATTCATTTTAATTCCATATTTTTACAATCTGCTCATAATCCATCTTAATAATACTAATCTGTCCGTCAAATGTCAAGTCATGTCATTTCCCAACATCCGTCCACACCCAAAAGAAGTGTTAAACCACTAACTTATCTGGCCTACCTTACCTTTTTGGTTTATTTCTTAAATCTATATAAATTTCGTCTACTTGTGTTCTGTTAATTTTATTTATTTTGACAGGTTTTACTTTTCCGATGTTCAAAATTCAACCCCGAATAGCATTTTTTTACTGCATTCCAAGTAATTTACGCTAAAAACATTTTAATTTCTGGTGTACTCTGAAGGAGTGTAATAATTACAGAGGGGGCCTGAATATATCATTATGCTAAAAGAGTTATAAAAAATTAATAATAGGTTTAGATTGGATGGTGCCGTCCGGAAAATAATTCTTCTATTAGCTTTATTAATCGTTATTGAAGACTCAGAAAAATCAATAATCCAATAATGATCGGATCGATTTAAAATATTTAGATCAATAAGCTTAGCTTCAATTTTTTTATCAAAAGCATGTATATGAGTTTAAGTTATGTGTTGTGGCGCTTAAAAGGAACAAAATGAAAAGGTATACAAACAAATTTGCGCCCAATCCAAAAGCATTTTTCAAGTTATTATATCTACAAAAAGAAAAACAGAAAAATCATAATTACAACTCAATAAGTTATTACATGAATAAAGATGACAAAAAAAAATATTTATTTAAGTCATGCAGGCTATCTGAATAAATAAATATTATAGAATAACACTAAGTTAGTTAAGTACTAACTAAATTTGACTTTAGTTAGTTAATATAGCCTTGTTGGTAGTTTTTTTTTAATATTAATATTATTTATTTCAGATAGTCTCTTCATGACTTAAAAATTATTTATTTTCATCTTTTCGTGTAATAACTTTATGAGTGATATATTATGGTTTTTTCTGTTTCTTTTGAATAAACGAAATTGCTCTGTATGAAAGACAAATGATAAATATAACATCTAAATTTTCATTGTCTCTTAAGGGCCTAAACACATAACTTATACTTATATAAGACCAATTACAGTGATAATGGGAGTCGGCGCTGCCTGTGCGAGGAGCGGCGACGTTGTAATCTGCTGCACAGCTAGGCGTTTCCTGTATGGCAATGACCTACCGTATATGTTTTTTTAACAAAATCTTAAAACCGTTTAAGGTTGAAATTAAAGGGAGCTCTTTACATGCGTGAATAGAATCCGGGGTGCCCCCGTACCCGACTTAATATCTATTACAACAAATTACTAGAATAAAATTAGACTTTAATTCTATTGTTATGTAAAAACAAAATTTATTTTGTTTGATTGTTCAGCGAATTAGTGTGTTAATTCTTAACCATTGTTCAACCACAATGTAGGGATGGAAAAAACAAAAGT
>JACMZG010000022.1:21046191-21097771 GCA_018340805.1 Microvelia longipes
CATTTCCTACATGGAGTACATGGTGATACCAACTATTACTACATGGTAGTACCACATTGCCTAATTAAAGTAATTATATCTTCCAGAAACTGAAACAATTCTATCATCTCTAAGTAACTAAACCCACTTAATATTGATCTGCTTTGTTGCTAGGGATGGAGCGAGCAAGCTGGATTAAATCTCAAAGAAAATTGTTTGCGGGGGGAGCGGCCGATAACAGGCGGCCCAGCCGGCTAAACCACCTTAGATCACATGCACAGGTAAGCATTTTACTTTGGGATGATATTTCTATAATTTTTTCATTTAGTCGAGTTCCGGTGTTTTTCAAAAGCTGATGTTACATCTTATTGCATTGTTTGGTAAAGTTTAAAAAATCAGGTATGGATACCTAAGAAATTGTATTATAATATCTACTACGCCTATCCTCACCTGTTTAGACTAACTCCGCTCGACGTCAGAATATGGGAATTACCTAATTTATATGGCACAACGTCTTCGGAATCGCTTTGTTCGTCGCCAGCTAAACTTACTACCACCAAACAAGTCAGGTAGTAACATATACTTTGTTGTTTAAACGCGGAGTTTGACAGGGGGTTCAACTCCCACAGCAGTTCTCGTGTGAACAGGATTAAACACTGGGTTGAACTATAACTAATTTTTTATCCGGGTGAGTCTAAACTATAGGCTAAAAAAACGTGTAAACAGTTGGGGGTTGAACTCCAAAAGGTTGAACGAAAGTAATAATATTTTTCCAGCGGTCACTTAATTCTGGTACAGATCTTACTTGGTTCTGCTCAATGATAGTAGGGATCTAACAAAAAACCACAGATAACTGGTTGTATTTGAAATAACAACTAATATTGATATTAGTATTCTTCTAATAGTAGTACTTATTATTGACTTATTTATTGCATAGAGGTATACTTGTGTCAAATTATATCTCAATTTGATTATTCTACTATTTTCATTAAGTACTATTTGATGAAAATTGAAAAATAACATACTAGACCACAAGGATGTTGAATTTTAAATTTATCCGTTCATTTTTCGAGTTTTATTAATTTTCGTAATTTCTGCTTAGTCATGCATCGCGGTTAATGATGTCATAGAAACATTAATTTCCCGTATAGCATAACGAGACATTAAAATTAATTATTGTACAATAACTTAAGTCCCTAGCACGAACAGATATAGAACTGTAATGATAACAGGCACACACATATAGACAGACTTCTAAGTAAAAACCACAACAAAGGTCTTAAAAACATCTGAAAATGTTAATTTAGTTGAAATTTCGACTTCGGATTTTTCGTGCAAACCCAATAATTTTCTTATTTAAAAATCGGAAATTTAAAAAGTATACAATTAAGAACGGAGTGATCTGGAACTTTTCATCATATCGGATTCGCTACGCTCTTCTTCCTTACTTCGGACTTTCTTCGCTTGTCCTCAAAATATGCAACACGTCCTCCGGCTCGCTTCGCTCATACTCAGATTGTAAATTCATTCCTTTAATTTAAGGAACTTTTGTGATTAAAAAATCCATATACAATATACATACTTGTCGTATTAAAACGAAACTTAGTCAACTTATATATTACAATTTCTTTTGTTGTTCCTCATATTAATTATATTAATGCTAAGGTTGGGCACTAAGAGGAATAAAATTAAACTACTGCGTGTCTACTAATACACTATATTTCGCCTCTACCTCAGGGCATATTCATGTAATCTTTTTTACTTATTTGTTCAAATGTTTATGTCATTTAACTTATTATTTAATTCTTATATTAATCAACTTACTTTGCAGTTTATTTTATTCCTCTTAGTGCCCAACCTTAGCATTAATATCATTAATAAAATAAAAATGAAATAAAATAACTTTTATTACGTAGAGGTTAACACTTGTACTAAATTGGATCAACTCAATCAGATTATTTTTCTGATTTTTTTTTTTATAAAACATACACAAGTCATCTAGTAAAACTTTCTAGTAAAACAAATTCTGATTATAAGATTAAACTTGGCCAATATGTTTAGTACTATACCTATAATATGTTACTATAATGTTACTATACTATACTATAATATGTTACTATACACATGGTACATGCATGCCTAATTCTCAATTCGATCGTAAAATATCTGCGTTTTATCATTTTTCAAAATTGCGGGTTAATGACGTCATAAAATATTATTTTCTAGATAGCACAACAGCACCAATAGATTGATTTATGTGCTTCAATTCTCTAGCATAAATACACCGGGAGCTGCGAGGATAACAGACGCACACACACATACATACATACTACATATATTATATATATATATATATAATATATAATATATATATATATATATATATACATATAACAAACAGACAACTTTTGTAAAAACCACTTACGAGGCCTTAAAAACACCTGAATCGGATAATTGCGGTGACATCTTGGTTTTGGATTTTTTTGCAAACACAATACTTTTGCTATATACCTAAAGAATAAATGAGAAGAAGTAAAAAGGTATCTTACAATTTTACATATTTTGAAAAATTTCCTGATTTTACCGATGCGTGAATGGAGAGTGCTGGAGGTAAAATTTAATATTTTTCCGCTATATGAAGTACAACAGCCTTGAAGTTGTCCAATATAGCCCCCGTAATATTGGATAACTAAACCAATATTGCATTGGTAAAGCCCACTCAATCTACAATAATTCCTTTGCAAACAGAGCCCATGAAAAGCTGTAATAACTCTTGTTTGCATTGTCAGATGGTATATTATGTTAAGAATTAGCGCAGAGAGGCGCCATCACGTGACCCCTTATGTAAACATTGTTTTACACCCACTTTAGTCATACGGCATAAAAAAGTTAGAGTTTTCAGTTTACTATCATTTTAGCGTATTTTATTTAAAACTGTACGGTAATAGGATGGGTTTATACGAGGAGTTGGATTTGATTCGTATATGATCAGAAAAATTCAGTAAAGTTTTAGGAATATTTCACATGAAAAGACGAATATTTGATACGTTGCTCAATAACAACGAGTCCGATGAATGGCTAGGATGCCAAAGGGTTTAAATTCTGCTTAAACAACTTCCTGTAAGATGTATAGCATGTATCAGTTATACACTAGCTCTGTGTTCCAGACGTATTCAATACACCTTGCCCTGAGATTCCTTTAAAACGAGATGTATAGCTTGTATCAGTTATACACTAGCTCTGTGTTCCAGAAAGTATTCAATACACCTTGCCTGAGATTCCTTTCAAAACGAGATTTATCGAGTGGTATTCAGTTATACACTAGCTCTGTGTTCCTGAAATATTCAATACACCTTGCCCTGAGATTCCTTCAAAACGAGATGTATAGAGTGTATCAGTTATACACTAGCTCTGTGTTCCTGAAATATTCAATACACCTTGCCCTGAGATTCCTTCAAAACGAGATGTATAGAGTGTATCAGTTATACACTAGCTCTGTGTTCCTGAAATATTCAATACACCTTGCCCTGAGATTCCTTCAAAACGAGATGTATTGAGTGTCAGTTATACACTAGCTCTGTTCCTGAAATATTCAATACACCTTGCCCTGAGATTCCTTCAAAACGAGATGTAAAGAGTGTATCAGTTATACAACAGCTGTGTGTAACAATAATATTCAATACACCTGACCTTGCCCTGAGATTCCTTCAAAACGAGATGTATAGAGTGTATCAGTTATACACCAGCTGTGTGTAACAATAATATTCAATACACCTTGCCTCTACTCGTAAAAACAGACATTTTTTTAAAAGTTTCATAAACATTAATATCAAAATAATCAGCAATAAATTAAAGTCTTATATTAAAATAATTTCGAAGGACTTTATTTATATCGGTCGCAATAAAATAAGTTCCTCATTGTATTATCTTTATTATTTAAAAACACAATGGGAAGGAACTTTATTAAGAAGGGTTGTTGGACAAAGGAATTTTTACTGCATTCAAATGAAACAAGAAGAGGGGGTGCCCTTAGGGTTTGTAGACTTAACTCACTAAGTCCAATTATGACAATGTTGGTAACGTCGCACCCCTGAAATGAAAACGCCGGGATTACGTCGACCCGTTCCTATCCTCACCTATTGTGATTCATGAGGCAATAATGAAGAGATACTGAGGGTTCCGACCCTAGTTTTCTACCACCGGAACAAGATTGAAGTATCTGCGGGTTGTTTCTTTTTATTCGGAGGGAAACATTAGAGGGAAATAAGTGTTGTTGGGGTTTTCTTTTGGAAGAAATTCTTTTTTGTTTTTCCACTACCAGTGAATTGACTGGTACTTTCTAAACTACAATAATTGCTCATTTCATGGAAAAATATGTTTTACTTGAATCGAAACCAACATACACAACAAGAGAAATTGTTTACTCTTTTCTGGTAGCAGTTTCTTTTGGGTGTGACGCTCTTTTCTGTTTATTAAACTGGAATTTTTCAAACTGCAGTTAGTATTTTAATTGTTTAAAAAAAATCAGTCGGTATTGATTACTTTTAATAAAACTTAGGACTCGGTTTAATTCCTCTCAGGACTTGTTTTCCTAATATTTAAGGTTTTATTACTTTGTCCTTGCGCTATGCTAGTCTCGTTGATGGTTTATCTCCATCTGGGGTGCTACACGAACCAATACGGTACTATACGAACCAATACGGTACTATACGGACCTACACGGTGCTATACGGACCTACACGGTGCTATACGGACCTATACGGTATTATACGGACCTACACGGTACTATACGGACCTACACGGTGCTATACGGTGCTATACGGACCTACCTACACGGACCTACATACGACCTGTTACTATACGACCTACACGACTACACAGGCCTACACGGTGCTATACAGACCTGCACGGTACTATACGGACCTACACAGTACTATACGGACCTACACGGTGCTATACAGACCTGCACAGTACTATACGGACCTACACAGTACTATACGGACCTACACGGTGCTATGTGGACTACCTTCACTCTTCCTTAGAAGCAAGGTAAATGCATCGCTTAGGGTATGGCTTTGTTCTCTAGTTAGTATTTCATATTTAGGTCTTCCGGTATTCACCGCAACACTGTAGATGAAGAATCCAACATTTCGCTTCCACTGTGGGTGACATCTTCTGGAATAGGACATCATATGACAAAACTGAATAGTATTGTAGAATATTGAATTTTCAACCATGATGTCTTACGTCCCTAAAGATGCATCCCACTGTGGATGCGAAACGTCATATTTTCCATCTACTTTGACGCGGTTACCACCGGAAGACCTAAATCTTCATGACAATAACCGCGGATGCCTTGGAAGTTTTTTATACGTTATACTCACAAGATATTCTAAAAGAAAAACCTGCAATGTCAATTATTTCTTTTTTCAAAAATTTGTACAAATGCCCTGATTTTACTTTAACAATTAATAACTTATAACAACATAGCTTCTTAAATATCGGCAAATAAGGCAAAGAAAAATCTTTGAAAATTATTTAACCTTGTAAATTTGTTTTTACCCCTTATCATTTTAAATCAAGAAAACTCAATATATTTCCATGCCGAAGGATGAAGAAATAAGAAAATTACAGTTAAACTAATTTGGAAAGCGTCGATTTCCTCCATCCGTCCCCATCCTCGGTTTTCTCATCTTTTCTTAGCTTTTTCGTTTTGCCTGATTTTCAACTTTTTTATAACAATTTACCTCCATCTCCTTTTCACCTTTAATTTGTTCATTTAACTCAAGTTAATATAAAACCTAATTATACTAATAAATTAACTATTGTTGAAAATTTCTATTCTTAAAACTTTAGCCTAATTTTAAAAAAATCTAAAAATGGGTTTGCGTTAAAGACATTTAGATGCTCTCTATTCGTTTGCCTTGGCTATTTACCAGGACAGTTAATCTAATAATATAATTTTAAAGCCTAAACCTTCTAAACGAAACGCTTTAGAAATTTAACTAAGTAGAATAATTAAGCAATTTCGTCATTAAAGCAAGAAAATAAGATTTTGTAACCTAAAATTAATTATAATCTGATGTGAATTGTGAATAAAAGTTTAGAATGTTGTGTTTTTTATGAAAACATTTAAAAGCTAGAATATAAAACGCATGCAAGTTGTGTTCTAAAAATTTAATCGTTGACGAGCGAAGCGGGTCTTTAATACAGATTAAAACCATAAAAATTACTTAAACTATTCTGCAATTATGTATCAATTACGTTAAATTAAAATAAAAAATTTAATAGTGGCTGCCGGGTAAATTTACCCCCTGTATCGTATATAATAATATCTTAATTTCCCGCAATGCCTTTACCAGTATTTATTATCTTCATGATCGTTTAATAATTTTAGATAAAATAACTGTCAAATATAGAACTAAGTTTATCTTATACTAAAATATTCACGATTAAACGGGCTTTATAAATAATGCTAAGTAATATTTATATATAGAATATATATAGAAATATTATATAATATTATATATATATATATATATATATATATATATATATATATATATATATATATATATATATATAATATTTATATATAGAAATGCTCTATCCACACGTATATGTAATACCGGTTTTTATAGTTTAGTTTACCGTTTAGTTAGATGTACCGTTTAGTTTAGTCAACCGTTTAGTTTAGTCAAACCTTTTAGTTTATTAAAACCGCTTAGTTTAGTCAAACAGTGTAGTTTAGTTATACCGTTTAGTTTAGTTATACCGTTTAGTTTAGTTGTACCGTTTAGTTTAGTTAAACCGTTTAGTTTAGTCAAACCTTTTAGTTTAGTCAAACAGTTTAGTTTAGTTAAACCATTTAGTTTAGTTAAACCATTAGCTCTGTACCATGTAGGCAAGAAAAGTTTTTATTGTTCCCTCTATATATAAATACCGACATCATTCTATATTTTGGGTTTACCGTGTGCTGAAATGATGACATTTGATCAAACAAATTTCGATGTTTAGTATTTTATTAAAATGCTAGCCTTTCCTATTATAAGGAATAAGGAAGCAATATGTTTTGTCATTATAATTTGAATGTCATATGATAATTTAAAAATTAAATCGATGAAATAATGAAATTATTCGACAGCTTTGAGAATCTAGCTCTGCAAAAGACAACCTATTGACAATTTTTTCCAACCTATGGAAAAATTCTAAGAAAACCTTTTCTCGTCCCTTTTATTTTCTTCACGAAAATTCTCTCTCGCCTCGAGGCTTAAAGATTTTTATTGGAGTTAAGGGACAACTCCTGTTCTTTACAAAAAATATAGAAAAGGGCAAGGGAAGGAAGGCAATTCAGAAAATTACTTTATTTGTGACTCCCATGGGAATGGGGCTGCCGTACCTCTGGAAAACCCCTCAAGGAAACATCCTTGAGAAGATGGTTTCAAATAAAAACAATCCTTGGGAAATCCTTGAAGGATATAACCTTGCTTGGAAAATATGTACGAAACACATTATTGTAAGCCAAACAGAGATAAGCTCCAATTTTGTTGTTTTGAATAGAGTAGGTAGGTTGAATCAACGTCACCTTAAGGTAAGCTTAGAGGAATGGCCGCAAAACAGTAAACTCTTGTGATATGTTGCTTAAAAAAGCGGTAAAATTTAAAATTAAATTTGGTAAAGGGTGCCTCTAAACTTGTCCTTACTTTATTGCATTCGCTACTCATATTCTTGCCACTTCGAACACTCTTCGCATGTCTTCTGAATATGAAATACTACTTTATATTTCAGTATCTCTTCGGACTCTTAGACTTAAAATATTTATCTTAAGCCTAGGAGCCACGCATCTTCCTATTAACCATGCGCGATGCTGCTTCACTAATATGACTCAACAAAAACCGTGGTTTTCAAAATAAAATTTGCTATACTCGTTCCAAATTTTAACTTAATTGGGTGGTTTCCCTATTTTATAAGAAACTTTTTTACGCTTTTACCGGATCATATTAGCGTTTTCCTCTCACTCCAATCTCACTCAACTAATCCAACCTAGAGTTAGTACACACTCAATCATCTAGGAAGCACACACTCCCTACATGGCGCCACACATAGAGATATATAACTAGAGAGGCTCTTTAAGTTAAACTTCGAAACATCAAAAAAGCAACCTAACCACCTTCGCTTATTAATATAATCAAATAATCAGAACAAAATTACAGAAACATACATAGTAAAATGTTAATGATGCAAATAAAAACTCAATCAATGCCGAAATCAATTAATTAATTAAAACCCTAATCACTCTTAAAGGAGGTTACAAAGAGCCCCTGAGAGCCCCCAAAAGATGTTTCAGGTCTCTCAATGTATTGAGAAGGCTATGCCCCCTTTAGTATATATCTCTATGACGGCACATATGACACAGTGGGCCCAGTTCACCAAGTCCATCTAGACTCTGGCTAGGCTCACCGTACTGGCTAGCACCGACAACTAGATTACAGTATGCTCAGTTCTTCTAGTCTTACTAGCTCCTGTGATAGCTCATTAGTCTTACTTGGCCCACTCAGGTTTAACCAGTCTCACCAATTACATCAGGTCCTCTAAAATAACCAGGTTCTAGCTTGGCTCACAGCTCTGGCTTGTCTAGTGCCACCCAATAGAAAACTCCAGCAACCCCGACGTCAGTGTACACAAACTCATTTTTTAGCCCTGACTTAAAAGTCAAAGTCCCCAGTGCGACTAGGAGCCGTCTGTCTTCAAGAACTAAGCACTTAGTTTATAGTCACTAACGTTATTCGTGTCACCACCTTCACTTTCACTAAGTTTTCGGGCACACGAAGGCTCAGTATATCTTTCCGGCCTTCATCTCCATCAGCCCCTAGAACCTTAACTTTTCGTGAGCTGGAGACAACGAAAACGTGGATCCAGACATGTATCGGCTGAAATAAGAACTAACCCCGCATTTGCCTATTAGCAGTCAAAGAAACTACGTAAAACCCTGGCCATATCCTTATTAATCATGGCACATTAATTAGTCGTATAGAGGGTTACATACGATCCATATGTCAAATCGATTGTACTATTTTTATGCTCTTCATGAATTTTTAATATTTTTACTGAGTCATTAATGACAGTCTATCATATTACACAGAACATATTTTCCGGAATTTGCATCAACACTTAATGATTAATTTTTGTACCAATTTTCAACTCCTAGGATAAATACCCTAGGTTCTACGATGAGAATAGGCGTACAAACACACACGGACAAGTTCCAATTCTGTACATAAACACACAAGGAGCTCCTATGATAACATAAATCAAATAAATATCTAATTAAAAAGAAATAATACTTGCTATGTATTTTAAATGTAACTCATGGTAAATAATAATTTATCTGACGATTTTTCATACATCGAGAAAATGTACTTTAATTGTACTTATGTGTTTTAATTGTAACAATAGGTAGGTAATAATTTACCTTACTGTTTATTTTGACAGATCAGGAAAATTTTACTTTCCTGCCTTTGGAGTTTTAATTGTAATCCCATGAATTCATGTATTTTAAATGTAACTCGTAGACAGTAGCTGACTGTTAAGTTTTGATAATGTCACTTTACTGCTGATTAATAGAAAGTAATTACTAACTTTCTTGCTGTGCTTAGATCAATTATTTATCACTTAATCTAGAATGCTACCCCAACTTCTTAATAATTAAGGTATATAGATAAGAATCTAAGCATAATCATAAAAGTTAAAAAAAGAACAATACTTTTTTATACTTTAACTTAGGGTTTAACCAAAAACTTTACAAAGTCTATGTTAAAACTTAGATTTTTATCAAACTGATCGATTTCTAAGTATGCATTAAGAACTCTTGACCCATTTCTTTGGGGATTTTTCGCAGTAGCACGAGATCATTGATCGAGAGGGGATGCCGGGTAGTGTATCAGATAAACCAGGCAGCAAAGGGACTGTGACGTCACGAGGGCACCTTATTGATCCAGTGTTTGCCCTCACGAGGGCTTGCCCTATGTTGTTGCAAAGCTTTTTTCCCTTTACCTTGCTACAAACAGCCCTTGCTTTAACCAGGTATATGACCTTTATTCAGACTGCAACAGAAAGTTTGTTATTTTATATTAATATTTCAATTGTGCAATAACATATAAACTAATTACAAAATTTAGGGAATTATTGAGGTATTTTAAAGCGTATAAACATTATACTCTTAAATTTAACTGAATAAAATAATTATGTTAATATTTGTTAGCGTTCTTCTAAATTCTAACTAGTTGTACCAGAATACCTATGTAATCAGAGAAAACGAAGTACTCATAACTGATTGGTCGAATTTGCACCTAGAGTACCTATAACATTAGAGACAACTGGACACTCAAAAGTGATTGGTCAAATTCGCATCTGAAGTAACACTATAACTAGAATAGGACAACTGGATACTTAAAAGTGATTGTTCGAATATAAACCTAGAGTACCTATAAAATCTGAGACCAATTAGAGAAAATCATAGATTCAAAAGCGATTGGTTTACTACTTAGACCCTAGAGTACCAAATTAATCAGATTATGGACAACCTGCTAGGCCGTTACAATTTTTAAAAAATCACCTCCCTTCGTTCCCCCCTGACCCCCAATCTCATAAGCTCATTTTTCTATGAAAATTCACTTATATAAATTTAAGTAATAATTTGATCTACCATTTAATTTTAAAAGTAAAAAAAAATATTTTAATTTATTTCACGTTGCCACAAACTTGCATTTCAAGCATCGCAAGTCAGTCGAGAGCTTAGTTTGCTATGTTTTTTACAAATACAAATTTGTATTTCTGGCAATTATGCCAAAGAAGCGAGCTCCTAATTTATTTATTTCTGTTGCTGTAAACTATTCAAAATTTTTGTAGAACTAAAGCTGGTTCAGTGACTACATTATTATTTTAGTATGGAGTTCTACAAACTTTCAGTTGCTGTAAACTATTCAAAACTTTTGTAGAGCTAAAGCTGGATCAGTGACTATATTATTATTTTAGTATGGAGTTCTACAAACTTTCAGTTGCTGTAAACTATTCAAAACTTTTGTAGAGCTAAAGCTGGTTCAGTGACTACATTATTTTTTAGTATGGAGTTCTACAAACTTTCAGTTGCTGTAAATTATTCAAAACTTTTGTAGAGCTAAAGCTGGATCAGTGATTACATTATTTTTTTAGTATGGGGTTCTACGAAATTTCAGTTGCTTTCAAAAACAAAATGATAAAAAAACCTGGTTAATACTGAACTTACTGATAATTATGGGGCCTTGCAACCAAAGAGAGCATTTTTTAACTTTTTCATCCTATTTGATGTAAGTTACGTATTAACGTATTAATAGTATCTTCTTATCAATACTAGTTATAGTCACATAAGATCAAATCCTAATACATTACATAGAATTCACAGTATATTTTTATCAGATTGAATAGTGTAATTTTATTTAAACAAAACAACCATTACTACCTGTGACTCTTGCATTACTAGCAGTAATTTTCTCATCAGTAATACTTCAAAATAAACACAATTGCATTAATTTAACAATTTCTTTATTATTGCATTCTATAATTCATTGTTTCTTATAGTCATAATTACTACATAGATTTTATGAAATTTTTAGTTAAGAATGTGAGTAAGTGAATTAACAGCTCATAAACTATTAACATAATATTATTAAAAAAATAAATTAAATTAAAATTAGTTAAATATGAAAATAAAAGTTAAAGGGTATTTGTTACAATAAAGTATTATTATTATTTATTATTTAAATGAGGAATTATTACAAAATTTTCACAGATTTTCCTATACGGTTAGTTTGAGTTCATATAAATAATGTTTCATATAAATATTAATGTAATAAAAATTGTTTATATTGTTGAAATGTATAACACTATGAAGATATTGTTATAGAAGTACAATGTTAAAATAAGACAAATTATAAGATTGTATGAATAATAAAATTTGTAAAGTTTAAATAATTCATAGTATAATATATATAGTATATATTCACAATTGTTTTTAATATTATATTTTTTTATAATAATTGTTCGTAATACTTTAGTTAAATTAATTTAGCTTCTTTTTTTATAAGTTTAAATAAATATTAAAACGTTAATTATAATTAAAATTATGCCACACAGCGCAGGGTTTTTAAACTCTTTAGTGTGGCATAATATCCTTTAATGTTATGAATTATTACTAATTTGTTATTTATTTACTAATAAAGGAATTTATTTAAAAAAATAAAAATAAAAAAATAAGCAGAGAGAACATGTATTTATAAAATATATCTAATAGAGATATAAGCACTTAAATAAAAGATACATATGAATTTGGTTCGATATAAGAAAAGTAAAATATAGCAGAAAATTAAAAAATCATAAAGCAATGTCATTAAATAAGAATATATCCATAAAATCCTACATATTTTTTATTAGTTTAGCAAAGTAAATTTTTAAAGCAATCTTAGCAATTCATAAAGAAAATTTTGTCCGTAAAGTAAAATATTTTATCAAAATTTAAGTCGGAATATCTCGTTTTTAGTAAGGTATAAATGTATATTATAAAAGTAAAAACGGGAGAAAATCTTAGAAATAAAATTCAGAGCACATCTAAGAAAAAAACCGTTTTTTACAACTAAAAAACGCTTAAATATAGATAAGAAAAAAAAGAAAGCCTCTAGTAAGTTAGAGTAGGAAAATAGAGCGTGAGAAAGATTAGGAAAGGAGGAGTGAAAGAAAAAGAGTTGAAATATTTGTAAGGGAGTTTTGTTAAGGTTGTAGTTAGGGGGTTAGGTGGGTGCACAGGGAGCCCTCCTCAACTAAAATCCTTTACAGTGGGGGAACAGCCTACTCGCTAGACTGCTGGTCTGCGAGGTTTTCAAACCACCGCATCTCTTATCACCATCTATTTTTCTTGTCAACATTTATCTTTTCTTCGTGTTTTCACACTTTCTCTTTTTAAGGGATTATCATACCCTTGAAATATATCCTTATCTTGGATTGTTTTGCTGGTATTTTAATCTGTATTATTTATCCTCTTTTCCTACTAAATAAAATTCTGGTGCGGTGGTACGAATGTGATTCTTTTGGCATGCGTGTTTCCGTGCTTAACATCTAATTCTTGATTAGAACAACATAGACAAAGATGGTATGGACAAGAAACAAGACATTAACAATTTTAGCAGTATTTATTATAGTATTATCTTAAAATCTTAACTTTTCCTTTACTCCCCTTTTTTCTAATTCCATTTTAAATTGGTTTACTTAGTTAGACACGTGAAATAAAAATAAAATACATTCCAAATTTTATTATATATTCTTTGGTTTATGCTTTATAATCCGAACAGTATTAATAAAAATATACGCGCGTTTATTCAATAAGTAGTACAAAATGCACTTGTTTAATCAGTTCTGCTCAATTTTTTGGCAATTATTCAATACTACACTTATGAAGAGTAAATATAGTGATAAATATAATTTTCGGAACGAGAAAAGATTTAAACCTGGGCCCCTGGTTTAGAGTATTTGTGTACTTGGATTTTCTCCGGAATAATTTAATTCATTTCAGACCCTAATTAACAACCAAAAACGACACCTACTTCAAAAGTCGATGTTTGCTGGTTATATTTTAAGTTTTCCAGTTATTTACAATGGTTTTTATCAGTTTTTCGAAAACTTAAATTGGTTGACTAAACAATATTTTTATATCAATCAAAATTAGTTGTGCAATGTTATAAAATACCAGTTAGTAATTTGATACTCCACAGTTATGTATATTTTCAAAAACTAATACTTTATTTTGTAAATTGTAAACACTTTATTTACAATAATGTAATCAGTGAAGCCAGCCTGATAGTAAGTTTTGATATGAACACAGAATACTTAATGACAAATTTAAAAAATTGGTATTACAATATATAAAATATAATATATATATATATATATAATATATATAATATATATATATATATATATATATTTATATTATATATAAATATTAAATATATATATATATATATTATAATATATATATATAAATATATATATATATATATATATATATATAATCGATAAGATAAACATTATTTTTCCGTAATTATCGATTTTTCCGTAAAACAGACTGAAAATTTATTTAATTATGTATGTACATAAAACATATATGTATATTTCTTGCTAGCAATAAATATAATGATAAATAATATCTTAGGAGTCGAGTATAATGCTCTCGGATACTAGTAGAATATTAAACAAATTATTAAAGTTTAATCAAAATATTAAACTTTTTAAAAAAGGCATTTTAGTTAAATCAATACTGGTGGTCTTTTAACTGTTACTGAATTAAACCGCCACTCTCTCCACTGAATATTTGACTAGTTTTTTGTTTAAACTTCTTCCTGGCATAGGGTTTGGCTGTACTTGCTTAGGGTCTCTGGTTATCCTGAGTTAGGCATTCCCTAGATGCACTAAGTAAGGATTTCCCCTGGGAACGCTGGTAGGGAGAGGGGCTCGACATTATAAAGTAAATAGGTTGACGAGCGTTTCCCCCTTATCTTTTATGTTTAAAAAATATTTTGATGGCTTATCAATTACATGATACCGTGAATTCATTAAATAAAACAAATCTAGAAAATTTGAATTATCCAAACTTTTTAACAGTAAACTAAAACTAAAGACTACATTTAAATAAATTTCTTGCGATTACAAATAAATAAGTCTTTCTCAAACTCTATTTATTTTCTCAAATGCCTCCTTTTTTGGGTCCAATATACCCCACCTTTCCTCTGCATCGTAAAAATGATGTGATTTTATTTATAATTACAAAACTTGTGGTTATTCTTGGTTGACTAGTTTATTAATTAGTATAGTTCTTTGTGACAATATTAGTTTTATTTTCATCAATTTTTAATGATTCGTAAATTTAAATTTATGTGAAAAAAACTTCATGAGTTTGATAAATGTAAAGAAACGTTTTCATTTAACAATACGGGAAAAGTCAACAACGATTGAGTAGTTTGAGTGATTGATTGAACTCCTGAGATCCCCAAAGATGTTCAGGCCTCTCAATATATTAAGATAGGCTACATCCTCTCTAGTATTAATCTCTGTTATTTAAGTGTGACAACAAAAAATATATGTTACCCAAGAACGATTGAACTAAAAGTTGTATACTTATGGAATTTCCACACCTAATTTATTATTCCGTTTCGCTATTGTAGAAACGTCGAAAGTCGAAAATCAGTCAAAAAATAAAAGAAATAGTCAATATTTTCAAAAGAAAATTAATTGACTATCTATAATTGTACATTTGTATGAAATTTTAAGTTAATCAGTATAATTGTCGTTTAACAAATCAGTAAATTTAGTTATTCTAGTCCTGAAAAATACCATCTTCAGCCAGCTAAACCAGAGACCTACAGCACTTTTTTTTTGTTAGTTTTAACTCTCTAGCATAACCTTAGCGGGAGTTATGCGTGACACACCACACACTCAAACAGATTGCGAATTGGAAACTAGTTGAAGAACATTATGGAAGTGCATGAAACGGATTTATAATGAAAAAAACGTTGTGCTATAATGAACAAAATAATTTTCCTTACTGGTCGACCTGAGGAAGTAAATACACAAAATGCCCCCCTCCTCAAAACCCTTGATATTCAAAATCATGTTTTTCTAAAAATCATAGACACTGGTTTTTGCTTAGCAGGAAAATATTAAAAATGATACAATCATTTTTACCTCAAAGATTTATAAATCTTATAACTTCTTCGCCTTTCATTAAATTCTGCAAGGGAGGTTAATTTACCTCAATTCTCGATATTCCAAATCGTTTGTGGGAACAGTAGGCCTCCCAAACTCGTTGTCCATTTTTCATGGTTTCCAAAGAATTTAATCAAGTTGGTTCCAAAATATCTAAAACATTGCATTTAGCACAATAAATTGTTTTATGTTTTTAAGAATTCTTTAAAAAATAATATTTAAGCATTTTATTTTATTTTTATTTTATTTTTTTTTTTTGGTTTTTGACTAAACCAAAAATTGTAATATAAATAAATGCTTGTAAATGTATGGATGTTAATGAATATAAATAAATAAATTATTATAATAAATTACTTTATAGCATAATATATTTTTATTATATCCATAATATATTATATAAGACACTAATATTACTAATACTAAACCGGATGGTTATATTTCCAGAAGTTGAATATTAGATTTAGTATAGATTTTGTTATTTTCAATAAAAACTATACTTAGATTAAGTTTGACATCTTGTAATATCTCTACAAGCCTAATTTGCCTTATTTGATAGAAAAGGGAAAGGATTCATGAATTATTTACTCATGGCCCTTTATCAAAGGGCAATCATCATCAAACGAAAACAGAGATCTCTTGCAGACAGAGAGTTCCGAGGGTCAGCAGTCTGCTAGTCTTTGAATTTCAAATAAGGTGGAAATATATTTCATCTTCTAATTTGTATAATACATTAATTTGTTTGGAGAAGACAATCTGTTTATCTGAAAATAATATTGACACTTGAGTGCGTTAAGATTAATTTCAATTAGAGGCTGACCAATAAATAAAAACTTACACTTTAAGTAAAACTTCATTTAAGTTTCATTTTGATTTTCTTTTTCGATGTCTCAACTTACTTCATTGTCGTCTTGGTTTTCTTATAGAAGTCTCAACTTACTTCATTGATGTCTAGTCTTGATTTACTTTATTGATATCTCGTCTAGATCTCGTTTTTCGATGTCTATCTTGATTTACCAATGTCGATGTCAACTTACTTTATTGATGTCTCGTCTTGATTACTTTATTGATGTCTCGTATTGATTACTTCATTGATTTTTAGTCTTATTTACTTTATTGATATCTCGTCTAGATTTACTTTATTGATGTCTCGTATTGATTTACTTTATTGATGTCTAGTCTTGATTTACAATGTCGATGTCTCAACTTACTTTATTGAATGTCTCGTCTTGAACTATTGATGTCTCGTATTTTACTTATTGATTCTAGTCTTGATTTACATGTCGATGCTCCAATTACTTTATTGATGTCTCGTCTTGATTACTATTGATTCTCGTATTGATACATTGATGTTTAATTTACTTTATTGATCTCTAGATCTTTATTGATCTCGTAGATTTACTTATTGATGTCTACTTGATTTACAATGTCGATTCTCAACTTACTTTATGATGTCTCGTCTTGATTTACTTTATTGATGTCTCGTATTGATTTACTTTATTGATGTCTAGTCTTGATTTACAATGTCGATGTCTCAACTTACTTTATTGATGTCTATCTTGATTCCTTATGAACTTACCTTTATTGATGTCTCGTCTTGATTACTTTATTGATTCTCGTATTGATCTTGATGTTCTTGTCTTGAACAATTGATGTTCAACTTACTTATTGATATCTTCGTATTGATTTACTTATTGATGTCTAGTCTTGATTTACTTATTGATGTCTCGCTTGATTACTTTATTGATGTCTTGTCTTGATTTACTTTATTGATGTCTCGTCTTGATCTTTATTGATCTCGTATTATTACTTATTGATGTCTAGTCTTGATTTACAATTTCGATGTCTCAACTTACTTTATTGATGTCTCGTCTTGATTTACTTTATTGATGTCTCGTATTGATTTACTTTATTGATGTCTCGTCATGATTTTATTGATGTATCGTCTTGTTTTACTTTATCAATGTCTCAGTCTCAACGTAATTTATTGATGTCTTGGCTAGCTTTATAGATTTCTCGCCTTGCTTTGTCGAATTGACTTACTTTGTTCTATTCCCTTGAAGATAATTTTTTAAGGACAATAATGATTATGATCTTTTGCAAACTACAGAGCAACGTTTGTGGAAACTGAATGTATTGAAAGTCAATATCAATTCAAAAATCGTTCTGATCTTTGGTGATAACAGATAAGTTACTTTTAGCTTTTATAAATGTTTGCTTTTACAAAAGTTCTTTTGACGGTGTTAAACATATTTGCCTTTACACGAAGAAAGAAGGGGCTGTAATAGTATTTTTCCCCCAAAGAAGATCTTTATGTCCCTAGGGAGACGTTAAACAGCTTGACTTGAAAACTAGGAAAACATTTTTAACTCTATACACTTTTAACTCTGAAAAGCTAACTGAGAAAATGTTAAACATAACAAATGGAACCTGTTAAACATTTTCTAAGGAAAATAAACTAATTCTGACTTAAAAAATTCCATTATTGATCCGTGTAGCCTGTAATGAGAAAAACAAGAAAAGGCACATAAAACCTTACAACCATCTCATACATACATACTTAAATACATACATACATCTATATATGCATACGTACTTTCATCCATACATATACATTCATTCGTCCATCCACATCCATACTTACATCAACATATATATGTGTATATATATATATATATATATATATATATTAATATAATATATATATATATAATATATATATATATAGATATATATTATATATATATATAGATATATAATATATATATATAATATATATATATATATATATATATATATATATATTAAGTTGATATATTTATCATTTATCAAATGACACATTTGGGTTTATTAAAACATAATTGGAAATTTAGTAGATCATAATTTAAGTTGAAATCCGCCGACTTTATCTTTTTTTAATAAATGGTTAGGCTACTTTATCTACGTTAGTGTTAGATAACTAAAGCAAGATACTTTGGGAAAAGTCAGTACCGGATAAAGTGACCCTTCGGCGAGGAATTGATATTTTTGGTCTAAAAAAGAAGCCAAGCATTACCGAAGATTTACTAAATTAAGCATTTGACACTTAAGATATCCTGAGGGCGAGCCCCGGACTCGATATCTCAGTTTTAGGTTCTTTAGAGGAGAAAATGTGGACAAAGCCTGAACAGTTTTTTATGCCACATTTTTTAAGGCTTCCTCTATCATATGGAGAATACGTTTCAACTGGTAAAGATATCAATATAATTTGTTATCGCAAGATATCTAACGAATTACAAACACTTAAAGAGGGAATTCCGTTGGCTGTCGCTGCAACTTTCATGAAATACTTTCTAAGCTAAGGCCTAAAAAGTATTCCATGTAAGACAAACTAAGAATTCCATGTAAGACAAACTAAGTATTCCATGTAAGACAAACAAAGTATTCCATGTAAGGGAAACTAAGTATTCCATGTAAGACAAACTAAGTATTCCACATAAGACAAACTAAGTATTCCATGTGTAAGACAAACTAAGTATTCCACATAAGACAAACTAAGTATTCCATGTAAGACAAACTAAGATTCCATGTAAGGGAAACTAATATTCCATGTAAGACAAACTAAGTATATCATGTAAGACAACTAACCATAAAGACAAACTAAGTATCAAACAAACTAAATCCAACTAAGTAGTCATGTAAGACAAACTAAGTATTCCATGTAAAACAAACTAAGTTTTCCATTTAAGACAAACTAAGTAAGACCAAAGAAATATCATCGAGTATTTCGCTGTAGAATCCTCTTTGATATTCAATACCACCATTCGTCGATTTTTTTTTTATTTTTTTTTTACTTTTATATTTTCCCTTATTCCTTTTTTTATTTCGTTTTTCTTTTCCACCTTGAGGTCAAATCTTGTTAAAGTGAAAGGTTTTCCTTCAAAGGAATGTTTGTTTCTTCTTTTTGGGGACTTCTACTTTTTAATGTCTATTTTTTTATTTATTCTATTATTATTATCTCTGCATCTATCTATTTTAAAAACTAGAATTAAATGATTACACTTAGCAGAGAGAAATTTAAAATATATAACAAAAATATTAATAAAACAACATAGAAATAATGAAGTTCTTGTTATAACTCTTGACTAATATTAAACTATTTAACAAAATATTAATGAAACAATATAAACTAGACTAATGCTTTAATATTAACCATTTTTTTATAAAACAACATAGAAGTAGTAAAGTTCTTGATTATCTATTCATTAATTTTAACTATTCAACAAAAACATTAATATAGAAGTAGAAATTTTGTATAAGACTAAATTTTATATTTAACAAAACATAATGAAACAACATAGAATTTAGAAGTTTGTTAAAACTCTTGACTAATATTAAATATTTACCAAAAACAATTAATAAAACAACATATAGAAATTAAAAGTTTTTGTTATAACTCTTGACTAATATTTAACTATTTAACAAATACATTAATAAAACAACATAGAAGTTAGATGTTTTTGTAATAATCAATTTGTCAATTCGAGGTCTTATTACTTTTACTTTATCAGTAAAATAAAGCAAAAAAATATAATAAATTAAAAATATTAGTTTTTTTATTAGATTACACAACACAAAATACGTTCTATAATTTCATTTTATTTTATTATCTTTTGATGATAAAAATGAAAATGATATGTGATTACTGAGGAAGGCGATTGCTTGGGAGAGCCTGTGGTTGTTTAATTTGAATGCTTAGGCAACAAGTATCCGGTTACCGACACAATCCAGGGGGTTTGGCAGCAATGAAGGGGTTACTGCTTGGTAATTACAACCTAGGTAACCTAATCATACGATAAATCTCATATTTCGAACTTATTTACTTTTACCATGATTACCATGATTTCATCATAATTATTTAATGAACAAAAACTGAAGCCTACTAAATTTTAGTATAAAATATTAAATGACGTAATAAGCTATAAAAAAATATAAAACGTAATAAACTATAGAAATAAAGAGACTATAGAATAAGTAAACCTACTGAAGAATAAAGTATAGTTACTGTAGGATATAAAAACCAACTAAAGTTTACAAAAATATAGATACTGTAAAATATAAAAACCAACTAAAGTATAGAAAAATGTAAAATGTATAGATACTGTAGGATATAAAAACCAACTAAAGTATACTAAAATATAGATACTATAGGATATAAAAACCAACTGCAGTATACTAAAATATAGATACTGTAGGATATAAAAACCAACTAAAGTATACTAAAATATAGATACTGTAGGATATAAAAACCACTAAAGTATACAAAAATAATGAAACTGTAGAATATAAAAACCTATTAATATATTGATGTTGTAGGATATTATAATATTGAAGTAATAAAGACAACCTATAACGTATAGAAAACCTTATAAAATATAAAATCTATATTTTATAAGGTGATATAAAAATTACAATGCAATATAAACCCTATTAAACTTTAGAATATAGAGATAATGTAAAGTAAAGTAAACTTACAAAACTATAGAACAACTCTTATAAAACAAAAATATTGAAACTATAAGGTATAAAATACAAACTAACATATAAAAACTAAGGTATGGAAATCTTCCTATAAGAAATTTAATATATAAAACACATGCTAATCTATCTAATATATTTTAGAATCAGCTACTGCCGATACTTGCTGTTGGATGAGAATATATCCAACAGCAAGACCGGTTTCGGCATAACGCCATCATCAGGAGGCGGGGCAAAACTCGATCTCTCAACTAATAAAGTTATATCAGCGAATAACTTCTAGTCTCAATGAGCACGACGAGCCCTCTGAAGATTTTGTTTTAAAAAGGCCTCCTAAATTAAAAAAAAATTATTAATATAGAGAAAGCATAAAGGGAAAGCCTAGAGATTTTTTTTTTTGTAAAATAACTATTCCTAGAGCAAATAATTCGATTTATCTAATGTACTGCTACTAAAAGAAAAATCACCTCGACTCAAAATGCAAAATTATCGAATATTATTGGTATTTAATTTTTAAATTAAGTTAGATTATCTTCGTTACCTTATCTGGTTTTTACTTCATACTGTTAATGTATTAGGATTGTGACGTTATATAGCTCTATTTTTATAACATTAAAATTATATTTTATTAGGCTCCAAAGGCCCACCATGAAATTATGTATGCTTAGTAACATTAAGTAAATATATGATACAATTTGATACATACAAAAAGTATCTATCAAATTGGATTACGATTTCTGAGCTAAAAAAATACGGTATTCTATAGTTTCCGTTATTGCTATAAAATAAGTTTTTAAGATTAATTTCCGTACTTTTTCTCTTTATCAGACATTATACATTATGTGTAATGTAACATTAGCCATTATATAAGGTATAATTAATCGAACAAATTTATTAAGTTTAATCACGCATTTCGTTCTAAAATAATAGATATGTATAAGGTTTGACCTTTTTGCTCGTTTATGTTACATGTGCCTTTAATGAGGTCCAATCGAACAAAACAAACAGAACGTTTATTTTGTATACCGGTCCGTTTTCAGCTGTTGGGTTTTTTTAATTTTTTTTAATTAAAACTACCGTTATTAATAGTTACCGAAAGATTTAAAATATGATGATGTAGTTGTACCACAAACTCTTTTATTTTGACCTTAATGTTGTAGTTGGAGGAAAACTCGCTTAGAGCGCTGACATCGGTGACCTCTAAGGGTTGCACTGAGTTGAGGGCACCCTATTGATTTTCACCTGGAGGGGTATACACTCCCTAGCCTTGTATTATCTGTTTCAAAAACATTCCACACAGTTACAAAATCAGAATGAAAGCTCTTCCACTCGGCGTTCATTCTGACGTTCTCTAATTCTTACAGATATTATTTATTTTAGTCCTTCACCTTTTTCCTTCGCAAATTTTCTTATTTCCTTTTTAAAGGAAACGAGAAAATTGCTTCTGTTTCCTATTTTCATTTATGTTTAGGTCTTATTTCCCTTCATTTCATTGAAGGAATCATAAAACAAAATCTATCCCTTTAACAAATAATAATCAATTTTATATATTTTCTGTATAGTGAGATCTTAATGCAATCTCGTTAACTTGCAACGAATAAGTGTTATTGCCCTTCCAAAGTAGAAGTATTTGAAGAAAAAAAAATTCACCGTAATAGCCGAGTTGTTTAAAGCTGTTCTACACGTACCCTTTTAAAAATTCCCCAAATTGCATATTGAATGTAGCGTCCACTATCTATCGTAGAGATTTGAAATGGTGTACGCACGCAAAACAAACCATGCGAATGCTTTTATAATCCAACAAAATCGTTGATATTCCTGACGTATTACTTAAAGGTATACACATCTATCAACAACTCAAATAGATAATTTTTCGATTTTTACATTTTTTAATAAGATGTATGTGTAAGTCGTTCGATAAAAATTGAAATAATGCCGATAATGGTATAAAACTTGGCTAATGTTTTGGTCTTGTGAATAACTACATGCTTGCATAATTTCAAATTGATAAAATCATTTTTCCGTGGTTAACGAATTTTCGAAATTTTTTTAATAGTACAATAGCGAATAGTACAATTAGACCAAGATGATTTTTATATCAAGTTTTAACTCTCTAGCACAAGCAGACTGGGAGCTGTAATATTATCAAACAGACACACTCACTTTTATAATTCAGGTGAAGTTCCAGTTTCAAATGAATAACAACTCTTACGTTGCAAGACGTAAGAGGTCTGCAGGTTTTAGTATTCTGATAAATTGTGACCGTTTTTAAGAATATAAAACGGTAAAAAGTTATATATTAAATATAACTACGTAATAAAAATAGACATGTGCAGCATCATGTAAACATTATGATATAAAAACAATATTAGATATTGTAGTTAATAATCCAAGGTCCAATATAAGAATGAAATATCAATTATATTAGAAAATAATATATTTTTGTCGAGGTGTGTTTTCCTTTAATGGTAATTCACCCTTAAAATGAATCCAATAAGGTGCTCTATAAATTATCACTATAAACAAAATCATGATTTTCCTCTCTTGTACTTCTTCTTTTATTTCATTATTTAAGATATTTTCTATAGTTAAACAAGGTTTCATTATTCTATAAAATAATAAAATAAAATGCCCGTTTTATTCGGTCCATCAGAGTGATCTCTCTACGGAATCCACCTAAGGTGGACTGCATCTACTATCCTCTAAAAATTAATTCAATTTGGCAAAATCTTTTTGATTCAAATACTATTCATATAATCTTAGTGTATAGCCCGGGCTGCGAACCCCGGACCTCCGGTGCGGAAGTCAAGTGCCTGTACGATCACGGCCTCGGAGGCAGACCTTTATCCTATTTTAATATTAGATAATACTATAATATTATTATAGTTCAGTAAATTCTCAAACTATTTTTTTACTTTTTATATTTATACCATGGGTATATTATTAGATTTTGAGGGTAGGTATAATACCCATGCACTTAGACTTTAAATCTTTTGAAGAAATTCGAAGGTATATTGGAAAAGAATTGTGTTTGGAAATAAAATCGAAATTTAAATTTTGCTTGAATCATTCGTTTTTGGCAAAAACTGCCATTTTAATTGTGTGCCAAGTTTCATTTCATAGTCAGTATTAGTTCAACTTTTATTGAATCATATGCCATACGTTTTTTTAAAAAATAATCTAACTGTGTTGAAATTTAGTACAAGTACATCCTTTTAGTTAATATTTATTAAGATTCTAAAGGTAAGATTTATCACATTATAATAGATAGAAATTGCAAAAAAATGACTTTTTTACACTTTAATATACCTTAACACACGTTATGCGCTACTGATTCCAATCCCATGGCGGCCCCAAAATGAAACTTTGTGAACACATTGGACTCTTTTAGGATTTTTTTCAGAAATTGTTAAAAATTGGCATTTTTGGATCTTTGCATTTTTATTTTATATTTGCTTATAATAAAAACTTGTATCTAATTATCCAAAGTATGTAGAATCTATTTCAAGGGCTAAGCTTAACCTTTTAAACGCAACCAAAATAAAAATCATACCCAGTGCAATATTTTAGATACAGCCATTTTTGTTGCCAAAGAAATGTTGCAAACCCACATTTTTTGGAAAATGTGGTCGCCACCCTACTGCAGCAATATGGCTGCACCAATTAAGAAAAAATTTGGGTTTTTTCTTCTTTCTATGGTGCCTTCTTGTGAACCAAATTATAAAATCGATAATTATAAAAATGTGTACTAATAAATTTGGTGATTAACCAAACCATTGTTTTATACATATTTGATTAATAAGTTCTTATTAATCTATTAACAAAAAACGCTTTCTATTCTAAAACGTTTAAGAGGATACGATAACCTTCAGTTTATATATATATATATATATATATATATATATATATAATATATATATATTCATAGTTTTTTTTGCTTTTTATTTACTAATAACCTGAAGTAATACTCTTAATTCCAATTAACATAATACAATTATTTTTGTTTTAGAATACTTTTCTTTAGACTTAGTGAAGGTATAAAAACAAAATAATTTTATTTTGAGAAAAACGTGCTTTGTATTGTATCACCTCTTAGTTTTGCTGTGTTGCGGGTTTCAAGTGTTTTGTCTACCCTCAGGTAGTAAGGGGTCCAAAAAAAAGGTTTCCTCCGTGTAATCACATTTAGGTTGAAAGGTCCTCCCTTCTAACCAACTGATTAGGAAAACCCATCCCCTCCTATCCTCAGGCGTTTTTCTCTTTTTTTCTGTAGACGAACCGTTGCTTAAAAAATCTTTTCAATTGGTTTTTCCGAAATGAGATAATTCGAGACATCAGTTTTCCAAAAACCAACCCAGAAAACCAACCTCGAAATCCTCGTTAGACTAATTCAATTAAAACTGTCCCAGTGGTTCACAATGGTTGTAATTTCTTATCATTGTACCTTCTATAATGGACATTTTACTGCTTCTTGGTAATGAATTTTTACTTCATTAAGTCAGTGCTAACCAAAATTACCTCGGAGAAAAGATAGAAGTAAAAGAGAAACTAAGACAGGATAAGACTTTATTATTTTGACTTTTAATTTTTATTTTACTATGATGCACTTATTAAAATGACTTTTATTTTTTACTACACGCACGTTATTATTATGACTTTTATTTTTTTACTTTATGCACTTTATTATTATGACTTTTATTTTTTACTATATGCACTTTATTATTATGACTTTTATTTTTTTTTACTATATGCACTTTTTATAATGTCTTATTTTTTACTATATGCACATCATTATTAGGACTTTTATGTTTTTTTCTGTATGCACTTTAATATTCTGATTTTTATGTTTTTTAATACATACACTTTATTATTATGACTTATTTTTTTTACTATATGTACTTTATTTTTATGACCAAATACAATATAGGATATTGTACAAATATGTTATATTTGTAATGAGCTATGTTTTAGTTAACAAAATATTATGCATTACGTATGGACATGCATGTGTCATGTGCATATTATGGACATTTATATGTCGTGGATATCTCATATAATTTGTACACGAATTATGTTATACGATGCACTTGGCCAATATATTTACAACAAAAGTATTGATTATACAAATAGCTTATATATTTACTCTACAATACAAGTCTATATAAATATTAATTAAACCTCATTTTGTGTACATTCAGTTAATACAAGTATGACCGTACACTTGGTTATATATTTACAATATACGAATTGACCATACACTGGGCTCATATATTTACAATACAATTATTGACAATACACTGGACTCATATATACTACTTTGTTATTTGTATACACTCACTGCAGGGTAGGCAAAACTCGCAGTACATTTTGTTGCCCAGTTATATTTTTGTCCCTAATTTGGGCTATTAGTGATGGAGTTAACTTAATCATATGGTTTGCGGATTGACCAAAACATCTAAATGTTCTGTTTTGTTATATGTTACAGTTACCCAAGTTGCCTGTACCAGAGTTGGAGCAGACTATGACAAGATACCTGGATAACTTAAGACCCATAGTTACCAAAAACATGTACGATGAGACCCAGCTCATGGTCAGGCAGTTTGTCGATCTAAACGGACCTGGACCAAAGATTCAAGAAGAACTGCTTGCAAGACGAGACCTCACTGATAATTGGGTAAGATTCTAGATTATTTTCAATGGAATTCATCAAGAATTCACAGTATTGTTCAGGTGAATTCAATTCAACTTCACAGAGTTGTTCTCGTGAATTCAACTCAACTTCACAGAGTTGTTCTCGTGAATTCATAAAGAATTCACAGGGTTGTTCGGGTGAATTCAATTCAACTTCCCAGAGTTTTCTCGTGAATTCATCTAGAATTTAGTGTATTGTTTAAGCTGTTAGTCCAAGAGGTCATTGAAACTTTCGTGAACGTCGAGTCCCAAGGTTTTACCCGCTAGATTGATTTTTTTTGGCTCTCTGATGAAGAATCAGGTGGCCTGCCATTTCAGATCAGGGAGTTTGGCCCTTGGTCCCTTCAAAGTCAAAAATTGCCTCCAAATCAGTTTTGCCCATTAGCGCTGTTCCTTTTGGTTTGATAAAAAGAAAAAAAAGTTTTTTTTAAGGTCATTAAATTTGTGCCAAATCAATTTTTAAGCATCAAAATTGATTTAATAAAACCAGTGATATAACTATTCAAATATTGCCGAAAGTACAACCAAAATCTCTAATTTTCACCCCACAAAAACCTTAAAATGGCATATTTCAATGTTATCATGTTAAAGATATGGGCAGATTTAAAAGTTAGACGTATTCAATCAAATTATAGGTAATATAAAATTGTGAAAGAGAGTAGCACTGCACTTATATACCCATGATGATTTATTGTTTGACATATTACGCTGAAAAATAGGTAATAACATGTGTTTTTGGTAAAAATGTGTTTTTAGCATTATATGTCAAACAATAAATTATCATATATAAGAGCTGTGCTACTCTCTTTCTCTAGAACAACTTTATATTATCTATGGTTTGATAGAATATGTATAATTTTTATTTCTGGCTATACATTAAACATGATAACATGGAAAAACATTCAATTTTCAGATATTTGTTGTTTCTAATATTATATTTTTCTAAAGGTATTTTATTTAGGGAAAGTGTTCAGATCTCTATAAGGATATATTTCAAGTACTTGATATCGTCTTGGCTCAGAGCCACTCCTTATGTACAGTTCCTTTAAATAGAGTTTGTGGAAAAATATGACACAAAACATAACAATAAGTAATGAAATTTTTAACATCTAGGACTGCTTCTGAAACGTGCTACAAGTTCAGTTTACGAACAAAAATTATAGTAATTAAAAAACATATTTAGTGCTAAATTATTTAAAGTTTTATAGAGGTTTCGCATAGGGGTTAAAAAAATGGTTTGTCAACTGAAGCACTTGCGAAGTACTCTTAGCAGGGTTTAGCTCGATATACTAGCACCAATTAAACTTTAACCCTCCACCAGACACTGCAAGTATAATTGGAGACATGCTCTGTTCCAGGAAAGGGGCCGGGGTCCCATTATAATTGGCAACTTCCTTTAAATAAAATTTATAAAGGAAGAACTTAAAAAGTGCCGAGCTTTTATTATGGTAACTTCCGCAGCTGTAACCTTCTCATCAATATTTCTAAAAAAAAATAACTTCAAGCTACTTTGAATCGCTCAAAATATCTTTCCATGTACTCATTATTATGTATACTCAGATACAAATACCATATAATATCTAACATTTTAATTAATTTAGGATTTTAATTTTTAAACTTGCGAATGCGTGTAATAATGATGTATGAGAATTTTAAAATGTATTAGTTGAAAACGTGATTTGTTTACATTTTGTTATACAAATCTTAATCGATAAAACCAGAATTTTTGCTGAGAAAAAATGTAACTTTGTACATTTGTTAACCATACGTAGCAATACATGCGTGTAAAATTTCAGGCCGATCAAAACACTTTTCGAAGTTTTGTGATTTGTTGAAACATTTTTAAGTCATTATTGTGGGTTAATAACACACATATTTCATAAACAATAAGATTTGGGGCATTAAGAAGGTTGATTTTTGTACCAAATTATATAACGATCCAAAAGCATTCTAACCTTATCGTTTCCCATAGAAACGACAAACATGTTTGTCGATGTTTGTACGAGTCAAACATCTCGTACAAACATACACCCACAATATGTTTATATATATATATATATATATATATATATATATATATATATGTGTGTGTGTGTGTGTGTGTGTTGTGTGTGTGAGTGTATATAAATACATATACATATATATATATATATATATATATATATATATATATATATATATATTATATATATATATATATATATATATATATATATATATATAGTCGAGGTTTAAACAGAAAATAAAATACATTATTATTAAAATTATATTAACAACTTTCTAGGATTTCTCTTTATACGGTGTCGTGGATAAAACATGTAATGAAAAGTTTTGGATGTCACTTCCTTTTATGAAAATCTCATTAATTGCTTCGTTTCTATTTGTTATAGTACGACACACGGCTAAAATCAGTTGACAGCGCAAGAAAATAGTGTTGAGGAACCAATAAGGTTGGCCTGACTTAAAATTAAGGGCGTAGTTTAACACCCTGGACTCCCCACATTGACTCCTTCGCATTATTTTAATACGCTGTCAAATGATTTATTATAGGCTTGGAATTCGTTTAATTTTTTAGTGTAGGTGGTCAAATAGTTTACTAATGAGTGCAGCATTATCCTATTTTAAAAACTATGCTTATAGAAACTCACTTTTTATAAACTATGCTTATAGAAACTCACTTTATATAAACTATGCTTATAGAAACTCACTTTTTATAAACTATGCTTACAGAACTCACTTTATATAAACTATGCTTATAGAAACTCACTTTTTATAATGTTTGTTAAATAAAGTATCATCTATTTCGTGTATCTACTTCGGTTAGAAACTGATAAAATTGTGTTGTATGATTTAAATTGGAAATGAGATAGGTTTTAACCCAATAAAAATTAAGTGACGTCAGAAGCCTACTACTTACAGGTAAACATAATTATAGTTCGAAGGTCACTAAGAGGAAAACATAATCAAGTAAAAACAAGATAATATAACAAGCTTCATTATGTTTAGAAATGAATTGCCAAGAATTTTATTTTACCGAGGTAGTTCTTCTCTTGGGATCTCAGCACTTTTAAATGGCTGTAATATATTATAGAATGAAGAGATAGAGTTAAAATGATATCATAGTATTTCAATATAAAAATTTAATGAAGCAATTTTAAATAGTCACGCTCCAATAAAACTTAAATCAAATTAAAATTGGTTGAATAAGAACCAGCCAACTTTAATAACCTAATTAAAGTTAGGTTATTAAAATAACCTAATTTTATTCATTTTATAAAATTTCAATTTAAAACTTTCTAAAAGCAAAAGAAAAAGATTTTTCAATACTATCAAAAAGGTGAAGCGTTCTGTTTGTGAATAGCACAAAAATAGTCCTAACTTATAAACGACTTGACATAAAATTTAACGAAAGAAACTTTTATTTAATTTCAATAAACTTAAAATTATTAACTAAGAAATAATATCAATGATTAAAATTTAAAATTAAGTTCAAGCAAAATTTTAAATGTTGATAATTCAAACTTTGACACAATATAATTGTGCGACATTATGAAATAATGTAACAAGCTAAATGCAATGCTACATCTGAGAACTGTTCCATCATTCGACATTCGTCATCATTGATGGCTAAACATAATGTCATGTCCCACTCTCTTTCGTAATGGCTGAATCATCAGGGCGCCGACTTATAAATTCAAAATATAAATTCTCGTGATATAAATTTAAACTTTAATAAATAGATTTGACGTTTGATCGAATTCACCTCAGAAAACGACGCTTACAAGATTGTTCGTATGACGAAAATGGAAACTGAAATTTAGGCCCGTATTCAAAGACATTTTCCTAACATTCTCCTTAAGGAACAAGGAGAATTGAATACAGGCTTTAGAGTATCGGTTTAGCATCATGATTCTTATCATATATATATCTACACATACTATATATATATATATATATATATATTGTGTGTGTGTGTGTGTGTGTGTGTGTAATATATATTTAGGTTGATATTACCCTTATTTAATATGTTTTAAGGAACTCGCTTCGCTCGCTAAAGGTCTAAATGAATTAAAAATATTTATTTAAGCACAATAAATAAAACATTATATATTTTTTGTCAATGTATTATAATTTAGTTTATCAAAGACCCACTCTTGTGGATTGCTGGACTCCTATCTCTGACTTTTGTAGAAGTGTGCTGAATACTAAACCCGTAGCACATCATTGATTACTGAACTTGGTAGCTTTGACCCCCCCCCCCCGGAAAAAATCCTGCGGACGCCTATGAATTGAGTCTTTGTTCACATATGTCCACTAAGTATGTAAACATTCGTCAGGCTACATACGTTAGCGTCACATGAGTGACCTACTATTATTTTAATCTTAACAGGCAAAAAAGATGTCTTCAATAAAATTTCTTCCATGAACGAGAATAACTGAAAAATTAACAAGAACAATGCTGTGATCATAACCGATTAAAACAAAATTAAAATTAGTACAAACGAATTTTAAATTGGATTTGAAATTGACCTTAACATTAAAGGGCTCTAAAACCCGCTACAAGAGGCAAGTGAGCTCATATTACGGAGTGGGGGGGTTAAGTGCCTCTACACACCATTACAAAGGGCAATACAATGATAAACGAGAAGCTCGCACAAGAATAGAGAGGGAGAAACAAGTAGGAATGGAGAGGGGACGAGGACAGAAGGGCGAACAAAAGACACAACAAAGGGACAGTCAATCCCTTTGTACACATTAAACCCTACATAAGGGGGGGGGTCTTATACAAATTTGTTTCTAACAAATGATTAATTTTGTCGCTCTTTTATCACAAAGGAAACTATTCACTACATTCACATTTAAATAAATAATATCAAACTCTTATCTGTCTTAGTGAAATCATAAATAGTATTAATTTATTACCAATTACAATAATAATATTACAAAATTACACGTGATTACAAAAACATTAGTATTATAATAAATAACGTTCATAAATTAAGTTTCAGGTAATGTTCATCAAACAATACTGGTACATGTATGAACACTACTAAGCGACATTTATATTTATCTAAGTCAAAAATTTAAAGCATGTCAAAGTATAAGTAAAATACATTATAAACTATAATACATAAATCAGATAAATACATTTAATTTGTATCTCTCTCATTTGTTGTTATATTATTTGATACCTTTAAAAATAAATCTTAATAATTAACGTTACTAATTTATGTCTGTTTTAGAGCAAGTCATCTCTATTATGAAATATTATTTTGTACAAATTTTGTCAGCAAATAAAAAAATTATTGATAAGTTTATATTGTACAAAAATTCTAAGCTAAAGCTAAGATAAATTAGGATGTAAAATGTATTGTTATTTTGTTTTATGCTTCATTGTGCTCGTAACATAGTTATTTATAATGACATATAATTTGACCAACACAATAAAGCGACAATAACCCTACTCTTACGACAATACCCGAACGTCCCTTTGTGTTTGATTAACAAAATAAACATGTTTCCTCAACTTTGTTTGTTTTGTTTGTTTTTCATGTTAACAATTATTTCTGTTGTAATTGGATTTTATTCCATCAAGTAACTGAATTTTCTTTTTTTCTTTTACTTTTTTATTAAATGTATTTCTTTTTTTATATTTTATTTAATATTCTAGTATTTTATTTAAATAAAAAAAGGAGTTAGCTAGATGGATTTAAAAAATAAAATCCACCTTACATAACGTGAATATATAAAATAAAAATTAATTAAAATCTATTTTTATAATACCATCTATTATTATAAACTTTTTTATACAAAATAAAAGGTCATTATCATTCCAAAAGTTTTAATAATACAATATAGATATTTTTATCATAATACAAATAATGAGTCAACCTTTGTATTTAAAATAACATTTGATGATTCATAACAAAAAATATTGTGTACGGGGGTACCTCAGAACGTTTTATCAAAAAATCGGATTCATTCCGCTAATCCTCACTACTTCGGACTCACTTCGCTCCTTATCAGAATATAAAAAAAACACTAAAGATATACTACAACATGAAGTCGGACTCACTTCGCTCCTTATCAGAATATAAAAAAACACTAAAGATATACTACAACATGAATTCGGACTCAATTCGCTCCTTATCAGAATATAAAAAAAAAACACTAAAGATATACTACAACATGAATTCGGACTCACTTCGCTCCTTCTCAAAATAAAAAAAAAACACTAAATATATACTACAACATGTATCTGGACTCACTTCGTTCTTACTCTAAATATAAAAAACACTAAAGATATACTACAACATGAATTCGGACTCACTTCGCTCCTCCTCAGAATATAAAAAAACACTAAATATATCCTACAACATGTATTCGGACTCACTTCGCTCCTCCTCAGCTAGAAAAAATGTAACATTGCCATTAGACAGTCAGAAAGAAGGGAATGTTTTGTACAAGACTTTATTACTTTAAAACAAAAAAATACAATATTACCTGAACAAGATGTTAGTAGTTCTGAGAGAGAAAACGTCAAAGCTTTCTGTAAGCCATTTATTAATTTAGATGTATATTAAAGTACAACAAATCCGTTTCTAGATTTATTCAAAATTAGTTCAAATGTACAACCTCATCTTAAATAAATTTTTATCAGTAAATCATGACGAAAAAACACTGCGACTGCACTTTCAAGCGCAGACAGAGTTAGAATTGAGTACACCAGGCTTATGGAAGTTGATAAGAAAGTTAATACCTAGTGTTAATAGGGATTAATATGGGTCAATAAGATTTATTGTCCCATGAACCAAGTCTCACAAAGAAACGAGCCCCAAAACTATTCTAGATTTGTCATAAGACTGTGTGTCTGAGATAAGGAGGCAGTTTCTGTAAGAAGCTTCTGTTTGATTATTTTCTTAGTTCTTTTGCTTCGCGCAAAAGCAAGTTGCAGTTATGCACGGTTTTTTATATTTATGAATGAAAGAGCCAGGATTATAGGCAAAGACTCCGAAACCTGATTAACTTATTTGCGATGCCAAGGACAGAATAATATATTTTATTTATGTTAGTATTTTCAGATAAAATTACTGCTATCCATTCATTTTTAATAATTAAAACTTATTAACTTAATATCTTAATTACGAAGAACTGTAAAATACAAGCGGACAATGATAAGTCTAGCTACATTATGTAAGTTATAAAACTAAACAAAGAGTTTGAAAACTTTGTTGAGAAACTTTATGTTAACTAGACATAAAGGGCGCTGAGAGACAACATAGGGACTAAAGCATCGTAGTGAGATAATTGGGATAAAAGGAGGAGTTGGACGTTTAGGGACCAATATTTGCATTGCATATTAGCTTGGGCTTCCTAACTGACACTGGAGTTTTAACCATCTAAAAATATAAGCAGATGTGTTTGGATAAGCTTAAGCAATGATATAAAGCTTAGACTTGAAAAATAACAGCATTTGTTACCTTCCATTTGCTCGATAAAGCTTGGTTTACAGGACTTATAGAATACTTAATAAGTGATAAAGAATCTCTTTTAAATAACATATGGTCTCTAAAAAAGATAATATAATTTTATTTTTACTCTTAGTTCTTTTCTAATTCATTCTTTCGTAATTATATATATAGTTCAGTATTTTATACATAAATCGATAAATATATAATTGTAATCTACTAGATCTTTTTGTAACGCGTTCTCAATTCTTACCATCTTAACCTTGTAATTTATAATAATTCATAAATTACAAGTATAGGATAAGTGAGAATTTCTTTAAAATTCGCGCTTTCTTGCTCATCAATCCAACTTTTACTTAATTTTTTGGTATATATTTAATAACCTCAGGAGTTGTGTCAATACTTGTTATTTAATTTTTTCGAATTTCTCAAAGATGATGCGCTAAAATTGGCATTAACTGAGCTTCAAATGAGTGCGTAATGTATAATGTATAATCCGTGGGATAAATATGCACATTTTCATTCAAAATTTAAATAACAAGTAGTGACGCTACTGTTTAGGTTATTAAATATGTACCAAAAAAATAAGCGAAAATTGGATTGATAAGCAAGAAAGCGCGCTTCCGGACCTCCAAACCAGCATTATTTTTTTTTCTTTAAAGTCATGTATCTAATTGCATTTTATTTTAATATTAAAATGATAATAAAAGCACTGTGAAATTAGTGATTGTAATTGATTTTTTAAACTATTCCGCCTAAATAGTATTAATTGGTTTTAGTAATCAAAGATTAGATTGGTCAAGAAAAGTATGGATTTTGTCTGTCTTTGAAGTATCTAAATCAAAAACAGCACACAACATACTAATTATTTTGACAGGTTTAATCGACTAATGGAGTGAACGGACGAGGGAGGTGTCTATTAGTGCGAGGATTTAGTAGTAGGGTTGTAGTAGAGAGATTCCAAACGCGTCGCGCGGGGTGTCTTCGACCCCTTCTCTTCCTACCTTGTCTTCCTTATCAAGATCCACTACCCTACATCCTTACAATCAAAATACAATTAATTATCCTATTAAATATCAAAATTACTCTTTATCAGATTTTCCTGTTTTAATAGTAAATGAAATCATATTTAAAGCAAATTGCTAATGTCATTTAATACTTATCGATTTTGATTATCTTTATACAACTGTGATTGTCGAAGTGTGATTAAATACGACTGGATGTTGTAATTAGAATGACAACAAAACAACGAGCAACTAAGTTCCGAGGTACCCCGTACCTGATTTTTGTGATATATAAGATTTAGTTTATTGACGACTTGTACAAAAACGTTTGCCTTTTTGGCCGTGAGTGTATAAGCACTCGATTTGCCACCAAAGATCCCAGCTTCACAGCCTAGGCTCGGCTCTCAGTTTATACAAATAGTATTACTAATAAAAAGAATTCGCCAACTTCAATTATTCTTTGAAGCATAGTATTTGAATCCACCTGAGGTCGTTCCTGCTGGGTGAATATAATGATTGGCTAAAAGCTCTTAAAACGGGCATTTATCTATTTTTCGAACATTAAGCGAGCAAACTCACCAGAGGCTTAAATAACTGTCTTGTTTATCATAGGCGATGTATGTTAGCTCAGAGAATATAAAGAAAGGCGCCTTAGAGGTTAAAGGTTGTTCTTACAAATGGGCTTTAATAAAGAGAGGCGCCTTAGAGGTTAAAGGTTGTTCTTACGAATGGGCTTTAATAAAGAGAGGCGCCTTAGAGTTTAAAGGTTGTTCTTACAAATGGGCTTTAATAAGAGAGGCGTCTTAGAGGTTAAAGGTTGTTCTTACAAATGGGCTTTAATAAAGAGAGGCGCCTTGTACAATTATACCATTCTACAATCGACCTTTGAAAAATGCGAACCTTGGACCATTAAGTTATTCTAGATCCTGGCAGTGTTATAATGGGGCGTCTTATACCACTCAGCCATTTTGCAACCTTACATTGATTAAGTGAGGCACCTAACCACTCAGTTATCCCACAATCCGTTCTGTTGAGCCATGGAACTTTAGATGCATTTTACAACCGGTCCTTTAAAAAAGTGAAAAACTTTAGACAACTCAGCTATTGTACTATCTGACATCGCTAGTTATAAATGCACTCGGTCATTCTACTATCAGCCCTTGATAAATACTATTAAGAGCATCTTGGACCACTCAGCCATCCTAAATTTATAATAATAATGCTGTTTTAGGGCCTTTCGGACTTTTAGGGTATTCGCCGTGCGGGAACCACCTCGAGTGGGTTATATCTACTATGCTCAAGTAAAGCTAAATTTGGCGAAATCTTTTTATATCAAATTCTATTATAAAAACTGAGAGCATAGCCCGGGCTGTGAACCCCGACCTCCGTGCCAAAGTCCAGCACTCATCCTAAACTAACCCTTAAAAAAGCAACTAACTTTGGTTTAAACTGTGTGGATAAAACTAAAGGATGGGATAAATGCCAAATCAATATAAACTTAAAACAAGGTTAATTTACCCTCACCTTAAAATTCACAGTAGAACACGTTTCCTAAAATTTCTTTCAAAATTAACCTTTAAAAGTTTTTAAAAAATGTTGAATTCTAGACTTGAGGAAAATCCTAAATGGAAAGTGGAACGATCTGAGAGATTTTTTAGACCTAAAAGGAAATTAGAGGTCTAGACATTTCTCTCTTTATGATATTAACTGTAAAATTTAACGTCTGCGAGCATTTCTTTAATGTTTCTATTGTAAAAACATACACTTAAAATGTCTAAATTATTATACTTTTGCCGTACACAATTTATTTTGCACTATCTTCTAGAATAGATGATAAAAAATTAACACTAAAAAATATGACACCTAATTATAGCGATATATATCCTCATTAATACCAAAGGTATATAGAAAGGGTATTAAGTTTGCAAAAATATCCGAAACCGGAATTGCACCTGAATTATTCCGTTTTGGAGTTTTCAAGATCTCCTGAGTAGTTATTACAAAGACGTATGTCTTTATGTGTGTGTGTGTGTGCTTATTATCATCGTAACTCCTAGCGTATCAAAGCTAGTAAGTTAAAACTTGGTACAAAAACCAATCTTTAGGTCTAGTTTTGTTATCCGGAAAATAATTTGTATATGGTGTCATGATGTATTTGCTGTATTGAAACGAATCATAGACTTATTTATTATGTAAACATTATCATAGAAATTTAATGTAATGTATAAAATTTCAACTATTTTCGTTCTTGGCTAGCAAAACATATGATATATGTTTTGCTTGTCATGCATGATGGCGGTTAGAGAGCACCGCTCGTCTCTGGTTAATACTTCACATTATATTTTTCGAAATTAATTCAAGGTCAGAGTGAGTTCAGGCTCTGTCGGCGCCCTGATGAGTTAGACGTAACGAAACAGAGTGGGACATGACATTATGTCGAGCCATCAATGATGACGAATGTTGAATGATGGAACAGTTCTGAGATGTAGCATTGCATTTTGCTTGTAACATTTCCTTGGTGTCTCTCGCACAATTATATTATGTACAGATAACTTTGTGAAAATAACTTAGCATGGCTTCGAAACACCTGAAACAAATATTTCATGTGAAATCTCGGTTTCGTCTGAAGGCAAAATTAAGTCACCTACATCCATCGAAACACTCTGGATATTGTCCTTTACAATATGAATTACTGTGGATTTTCGACTATTTTTTCTTTATTACTTTTGAAAATTTGCCTTTTTAAATGATTTTAAAAAGATATAATCCTTACAGTAAGTACAGGAGTTAGAAATTCGTCTTTTAGTTTATGTAGGGTTCTTCGCTCAATTATTTATTTTTTTTTATAATAAAATAGATTTTAAAGCCTTAAAAATTTACACGATTCAAAAAAAGTAATATGACAAGTCAGGCATGGTATAAATATCTCCAGTTCACCAAAAATGGTCTATTAAATGCGAAGTTTTGATAATTTGTCAAAAATGAAAAATTAATATATTAACATAATATTCTCTTTAATACAACAGAAGATAAACGATATGTCAGTAAATCGTTATTGTAAGTGCCTTAAAAAAATGTGTGGTGAAATTTGTAAAAATGGAAAATAGTCCTGAGAGAGAGAGAAACAGTCCCACTATCGAAATCCCTACGGAGTGAAGTGGCAAATAGAGCAGTTTCCCATCTAGAGATCCTCCCTCCTCGTATAGTCATGTCCTATTGGTCCTCTTAGAACAGAGTTTGCGCAAACGCATTCTGAACCCTCCCAGCATCGTTTAGACGATAAATCATTTTATCGTTTTTATACAACGAAAAAATATCCCCCTCTTCTAAAAAAAGACTTGCCGATAATTTTGACCCCAATTTTTATCCCCCATATAACCACTTTAAATAAATCCCCCTCTCCTTAACCCATTCAATAAATAAAATACATAAAAAAGATATAATGTATTCTCTTCCTTTATCTACCTCTTATTTAGTTTACTCCCTTGATACTAATTTTATATCCAGTTTACCATCCGTTTTTATAAGCAGTCTATTCAATGAAAACTTTATAACTGTTTTATTTAAAAACCTTTTTAAAAGGTTTTAATGTTTAAACAGCATTTTTTTAAATTCACTAAATGTGGACAATTAAACAATTTTTTTTGGAATTTTATGTTGAGTAATATAACAACAATTATTGTTACACGTATTAGATTATAATATAAAATAGACATATATAGTAGCTTGACAAGCATTAATAACGAAGTTTGTATCTTCGAACGAGATTTTGTGATAATTGCACATTTTATATATAATAAATAAAACACTATATATTTTTTTTAAAACTTGTTTGAATTATATTTGGTCTAATATCACAATCAAATAAAATTAACCTAATCTAACCTAGGAAAGATAGTATTAGAGAACCTAACAAATCAACGTTAGATGATTTGACATGTGACAAATGACTGTTGTCTGTTCCTCTGGCTAGGAACAGTTAGTTACAAATGTCCTTACAATTTAACAACAAGTATTAGAGTTAATATAGTTTTATTGGATTGAGAAGTTTTATTGGAGAAACAAACTAGTGATTGCAATCTGACGAAAGTTGTAAACAAATATGAAAAAAATATTGAGGTTTCCTAACCTTATAAAAATATTATTTTTCCACATGTAAGAAAAATAAATGAATTTTCATTTTCAAAATGGCGGAGATTTAATAAATAAAATATATCGAAATAGGCCGAGTTGGCAATCTCTAACTGAGTAGAGAAAAACAATTTACATTCAACTTTTAAAAAATTCAATGCCACAATTTCATAACAATTAAAAAATAATGAGTTTTAACATTATTTTGGACATAAAATAAATATTTTAAGCAAGCGAACTGAGTTCCTTCTTTCATATTAAGTATGGATTTTAATAACCTAGCGAGCGAAGCGAGCCAAATCTTTGCGTATATATTTAATACAATTTAGCGAGAGAAGCGAGCCTCTTTGCATTTATATTTATAGCAAGCAAGTCATTTTTATCTTATTTTTCTCAACCATCTTGCAAGCCTCTTGGAAATATTTGCATACATGTTTATAGCATTTCAGCGAGCAAAACGAGCCTCTTTGCAGCAAGCGAGTCATTTTTATCTTATTTTATTTTTTAGCAATCTTGCAAGCCTCTTGGATATATTTGCAAACTTGTTTACAGCATTCTAGCCAACAAAGCTAGTCTCTATTATTACTTTTCTTCATTTATACAAAAGGTATATAGAAAAAGTATTGAGTTTGCAAAAAAGTCCGAAACCGGAATGTCAAATTATCCGTTTCAGGCGTTTTAAAGCCTCATAAGTGGTTTTTACAAAATTATCTGTGTGTTTGTGCGTGTGAGTGTGTGTGTGAGAGAGTGTGTCTGTGTGAGTATGTATGTGTGTCTGTTATCGTAACTCCCAGTGTATTTATACTTCAGGTACAAATATTAGCTATAGGTGTACTTGTGCTATCTAGAATATAATTTTTGATGACGTCATATACATATAAACGTCATATAATGACGTTATAACCCAAATTTCATCTGATTATCAGCATCAGTTTGGTTTTGTTATACGACTTCTGTACGTTTTTTAAAAAATAGTAAAAAATCAGAGAATAATCTAATTAAGTTTAAATTTAGTACAAGTGTATGCCTTAACATAATAAATAAGTGAACCACATGTGCAGTTCAAAATCATGTGCGGGAATTTGTAAAACCTATTCTAACATTAAGTTGTTATGTATTGTTACAGGCATATGAATGGTGGCTAAACGACATGTACATGAATCCAAGACTCTGCCTTCCTGTTAACGTGAATCCTGGCATGGTGTTTCCTATCAGACAATTCAGAGGCTTTACCGACATTGCTAGATATGCAGCTAGGCTAATAACATCAGCCTGCAAGTACAAGGATATGCTAGACCGGTAATACAAAAATGTATTGCTGTATAGTCTAACATTGTTGTTTTGACGTGTCAAAAATTTAGTACAAAAGCGCAATGATAGGCTAGACCGGTAATACAAGTATGTATTGTTGTATTTAGTCTTACATAACGTGTTTAAGGAGTCGAAAGTTAATTTTTTTGCCCAATTCTACACAACGTATTATTATATTATCAACCTACAGATTTTGAAAGTATTTTTAACAATTAAAAATTTCAATGCTCCAACTTATCAAAAGGTAGTTATTTTACGTTTTTCTGCTTATCAAGTTCCTTTTTTCAGTTTTAAATTATTTTGCTCAGTCCTATTAACTTATAACTTTAAACTTTTGTTTTCTCTAGATGGTTGAAAAAAAGTAGTATATATCTTTAAAAAAAATTGTTTATACTTCAAGTTGCTAAAGCAATAAAAGGGACTTATTGCGTTTATTTTATAGTTTATTTTTTCCATCGTAAAACTTTCTGGTAATAAAATGTCTTGAGAAAAATAAACAGTACTGTTAGCAAACAATACTGTTTATTTTTGCTTAAAAAAAAATTGTGAAAAATTGTATATCTTTGAAACTCTTATAATTTTGCAAACTTTTGAGTTTTTGAATTTTATTATATTTTCAATGGCAACACTGATAAAATGCAGTGAATTTTACTCCATACGTGTTAAATCCATTATTATGTGTGCAGTGTGCAAACCATTTTTATTCCTTCCGCGAAATAAATATGGTTATAATAATTTAATTAAAAAGCATGACGAACTATTTAAGATTTTGAAAAATATAGAAGAAATTTTATATTGACTTAAATGTATCTTATATTTACGATAATTATGATAATATTTGTCACATTTGTGGTTAACAGTTGCCCCTTAAAAATTCTATCAATGGACCCTTATCACTCGAGAAAATGTAATACAAAAATTATTATATTATTGCTATATATAATATATATATATATATATATATATATATATATATATATATATATAATATATATATATATATATATATATTATATATATATATATATATATATTTATATATATATATATATATATATATATATATATATATATATATATATATGAAGTATATTTTTTCTTTTTAGTATTTTAAAGTGATGTATTATTTTATGTAACTATAACATGAAAAAACGTTATAGTACCCCAATAAAATTTTTCGAAAAAAATACGAATGGTAATATTTGCATAAATTAACCATTTGTTGCTGTTTTTGAAAGAGCCAATATCTTTGGTTGTAGTCATCCAATTTTGATGATTCAAGACTCGTTTATCACATTTTATCACCTTTAAAAAAATATTCTCTCCATATTTTCCACACGATCCATAGGAAACCACTTATTTTTGAAAACTGAAATTTTTGCGATTTTATAAAATTTTGAGCATGCGCAATCATATGAAGACCTCCACTCTGGATAGGCAGACTATGCTTTTTCTTTTTGACTTGAGATATATTTTAAGAAAAATTGGTTTCAAGTAGTATAAAAATGAGGCACATTTTGTCAGAGGTACGGCTCTTAGACTAATAGCGTTTCATAGGAACATCTACAAATGAAATCTCATACATGCATTCTTACATTCACACCACACACACACACACACACACACACACACACACAATATATATATATATATATATATATTATATATATATATATATATATATATATATATAATATATATATATAAATGCTCCATTTTCCTTTTACAATTCGCTAAAAGCAGGGATTCTTTTAAGTAATCTCTGTTGTTTCAATAATTCAAAGGGACTAATAATTTATTAAGCCGCTGTATAAAATTTCAAGTCTCTAATTCAAGTCGAATAAGAAACACAATAAATGAAGTGAAATAAAATAAATTTAGCCTTAGTACAGTGTTAAATCGATAACGCCACCTTTTAATTTTAGTTTTTTTAAACAACAATAAATTAAACCGTTCTTTTAAATAAATTAATAAAAATGTATCTCTTACTATAAGAATTGTTTTTTATTTTGTATCCTTATATAAACGGAATAAAGGTATATATTAATATTTATTATTATTAAAAATAAATTATTAAGACAAAAGAAATAAATGCATTGTCTTTAAAATATGGTTTAAAAGCTTTTAGACTTAAAAACTGTTTTTTCATAATAGTCTTTAAAGTTCTTATCTTAGCTTAACTTTTTTGCTAAAGAAAATATAAGTCCCCGGAGGAAAGCTTAAGCTGATTTTCCTTGGAATTTTAAGAAGAAATACGTAGGAAATTTAATATTTATCACGACTCTTTTTACTTTTCCATACCAGTTACAGTAGGTATATAGTAAAGTATTATGCTCACTCAAAAAGAGCGGAACCAAGATTTCATCTACTATTATCTGTTTAGGACGTTTTCTGACGGTTAGAGTGGTTTTAGCGAATTTTCATTTTGGAATTGACGCTTATGAGGTTGTTTCTACGAATTTTCATAAAGAAAATGACGCTTATGAGGTTTTTGTATTCAATTTTCATAATGAAAATGACGCTTATGAGGTTGTTTTAGCGAATTTTCATAATAAAAAATAACGCTTTTTTTAATTATTATTTTAATTAAGTGTGTGTTCCACTTTAGTACTACACACACTTTTAAGCATTACATGTAAAGAACTTTATTGTACAAAGTATTTGCATAGTTAGTATAATTTCTCACTAGAAGCTATCAATGATTAATATAATTTCTACTTCAATTATTCCTTTCCGTTTATTTAAATATTTGAATTTAATCCCCCCCCCCCCAAATTTTTTATAATAAGAGAAAAGAACAATACGAACTTATATTACATCCAAGAACTCTTAGATGAAATATAATCCGCAAGAGTTATTCCTATGCTTTTGGTTTATACGGTAATATACCTCAATCATTAATAGATTGTTTTTCTCCCCAATATACGCATATACATAGATATTTACATTCATACATATACAATATACACACATACATATTATTATGAGGTTGTTTTAGTGAATTTTTATCATGAAAATGACCCTTATGAGGTTATTTTTATAATGTTGTCTGTCTGTGTATGTAGATGCGTGAACGAAAATTCAAAAGAACGAAAAAAATATATATGAGCTGGATGTGAAAATATTATTTTTTGGAAATTACAAAATATAATATTTTGTGTTGATTTTACAAAATCAACACTACTTTTTTAAAAATATAGGAGGAGGGGGATGCAGTGATAGGGAGGGAATTGAAGGAGTTATGTCAGAGGGAGTACATTTAAAAAATAATTTAAAAGGTAAGTTCTGTAAAAAGATACATACATTACCGGGTGCACCGCGGGGATTTAGCCAAAACGAACTTTTTTTGAATAAAAATGTCATAAAAAATTAGGTCTCACTATGATATTGTTATCTTGAAAAATGTTTAATTGAAGCATAATTCGAGCCTCCGTGATCTTGGGCAATCAATAAAAATTACGTTTCCGTTTCATTTCTAAATCTCTTATCTTTTTCTATTCAGGGGTGAACTGGAGCAGGAAACTGTGGGAAAGAATAAGGACCCGTTGTGTATGACTCAGTACTACAGATTGTTTACATCATACAGGATGCCTGGTGTTCAGCAAGATAGCCTCATCAATACTGAACCTAACGGTATTCCTGTTACTGAACACAGACATGTCATCTTGGCTTGCAGGAATAAGGTTTGTATGTCGAAAAAACTGTCAGATTGATTTCGATAAAGGATGTTATTTTTAAAGCCGTATTAGCGCTAATTTCGCAAGTACTGTTGATTTTTTTGACAACCAGGGGCGTTTAAGCAAATTTTCAAAGAAAAAATGAGCTTATGAGATTAGGCTCATGGAGGGAGTGAGTGGGAGAAGGTGGATTTGATCACCCTAATCGAGAATATATATATATATATATATATATATATATTATATATATATATATATATATATATATAATATATATATATATATATATATATATATATATATATATTTATTTATTTATTTATTTATTTATTATTTATATAGCTTATGATGTTACATAAGCAATATATCTAGGTTTTTTAAGATGCAATATCAACAATCATCTGTATGTTCACAGTTACTGCTAATGTTATATAAACTGGTAGTTCTCAATAAGATAAAATGGTAAAAATTGACAATCTAACATATTTTTCACAGTCCCTGGTTACGTGGTTAGTTCTACTTCCTAAGAAAAAAATTGGGTTGAATCCAAAGAATCAAACCTAAGGGTTGAATCTTATACATTTTTATGCATCTTATACAATTTTCCTAACATTTAAAAATTCGCTATAATAGTGGCAAAGCTCTCACAAATTAGTTATACTGATTAGGGAAATCAAATAAGATCTTTAGTTCTTAAACTATTAAACACGAATTTCTGATTGTTTAAATTTTTGACTAGGTATTAGGGTAAGACTCTTATACCTAGTGGGAAAACATCGATTCACTTCTCTTTTTGTTTAATATCTCAACGGATAGCGCGGTATAAGTTGAAAGCGCTATTTTTTTTTTTTTTTTTGCTTTTGTAAAAACTTTATTGATTAAAAGTAAAATACAATTCAAATAAAAACTACAAAAAAAAATTGAATATAGCAATTTGTAAAAGTAAAAGCTACCTCTCACTGGAGGCAAAGCCTGAGTTGTGAGAGGGAGTCCTTTCAAGTTATTTTAAGAGTTTAAAGCTTTGAAAAATATACTGTGGTAAGCTGATATAGATAAACATATGTAGGATGATAAATAGTATAGTAAATAAACAAAATATGAAAAAAAAATTAGATTAGAGTGTAATGCAAAAACTAATTATTAATGATTAGTAAGGTTTAGTCTGATTGTAAAAAACAAATAAAAATAAATAAATTAATTAATTAAAAAATAAATAATTTTATTGATGATGATAGGTTTATAGGAAAAGGTTAACAATTGAAATGAAGGAAGGGGGAATAAAGATCTATGAGTATCTTTTTAATCTGTGTGTAAATATTTTTAAATCTACAGAGGACCTGATCTCTAGTGGTAGTTTATTTATTAACATAGCTCCTCTATAGGTTGTTGGCCAAATTATTGCTATTAACATAGCATTGTTGGCCAAATGTTGTAGACATTCTAGGAACTTGAAAAAAGTTTAATAATGTGGATCTGGTTTTATGAGCCAGTGTTTCTAATGGAGATGGAGTTCGCTCTTTAAAAGTTTGAATCATAGCCTGTCTGTCGATCAAATGAGGGAGTCCACTCACCCTGAGCAATGAGAACGCTTCTTCTGAATCATATGTTATTTGTTTCCTCAAGATAATTTTAACTAATTGTTTCTGGACTCTGTAGAGTGGTGTAATGGCTACACTGTAGGCACCACCCCACCCTACAGAGCCATATAGTAATAGTGACTGTACTAATGCAAAATAGATAATTCTTAGTTGTTCTTTTTTCATAAAATTTCTTAACAAAATAAAAACATATATTAATTTTCTACACCTTTTAACTGTATTATCAATATGCTTGCACCACTTCATTAAGCTGTCCATTTTTACCCCAAGGTAAGTAGCCTCCTCCCTTCTAACCAGACTAAGACATTCATGATTACATGTATGATTTGAACTCGGGTAAACAGAGTGAAAACGAATATGGATTTCATTTTGTGATGGTAATGAATTGTTCCTTAACCCAAAGGCAACATAAAAAGTTTTTGTTTTGTTAACAGTAAGTTTATTGAAATCAAACCAATTTTTTATCAGGAACAAGGATTGATTAGCTAGCTTCTCAACACTTTTCCAAGACTCTCCAGCCAAAACCTAGACAGTGTCGTCTGCATAAGCTATCGGCATTGCACCAGGGAAAGATAATAGATTATTTATATAAATTGAAAACAAAATAGGTGCTATAACCGTTCCCTGGGGCAGGCCGATGCTTAGAGGAACAGAATCACTGTATATTTGATTAAGTTTGACCATTTGAGAACGGCCTGAGATATAGCTAGAAAACCAAGAGAGAGCACTACCTGTAACCCCGATAGATTTTAATTTATTAATTAAGGTGTTATGGCTGACTGTATCAAACGCTTTTGCTAAATCCAGATAAATAGCTAAGCATTTTTTCCCACAATCTAAATTTTCATTAATCAATTTAGAAACTCTAGCTATGGCATCCTCAGTACCGAGACCCTCTCGGAAACCAAACTGGTTGTGACTAATAATGTTATTATTTTCCAGATATGCTACCAACTGTGCTTTTACTGACTTTTCAAAAATGTTTGCAACATTAGACACTAAAGAAATTGGTCGATAGTTAGTTAGCTCTCTTGAGTCACCTGCTTTATAATAAAGTTTTGTTTTGCGCAGAAACTCTTTTCTTTCATTATATATTAATTATAATTTCTTTAAATTGGGTATACCTAATTCCCTTTCTCTGATATCTTTATTGTTTTGTGTAAAACAGTTTTATCGACTGGATGTGCGGCATTCGGGAGTTGATTTATCCGAAGAAGACATAGCCAGGCATGTTCTTCACGTTCTTCAATCTGGTGCACCAGTCAACCAACCACCCCCACCTGTTGGACTGTTGACATCACAGAGGAGAGATCTTTGGGCAGAACACAGACAATTGCTACTTCAGTGTAAGTTTCACGATGCCCCTATTAAATTATAAGGGAATTCTAAAACTTACTTTTTGTATAATCACCAGTCTGTATTGTTATGTATACTATAAAAGAATCAGGGTGACCGCTAAACGAAAAACCGCGAATAGGTTTGCATGTAAAATAAATGTAAAAATGAACAGATCCATAGCAATCGTGTAAAACATAAATCTTAATTGTTTCATTTCACACTTATTGGAAAGAAGTATCTAATTCAAATAATCATAAACGTTGCCAAATAAGAGCAATTGATTGACATTTATTTTTGCTCTGTTTAATCCCCCGTGTTCTTCATGCACATGTAATCGCAATCCCCACCCGAAAGAGTGGGTAATAAAGTATTTTTAATGTTAAAAATCCATAATAAAGATGTAAATAATTCTTTTTACGTCTTTTTCGTTCACTAAGGACGAGCGAAGCAAAACCGATAAACAATCATAAACCTTGCACACGAGCAACATGGAACTACTTATCTATAGTAAACAGAAATTTAAACTACTATCAAAAATTTAGAGCGTATGCAATTAAAGTGCTACACTCTGGATGGGCAAAGTATGTTTATTTCTTAAAAAAATTTAGGAATGTGATTAAAGAATAGGGTTGAAATAGTACACAATGAGCCTCAGTTTTCTAGTTCGGGTCTTATGTGAATGAGGGCCGCATTGGAGCATTGCAAAATCAAAAATGTTAAGTTTCATGATAATGGATAATAAAATATACCTGATTTCTTAGTAAAATATACCTCATAACACATAAGATTGTATCTTTTGATAATATCGATCTGATGGTTGCCGTAACTTATCTTAGACTTATTTTATGCATTTGGATATATATTTAATCCTTGTCCAGGTAGAGGCTTAAGCTTTTTCACAGAAAAGCTTTAACTGGTGATTGTTAAAACCTTTTTCACAGAAAAGCCATATCAGGTGATTGTTTAAGGTTTTGATGCTTACTTTTTTCAGATGAGGCCAACGCTGACTGCCTTGATTGGATTGAGAAATGTATGATGCTTGTTTGTTTGGATCTCTGTACACCTGAAGGTTCTGCTACTCAAAGGGATGATGTATCATTAATGCTACAAATGCTTCACGGAGGTGGTTCTCATCTTAACACGGCCAATCGATGGTTCGACAAGACGATACAGGTACGTTATCGTCCTTTGTCAACTAAAGTATGACCTAGCAATATGAATATGGGCACTTTCGAGACAAGATCGACCAATCAAGTTTTATCATTGATTATTATACCGACTAATAGATTAATCTTATTAAAAATTGCTTTGCCAACAATGCCTTATTCTCCCCATGGGGGAATGGGAATTTAAGGATCATAATCTCCCAATGAGAGAATTGCTCAAGTACAATTTCTTTTCTACTTTGATAGAAGAGGAACCGTTGTATCAACAAGTCTATAATAGTTAAGGTGACATCCCATACCAATTTCTTCATTAAATTTGCTCTTTTCAGCTCTTAAAAATCCTACAAATCAAAAATAAATTATGTCTGCAAACATTTTTTCATAAATGCTTTAATAGTTAGTTTAAAGTTTTTTTTTTAAATAAAAAAGACCTGAAACACATCTGTGGCTAGCATCGTTTTTCAACATCAAATATTTGTTATCATTATTACATTAAGACTCTTGTTAGACTGTTGACACTATTATTGTAAATTACGACCATGGAATTAATGCTCGAATAATTTGTTTCAGATTGTAATTAGTTCTGACGGAGCTAGTGGACTGTGCTACGAACATTCACCGAGTGAAGGAGTCGCTGTCATTGCTGTTATCGAGAAGATGTTAGAGTCTTGTTCGGATCTAAAACTCCTAGATGATGACTCTCTAGATCCGTGTTCCACTAGTATTAGTATGCTGCAGTGGGTCGAGCCTACTGGTCTTGGAAAAATTATCAACGAAGCAGCAAGATCTATTGATAAGTAAAAGAAGAAGACACTTGTATTAATGGTTACTTCCCCTGTATAGTTACTCAACTCATGGGATCTTCATCTTTTTGTTAAAACTTCTCTAGATGATTGCTTACTTATAGAAGTGTTTACGTGTTGGACTTTTCTCTTTTCATTACTCCCCTTTATTTAATTTGTTTTAGCTTGATCGATGACGTGGACTTTCGCATCCTACGATTTGAAAGCTACGGAAAGAACTACATTAAATCTTGTAACTCAAGTCCAGATGTTTTTGTCCAGCTTGCCCTTCAATTGGCTTATTACAGGTAAGAACAATGCATAAAGTCATCACTTCTATATTATTAATTTGAAAATGTCAATGACCAATTAAGTCTGGTAGCATATTATTGAACTGTAGAATTTTAATCGCACTCCTCAAATTACATACCCCATTAAGTATTAAAATTAGAGCAATTTATTAAAAATATAAGTGTCAGTTCTTTTTACGTAGGCAATTGATTTTTTCTGTGATAGAACATTGTTACGCTGAATGATAAATTAATATATATATATATATATATATATATATATATATATTATATATATATATATATATATATTATATATATATTATATCTCACATACCACATCATTACTTGTGATGATAAGTTGCAGCCCCCACCTCATTATCACTAGTAATGATATAATTAGGGATTTAAGGATGCGATGCCATTTAGAGAAATATAACTCGGTTAATAATGTTAAATTTTGTTTAGGTTGCATGGTAAATTAGTAGCCACATACGAGAGCGCAGGAACACGGCGGTATCACCTTGGCAGAGTGGATTGCATCAGATCAGCTACGTGGGAAGCCTTGCAATGGGCATCAGCAATGGTGGAACCGTTATCAGGGGATGGAAGAAAAGTATCCTTTAGTCTTAAATCTGTAAGTACAAAGTTTGCCGATGATAAAGTCCATCTTATCGTTACCAAGGTTTTTTCAGCCTCAGTATACGAGTTATCATTTTAAGATGAAATTTATACTTTTATCAACTTTTTTTCTTACTTGACGAGGGTTTTAGAGCCTACTGCTTCCATTCAATATGTTGATGCTTTATGCTAACAACAGCGAAAACGAAGGAATGGAAGCTTTAACTTGGCAGTATGCATTTACTCGTCATAGTAGTCCTCACTTAAAGGAAGTACAGAGCTTATTGGTATACTATCAGCTTATTGGTATAAGTCATACTTTAAGCATTTGACGATGCTTTCATTTTACGATTTTGTGATGAAGATCGTGGAAGACTTTACCCTCTTATATTTTTTGGTGAAATAAACAAAATTTGAAAACAATGCGGAAATCTTAGAAGCAGAAAGTCAGCATCGACTGCTGGACTTATTATTCCCCGAGGTCCATTGACCGAATATAAAAGCACCTTTGCGATACCGATATTGATTCGACTGTTATGATTCCTGTGACCGTGGTCATTTTCATTAGATTAAGATGTTCCATTGATAACAAAATAAAGATAAATTATGAATCCAACATGTTTACAAACCTAAAACTCAAACTAAACTAAACGTTGTGAACAAAACGTCAGATTGATCGTTAATCTTGACACGTGTAGTTTAGAAGGGTTTACATCCTTCAGGAAGGTAACCTATTGTTCAGAATGATATGCTAGATATGCAAAAGGCTGAAAATTTATAAAAATCTATTCTTATAACGATCTATGTGTATTTAGTTACTCTGTGACAATTGCATGCCATGCTAATTAATAAAACGAAACTCCGATGGTTTATTTTCCTACTAAAATCATCAGAAACGTGCAAAATTATATTTTCTTTGTCTTCGGATTGGAAAATTTCAGTTTATTGACAGGGACTCTTTCTGAAGACAAACACCATGTATAATTTAGGTCATTCGAACCATTGCTTTAACGACTTATTTATTATTTAGGACGAAGAAAAGCTGAAACTGTTCAGAGCAGCCGTTGATAAGCAAACAGAAGTAATGAATCAGAATATAAGAGGTCAAGGGATAGACATTCATCTCCTTGGTCTCAGGGGAGCAGTCTAAGATAATGGAATTACCACTTGACTTGTTTACTAGTCAGGCTTACCACATCACTAACTACTTTGGACTGTCTACT
>JACMZG010000022.1:21098771-21453771 GCA_018340805.1 Microvelia longipes
GTAAGTATATTCACAGAATTCTGTAAACTACTATCAAAATTTAGAGCGTATGCAATTAAAGTGCTACACTCTGGATGGGCAAAGTATGTTTATTTCTTAAAAAAATTTAGGAATGTGATTAAAGAATAGGGTTGAAATAGTACACAATGAGCCTCAGTTTTCTAGTTCGGGTCTTATGTGAATGAGGGCCGCATTGGAGCATTGCAAAATCAAAAATGTTAAGTTTCATGATAATGGATAATAAAATATACCTGATTTCTTAGTAAAATATACCTCATAACACATAAGATTGTATCTTTTTGATAATATCGATCTGATGGTTGCCGTAACTTATCTTAGACTTATTTTATGCATTTGGATATATATTTAATCCTTGTCCAGGTAGAGGCTTAAGCTTTTTCACAGAAAAGCTTTAACTGGTGATTGTTAAAACCTTTTTCACAGAAAAGCCATATCAGGTGATTGTTTAAGGTTTTGATGCTTACTTTTTTCAGATGAGGCCAACGCTGACTGCCTTGATTGGATTGAGAAATGTATGATGCTTGTTTGTTTGGATCTCTGTACACCTGAAGGTTCTGCTACTCAAAGGGATGATGTATCATTAATGCTACAAATGCTTCACGGAGGTGGTTCTCATCTTAACACGGCCAATCGATGGTTCGACAAGACGATACAGGTACGTTATCGTCCTTTGTCAACTAAAGTATGACCTAGCAATATGAATATGGGCACTTTCGAGACAAGATCGACCAATCAAGTTTTATCATTGATTATTATACCGACTAATAGATTAATCTTATTAAAAATTGCTTTGCCAACAATCTTATTCTTCCAATGGGGGAAGGAAATTTTAAGGATCATAATCTCCCAATGAGAGAATTGCTCAAGTACAATTTCTTTTCTACTTTGATAGAAGAGGAACCGTTGTATCAACAAGTCTATAATAGTTAAGGTGACATCCCATACCAATTTCTTCATTAAATTTGCTCTTTTCAGCTCTTAAAAATCCTACAAATCAAAAATAAATTATGTCTGCAAACATTTTTTCATAAATGCTTTAATAGTTAGTTTAAAGTTTTTTTTTTAAATAAAAAAGACCTGAAACACATCTGTGGCTAGCATCGTTTTTCAACATCAAATATTTGTTATCATTATTACATTAAGACTCTTGTTAGACTGTTGACACTATTATTGTAAATTACGACCATGGAATTAATGCTCGAATAATTTGTTTCAGATTGTAATTAGTTCTGACGGAGCTAGTGGACTGTGCTACGAACATTCACCGAGTGAAGGAGTCGCTGTCATTGCTGTTATCGAGAAGATGTTAGAGTCTTGTTCGGATCTAAAACTCCTAGATGATGACTCTCTAGATCCGTGTTCCACTAGTATTAGTATGCTGCAGTGGGTCGAGCCTACTGGTCTTGGAAAAATTATCAACGAAGCAGCAAGATCTATTGATAAGTAAGAAAAAAGACACTTGTATTGATGGTTACTCCCCTGTATAGTTACTCAACTCATGGGATCTTCATCTTTTTGTTAAAACTTCTCTAGATGATTGCTTACTTATAGAAGTGTTTACGTGTTGGACTTTTCTCTTTTCATTACTCCCCTTTATTTAATTTGTTTTAGCTTGATCGATGACGTGGACTTTCGCATCCTACGATTTGAAAGCTACGGAAAGAACTACATTAAATCTTGTAACTCAAGTCCAGATGTTTTTGTCCAGCTTGCCCTTCAATTGGCTTATTACAGGTAAGAACAATGCATAAAGTCATCACTTCTATATTATTAATTTGAAAATGTCAATGACCAATTAAGTCTGGTAGCATATTATTGAACTGTAGAATTTTAATCGCACTCCTCAAATTACATACCCCATTAAGTATTAAAATTAGAGCAATTTATTAAAAATATAAGTGTCAGTTCTTTTTTACGTGGGCAATTGATTTTTTATGTGATAGAACATTGTTACGCTGAATGATAATATATATATATATATATATATATATATATATATATATATATAATATATATATATATATATATATATATCTCACATACCACATCATTACTTGTGATGATAAGTTGCAGCCCCCACCTCATTATCACTAGTAATGATATAATTAGGGATTTAAGGATGCGATGCCATTTAGAGAAATATAACTCGGTTAATAATGTTAAATTTTGTTTAGGTTGCATGGTAAATTAGTAGCCACATACGAGAGCGCAGGAACACGGCGGTATCACCTTGGCAGAGTGGATTGCATCAGATCAGCTACGTGGGAAGCCTTGCAATGGGCATCAGCAATGGTGGAACCGTTATCAGGGGATGGAAGAAAAGTATCCTTTAGTCTTAAATCTGTAAGTACAAAGTTTGCCGATGATAAAGTCCATCTTATCGTTACCAAGGTTTTTTTGCCTCAGTGTACGAGTTATCATTTTAGATGAAATTTATACTTTTTCAACTTTTTTCTTTCTTACTAGAGTTAAACTCTCGTTTTTAAAGTTTACTGCCTGCTTCCATTCAAATGTTGATGCTTTATGCCTAACAACAGCGTAAACGAAGGAATGGAAGCTTTAACTTGGCAGTATGCATTTACTCGTCATAGTAGTCCTCACTTAAAGGAAGTACAGAGCTTATTGGTATACTATCAGCTTATTGGTATAAGTCATACTTTAAGCATTTGACGATGCTTTCATTTTACGATTTTGTGATGAAGATCGTGGAAGACTTTACCCTCTTATATTTTTTGGTGAAATAAACAAAATTTGAAAACAATGCGGAAATCTTAGAAGCAGAAAGTCAGCATCGGACTGCTGGACTTATTATTCCCCGAGGTCCATTGACCGAATATAAAAGCACCTTTGCGATACCGATATTGATTCGACTGTTATGATTCCTGTGACCGTGGTCATTTTCATTAGATTAAGATGTTCCATTGATAACAAAATAAAGATAAATTATGAATCCAACATGTTTACAAACCTAAAACTCAAACTAAACTAAACGTTGTGAACACAAACGTCAGATTGATCGTTAATCTTGACACGTGTAGTTTAGAAGGGTTTACATCCTTCAGGAAGGTAACCTATTGTTCAGAATGATATGCTAGATATGCAAAAGGCTGAAAATTTATAAAAATCTATTCTTATAACGATCTATGTGTATTTAGTTACTCTGTGACAATTGCATGCCATGCTAATTAATAAAACGAAACTCCGATGGTTTATTTTCCTACTAAAATCATCAGAAACGTGCAAAATTATATTTTCTTTGTCTTCGGATTGGAAAATTTCAGTTTATTGACAGGGACTCTTTCTGAAGACAAACACCATGTATAATTTAGGTCATTCGAACCATTGCTTTAACGACTTATTTATTATTTAGGACGAAGAAAAGCTGAAACTGTTCAGAGCAGCCGTTGATAAGCAAACAGAAGTAATGAATCAGAATATAAGAGGTCAAGGGATAGACATTCATCTCCTTGGTCTCAGGGAGCAGTCTAAGATAATGGAATTACCACTTGACTTGTTTACTAGTCAGGCTTACCACATCACTAACTACTTTGGACTGTCTACTAGTCAGGTAATCTTCACTAAAGTTGAATACTGTGAGTACTAGGTAGATTACTTGGTTTCAATTGAACACAATTTTGGGCACACGAAACATTTGAAATTATGTATGTTACCAACGTTACGTATAGATGACATAAACAAGAGACATTTCGATAACAGGATTGATAATAGATCAATCCGTTCAAAGAGATTCGAAGTAGCCCTCTTTGTACGCTCCATCTCGCTAAGTAGCGCGATGAAGCGTGGAGGGGTAGGGGATGAATATATATATATATATATATTTATTTATTAGTGGCACACCAAGTATTATGGTGGATGGTTTATTGTTGTGAACAATTAGTTTGAGAATCCGTGCTCGACAACTTGAATTTCTGACTGCCATAAGTCCTCCTTCTTTTAAGTCTAAAGAATTACTGTGTATCAAGCATCATAGCGCCTTCATATCTAAGTGGTATGCTAAACCACTTTACTTTGGCGTATTGCATTCTAAGACGTCTAGAAAAAATTAGTAAAATAATAATAAAAAGGTATAATAAAAGTATGTTATATCATAATATATAATAGTATATATATATATAGATATACATATATATATATATAATATAAAGGCAGTGGGTAACATCCTTAAAATATCTTGATCAAGTTATATTATATTTTCTCTAATTTATTACTTTCGCCTACTTTGTCTTAGTCTAGGTTAATTTGGTTATTGTCACCTTTATGATAATATATCAACAAAGGTTATAGTTGTTTCCCAAAAAAAAAAAAATTTAATATTTATTCCAACAGGTGTCAACAAAATATGGTTTCATGGGTTACGGAGCAGTGGTACCAGACGGATACGGCGTTTCATACAACATCTCTGAAAACTCCATCTTATTCTGCATTGCATCGTTTTATTCAGCAGCTCAAACAGGTTCATCAAGGATGTCAACAGCTATCGAGGAAAGTCTTCAGCTAATGCAACAGCTTCTAGTTAAAGAAAATCGACAAACATAAACATCAGATGTTTCAGGTCATTAGTGAATAAATATCAAAGAGATTTTTAATTTCGGTAAATTTTACGAGTTTGGCTTGGTGGATAGAAAGATAAGAAAAAAGATGGAGTCTGTTGAAAAAAGTGAGTTTAGGCTATACTAGTTGATGCTGGTTTACGAGTCATATAAGAATCGATGCTTCAGATACTTAAATCATACTTTAAAGCATATGCTTGGTGTGATAATAGAATAACGTCTATTTGTCAACTATCTTGCTTCCATTGCACATAAAAGTACTTGGTATAGGTTTTAAAAAGGATTTATTTCGAGCTAAAAATGCTTCTTGTACTTATAAAGTAACATACCATGAAATACAGCTTATCTTAAAAATATATTTGTTGGAATATAGGGCCAAGATTTGTAAATAAATTTTAAATAAATGTGATAACACGTTACAGAAACATGGTGACCCATCAACTCTTTAGAATAGATGCAAACTTACCTTCTCTAGATGGTTATACTACAAAATCAAAACTGACCAAATAACACCAAAAGTTCGGCGACATTAAGCTCTACATTTCACTGCTTAATCAAGTAAACTTTTAGACAGATTAAATGTCTATATATATCACACAGTTTAATTAAGTTAACTAATTTCTACCTATGGCCTGCTAAGACCAATTAAGCCTTTGAATACCAACTTTGTAGTAAATAAAATAGTTAAAGTATACTTGTGTTGGTATTATAAATATTAGCAACTATGTCACTTTAATGTTCTCTTCAATTCAAATAATAAATAAATAAATAAACCTTTTACTAGCACAAATACATTTTTAAATATTTTTATATTATATATATATATATATATATATATATATATATATATATATATATATATATTATATATATATATATATATATATATATATTGTTACAATGCAATTGACCACTGGAAACAGAAATTTTTTCCTATGGTGTTAAGGTGAATAACACGATGCGTAAATAAATAATTTCATTATATATTACAATATAATTAATAAAACATTACTAGTAATTACACTGCTCATTTTAAGCTCTTTTTACTTTAAAGTTAAACAAATGTTTGTGCTTACGAAGCAGCCTGTAAAAGTTGCATGTCTGAACTTCAATTTCTTTATTAGGTATATGATTTTCCAAAAACTTAAATGTAAGGAAAATTCCCTAATTAAAACCATTTCATATACAATATGTTTATTTTTACTTCAGAAAATTTATGTTTAACACTTTTTCGATTCTTTCACTCCATCAAGTTACAAATTCGAAATTAACCACAAAATCTAAGCATGTGATAAAAAATGTAAAACTTAACATATCATGTCGTACTTATGTTTTAAAATAAAACACCTTTAGCTTTAAAATTAACTAAATGTTACCACAACTTTAACTTCAAGTTACCACTTATTTGTTTTTAATTTAAGTTTATAAATTATATAAAGTGTTATTAAATTTGTTAAATTGTTTATTAGATATATATTTCAACAAAACTATAACCACTGGTGGGTTATAAAATAATTTTGATTACAAATTTTAAAAAAAAGTAATTCTAATTTTATTTTCTAAACAGAAAAAAGCTAAATGATAAAATTTATGTTAAAAATGACATGTCATTTGTCTTATAAACTTTAACACATGATTGTACATTAATATTTTTTAAATTAACTTCAAAGTAAGGTTTTAACTATAATAGTGTCCATTTTTTTAAATTATTTGTCGATATTGCCAGTAATAGTAATTAAATTATCGATACTAAGACCCGATTTAAAAAATCGGGTACTGATATATATTATTGTTATTTTTACATTACTTAATGTAATTTTTTTATTATTTATATTTTATTTATATATTAAACTTTTTATTGTCGTTATTATTATTGTCTATGTTAATTTATTTATTTTTATTTTTTATTATCATTAATATTATTATCCACGTTATTTTTTTTATTAATTTTTTTTAATAATATTTTTTGTAGATATTTTTTTTTAATCTTTAATGATATTTAATAAAAATATGTATTAGACTTAATACTTTTTGTTCAAATTCTAGTCAGCTAATACGAATGATCTCATTAAAGGTATTAAAACATTTTTATGTATGGATGTATTAGAATTTATAAGTTTTCAAATTAACGTATTTATTAATTTTTGCTTAATAGTTGATTTAAAACATTTTTTTTAATTTGTTAAATTTATATTGTTAAAATATTTATTAGTTATTAGAATATATTAATTTATTAGTTTATAAAAACATTTATGTTAATTTGTGTACTAGAATATATTTATTATCTACTTTTTTATCAATGTTTTATTTCTAGTTGTACAAAATAGTTATTTATCACCTTATAATAGCACAATATTTAGGTAATTTTGTGTAAAATATGACACAAATTAGGCGTAGTTATGTTAATGTACGTTGTATTATTTTATCTCATAAGTTTAAGTCTCATGGATAAATATCGTCATATATACTGACAATATTGTCATAAATCCTGACAATATTGTCATAAATACTGACAATATTGTCTTAAATTGTTGATTTTTTATAAATGAAACGTTAAACTTATGAACTTTGAAAAAATAATATGAACTTTGTTAAAAAAAATATGAATTATAATTATTTCTTATACGCTTAATCATTGTTAATCAGATTTTGTTAGTATTACACCTGTTGTTTTATAAATTTTTCAAAAATCTAATTTATTTTTATGTCTACGTTATGTTGTTAAATAAATTTTGTTGAAAAAGATAAAATCAAAGTTGTTATTTATGTAAAAAAATATTAATATTCACAACAACATATAAATTGTTCAGAAACGTTAAACAAAGTATCCAAGTAAATAAATAAAAAAAACTTAATGTCATTATTAAGAACAAAAAAATGACTGCAAATTTTTGTATTATAAAAGTATTTTTATTTAATTGATAATTGTTAACTTTTGTTCACTTTTAGACGCTAGTTCCTTTAAACACGTTTTTATTATGTTACATTACACATTTTATTTTGTTACATTACACATTTTTATTATGTTACATTTACACATTTTTTTATTTTGTTATTTACACATTTTTATTATTTACATTACATTTTTATTACATTACACATTTTATTATGTTACATTACACATTTTTATTTGTTACATTACACATTTTTATTATGTTACATTACACATTTTTATTATGTTACATTACACATTTTTTATTATGCTACATTACACATTTTTATTTTGTTACATTACACATTTTATCATGTTACATTACATTTTTATCATGTTACATTACAAATTTTTATTATAGTAGTGTATTTCTTTTTTGTGAGTTCATATTAAAATGATAAGTATTTTATTTGTTACAATAAATGAATACTCTACATTTATGTATTATATGATTTAGTTAGGTTATTTAATTTAATAGAATTAATTTAATATAAGAACCTTTAAACTTATACTAACAAATGCGTATATATACGATTATTTATGTATTATATATATTTATTTTATAATAATTATATGTACGATAGATAACTTTTATGCCTTAAATATCTATTCAATTAAAGTGTTCTTTTAATTTAAATTTGCTCTTGGAAATTTAAATGAATAATCCAAAAAGCAATAAGATTGGGGTTTTCAGGGGACTGATCAAGGACATATATATATATATCCTTGATCAGTCCCCCTGAAAAACCCAATCTTATTTGCTTTTTGGATTATTCATCTAACATATATGTGTAATATATATTATATATATATATATATAATATATATATATATATATATATATATATATATATAATTATATATATATATATATCAATTTTATGAGAAAAGATTATAAACATAATGATAATAAATAATATTTATTTAGTTATGAATTATTTGTGACCTAACTGGTATAAGATTTGATAAATAATATAATTATTATTTATTATCAATAAAAATTTTAAACGATTAAGAGAGATAATTAAAGAAAACTTTAATACAACTGATTTTTAAGGAGATGAAAGTGCTTATAAGTTATTTATTTTTATTATTTCTATTGATTGATCGACAATTGCAAAAAATTATTTGTTTATTGTCCGACCAGGAGAACGAAACATATCATGAATTACATATCAAAATTAATTGTTAAGGATTTAATTACTGTAATAAATTAGTTGTAAGGAATTAAAAAGATGAACGAGACATATCGTCACTCACATATCAAAGTTAGTTATTAAGGATTTAATTACTATAATTAATTAGTTGTAAGGAATTAACCAGAAGAACGAAACATATCATGACTCACATATCAAAGTTAGTTGTTAAGGATCTAATTACGACAGTTAATTAATTTTAAGAAACTAAGCAGATGAACTATATCTAAAACACATATTAAAATTAATTTTAAGGATATAATTAATTAGTTTTAATAAAATATTAATATTTTATGAATAAGTAAAGCAATATAAATAATAAAACATATAAAATAATATTATGTACTGCAATTAGGATGTAAAGTAGTTTTTGATTGTTGTGGAAAATAGTTTATGAATTTACAGTCTTAAAAGCAAAACCAAAACATATTAATATAATATAACACGCACTATCTGGAAAGCTAAAACATATTTATTTAAAAAACTTGCACTAAATGCAAAAATAAAACATATTAATCTAATACAACGCGTACTAAAAGCAAAACTATATTATATTTATGCAATAAAACGCATAAAATACAAAACTAAATAATATTAATTCAATACAACCCCTATCAAATGAAAAATAAAATCATATTATGAATTCAATACAATCGTGTTACACAAAAAATTTAATCATATGAATTCAATACAACTCGTGTTACACAAAAAATTTAATCATATGAATTCAATACAACTCGTGTTACACAAAATTTAAATCATATTAATTAATGCAAATCAAAAAACGCAACAATTATTAAATATTAAATACAAAATATAATATATAAATTAAATTAATGTAAAAAAACATGCCAGTATAAATCATACCATAGACCCTAGGTAACTCTTAAGTAATTTTAAGTCAAACTTTATTAGTAATAAAATTGTAAAAATATATATTTGAAAAGTGTTATTTTTAAATGTTAAATGTAAAAGTAGATTACAAAGTGTGTTATTGTGCTTATTTTGTTATTTCTTTATTTGTTTGTAATTTATTTTAATGTCATCTGGACCTGCTGGTTACAATTATAGATGTGGTCATTCTATGAATAAGATTTCACATACTAGATTTTACATACCTTTTCTGTTTTTGTGTACAAAAAATATTCTTAATAATTATTAGTCTGGTACCCTTTTTTTAATAAGTTAAGAGAAGGTTGTGTCCTATAGGGTAGAAATAAAACCGACTATTATTGTAATGTTTTGGCTATAAACCCATTACCAAACTAAAAATAAATATATTAACAATTAATTAGACTTATCATACAGTAAAAATTGTTATATAAGAACCTATAACATCTCAAAATTTAACGAATAATTTTGACTCATCAGTTGGTCTAATTTCATTGTTTTCTATAATAAAAACTGGTACCCTCGGACAATTAAGAATATTAAAAATTCTTTTGATGATTGTCCGAGCTGTTTTACTATGGAAAACAGTGAAATTAGACCATCTGATGAGTTATCAATTGTTAAGGAATTAAACCACAACATCTCATCATCTATTCGTTAAATAATGAGATGTTATAGGTTTTTATTCAACAATCTTTACTGTATCATATGTTTTATATAATTGTTAATATATTTATTTTTAGGTTTGATAATGGCTTTATAGCCGAAACGTTACACTTAATCGTATGGTTGTGTCCCTATAGGACACAACTTTCTCTTAAAGTACAAAAAATAATAAACACAATAATATATTTATACCCATCTGACAGAGAGAAACAGAATTAGTAACCAATTAGTTACTTAGCAAGTGATTACTCACTAATTCTGCTCTTTCCTATCTATCTGATAGATATAAGAACGAAATATGTAAACAATAAGTTATTGGTGACTAATTGGTCAAGTGGTAAATGATGTTAAATAATTTTATCATTTTTATCTATCTGATTTATTAGAATAGAATTAGTAAACAATTACTAACTTGGTAACTAATTGTTATAATTCAATTGTTAACAATTAGTTACCAAGTGACTAATTGTTTGCTGATTTTGTTCTTCCCTATCTATCTGATAAAGAAGGACAGAATTAATAAAAAAATAGTCATTGGTATCTGATTTTTTACATTTCTGTTTTTTTATCTACCTGAAAAGAATGCAGAATTAGCGAACTATTTGTCACTTGGTGACTGATATCCTCTCAATTCTTATACAGATATTTTAAAATATTATCATGAAAAATATCTATACGTTGACAGGTGTTTGAACTGCCATCAAAAAGCAAGAGACATTTGGCATCTTAGCCGCTACAAGGCGTCAGCGCTGGGGCAATTTTTGTGGTAATGTGATTTCTTTAAATTTTTGCTAAGTCATTATTGTGGGTTTATGACATTACATACATATATTTAATAAACTATAGGGTTGTAATATATCAGTCACAATGTTTCTTGCTTGTCCTAGTATGTTGTCTGAATGAATTGTAGCTTTTCTATTAGAATAAAATATCATTTTATTAATATTTTTAACATGTCTAAGAGTGATCACAACAGTATAGTCAGGAGGTTGCCAGATAACATTAATTTGTTAAAATATGCTCATTTAGAGGTTCAGTAAGGCGCTGTTAGTCAGTTTGCACCGCGTGTATTAGCAATAGTAATCAAATTGTTTCATAGCATGTACATAAAATATATTATAATCAAATAATCATTTGTTACTATTATTTAATTATATATTTAGATGTATGTTTAAAACTTATTATATGTATAGTATTATGTCAGTTATAAGTAAAACTACCAAAAATAATATTGTACATTAATGCTCGCTATTACATAAATAATACTAATAAACAAATTTGTACATTAATGTTGATACTTACATAAATAATACAAATAGTTACAACCAGATTAACAACCTAATTAGGGTGAAGACAAAAAATATTGAATATGATTGGTTAAATTTTGGATTAATAATCTTTAAAATCATGGATGATAAATATGATGCTGTTTAATTATGTAAAGAAATTTTTTGTTTTGTTTTTATTCTTCAAAATATTCTTTTTTACTTCTTCTAATTAGAGGGGGGCTTTCCTCTCCTATAAAATAGGAAAAAGTACTTCAAGAATCCACGTTTCAGTATGTACGCGTATTCTTTTTGTGAATACGGAGCAAAAAGACTAAGCCAAATCAGATTAAACTTAGTACGAAAATCAAGTCGAACGATTTTTAAGAAATCTAAATTTTGGGAGAAAATATTTTTTTTGTGTTGGATTGAAAGTAATACGACTTCAACATTCCACCCGATTTGTGGTGAGAATAGTTCTAGAGGTATTAAAAATATGTAATGTAATGCGGGGCCCTAAACAGCCCGTGATTCTTACGGGCTGTAGCTTTTATTTGATATCTGATTTAAAAAAAAAACTATGTTATTTCTGATCTATTAAAAATCTAAATTTAGAGTAATTTTAAAAAGTGATGCATATGAGATTATTTTGAAGATGAAAATTAATTTGGGGGAGGGGGGGTTATGACCCCCTCTTTAGTAAGATAAGAAAGTTCCATATTCCAGCTTGTTCTGGGATGTCAATTTGAAATTTCATTCTTAAATCCGATTTAACGTCAATCAAAATTGTGAATAAGAGTAACGAAATTTTGCAACACCCTGTATACTCTACTACGTATAATGTACAACTATTATGTGTGACACAACCAATATGTATATTACACAACCATTATGAATAACCAATGTGTATACTACATAATATACATCTAATATGTATTAGGTATTTTATGTAATATTATACAATAGTTAGTATAATATAAAACTCCTGTATAATAATATATAGATATTATGTATAAAATAACTAAATATGTATATTATACAAATATTATGTATAATGTGCAACTATTATTATTAACGAATAGTATTTGCGTTCCTAAAATTATGTATGTTAAAAAAACGTTTAATTGTACTAGCATAATCTTTTATAGTTTAATTAGTTAATTAATTTTTATAAATTGTGTTGATTAGATATTTAGGTACAAATTTCATAGACTTAGGCCCGTATTCAAAGACATATTCCTTACTTAAACGTAACATTTTCCTTAAGAGTTCCTTGAGGAACCCTTAAAAATTCCTTACGGAGACCTAACATTTTTCTTACATAAACTGTAAATCTAATATTTACCTTAAGGAAGATTTAGAAGAATCTTTTAGAAGATTTTAGAAGATCTTAAGGAAAATTTTAGGTTTAGGTAAGGAAAATGTTAGGAAAATGTCTTTGAATCCGGGCCTTAGTGTCGTATTTTGAGATCGAATAAGACTTAGAGATAACATAAAAATAAAACTGTTCGCAAAAGGTGGACATAGCTTACATGTGGGCATCTCCTGGCATGTGCTGGTGATGTATTTGTGAGTATTGGTGTCTGCAACCGGTTCGATTTCGGTCAGGGCCTCAATAGGACACCACATTCCAAAATGAACCTGCTTCATGTGGTTTCGCTCGATCCTGCTACCGCTGCAATAATCCTTCTTACCTCTTTTTTAATCGTAGGTTATAGTTAAAGGTTTGGATATCTCACGTTAATTTTTAATAAATGAAAAGTTATTAAAAGTGGCTAAAATAGTGTTCAAAATGAGGAATTAATCAAACAATACACAAATACACATTAATACAATACAATAAAACAAATACAACAATCACGGATATGGTCACTGATAAGTATGCAGCCGTATAAAGCATATCGACCGATATGCTCGATTTCGCGTGCTTGGCTAGGATTCCCGCCAAATTAGGATTCTGCTAAGTTAGGATCCTGCCAAAAGGATTCCGTCAGCCATCTTGCTGAGCAACAGCTTCATTATAGAAAGTTTTAGGTGCTTCTTTTTATGCGAGGTATAGAAATCCTTTTACATACCATCTTTCGAAAGGGTTTGAATCGTAAAATTATAGGAACTTTTGTTAAATTCACTATTTTTCTAGGGATTAGAAGCAAAATGCCTCCACTTTGCTGACAGGTAGAAAGTAGTTTTAAGAGATGAGAAAAAGGGTCCAACGTGAAGGGGCTTACTTGCAACGTGATTCATCACAACTCTCATTATACACTAAGCTGTGTCCACATAGACAAATGAAGTCTACTTTAAGTGTATGTTACGGTAAGTATGTGGTGTGAGTTACGGAATAGATATGTGACTCAGATATCAGAGTCACATATCACATAGAGCGTTGCCGTAACTTAACTTAAAATATTATTAAAATAGCAAATAATTAATCCTAGCTTATTAGGTGTTCCTTGTTAGTTTACGTTTATCGCTTCTTCTTCTTTGTTTTTAATTTAGGCTTTACAGAAGTTTAGGGGTGTTTGAGGACTAAATGAAAACTTATGCTGCACACAGTTTCCGCTGGGAGCGCTGATTAAATTTGTGTGTATCTAGCTACACTCTGAATTTAAGAGGCACCATTAATTAATTGTAATAATAATTTAATTTTAGATAGGGTAGTAAGCAAATTGGATAAGATTAATGTAAATAGCTAAAAGCTATGTTGCCTTCATTTGTAGTTTCCGACTATGACGGAAGTTCAATCATTTCACTTTAACTAACATTGAAGTTTACTTCCTCTATTTAAACATTAATTTAATGAGTTAGGTATTACGTTCGTGACATTTCGCTTGTACTGTGACAGTCATCTTCAAGGATAAAGGATATCTTAGATAGAAATACAACGCTCAAAAACTGATACTGTTTCAGTTTGGTAGAACATTGTATTTTCATCAATGATGCACGTACCTGAAGATATCTTCCACCAAAATGAATTAAATATTGAGAGGGGACTTTCAATAGAATAGTTGAACCTTAGTAGGTTCAACTATAAGGACACGCCTACATTCTTTCGATTCCCTTGAGTGATGTGATGTGACGTAGTCCGGAGTCCTGAAATCCCTACACTGTGTTGGTTTAGTGAAGGGTAGTATCAAATAACACGGGTTCTCTCACGAACCCTGAAACCATCCTTGATGATCCCACCTCTACATTAAATAATTTACCTTGATATTCCACAGATAAACCTAACAATAACGGCGAAAGCCTACGCAGTTCATAAATTAAGTTAGTAGTTACAAAAAACGACGATAGCACTCCTATCGGTGACTTAGTCAGTTTCTCCTATACTAGTGTCCCTAACACTACTAAACGGCATCTTCTCTCACTCGTCCCGTGAGGCCCGCACAGTACTTCAAGTCCACACATAAACTATAGTAAATATCTATAATTCCTAAGTTATCTATAATAACTAACGCATAATCCTCTATGTACTACTTATATCTATCAGTTTTATTTAACAGATTATTGCATTAGAATATAAAATTTATAGAAAGTGGCTCTATAACATTCAATAAATTACTTTTTGCGCAATAATTTCGTTAATCCCAATCAACTGTTTTTGACACAATAATAACCATGATTATTTGAATGCGGTTTTATACCTGCACACATAGAGATATTATTACTAGAGGGGCTCTATAGGTTAAATTTTAAAACATCTAAAAAGTAACCTGACCAACTTCGCTTATAAATATAATCAAATTAAAAGAACAAAAATACAGTAACTTATATAGCAAAACGGTTAAAATACGAATCAAAACACAAACAATGAGCGGAAGCCGAAATACATTTATTAGTTATAACATTAAATCATTCTTGAAGGAGGTTTCAATGAGATTACACAGAGCCCATGAGAGCCCCAAAAAGATGTTTCAGGCTTCTCAATGTATTTAGGGAGGCTATGCCCCCCCCCCCCCCCCCCAGTATATATCTCTATGCCTGCACAATAAATATTGTATTATTGTGTTCATTGGTTGTGATAATAAAATTACTAGTCGCATTTCCACTATATTATAGAACCATTTTAGATATTTAGCAAAATTCTACTTGTATCTACTAAAATACTCAAAAAGAATCTAGTTTTAAGTATTATCATTATAATCTAACTATAGAATTTAAACTAGAGAAAGAATGGATAAATAAATCAAAACTGCACAAAACGGTCACATTATCAAATTCATTATTTAATACAATATGGGATTCACTGCTACGTTTTTTGAACCGCCACTTTATGGAACAAATGCTTGGTTGGTGTTTAGTTCTACGAAATAAATAATAGCACAAATATGTGCTATTATTTTACTAATTATATATATCTATACTCATATATATATATATATATATATATATATATATATATATAATATATATATATATATATATATATACACAAAAATGAAAACAGAAATACTAATCGTATTTAATAAAACATTTAAAGATAATAATAATAACTTACAGAGGGTGAAAATATAGGTGTTGTGGATTTTAGAAAATTTTTCGACATACGTCTTCGTCGGTCTATAGAGAAGGACGTTTCCGAGCTACTGAAACGTAGCTCGAACTAACGTAGCTAGTTCCGTAGCTCGGAAACGTCCTTTCTCTATAGACCGACGAAGACGTATGTCGAAAATTTTCTAAAATCCACAACACCTATATTTTCACCCTCTGTAAGTTATTATTATTATCTTTAATGTATATATATATAATATATATATATATATATATATTATATATATATATATATATATATATATATATATATATATTTATATATATATATATATATATAATGTCCCAATGAATATAATGTAATATGGGGACTAATAACTTAAGATACACTTAAGTTCAATTAATAAAGTAACCTACCTATGTGACATCACAGTGATATTATCTAAGCTAATAGTGTGCCCATAAATCTAAACATGATTAGGTCGTTTCCGGGAACTACTAACTGAGCAATTTACATTCTTAAACCTCTAGCAAATTCCCAGCTGTAAATTTTAAAATTTTGTTAGAAACATTGTAGGTATCAAATTTATATTTTTAATTATTAATGTAACTAAACAAAGAAATCATATCAAAGTTTTAGCTTTTATGTTAGTTTAAACATAGAGTGTAATAAATAATTAATAATAAAATTAATTTACATATAACTTAAAATTTCATATAAATTATAATATATGCTGTATCGTCATAGCTTAAAATTCACATTACCTTTCTCAATGGTTTCTATTGAAAACTTATCAAGTACCTAAAGTACTTGATAAATATCCTAAAACATTATAAACGAAACCTAAAGAACTGAAAAAATTCCTAAACTATTGAAAAAGAAAACTCTGAACGTTTGACAAACTCTCTAAACTATTGAAAAAGTAAAACCTGAACGTTTGACAAACTCTCTTAACTATTGAAAAAGTAAACCCTGAACGTTTGACAAACTCTCTAAACTATTGAAAATGTAAAACCTGAACGTTTGACAAACTCTCTAAACTATTGAAAAAGTAAACCCTGAACGTTTGACAAACTCTCTAAACTATTGAAAATGTAAAACCTGAACGTTTGACAAACTCTCTAAACTATTGAAAAAGTAAACCCTGAACGTTTGACAAACTCTCTTAACTATTGAAAAAGTAAACCCCTGAACGTTTGACAAACTCTCTAAACTCATTAGAAAATGATTAAACTACTGATAAACTATTTACATATTTGACTAACTTAATAAAATCATGATAAAATATTTTAGCTACTGAGAAACTACCTGAACATTAGACAAACTTCCAAAACTACTGAAAAACTGTCTCAACCGCTGAGAAACTACGTAATTACATGATGATAGACTACCTTAACTATTGAAATAAAAATTAAACTACTAACTGATTAAAGTAACTAAATGCAACTAACTATTAAATTAATAATTAATTAAATTAGCTAAATAATTAACTGAACTATTACACTCCAAAATAATACTATTTTTGGTTTGTCTCATACAATAAAGAGGAGCAAGTTAATAAAGTTAGCATTTCTTTATAAGAGACTATGTTTTATTAGCGTGTTTTTAGAGTTCTACAACAGTGTTATTTTGGCGTGTATCATATTTCTGCAGTGTATTTTCTTTTTATTACCGTGCTTTAGAGTTCTTTATTGCGTAATATCATTTTGTTTTATTAGGGTGTACTAGAGTTCTCTAGCGATTTATTATCAGTGTGTTTTATTAGGGTGTATTAGTATTGTTCAGTGTGTTTTGGTGTTTTATTGTTATTCACAGTGTTAAATTAAGATGCTTTCATTAGCTATTTCTTAATTAACACTAATTTATATGGCTCTTCTGTCTTAATTATTTTACCTATCACCTAAACTACCTTACCAGGTGAAAAACTTCTAAAAGGCTGAAATATAAAATGAGGAGTTATGTAACTTTGTTATGCATTAAGTACAGGTTTATGCTTAAGCTGATAGACAGTTATCTCTATCTGCTTGACTTGTGCTAACTTTCTGATTGGAAGAATAAAATCTAGATTAAAACAAGAAGGTTAGAATTGTAATGCTGATCTTAGTATTATATATACTATGTTCTGTCCTTAATAAATTGCTATTAAAATAAATTTAATCTATCGCTGTGCTAAAATGTATCAAAATAAATTTATAGATCATTTCCGTGTTGTAAAATTTTGTAACAATGATTTAGCAGACTAAATAAACAAATGTTTCTGTAAATTATAAAAAAAATAAACAAAATAAATGTATTGTGTTTTTAATTTGTTTATCCACTCTGTTCAATATATCAAAATTATTTTATACATTCTTAGAACCGGACCAAAAAGTTAAGAAATTGGAGAATATAAAAGGTTTAGAAAGGATTAGAGGGAACCTCAGAATATTTAATTTCCAAAAAATAGATTCAATTTACACCATGAAAAACGTCTGTCAAGAAAGATTTAGGTCACCTAGTGGTGACGGCGTCAATGTAAATGACTAATGCGGCGTTTCACTTCCACTTGTAATGCATCTTCAGGGATGAAGAGATCATTAAGAGAAAAACTGAACTGAAATAATTCATTTTTGTAGAGCATTGTGTTTTTATCCATCATATTCTACATCCCTAAGATGCCTCCCACAGTGGAAGTTAAAGACCGAATTCACCATTAACATTGACGCCGTCACCACCGTAAGAACTTTTAATCTTCATGAATATAACAACAAAAGCCTACACAGTCTGGCAAGTGTTATGCGAGATATTATGGATTTTCTGGAGCTTTCATAGGTTAACGTTTGTCTAGTAAAAGGACGTGTGGAAACCAAAGTCTTGTAAGCAGTATCACACATACTTGTAAGGAAAATTACCATATACCTATCTTTATCATTAACACCATTATAGTCTCTAACACTTCATACTTATGACTGACTAACTCCCTTGATATTTTCTAGTGCTGAGTCCTCTATGCCCAGCAAATATAAACTCCATAGTTTAGCGACACTTTGGAAACGTGAATTAAAGCCTGTTATCCCATTGATAGTTTCCAAAACTACATAAATTGTAAGAAATTTGATACCAATATCACCATTTTCCAATAAATTTTCACTAAGGATTTAATGATGGTGTATCTGAAATGTTCGACCCTGCGTATATAATCAGAAGCCAGGTGATCCTAATTATAGCTGTAATAATTATAATTATTCAGGAGAACTAATTAGGAGTCTAGTCTTTAGATTTCTTTTGGAAGAATCGATCCCCTGTGAGGGAAATGATATTATGATCCACTATCTGAATTTAGTCAGAACCATATTTTTTTTCAAATATGGGTTTTTCACTATTGATAAAGTCAACTCTCAATATTTGCAGCCTTGTTAAAGCACTCGCTCCTATTTTATCTCTCCTATCTAATGATTAGAGACTATATTTACTTCAAGTTAAAGAAGCAATCAGTTGTCGTCCGAAAATCATCTATCATCAATACTTGCTGTTTGATATCAATTTCACTGGCTTAACTCCCCCACAGAAGATGTCAAATGATATTTAACAGAAGTGGACATAAGAAAAGGGAATAACTTCAAATCACAATGAGCTGGAAGAGCCTTCTTAATGGGCTAATCCTTAGCCCATTAAGAAGGCCCATTAATAGGGCACTTTTTAATAGTTGTACATATTTTACATGAAGTATCAAAAGTGATGATTCTTTAATAGTAGAATTTCATTCAAGAAAATTAATTATTAGATATATGTTACGCCATCTTAATCACAGCACAAGAATACCCAAAGAATAAGGTAAAAAGATTAAATCTGTGGGTTAAAACTTGTGATTTTATATAAAAAGTATACTTTATTTAAACATGCTAGTAACAACAAACAACAACTTATAAATACAGTAATAATAACATAACAAATTAACAAACAACGAACAATTAACAGAAGTGTCTGATAACGAAATTACGAAAGCAAAGACGAGAAAGGTTGCGTTGTCGACGATTGTTCCCGATTGTTTAGAACGCTCAAATCAATGTGTTCAAAGGTTTACACCTCTAAACTAACATCTCTGACTACCTCCTTGTGGAGGTAGTGTAGGTATAACACGTAAACGCCCTTTTTACGTGTTGAGTGATCAAATAAAAGTGACCGATAAAAGTGACTTATTTTAGCCATTTTATTTCTGAAAATATAAACCTAAAATATTGAAAAAATCGGACGAAAGTACCTCAGAACTTGTCCTTACACCTTCGATCTCACTAAACTAATAAATTATTACGTCCAGACTATTGAAATCCGATCAAAACATGTATTGCTATTTCATTGCTTAGCTTTATTTATTCTCAAAAGACGAACTACAAAACGCATCTCGATCAGGACATTATAAACATCTTGCTGAGCGACCAATGGTTAGCTAATATTGCTTTACAACCGTAACAGTCAAGACCGACTTTGTTTCACTTGCATCTATAGCTTATGATGAGCGAATAGTGTTATACAACTGTAAAGGTGTTAACAACTAAGCCCTCAAGAGAACCCAAAACGTCCTTATGGAAAACGGCTGGCGGCAAAATAAATTTGGCTAAATAAATTTCGGTAAATTTGGCTTAGTGAAAAGACAAAAAGGTAGTGTTTCGAGAGCTGATTTTATGTTTTTTTTTAATCTTTTTATAGTACGTAATCGTTAGAAAAATGGGATTGGACCGAGAGTCATTATCCTGAGGATTACATACTGTATACAAGCCCGTAGCCTGCCAGAACTTTTTTTTTTTGGGGGGGGGGATGGCCCTACATCAATTCTAGAAGGGGTGATGTTACGCACACCATAAAGGGAAGTCCTTTGGTTGAAAACTACTTTGTTAGATGTGGCGACATTTTTTCGATCTCTCCCTGGCTGCCGGAGATATATAAGGGTTTTGTCAATTAAGACTTTAAAACAGAATGCCAAATCTTTTTTGCAAAATTTTAGCAGATTAAGCCAAATTGATTTTCCCAAAAAGATTTTGCAGGGTCCTTTGTACTAATAAGCACACTCAATAAAGATTCAAACATGTTGTTTCGCTCGTCCTTAGCAATCTAATCTGCGACAGTTTAATTCGTGACATGAAACAATGTTTTCAATAAAAAATATTGTTGTTAATAAAATATCCAACTAACTCTTCTTTCCTTGTGTATCACATTGATGCAGTTGGTCAAATAAATTGCCAAACTATACAAAAATTCACAGCATATTTCAGTTAAACTTTTGCCGTCCTGTAAGAAAGGATATAAAAATATTATTAATAAAACAATAAGAAATACAATAAGATTAAATAAAATTAGATAGAATAATTACTATTTAGAGTAATCTAAATTAGATAGTCTTCTTTGCTATTTTCAAAATTGAATATCTAGCCATTTACTTTTTTGTCTAGTGTAACTTCAGAATGATAAAACTTTGAATACGAAGATGGTGAGTTATTATTTATTAAGGAAATGGATTCCACGCCGGATATAAGTTGCTATCACGCAACCCCGACATCAGGCAAGGGTTGACGAACTTAATAGTTAGAACTAAGTGGCACTTTTACTCAAGATTTAACTACACTGTTGAATATAAAAACTTTTCCATTTTCAGAAATAATCATATGTTCGATGTTGAAACCCTCGCGGAGACTTTTATTTTAAATATTCCGGAAGTTTCGTTTCCATGGTTAGAAACAATTCAATTGGATTTTAGTATAGCATTCCGATATTGACGCGAAGCTATACATCAGAATCATGGGTTCCAGAATATATTTCTCAGGACAAATTTAGACGGATGTAGAGTAATGTAATATTATTGTGAAGGTATACATAAGAATCATGGGTGCCAGAGTATATTACTCAGGAAATTTCTTGATGTATGTAGTAGGGGAACGTAATATAATTGTGAATAATAAACCAAGGGTTCCAGAGTATATTAGTCTGGAAATATCTTGATGGATGTAGTTTCACATGATATTGTTGTGAATCTATACATTAGAATCACGGGTACCAGAGATAATTTCCGTGAAAACATTTTAAGCGATTAAGGATAATGTGATATTGATGCGAGGCCATACATCTGAAAGACGAGATTCAGCCCTTAAAATACATTTGATTAAAAGTTAAAAGAATGTTTAGCAATGATTAACAACTACACCTGTTATTAAAATTGGAGTTAATAATTGCATCATGAATAATTTTCTCAGCAGCCTGCGAAGAAGGTATTATATCTCTGACTTCTTCCAACACTCTGTCAAGTTTGGTCAGAAGTTCATCAGCGTTTTCCATGTTAAACACCATGGGTGGTTTGAACTTTAACACGTTCCTATCAGGTCCGTCGTTGCTCATAAGAACCATTTCTTCTCTCATTCTAAAATATTGAGGGTCGAATTAGTTACAAAAGAGTCATCTGCATATGTACATCTATTATTGTACATCATAGGTGTTTTTGTACACCTCCATGTGTACATTCTTTACTAAGCATTACTCTGTAGTCGAATATTAATCATAATAAGTAAGGTTCTTTTTTTGTTTTATGCATTGATACTAAAGTCATTTTGAGGGGGATGGCGGAAGAAGTAGAGGAAGCCTAAACATTCTAAAGAAACCCTGTGTAAATAAAAGGGGACACGAGTCTTTTTTTTAGTTTTAAAAACTATGCTCACAGCTGTGAGCGCTCTATTATAAGTTACTGTAAATTTGTACCGCTCATTTTATTATATTATAAATCCAAATTGTTCAGGTTAACTTTTCCTGTGTTACAAAATTAAACTGATTAGATCTCTTTACAAGTAATAGAGACTAAGTTGAAAATTTTTTTGTTAAACCGTCTTGTCATTGATTACCAACTCTATAATCCATCTATATTAAAATACTATATATAATATATAATCCAGGAGCCAGATGAAAAATGCATGGTAATTAACCCTCCACAGTAAACCTCAAGAAGTAATTATTATTTTTAAGGGTCTGAACATGGTACGAGATAAAGTTAGATTACCTTGAAACAATATGTTGGGCTATAGCAGTGGCGGGCGTCTTCGCCTTTCTATCGTTGACTAGTTCGATACCAATAAATAATCCAGCACCCCTGATATCACCAATTATTTGATGTTTCTCTTGCAACCTAGTCAGGTGTTTCATTATGTATTGTCCTACTTCCCAAGCATGCTCTCTCAGACCGTCTTCTTCTACAACTTCCATTACTGCTAAGGCTGCAGAGCATGACGCAGCATTGCCTCCATACTAACAACATACCATATATTAGACTTCTGAGGATTTCATTCAGTGGAATTAGGCTGAGTCAATAGTATTTTCATACAATCAAATTGTAATGAGGATTAAACTCTTTTGTTAATGACGGCGTCAAAGTAAATCATCTAATATAATTACCAATCTCAAATAATTTCTGTGATGACGGTGTAAAGGTAAACCATTTTATTTATTTACCATAAATAAAACACCAATTTAAAAAGTAGAATAACAAATTTAAGTAAATTTCATACAATCACCAATCTAATATAATTTCGGCGATGACGGCGTCAAGGTAATCAACAATCATTGGTCATTACTACATGAAGCCCTGAATCTTTAATTTGACCAATGTTTTATAAGGTAAGTTTTAATCTGCTATAAATGGGTAAAATGTTTTCCCGCCCCTCATTCTGCGAAATGACTCCTGTACTAAAAAACAATCGAGGGATTCATCTTTTATAGCGCAGTAGTCAATGAAACAATACTTAGTAGAAGAACTCCTGAGCTAGAAGACTCCTGGAAGTAGGACTTTCTAGTTTGTAATAAATTATTTTTCATGAGTCGTAATTTTAGTTCATGGTTACTAAAAAAGCTATATTACAAACAATTAGTTTGGTTTATCCTCCTACAACGCAAGTTTTTTTTAACTTTAAAGTAGGAGGTAGTCCTTAACAGGCGCTATTAATTTCTTTTTGAAAAATTACTATAATTTACTCACATATAAATAAAGTGTTAAAATATACACACATACATAAAGGAAGGATATTTTTGAAAAAAAAATAGGATGACATCATTTGATACTATCGAGCTTTGCAAAACATGAATAGTTAACCAAAACAATTTGGCGAGAGGAATCTAGGAAATGTAACAAGTTCAGGTTCTGTCTGCTCCCTGATGAGTTAGACGTAACGCAACAGATTGGGACATAGCATTATTTCAAGCTATCAATGATGACGAATGTCGAATGATGGAATAGTTCTTAGATATAGCATTGCATTTTGCTTGTAACATTTCTTAGGTGTCTCTCACACAATTGAATTGTGTCAATTTAGGATGACTTTGTTCTATTCGTGGTTTTCATGGTTGTTGTTAAGCTAATAAAATAATGTCAGTAGTAAGTTATAACCTATAACTTACTAACATACTAGTCCAAGAACCGGAGCTGAAAAACTAGACTCATTTTGTACTACTTAAAACCAAATTATTCTGAAAATATACCTTAAATTATGAAGAAAAAACATTGTCTGTTTATCCAAAGTAGAGTTCTTCATATGATTGTGCATGCTCAATTTTTTTTTTAAATTGTACAAATTTCAGTTTTCATGCAATAAGTGGTTCTCTGTAAGTCGTGTACAAAACATGAAGAGACCATTTTTAACAATGATAAAATTCCCTGTAAAACGAGTGTTTAATCTTCAAAATCGGATGACTACAACCAAAGTTATGGCTCTTTCAAAAGCATCAAAAAATAATGAATTTCTGCAAAGTCAGCAAATGTCTTTGAAAAAAATATTGACTTTTTGTGCATTTTTTGGTCATTTAACAAATGTCATAACTTTAGCTGTAGTTATCCGATTTTGACGAAAAACACTCGTTTTACAAGAAATAGTATAAGCATTGAAAAATGGTCTCTTCATGTTTTGTACACGACTTACAGGGAACCACTTATTGCAAGAAAACTAAAATTCGCGCAATTTTATAAAATATTGAGCATGCGCAATCATATGAAAGGTTCTACTATGCTTTAATCATATAATAGGCAGACTATGCTTTTTCTTCATAATTCAAGGCATATTTTTAGACAAATTTGGTTTGAAGTAGTACAAAATGAGTCACATTTTTTAGGCCTGGCTCTTGGACTATAACATGTTCACTACAAGAACTCTATCTGACTGCCTTATTTGCTTTCTATTTATTGATAAATTTACCAACAAAAAACATCTTTAACTTTGTATAACAACTTACTGTGTTAAAATACTCCATGCCAGTGTCAGCAAGACTTTGAGCGATCTCTTTGGTTGTGACTATTGCAGCTACTGGAAATCCATTTCCCATTGATTTTCCTACAACAAGAATTATAATTGGAAAGATATGTTACATTATGGTTAAACTAACGATATTCAATTGTAGCCCAAAGAACATCCAATACTAATATTAAGAGCTAAGATTTTTAAAGAGTATGGTTTTGAGTCATGAACAATATGCCACCTAATCAGGGATCCAATACTAATAGTGACCTTCAGCTTCTAACCCCTTATGAGCCGCAGGGTTTCGCACTACTGCAATCCCAATCATAACTAATTTCTAATGAAAAATTAGGAATTAATATTTGGAATCAGCAAAAAAATAATCCTTCTTCCAGGTCCTGATTGGCCTGAGATCTTTTCCTTCACTATCACCTTACAAAAAACCTCATACTATAATTCTTTAATGAAATTTCGCATGATACAAAGAAGAATACAAAAATTAAAGACAAAAATACAATGATAAAGAAGAATACAAGAATTCAAGACAAGAAATACAATGATAAAGAATATAATATTCGTAAATTATAGGAACTCAATGAGCTTGGTATGACGGGTTAATAAAGTTGCAAAGAGAATGTACAAATGTACTATATGCCGCGTTTAGTATTGGGCAACTCCGCTAATTTGAAAAGAAAGACAACGCAGTTGCCGCCCAGCATCGTGCGTTAGCTTTTTCCGGTGTACGGAATGCAGAATACTACAAATCGCCGCACAGCTTATGCTACCACTAAATATCTTATATACAAATAGTTTATATACACCCACATAAAAATTAACCATACCGCTTTTTGCAATTTTTTTTCTCATTTAATAACCGCTTTACCGCCTCCTCATAAGGTAGAGCTTTACTTTGCTATTGCTCAGTTGAATTAGGGCCAATATCTGTTACAATTAACAGGAAGGGAGACATTTTTGCTGGGATTTGATCCCTTCTGACTGCTGGTCAAATATTCTATTAACTAAACTTCTAAAGATGATAGACCGTCTATAAGCTGGTTGCAACTTTACCTATGGTGACAATATCCGGTAGGACGTCATCGCCCTGAAGTTGGAACCCCCACCAGTGTTTACCGGTTCTGCCAAAGCCGATCTGAACTTCATCAGCTATGCATATGCCACCAGCTTCTCGAACGTGCCTTCAAACAAGTCATACAAAAAATTAATTCTTGTAAAAATTATATCAACAAAAGAACTAAAGTGGTACAATTGGAAATGTTGACGTTTCAGTACTTTGATAAAGATGAGTGTAGCCCGGCCTACATTCTTGATATGAAAAAGTCCTTAGCAGAAGCGCAAACGAAGTGTTGTGAAACGATCCTACGGGAAAAACGATCATATCAATCCGCTATATTGGATTTGTTCAAAGGACCTATAAAGTCGTTTTCTTAACAATGCTTTCACGCCTTAGATAAGGACTTCTCTTTCATCTGCTGTCCCTCTTAAGACTCTAGACTGCTTGCGGCTTTAAGTGGGGCAAGAGTGTACCCAGGGGTGTGGAACAAAAGTCACCATATTAGAAGGAGCTTTTCACCTTCCTCCTTCGTATCAGGAGTTTGATGAAGATGAAGATACAATCAGGTAAGAGTAGGTGAATGATTTGGGAGATGATAAAAAATATGAAAGGGTGGTAAAGGAAACAACTCTACGCAGATGACTTGGGGGTTGGTGAAAAGGTTCAGAAAGTATATCTGGTCAACTCATCGGGCTTAAAACTGTTCAGTTTTTCATTACTTCTTCAAATTTGGATGGCTTCTTAAATTATTTAGGTTGGCAAAAGGTCCATAGTTACTACACGAAACAAAAACCTAATATCTAAATACCATTTAATACCACCTAACCATTGAATATCTCAATCCTTTTCAGCTATATCAAATATTAAGAGCACTCTTACATTTGATGTCGCATCAAGCACTAAAGCCTTAAAATTATTTTTTGATCGGTATACATCAAAATATTTATATCGGAATGAATTTGACCTTTACATTAATAAAAAATATTGCAATTATTGTTTAAGGAAAATTTTCACTAATGATGTATTAATATATCATTTAGAGGCTTTTCAAATTGATATCTCATCTGTTTCTATTTTTTGTTTTAATTTTAATTACTGTTAATATTATTTAATCTCATCTTTGCAAATCAATATTATTTTTAATCTAATTTTGATGTAAGATGATGTGACCTTGTGGAAATCTTGGCGAGATAATTTACGTAACTTGTGTAAAAAATGGGAAAGGAAAATAATGTTAATAGTAAGATATTCGTGATTTCTGCATAGATTCTGTAGGTATGGATAATAAAATAGAGAACATAAGGCTATAAATGAGTGTGTGTGTGTTGTGTGTGTGTGTGTGTGTGTGTGTGTGTGTGTGTGTGTGTGTGTGTGCGCGTGCGTGTGTGTGTGTGTGTGTTGTGTGTGTGTGTGTGTGTGTGTGTGTGTGGTGTGTGGTGTGTGTATATATATATATAAGTAAGTATATAATCTGTTCCCTTCACAACCTTCCTCAACTTGGGTTACCCGAACAACCTGGTAACCTTAATTTCATGATGAAAATTCGCTAATACTGTTCAGATCTCTCCCATACTATGTAAATAACATGCAGAAATTGTTTTTAAACTAACGCTAAAATATCCTCACGGTCCTCGCTAAAATTTATAATAATAGTTATTGAAAGCCATTACTCTGACGAAATTTGATTTATATACCTTACATAAAATTCAAGTTTTCGATGTAAGATTTTTATAAGGTTATTATTATGTTAATTAATTCTGATTTTTAATCAAAGTATTTATGAAGTCAACAAGAGGTTGGGATATAATATTTTAAATGTATAAACGGTAGTAACTCGGGTCATGCATCGAATAATGGATTCTTGATGAAAGTGAAATTTGCAAAGTTTATAACTTTAATAGCAGTTGAATAGCATCTACTTCAAACCACCGCTAACTTTTAAGTAAAAATTTTTTTCTAAAATTAGTTAATAAATAAGTTTTAAAAAATTTTAAACATTGGGCACTTAAATAAATTGTGAAAATAGGGATGGTAAATAAATAGAACTAGATAACTTCGACATCTTCCTCCTTTTCATGATCCCCACCTCATTAGCTCATTATTCCTTTGTAAATTCGCTTAAGAAGTCAAATAAGATACCAATTGAAATAATACCTATCGAATAATAAAATAAACCGTTTATTGAAGATTTATGTCTTCTGGTGGCGACCGCGTCAATGTAGATGAAGAATCCAACGTTTTGCTTCCACTGTGCTGAAAGCGACAGTGGAAGCAACACAATGCTACACAGAACTGAACTGGATTCTTCATCTATATGAACGTGGTCACCACCAATAGACCTAAATCTTAATGACAATAACCGCGGAAGCCTACACAGATTATTAAATGATTATTGTAACCACAAACTTTGACTTCTTTTAAAACTTTATAAAGTTTTAGGAGAAACCAGAAGTAAGTGGTTAAGTATACAGCTTATATGGGTCTAGCTCATGTACAAAGCTTAAGTATGCATATGCTTTATGTATACATAAAGCAGAGGAGGCTTTAGACAGAAATGCTCTCCACGGAGCTAAGATAAGATGTAGGTAATAAAAGACTGAAATTATTATAAGACTCAAAATTTCCTAGACATAAAGTGTCGACGTTTTCTTGGACCCACAAGATTTCAATGCAGCATAAGAAATAATTTTAAGTAAACAATGTTTTCCAAAGCAGATTTTAAACTTTTATGAAATTAACTATGGAATTTAATTTGTGCAACATTTCATTTTAATCATGTACCTTTCTCATAAGAAAAGTGAGCATTTATCAACTCTAAGACACTCCGAATTTTTGGAATAAGTAGTTTCTGAAACGCGGACATTTGATGAGAAAATGTTGGTGACATTTTTTTGGTTGCTAAAATGCATCCATCCCTTATTATATTTATTACAAAAGAATCTCAAAGCTTTCTCCCAACATATGAAAATATATGGATAACGGTAAAGAAAAGAATTTGTGTGGTAAGTTAACAATTACATAAACAAGCAGATTGGTGTAATTTTGGTTTTAAACAATCATAATCAGGTTTTCTCCTTGTGGCTTGGCTTACTCTTTTGATGATATCTTTATCAAGTATTACGTCACTTACCTGTAAACATTACGGAGGTAGTTGTCAGGTAAGAGCATCTGTCCAGCACAGCTAGGTGCTGACTCAGCTATAAAAGCAGCTATACTTCTACCTGATTCAACCGCTTCGTTTATTATCTGTTTGACTTCGTCGGCGTATTTCTGGCCAACGTCATTTCCGTCTTCGTCTAGCCTGTATTTACCTCGATAGGCGTCGGGCAATGAAGCCTGCACAAAATTGTAACTTAAAAATAATAGACATTGATGTAATTTGAATAATATTTTTCTAATAAGGAAAATTTATTTTCATTTACTTAGTTTAGTGATAATGACAAGCAGAATTCCTGATAACTTTTAGAAGTCGACTTCCAGAGGGTAAGGATCTTTTATCAAGTCCACCACCTTTATAAAGGACCACGTTTATACCAAATAGTTAAGGAGTTACCCAACAGGATTCATCCGAAACGTTATACACAGTATACACTCCACATCAATTTTGGAAAGTCATAACAATTGAATCTTCTATGTAGTTCTATAATAAGTTTTGGGGACAATCATCATTAAGGTTGAGGTAAATTAGAACTTTACTCAAATTAATGAAAAATAGAAATTAATTACACTAAAGCCCTTTTTTTATATAAAATAAATAACTAAGCTTTCGATTAAAAATAAGTCTTCAGAGTATAACCAAATAAAAAATAAGAAAACTCATTTAGAAACTACTTTATGTTGCACCTTGGTATAGTTTGGAAAGCTACTATACATTTGTATAAAACTGTTACATTCAAGAATTTAAAAAAATCAGTGTTGCCTTTTGTTCATTCTTCATCTATCACTGGAAGACTTAAATTTTCAATCCTTGATATCTTTTATGTAAGCACAACATTGTAGCTACTTCTAGTATACTCATGAGAAGTACAAATTCAAATTCCAAACTTAAAAGGGCTTAAGGACTTTACAGTTTAATAGGGCTTATGGACTTCCCATCTTAATAAGGCTAATGAACTTCACAGATTAATAGGGCTTATGGCTTTCACAACTTAATAAGGCTTATACTTCACAACTTGATAGGGCTATATAACTAACAACTCTATATAAAAATATAAATGAAATAATGAAATGTACCTAATTAATTAATGATTACCTTACCACATGAACGTGATCAGGTTTTGGGAATTTTCCTTTACTAAATTTGTAGGGTGAGATTTCCAGAAGCGAACTTAAGTGACCATGATATGCTCTGAAACATACAAGATAATAACATTATCACACACATACACACACACACAAAGACAACATAATAAAAACTACCTAGAATCACATAAAAGTGCCTCAAACGAATAATTAACATAATACATCGGTTTCGGTGAACATTAAACTTTTCATATATACGTATTTTAGTAGTTGATGGTAAGTAAATATTCATTTAAAGTTGTGTATTTGGCTGTAGGGATCAAATTGTTAAAAAATTCTGGTGTAGAAGTCCGCAAGCTAGGCGAATTTTCTTTGAAATGCGTGCTTTTCTGCTAATCAATCCATTTTTTAATTAAGGTTTTGATGTATATATATATATAATATATATATATATAATATATATATATATATATATATATATAATATTTAATGACCTGAGGAGTAGCGTCACAACTTGTTATTTAATGACCTGAGGAGTAGCGTCACAACTTGTATTTAATGAACTTAGCGTCACAACTTGATTTAATGACCTGAGCAGTAGCGTCACAACTGCTGAGCGTAGCGTCAAATCTTTTATTTAATGACCTGAGCAGTAGCGTCACAACTTTTTTGTGACGCTACAAAAACTGTCGAATGTTTCAAAGAAAATGCGCATATTATCTCATAGATTATACTCTACACGGCACAGCATTATTTGCTCAAATTTCAACCTCAGTTTATGATAATTTTTAGCGCATTTTATGATAAATTTTTGCATCAAGATTATTATAAATTAAATTAAAAATTATAATTAAATAATTAATTATTATGATTAAAAAGGCTTGCGGACCTCCGCACCAAAATGTTTTGAAGTTATAGACATAAATACTAATAATACTCATAAAATAATAAATACACTTAATACATAGATAAATAACATGATTTGAACCTGGGAACCCTTGCTTCAAATAGTCTTATCGCTTCCAGACCTGATCTATTGAATTTAGTCCCCCAAAAACATCGAAAACGATGCCTACTTAACATATGTTTTTTATCGACCGTATTTTAGGTTATCCGGTAATTTACCACCATTTGTTTGGTTAGTACAACTGTTATTGTTTTTACTGTTAATTTCTACGGTTTTTTCGACTTTTTGATCACTTACTATGGTCATATTGTCTCCGGACCGGTTTTATTTGATTCAGCACCCTACAATACATATATTAAGACCTTTTACCGGCAAAAACTTTTAACTTTAGAATTTATCCATTTTTTGGTTAATAACGTCACAACAACCTGATTTTCAATAGGGTTCGTGCCCTCCCCAAAATTAATTTTTGTACCAATTTTGATTCAAAAATATTAATCCGTTCGAGGACACACTCCCGGGTACCCCCCCCCCCCCCCTCCCCACCACAATCTCATTGCGAGGAACATTCGCTAAAACTGAGTATTAATGTAACAAGTTATTCAAACAAATCTAATAATTAAAAAATTGTACTAATGACTTGCAATATTTATGTTAATAAACAAACAATAATTATCAAAAAGATATGAAATGATAAAAAGATTATTTTATAATAACAAATCTCCGTGTAATCATTTTTTGAAATAGCATTATTAAACTCTTTGTTTGATAAATATAACGACCCTAAACATGCTAAACTCATTGTTTTGTAGCGTGACAAAGAAGCAGCTGTTAAACTTATTTTTCTTAAAATTCAAAGATTTAACTTCTTACAAAAATGTATATAGATAACACTGATTGACATGCTTTTAAATTTAACTGCAAAGGGAGACTACATAAGATATTTTATTAAATCAAAATATAACTTTAATAAAGCATACCGAATAAATACAGTATAACAGATACCTCGTGTTTTCCCTAGTTAAGTTAATAACTATTTAAGTTAATTCTATAACTTTTAGGTGCAGAGTTAATCAACAATAAATCAAAAAAAGTAAATATTTATTAACAAATGAAATAAGGCATAGCCTAAGTCAAACCTATACAGGCCACCGTAATCCCTAAGTCAAACCTATACAGGCCACCGTAATGCATAAGCCAAACCTATACAGGCCACCACAGTGCCTAAGCTAAACCTATACAGGCCACCATAATCCTAAGTCAAACCTATACAGGCCACCGTAATGCATAAGCAAACCTATACAGCCACCATGTGCCTAAACTAAACCTATACAGGCCACCGTAATCCCTAAGTCAAACTTATACAGGCCACCGTAATGCATAAGCCAAACCTATACAGGCCACCATAGTGCCTAAGCTAAACCTATACAGGCCAGCGTAATTTGTGTAACTGTTTGTGACATCATTAAACCGAATTGCTGATGAAGCAAATTTTAAAAAGAAAATTAAGGACTAAATCAAATAAAACCGGCCTGAAGTCAATATAATACCGTGGTTAATAACTTAATAACCTAAGATATAATTGGAAAAAACAAATTTACAATTTTGAGTACAAAACAGACCCGTGAAGGTGAAAATGGAATTACTATTAAACATTGCCTCTAATACAAATATGATATTGTCTGGTTCTTATCACTGGTTGTTTTGACCTACTGTTTTATTGATAACAATTTTATAGTTAATTAATACTATCTCATTCACAAATAGAGTGATAGTTAAAATAAATAACATATTATACTAAACAAAATAACGCTTAAATAAATAACGCTTTATTTAAATAATATTGACCCCAAAACGTAAACAAACAAATCATTCAGGTACTATCGGTTGTTTGCTATGTACAGATTTAGTGTCATTGAACGGACAAATAACTACTACAGTACTACGGAAGACAGTAGAAAGTAAACAGTACAGTAGAAATGACTGCTTAGAATGTAAATCATAGATCCATTAAAATTGTTTGATAGGAAGCCAGCATTCTAAAGAAAATTCGCTCAACTTGCTCATTTTATCGTCAGAATATTATAAGCTTTTAATATCTCAATTTTATGACCGACTCATCTTATTCATTTTCTCCTTGACATTAGAATAAATCAAGAACTCGGCAGAACTACGCTCGTGTCAGTGTAATCCGAGCTATAAATTTTTCACCATCCAAGCACTTCAACAAAATAAAACACTACTATTTGCACAGTTAACTACACTAACAATGGTAGTGCAAGCTAAGCAAACACAGTATTTTGCGATAACAACAAGTAATGTAAATAAATCTAGATCTTAAGTCTTCTGCTAAAAGAGGGTTCAAAATCATCAAAAATCTGCGGTTCTAATACAAATATTAATAAAGCTTCATTTTTTCAAGATGGAAATTTGCTAATACGTTAGTATTGATAACAGCTACCAGCTTTACTAGCCTAGGAATCATAGGTAAGGGTAAATTCCAGGCTAGAAAATAGTTTTTTCTAGCCTAATGCGGTAAAAAGAAAGTTAATAGATATTTTTTTGAAAAAAAAATAGTTTTGGACCCCCCCCCCTTATTTTTTAACTAATTTTTGTTTACCACAGTAAAAAATGAGTTACGAGTAGTGTTTGATAATTAAGTAACTGCTCAAATTATAAAGCATAAACCGAAACCATATGCAAAAAATGGATTGTTAAGCACGGAAACACGCATTCCAAATGAAATCCGTCCGCTATGAGGACCACCGCACCAGTATATTTTTATTTTGCGAAGTAAAAATATTGTTAAATAATGAAGTCGCTGAATGAATAACTATGTTTTTATAGCGAATTTGAACAAATTACGCTTGACGGAGGGATCGGTCTACTTAGTCCCTGATTCAAAATATCTTGTTTTTATAACGATTAATGCTTTATAACTTGAGCAGTTACTAATTATCAAGCACTACTCGCAACTTTTTTTTCTGTATATAAATACAGAATCAAAGAAAATGCGCTAAAAAACCTTTAAAGAAACCAACCATGAAACCAACTGAGCATTAAACTAGTGCAAATAATGGTGTGCACCGCCAACTTTAGAGGCATAGTTTTGTATAACAAACAACATAATTATGCACATTTCTTTGAAAAATACAGAAAAATTGGTAACAAGCGCTCGATAATTGGTAACTGCTCAAGTTATAAAGAAAAATCGGATCCTTAAGCAAGAGATTTTTAAGCACGGAAAGACGCATTCCAATGGAAATTCGCCCGACATGCGGACCACCGCGCTAGAATTCTTATCATAGTTACACGAAATTCAAAAGACAAAAAAATCGAGTAGAAATAGAAAAATACTCCAGTGTACGGTAAGTTAAAGCTAGAATGACAAGTTTCATATTATGGATCAACTTACCCTTGTAGACAGATAAAATCTGTGTGGTTGGTGTGAGCCTTGGCTAGTCTAAGTGCCAGATCGTTTCCCTCGGAGCCAGAGTTGACGAAGAAGCAAACAGATAACTTGTCAGGGAAGGTAGCAGCGATCTTCTGAGCACACAAGACGATCTTGTCATGAAGAAATCTGTTGTTTGTATTTAATAGCTTCATTTGTTCATGAACGGCTTCAACTACCCTCTTCTCACAATGTCCCACTGAAATTAGACTTAAGATTTAGTCATTACAAAGCAGTATTCAGCTAATACGATAATAATTATGATAAGAAGTTAGAAACATGTGTTTTACTGTCTACAAGAATAATAATTAATTATTTAAAAGCAGCTAAATTAAAACTAATTAAAACCTCGATTAATAATATTAACACCGGGTACCTCGGTACCTTTTCTCTCATCTTTGGACTCGCTCCATTCGTCTTCAGAAAGTTATGATTATCCAAAGCCTAAGTTTTACTTCGGTCTTGCTATGCTCGACCTCAGAATAAAGTGGTTATCCGAAGTCTATAGTGTTATAACAATGGACTCGCTTTGTTTATCCTTAGTTTGTCATAATTATCCAAAGTCTAATGCGTGACATAAACACTCATACACCCAAGATGTTAGAAATTTATGAGGTGATTCAATTCGATGTAAACAAACCAAACGCATTCGGAGGTTATAACCTGACGTTTTTATTAATGACGTGTGACGTCATTGCAGGAATTGGTATAGACGTTCAACATTGAACATTTGCTATTTATACCTACAATGACGTCAATTCCGGACTATTACCTAACATGTCAAAAAAAATTTGATTTCATTCATAAAAACCCTCCAATTAAATCACCTTATAAACTATATCAGCTTGACATACACCCACTCAAACGGACAGACAGCATGTTGAAAAACACTTAATACGTCATGAAAATGGCTGAAACCTTTTTTCAAAAATCAGACCAAAGTCTATAATAAATCAAACCTAAAATATCAATCCAAAGTCTAGAACCTAGGATTTTGAGAAGAATCGCAATGATTCTTCTCAAAATATCATGATTATCCAAAACTAAAGTAATATTACTTCGATCTTACTTCGATCTTACTTCGATAAGGTGGTGCCAAAGTCTAAATTGTTTCACTATACGCGTAGGACTTACTACGCTCATTCTCATGAATATCATGGTTACCAAAGCGTTGAGGTTGTATTACTTCGATGTGAATTATTAGGTAACATCCAAAGGTCCTTAGGGTGATTTAATTTACGGTTGATTAATGCTTTAAAAAGTATAATAATCGTAGTTTACAGCATTTCAATCATGAAATACGATAATAACGTTCCAATGTTTATGAAGCCTTAAAAATACCAGCAATCATACTGCAAGCAATCATACACTCAAATTTTGTGGATCGTTTCATTACTAATAGATTTCATTTGTTTCGAATTGTGACTCGTTCGGTCAAACGTTTTGATTTTTTATGAATTTTTAGTTTTGAGTGACTCAGTAATCGTAGTATTTTTCGGACAGCACAACTAGACCTTATGTATGATTTTCGCGCCAAGGTTCAATACGCGCACACAGTTTTAAGCGCGAATACAGTGAGAATTATGTGTGACACCAAAGACAAAATTCTTGAATTCGATGATTATGATAAAACCAGTTTAGGATATTTACGGCCAACGCAATACATTTTCTGTATACCAACGGATAGTTGGTTAGGAAAAGTAAAAACAATTATTTTTGGGATGAAACCAAATAAGCTCTTGTCAATACAAAAGCTTATTGAAAAGATATGGTTGAAGTGTGCTCCAGAGTTTGCTTTACCCAAAGCACTTAGGTCGTATAATAATAACATCAATCAATACTGTCAGGGAAATAATCAAACTCATCTAGAGAAAATAATTGTTAATATTATGTCGTGTCAAGTGTGCTGACCTTCAATTTTTTTATATATGATAATGTTATATGTAAAGTTAAGGATGCCCCAATAGGTGTATCGTTTTGGTCTCCGCCACCGAATCGTACAGATTAAAAAGGGTAGGTAATAAGGAATATTCTTGAGTTGCACCTTTTTTTGATTTTGGCTTTAGTGATAGTCTGGGAGCCAAGGGGTGATTTTTTTAAGTCCGTGTTATTTTTTAAGTCATAATATGTATGAATCATCGAATGTAAGAATCACATGATCATAGAGTAGATTGTAAAAAATCACCGCTATAAGACCGTGATTTTTAAGAGTAAGACATAAGGTTTTACTCCATGACTGGAAAATATGCCGACACCATAATTTTAAACTTATTATAACTATTAAATTTTTAAAAATGCTGTAAAAAGTTCAAATAGAAGTTGTAGCTCTAAAGAAAATCAAGCTTTTTATTCCTGGTAGTTTTTTTACCTACATTGCTTTATTTTTAGATGAATTATCCAAATATCATCCCCTCTCTCTCACTCTCTCTTTCTCTAAAATTTCTCTCACTCACTCGCACTCATTATTTTTGTAAAACATCAAGCCTTTATCTTGTTGGCTTTATATATATTTATATAAATATATAATTTTAGTTTTTATTAGTGCTACAACTTCTATTTAAAATTGTAACAGAATTTTTTAAAATTAATAGTTGTCATAATTTTTAAATTTTGATGAGTCAGTATATTATCCAGCCCCGGAGTAAAACATCAGACCGGAGGTTTTCTTACTCTACTCTACGGTCCTGTAAATTCTATGACCGAATAGTTTATAAACCCTATGACGTAGAATATCACCTCTGGTCTCACGGTCTATGATGTACAAGAGCTTAAACATGAGTTAATATCCGAAACCACCGCATAAGCTGAAAATAACTAAAATTACCTTGAAATGTTTATTTATTAGATTACATATCTCTAACATTACGTTAGGGAGATCAGCTGATATTTTATCTAACAGATACAACATGCCTAGTCACCGTATTAAACGGAACTATCTATCAACTCCCTCTTGTTATACATAGATTAATTCATTATTCATGACAATGATTATTAATTATAATCTATAGACTAAACAAACTAATCTATTATATCCAGTTAACTACGGTATCAATATATTTATAACACAGATATGACGAGTAAACAATTAATTTGTGCAAACAAGTAACTGGTTATCATAACCTTTATTATCACAAATGATCGGAATGATAAGAAAGGGCCTTTTATAAGAAAGGGACCATAGAGATATACAAGAGGGGGCATGGCATCTCAATACATTGAGATGCTTGAAACATATTTTTACGGCTCTCAGGAGCTCTTTATAACCTCATTGAAACCTCCTTTAAAAGTGAGTTAAGGTTATAATAAATCAATTTATTTTGGATTCCCGCACATTTTAGTGTTTTGATTTGCCTTTTTTAACATTCTCTTATATAATTTATTGTAATGTTGTTCTGATTATTTGATTGTATTATAATCGAAAGTGGTCAGGTCACTTTTTCGATGTTTCACAAATTAACCTATAGGGCCCCTCTAGTAATAATATCTCTATGACTAATACTTAGAGGGAGGATACAATAGCTGTTATCATTCTCTGGGTACATTGGTAGGACAGAGTTATATTTCCAGAGGGGCCCTATTGGGTGAATTTTGAAACATCGAGAAAATAACCTAACTATCTTCGACTATTTATATAATGAAATGAAAAGAACAAAATTACAGTAATTTATATAGTATAACGTTTAAAATACAAATCAAAACACCAAAATTGTACAAGGAGCCGAAATAGTTGATTTATATCCTTAACTCACTTTTGGAAGAGGTTTCAATGAGGTTACACAGAGCCCCTGAGAGCCCCAAAATGATGTTTCAAGCCTCTTAATGTATTGAGATAGGCTATGCCCCCTCTAGTATATACCTCCATGATTGATAGCATAACTGATCATTGGTGACGTCATTTTTTGATATTTCATCATATTTACATCTTCATGTAAATATTAAATTATTTTTCGACTATTTTGCCTTAAATTAAGTAAAATTAATTTAAAATGAGTTTTAATTATTATTTATCGCATATATTATTTAACTATCTATATTGTGTAAAGTGATTTAATGTGACGTCACTGAAAAAAGCGCGCCTTTTGTAGGGTGCGAAGTAAAGATGTGCTACGATAGGGGTTGTAGAGAGGTAGAGGAGCCTCTGGTCCCCCTTAGAAGGGCTCTATACAAGGAGTAAGTCCCGTCATGGTACCTTGTGGAAACTGTCTCACTTCTAGACCCCTTATCACTATGTTATTTTTTGTGGTTTCTCCCTCTAAGTGTTATTCTCTTTGAGTCCCAAGAATTATAGAACTGTTGCTGAAATTCACTAAGACTTCCTTACCATGAGCGACATTGTTGATGCAGTCCAGGTACCGCCGGTCTTTCTCATCATACATGTACTGACCATCTCCTCGTACTATCTTGATTGGATCTTGCCTAAAGAACAGCTTACAACTCTCTCTATACACAATAAAACAATAAAATTAGGCTTTAGGTCTCAGTGCATTATTCATCTATCTTATGAATAAACTTACTGTCACCTAGGGATTATCACATTTTCCCTTTCGTTTGTTACTACTTCTATTACATCGCTGCATGTACAATAGGTAATTAATGAAATGCTTATACTTCACGATAACTACTACAATTCTGGAATTACTCTACTACTCTACTCTACTAACTGCTCTACTCTAATAACTACTACTAAATCCCTGCTGTTAAAAATTGTTGGGTGACGGATATGTAATTATGAGAGCATATAAAGTCGCAAGAACTACTAGTTTTTATTAATTAGGAAATTAGTTTATCTTCCATAGCTCAACCCAGGAGCTAATTAGTTCGTCTCTCTCCATTTTGGAAGTTTTTGATTCCATTCGGCAAAGTATATCTACTGTTTTGGGATCATGAAATTAGGCAGCATCTAGCGAGGTCAGTGCCTGATTGGTTGACCGCTGGGAATACAACAAATTTATTTACTGTCTGAGACGAGCAAATCGAATTCGAAGACGTATTGCAGTATAAATATGTCGATTTGTGACGATGAGCGTTGCGAATCCGATGTAGTGAGGAGAAAGTTCCGAGAACCCGTACCATTTACCATACCATTTTGTCATATTGGCCTTAGCGGTGTCAGCTCATTTGCTTTCCTCATTTCTATAGAGGTGTAAAATAAAATTATTGTATTTGCAATAAAACCGAAACCGGATTTCACATAAATTATTCGTTTCAGGGGTTCTTAGGACCCCTTGAGAGCTTTTTTCATACAATTTTGTATGTATGTGTGTGTAATCATCATAGCTTCCAGTGTTCATGTTCAAATTTTTAAGAATTATTGGCTCATAAATTCAGACTCAGCTTCCGTCATCCGAACAATCTCATAAGCGTCATTTTTATGAGGAAAATTCACTAATACAACAAGGAAAGAAAAAACGTTAAGAATTTGCGCAGTTTCTAACTCATTAAGTTTTAAACTCTAAATAGTTCGATACAGCATTATCACATGTACTAAGTCAAGTAAATGCCGAATTTAATATATTTTTCTATAACTGCATCATCATAGCGTGCATTCAATATCGGAGAAAGTAAAAGCTGCAGCCCCCTCTACTCCTCTTGAGATATCGATTTTCCACAGATATTATGAAACTATATCATATTTTTCTTGAAAAATAGGATTGAAGAGATATAGACATGAAAACATAATAAAAATGAAATTTATAGCTATTTTGTTAACAAGAGACCGAAAGCCTCCCGGCCACTCCGCGGCATTGGCTACGTCGGCCGCGACGACTTCTCTGTAGCATAAACTCAATGGGAGTCATGATGATACCAGTCACACAGATACGAACATACATAAACCCAATGGTAGTCAAGAAAATACCAGTCACAGAGATACAAACATACGTAAACGCAATGAAAGTCAAGATGATACCAGTCACACAGATACAAACATACATAAACGCAATGGTAGTCAAGATGATACCAGTCACACAGATACAAACTAACATAAACGCAATGGGAGTCAAGATAATACCAGTCACACAGATACAAACATACAAAAACGCAATGGGAGTTAAGATAATACCAGTCACACAGATACAAACATACATAAACGCAATAGGAGTCAAGATAATACCAGTCACACAGATACAAACACACATACACTCACAGAACTTGGTAAAACCACTCAGAAACCAGGTTTTGCATTTTTAGTATAACCAATTACTTTCCTTTTATATTTAATGTATAATTAAGGAAAATTGAAAATTAAGTGTCATATTTTTTGATATCTTAATACTTTGCCTCCTAGTATATAAGAGGGACAAGGAAGCAAATTATTAGAATTTATTATAAAGCATTTACAGGTGAGTTTATCACACCACGTGATTATGCAAAAACGAGTTCTTCCATTTCCCCGTGCCTTGACGACGGCCTTGAAGCACGAAATACACTCATCAGCTGACAATTAAGAATGTTTTTATCAGGCTTGCGACAACTCTAATCATAGAAGCATAGGGTTGGCTCGCGTCCAGCCGAGCATTTCGGATATTGATTCTCATTTAAACTTTGTCCGTTACAGAGGAACCAGATCTGTTTGTAGAGAAATTATTAGACATAATACTTTGAGAATAAGTTTTGCGAAATGGACAAAGTTTTAAAGACATTAAATTCCTCCGTACGTAAAAATGAGGTTTTACAGATCAATCAGGAATTTCGTTATTCGATAATTTTAAACTTTCCTCGCCTTCTATCGTAGGTGAATAGAAATAATTGTTTTCAGCCTAAAATACAACCCTTAAAACGAGCTGAGTAGTTTTAATCATACCGTGCATTTTCGTGTGCGTTTTTTTACGCCTGTGAAATTCGAAAACTGTGCTGTGTTCGTGTTTGAACACAAAAAATTAATATTTGGCAAATACAGACTTAAGTCCCAGTTCGGCTGACCTAAAATATAAATTTATTCGACCATCTAAACCAATTTTGATGAGATCAAATCTCTTTTAATCGAGAAAACTAGAAAATTTTACTTCGATTTGGAATGGACTCAAATGTATCTCTTAATTGGCAAAAAATAGTACATTTGTACTCGTTCGAGAAAAACTTAATAGGGTGGAAAACGTTTTTGTCAGTCTAGGATAATGTTTTTCCCATATTTTTAGAATTTAATGTTCCACCCTTTATCCATAAACTTATCAATTATATCCATTGCTTAATAGGACTATCCCTCAGACAACTTAAACCAAAGTTACACCTCAATGCATAACTTATGCTATACATATATACAATCCTTATCTACATAAATTAAAATAAGTGCTAGAATAAAAAATAATAATACTTATTTTCCATAAATAATAAATGCATACATTAAGGAAAGGAAATACTTTTCTTAAAAATTAAAATCAAATTTTTAAATTTTTCATAAGCCCGCCAGTAAAAAAAACTAGTTATTGGTATTATTAGTTTAAATAAGCTAATTTTTCCTTTGGAAATTCGTTAAAAAGGAACTCATAGTTTATTACCGCGTATAGAGGAAAATAATACAAGCTGCTAATTATAGAAGAGGTTCCTTGCAAGTAGACTTAAAAAATATAAAACAAAAATACAGAGCAGTTAATTAAAAGTAATTATTTATAAAAAGTGCAAATTCATTCCTATAAATATTTAGAGAACAACAGATAAAATTATGGCATCGTACTCAGAAATTGTATAACCACTTAAAATTACCGCTTTTAATTAAACAAAACACGTAATAAGTGGCTACATACCACTATTACCAAATCTCAATTTGATCGCAATATTTTTCCGTTTTAATGTTTTTCGAAATTTTTACTCAGTCATTATTGCGGGATAGTGACGATATAAAAATAATTTTCCGGATAGCACAGCAACACCTACAGATTGATTTATTTAGCAAGTTTCAACTCTTTAGCAAAAATACACTGGGAGCTACGATGACAACAGACACACACACACACATACATACAGACAGACAACTTATGAAAACCACTTAGGATGAGGCATTTTAAACACCTGAAGCGGATAATTTAGGTGACATCTCGGTTTCGGATTTTCGCAAACAAAATATTTTTCCTCTTTACCTACAGTATAAATGAGGAAAAGAAAAAACTTCAAAATATAATAATAATCATTTTTTTATCAAATACTTGTTTTTTATCAAAATAATTATTTTTAAAAATTTTAAAATGATACGTTTTGTTGGATTAACCCCAAAATCAATTTTCTTCCTCTGATGAGAGGAATAGTACAGGATACCTCGAACTATTCCTGTTAATAATAGTTCAATATAATATTTAAGAATTTTTAAGTTTTTTTTCTAATTAATGTTTGTATTGCTCATGCATTAATAATTTTTTAATTAAAAGTCATAAAATTTCACTAATCTGACTTCAAATTTCTTTTTTTAGACTTAAATATCTAATATTAATATGACGGACTTATGTAGTGATATTATGCTTCATTAAAAGATATAAAATTGTCATTGTCAAGGAAATAAAATTGCTCTTTATTTTGTGTTTTATCTCATTATAATAAATCTATACTTATTTATCAAGGGAGTTAAGTACGTACTTTAAAGCCTCTTTGAAAAAATAGAATAACTTACCCGAGATGTCTTTTCCTAAGTTTAAGAGTGTCGTCTTTTTGAAGTAGTTCGAGAGGTTCCATGGTATCACGTGGTTATCGGTTCTTATGTAGAGCCTAATGAAACGAAACGTACTGAGTCTAGACATATACTGATACTGAGTTGTGCCTTGGGGTAGGACTAAGGCCCCATTGGGGAGTGAGTCAGGCTAATTGGATCCCGATAAGAAACACTTATCAGGTCTGAGTTTTGAGTATTTCTTATCCGCACACACACAAATATATATCTGTATATATATATATATATATATTATATATATATATATATATATATAATATATATATATATAATATATATATATATATATATATATATATATATATATATATTAATATATATATATATATATATATATACCCCATTGATAACGCGCCATGTTCATTAATTCATCGATAGGCGATTCAACTGTATGGTATTCGTCTTCTATGTCTTGCCTGGGGCTAGAAGGGCCTCCTGGTTTGATATAAGATCCCCTCCCTCTCCCAAGAAAACAAATTTATTTTTAAGCTAATAAAACTAAAATTAAATTTAACTTATTTAAAATTGATTGTAAGAAAAAATATTAACATTTATATACTAAGGTGGCTGAATCCTCTCTAAGATTTTACCAAGATTCGCCAATGCGTTCAACGAAGAAACAATTCAGTTGCTACTAAAACTAGAAAAAAGGAAAACTAAAAAACGCACTGCGCATACTTCCAGTATAGAGACATTTTATTTTAATAGAGGGATATATCCCATCTCATAACCTTTTATATTTTTTATTTGAGAGGCTTTGAACATTTCTTAAAGGCTTCCAACTTCATTAGGCTTAAAACATCTTTCATTATAATAATATTCGAGGGTGATCAGGGCACTTTCTGGAAGTTTTAAAATTCAACCGATAGGACCTCTATTGTAATAATATTCTGTGAAATCTAATGTATCACTGCACATGTGTTTTATTTACGGCCAAATATACCTCCTTACAGGTTTCCCTTCTATCAACGCATAGTACAGGTTATTGACGCAAGGTATTTGCGGTTTTTCCTCCGCATGTAACTATATTTTTGTTGCATTTAATTATTGCAATCATTTGATATCACCATAGTTTTATCATTATAAACCTTTAGAAGAACCACATTTTTCTAGTTATATAACATAAATTGTTTGTTGCTGCAAACAGGGTAACATATTGAAGTTAAAACTGGGTCAATAGTATCAGGATCAATTAGTATTTTTAGTAAGTTTGCCTCTATTGTGGATCAATAATGTTACCTTAGGTAAGTTTGCCTCTATTGTGGGATCAGTATGTTACCCAGGTAAGTTTGCCTCTATTGTGGGATCAATATGATTCTTAGGTAAGTTTGCAATTGGGATCAATATGTTACCCAGGTAAGTTTACCTCTATGGTAGGATCAATATCAAGTTTATTGTAATCAATATGATCTTAGGTAAGTTTGCCTCTATTCTTGAATTAGTATAATCCCCGGTAAATTTACTTTTATTATGGGAGTAGCTTGTTACCCTTGTTAATTTGCCTCCTGTTGGATCAGGAAAATCCAACAGGATCTAGGAAAATTTTCCTAGAAACATGCACAGAAAATTTGAAATAAACTCTTTTTATGGAATTTTTATCAGAAAATTGCGCCTGTTTGGTTGTTTAGGAAACCAAATAGAGTGGATTTTTAAACTACATCATAGAAACTTATCACAACGTCTAACAGCACCTTTAAGAGTCAACAATAATAAAATCACATTTTATTGACAGTTACATCGAGAACTACTGATGCTACTGAAACGGATATACTTGTCTTGTCAGTTTAGCGTTTTACCTTCCTACATATTTATTTAAATAAAGCTGTCAAGTAGAGTTTCATCGCTTGAACAGAAGATCAATGCCGGCTTAGTTTACAAGTCGTCTTGGATACCATGTCGACCTCCTTCTCTTCTCCGAACTGGCTAAGCTCCAGTTAACTCAAACCTTAGATATGATAACTAGTCTCAATTTTAATTAGAGAACGTTGTGCAATTTAAATCTGTATAAGTGAAAAATAATTAAAAATTGTTATAAAATAATTTGAAGAAAAAATGTTATAGGAAAGGATCTTTTCAATGCAACTATAAAACTTATTTTTACCTTAATAAATTTTATAGAGCTGAAGTATTTTCATTAAAATATTTTTTTTTTGAAATGGTTAAAACAATTAAGATTCGTTATATATTTATTACTTATATCATTTATTACTTATATAATAAAAATAAATGAATAAAGCACAATAAATAAAACTTTAAAACGTAGATTATTAATTAGATATTTAGTATAAATCATAAAATATAAATAAATTAATTATACAATACTAAACAGTGTTTATTATAATAGAAAAATGAACTGATATGCTAATAACTAGCACTGTTCCAAGTTTAATTAGAATTCTAAATTTGTTAAATATGTTCCAATATTTAAATTTAAAAATTCATGATTACGCAAATTTAGATATATAGAGGAATAAGGTCACCGAAATGGTATAATGCTTAGGATCAGGCGTTACAAAATGTTAGCAATTTTATGTCTTAAGTGCTAATTAAATAATTAACCTAATATATCTAGTACAGTTAATAAATTAGTATTTTAGATCACTTACTTATCATAGTATTTAGATCAACTTATAATAAATGCTTGTAAATAATAAAATACAAATGATTTCAATAATATTATATTGATGAAGAAAATTAGATAATTAATGAAAATAATAAATATCAAGTAATTTCATTAATAATTAATCAAAAATAATAAATAAAGGCAACAATTTTATTTATATTATATTTATTGCTAAATTAAACTAGTTCAAACTTTTTAATAAAAAATAATAATTGCCCCATAATTTCAATAATATTATATTAATTTATTGCTGAAGGAAATTATTTAATAATAAATGTACAATAATATCATTAATATTATATTTTTGAAGGAAATTATAGTTACAATTCAATTATAATAATAAATACTAAATTGTTTTATTAATATTATATTCATAAAAAAATTAGGTCAAAGTTCATCAATAAAAAAATAAATTAATTAAAAACCATCGCTATTTTTAATGATTCTTCATACCAAGTAAGTTTATGTCATATTTTGCATATTAGTTTAAGGCATCATATTTAATTTACCTATCAGTCTTGTCTAATTCCCCAAATTGGTTCGTCACCAAGACATCTTAGAGACTTGAAATTTTGTACAAACTATACTCCGATAGTTCCAACGTCTCTTGATTTTCTATCCGATGCTTCGAAACTTTATGTTTTTCTCTTTATGAAAAACAAATCTAAGGATGATACACGTATTATAACTCTGCAGATTATAGTACGGCGAAGTTAGTACAAAAGTTAGTACGATTATAATAATAATAATAATAATGCCAGTTTAGAGCCTTTTGGCTCATCAGGGATAACCCCTGCGGGAATAACCTCAAGTGGTAGTGGCAACCGTTACGCTGCAAGTGTATTCTAAAGTCGGCGACACTTTATTTTTTTTTAATTTTATTTTTTTTAATTTTAAATCCTTTATCACAGCTTTTATTTAAGCTCTTACAAAGTCCATAAGACAGCTTTAGCAGTGCCATAAGGTCCTTTTCAAATAAACTTTGAGCTGTTTGTTTGTTAGTTATCTCAACTATAGTTTTTTGTGTGCATTACTATAACTGGTCACTCATTTTTACTATCTTGCCTTCCGCTGTTTTCATTGTTCGTGAATTTGTTTCATATATTCAAAGTCAGCTATTTTCACGAGAGCTATTTTGGGATTGACTTAACAAAAGTCACATTTCCACACTTTTACCAATTTTTACAAAATTTTCAGGTTTTATTCCGGTGCATGTTATGTGGTAAATTGGTCGCACTTAGAACATTAATGACCAAAGTGTCGTTTTCGATATCACCTTGACAGGTATCACAGTGAACCATCTTATATAATTAATTTAAAGAAATTCCTTCTATAAATGTAGTAGTTTAAACCAGCATTACAAGGGTGTATTGTAAACTAAAAACGTGAGCGGGGATACGTGTCTAAGGTCCTGTACTGAGTACAGGACCTTTCCTGTACTCAGTATATCCGATCTGTATTTTCATTAGTGAACCCACTAATTGGATAACAGTTTTGTTTATTATTATTGATGGCTAATAATGATTTATGACTATGCTATAGATTACTCACCTGTTTGATTGCGTATAGTCCAATAAATTCTAAAGTTTCTTTTTATCTATTTATTCCACTATTTAAACCACTTTAAACATTAGTTCTTATTTCAATAAATTAAGCTTTTCAAAACTTATTTGTCTCTATAAATTCTCTAATTTTTCCTCTTCAAAATTCACTAAAATGTATCTTTATAAAACTTAATAAAAACTATTTGAAATTCAAGATTTAAAAACTATAAACAGAAGACGATGTTTTCAGTAGAGCTTTCAGGTGCAGACTGAAGGCTTTTTTGAAATAATCTTATAGAAACTGAGATCGTAACCTGGGATGTGAACCCCAGACCTTCGTGGTGTCAAACCTCAGTTTAATAACTGACGCCTTAACACCTTGGCCACGGAGGCGGCTTAGTACGATTATAATAAATATAAAGATATTTGACATCTTAAGGTCAGTAGGTAAACATAATCAAGTAAATAAAAGATAATATAACGTACTTGATCAAAGGTCAATCAAATAATAAATACCAATTGTTATGTAAATAAATCAGGTACGGGGAACCACGGAACTTTTCCTCATCAGATCAGATTCGCTACGCTCATCCTCTCTATTTCGGGCTGGCTTGGCTCGTCCTCAGATAGTGATTCGTTTCATTCCCAGCGGTCACCCATCTAGGCAATGACCACACTCGATGCTGCTTAACTTTTATGATTTAACAAACATCTGTTGGATCAAATACTTATTTATTACACAAAGAAGTATTTTTCGATATTTTAAATATTTTTAAAAACGTAGTACACAAGTCACTTGATAAAAATTGTGCTAATGTTTTTGCTAGCCTATAATATTTGTTGACAGAGGAGAATTTGTAATTTATTTTTAGTTATATTTTGATATGTTTGTTAAAGATGTCGACACGTGACAGTCTGGAAGGTTACTTGTGAACCGTCTCTCAACGGCATCAAGACAAAAGAACTCGGTTGTAAAGCCGCTCAAGAAAAACGACTGTACAAAGGCGCATCCGGTTGGCAGAACTGTATTTAAAAAGTACTATGAGAGGGGAGATTTTCCAATGGCAATGGAATTTGATACATTTGGATACAGGATAGCGTGGAAGGTAAACTTTTTTTCCTGTACTTTTTTCCTGTTTTCCGTGTACTTTTTTCTGTTTTACCGTGTGCTTTTTTCCCTGTTTGTTTCCAGCAACTTTTTTCAAATATACTTTTTTCCTGTTTTCCCGTGTACTTTTTCCCCTGTATTTTTTCCAGTATACTTTTTTTCCTGCACTTTTTTTCTGTTTTCCCGTGTACTTTTTTCCTAGAATCAATGCGAACTATCCTAGTGAGCATTAGATTTTAAAGAGAAAAAAAGAAGAGGAAAAAACTGCTATTCTTTTTGATCTTGTCATACTCTCAATGTCTCTTTATTATCTTTTATGTTTATTTTTAAATTATCTCTGGTAAATACAGTTTTAATAATATGTACTTTTTATTTGTTTTACTTTTTATCTTGTTTTTATAACTAGTTTTAATGTCTTTAATCTTTTGTATAGTGAATATTTCTTTAAAGGTTCTGATACGATAGGAAAGTCCTTCCATGTATAGTCATCCCTATATGCACCTAGAAGATTAAGCAACATTTAGGAACATTCTAGTAGAACCGATTAAGTATTGTCTTCAGTGTGGTAACATGTGGAAATAATGTGGAGCTGTAAATATGGGCCACTAAACGGCCGCTTATTGTATTTTGTTAAAATAAGTATGGATTCATGACTATTTTAAGAGAGCGCCTAATTTTCCTAGACGTCTTAAAATGCAATACGCCAAAGTGAAGTGGTTTAGTATACAAAGTAGACATCTAGGCGCTATGATGCAGGAAACCCAGTCTTTAGCTATTAGTAATATTTAAAGAAATATACATATTTAGTTTGTTATATGATTTTTGGTTCAGAGATCCTTTCTCTCGATAAGTACCGAAACGTCATGTATCAAAGTAATCTTGTTTGAGCTTAACAATTTGTAATTTAATAACTGTTTGCAGGTAGATATAGGAACACTTGATTACCACCATTATTTGCCACTGTTTTTTGATGGATTGTGTGAGACAAAGCATCCCTACAAGTTTTTTGCTGAGCAGGGTATTTACGATATGCTTTATCATGGCAAAAACAAGATACTTCAAGTTATACCCCAACTTATTATACCTATCAAAAGTAAGTATTGTCATTTGATACGTTAGGCGTGATCGTTTTAATAATCTATATTGGTATCTGAGTCTGTGGTTCGCAGCCCAGACTATGCTCTCAGTTTTTATGAATACTTATTATGGAAAGAATGGGGATGTTAAGCCTGGTAAGAATAGGGCTTTTCCCCTTTTATTCCTTTTCACTAATGGTTAATGTTACAACAATTTTGCCAATTTTAACATAAATTATGTCATATAGTACATGATACCATACCATACCCACCTGAGGTGTTTCCCGCAGGGTAAATTCTAAATGGTGAATTTATGCTAGAGTTGTAATTTTGTTTATAAATTAGTCTACCACTGTAGCTAAGCTATTCGGAACATAATTTTTATGACGTCTTTAACCCACAATAATGACTCGAAAATGTCGAAAAATTATAAAACACAGAAAAATTATGCGATCCGATTGAAATTTGGCTCGCATATATCCATGAATAAGAATAACAAGTGTGCTAACTTTCATCTCATTATCAGCATTAAATCAATTTTTAATAAATTGACTAGTATACGTTATTTAAAAAATCGGGAAATAATCCAATTCACTTGAAAAGTGGTACAAGTGTATCCCTTAACATAATAAATAAGTGTCCTAAGTTTCGTTATAATAAAAAAAGTCTATCTATGATTTTTGGTGGATCATAAAAGTTAAGCAGCACCAAGCATGGTCAGTGCCTGGAAAGATGACCACTGGGAATGAAACGAATGTATTTACTATCTGAGGACGAGCGAATCGAGTCCGAAACAAGGAGGATGAGCGTAGCGAATCCGATATGACGAGGAAAAGTTCTGAGGTTCTTCGTACTCGATTTTTTTTACATAATATAGTATCCTAGCTTAATAATATTAGTAAAGGCAAATACCTTGCCTTTCTACTAAAAAATCAGTTATGGTAACTCAGTTGTTTTCCTAAATAACTTCCTGGTTATTTAGGAAGTGGTTATTTATAACTTGATACAACTTCTGTTTGATGTTTTCCTCTTAGTATAGTATTGTAAGTAATTTATCTGTTATACATTTTCTTATTTCGAATGGTACTTTTTGTAGTTTTTTAAAATTCTTGTTATTGGTTTTCAAATTTATTATTTATTTTCTTTTTATTTTAGACATGAATATGACTCGTGGAGGAGTCGAAATATAGTTATGTAAAAAGAATTTGTTTGTATATTTCCCTGAAGTGTCAAGAAAATATTAATTTAGTAATATGGGAAACAATGAAAACACTAGAAACACTTGTACCAGATTTCAACTAAATTAGGTTATTTTTAGATTTTTGACAATTTTTCATTAAACGTACACAAGTCATTTGATAAAAAAAATTTTCCGGCTAGCACAACTAAACTTAAAGATTGATTTTTTTGTACTTAAACATTGACAAGTTTCAACTCTCTAGCATACACATGCTGCGAGCTTCTATGATAACATTCACACACACACATAGAGACAGAAAACTTTGTGAAAACCAATCAGGAGTTCTTAAAAACGCCTGAAACTGATAATTCCGGTGACATCCCCCTTCTCGATATTTTTGCAAACACAAAACTTTTCTCATATACCTACATACCATAGGTATTTTCTTATAGATACCACATGAGGAAAAGTAAAAATGTAATCGAATATGCAACTTTTTGTACAATTTACAAAAAATGAGGATTTTTATGTTGAATTTTTATGAGGTTTATATTACTTTTATGTTGCAGATGCTTTGAATACTAAGAATACAGAAGTAGTTACGTGCACGCTGAAAGCACTCCAGCATTTAGTAAAATCAGCTGATATGGTTGGTGAAGCATTAGTACCCTACTACAGGCAAATACTTCCTCCTCTTAACTACTACAAAAACAAGAATGGTAAACTTCTGTTTCAGTCATTCATGAAATTATCTAGTAACTTGTTATGCTATGGTGCGACTACTGCTGTAGTAGTGTCTAATGCTAACTACTGCTGTAATGTTTTTAGGGTTTAATGCGGTTTCTAAACGGCAATACTACGTTATCCTATAACTTAACGTTTAGAAGTTACCAAATGTAGTACCAAATTAACATATTTGGGTAATAGTTACTAAAATAATAAAAGTAATTGCAATTTTGATCTCAACTAGATTTGTTTTTACAAGAGACACATTTTTACTGTTAGGGGGCTATTTTTTCACCCTAAAGAAGGGTTACAATTAATTTGTCTTTCCGGGGGATGGGGTATCCTGATTCCTCCGGGGTATAACCCCCTTGGACCAGCCTCCTCTTTAATGAAACCCTGATGTAATAATTGATTAAATGAGACGACACTAAAATTGCCCGCCGTCTGTCGGGTGCTTTATAAATATGTGCTCCGATAGGAGTTGTAGAGGGGTGGAGAGTATCTAGTCTCCCTTGAGGAGGCTTCTAGAAGGTAATGTTATGTGTAAACTGTCTCACTTCTAGACCCCTTATCGCTGTTTTATTTTACCAGACATACTGAAAGTCCTCCTTTTAGTATGCCTCTTTGGTCATGATCCATCTATCTTACTCCAATTATTTTCCCTGTTAGACTCAAGGTCTGCCACTAAAACTCTTTCTTCTGAAACCTTATCCCTTTTTAAACCAAGCCTGACACTGTTATTTACTTTAGACTCGCCTAAAAAAGGTGTCAGTAATTGTAGTAATGGATAAACTGCAGTCTTAGTCAAACGACTTTTTCAGTGAACTGCGGAGACGAGATAGACTACCGACAGCAAAAGAGAGAGAACGTCGGAGATCTAGTGCAAGAGACCCTAGAGATATTAGAGAGATACGGAGGAGAGGATGCTTTTATAAACATCAAATACATGATACCAACCTACGAGTCCTGCATGATAGCCTAATATTAATAAACGTCAACCTCTACAATTCGTAGCTTTAACTTGTGTCATTCTTAAGTAGTTTTTTACCACTAAACTTTAACTCATAAAACTCGCTTTAATTAAGTAAAAGTTAAATCATTCCTTAGGTAGATTGGTACCATAAATGTTATATAATAATTACAATTTTACGTAGCGGTCACCCATACAGCACTGACCACGCTCAATAGAGCCTAACTTTAATGATCCAACAAAAACATTAGATATACTTATAACTAAGATACTAAGTAATGGAGTTAACTCATAAAGCCAAACAAAACACAAAATTATTCAACAAAAACGTTAATTCATTACATAAACAGAGCTGGCTTTCGATCGCTCGATCATCATCAGTGCCGGTGAGATGCTATGTAGACACTTCAATCAGACCTTCTAGACAGAGTCATGTAGCGGCTACATGACTCTGTCTAGAAGGTCTAATTGATTTACATGACTCTGTCTACATGACATGGTCTGATTGATTTACATGACTCTGTCTACATATGGTCTGATTGATTTACTTGACTCTGTCTACATGACATGGTCTGATTTATTTACTTGACTCTGCTACATGACATGGTCTGATTGATTACATGACTCTGTCTAGAAGGTCTGATTGAGGCGATATAGCATCTTACCGGCACTGGAGATGATCGAGCAATCGAAAGCCGGCTCTATTTATGTAAAGAATAAACGAAATTTTGGTGTTTTGTTTGATTTTATGGATAAACTTGTTTAAACAAAAACTTAGTGTACACTTGTACCAAATTTCAACTTAATTGAACTATTTTCCGATTTTTAAAAAAGCAAAAACACAAATCATTTGATAAAAATTGAACTAATGCTGATAATGAGATAAAACTTGCCCATATTAGCCTTTTACATGGCTACATGCGTGCCAAATCCCAAACCGATCACATAATTTTTTCACGTTGTGTGGTTTTTCGCTGAGTCATCATTGCGGGTTAATGACGTCATAAATAAATATTTACCGTATAGCACAACTTTTTTTTTTACAATGTTTTAAATCTCTAGCATAAATACACAGGGAGCTACGATGATAACACACACATACACCCACACACACAGACAAACGAACAATTCCAGTGACATACCGGAATTGTGTTTACAAAAATCCGAAATGAAGATCCTGAAATCCTTTCTAGTGTTTTTAAGACCTCATGAGTAGATTTGACGTTTTGCTGTCTATATGTATATGTTATCATCGTGGCTCCCAGAGTATTTATACTAGCAAGTTGAAACTAGGTACAAAAATTAATCCTTAAGATCTATTGCGCTAATGAGTAATTTGATTTCACAGTGCTAACTACGAGAATTCGCCACAGTCCTCTTATTTTCAGCAAATTACTTTTGGCACAAATCTGATTCATCTAAATATTTGTATTAAATAATAATGGTCAGTTTCAAGTAGATATTCGTGTCGTTAATATGATAATAAATAATGAACGAGATGATTTAATAACTAACTTAAAAAAATGGGAGAGTGTTATGGTCAAAGATTATGTACTATACTACGTAATCTTTGGTTATGGTAAGAAGAGTTAGTTTTTACAGCTGCCGCTAGATGCCAGCACCAAGTATATTAGATTCTTTACCTATTATGGATACAAAAAGTAAAAAGGTGAAAGTCAAAAAATGCAACTTTTCAGGAACCGAAAACAAACTTTGAATGAAGCTCTAAAATCGATAAAACCAGTAACAGTTTTTATTTTAACATTATCATATTTATTAAAATGTTCTATTAATGAGAAGTAGTTTGGTATTCAATTAATAAATAGTTCTCGAGATATTGGGGAAAATTTAGGAAAACCCACTGACTTATACCTTTTTTATCGGTTCCAAAGAGGTTGTTATCCCCTTTTGACTGATTTTCCACTTGTCATTTTTAAGGTTGTTGAACTAAAAATCAAACTATTTTTCTTGGTTAAAGTAAGCTTACTATTATAGTAAATATCTATGTAGATAGAGTTTCATATTTCTAATTAAAAATGTGGGATAAACATGAAAGTAAAAATTTACTATTTACACAGAAAACGAAAATGTTCCTGAGTTAGCCCGGTGTCCAGTTGAATACTAAAATCAATGTGTTTATATAGGAATATTTTAATTTAAGCTTAATATCGCTGTTTCGTGAATTTAAATTAAAATTCTAGCTCAAAATATCTAAAACATTGGCTTTGCGACTTTTTGGTAATGTAGTCAGGACTGAAAAGTATAAAGGAGATAAGTCATACCACGGATACCAAAAAGTAAAAGGTGATAAGTCGAAAAATGCAACTTTTCAGGAATCTCCAAAATCGTTAAAACCAGTCACAGTTTTTATTTTAACATTATTATATTTATTAATATGTTCTATATAATTTGAAATAATTTGGATTTAATTTATAAATAGTTCTTGAAATATTAGCAAAAAATTGGGAAAACCTACTGACTTATGTCTTTTTCATCGGTTTCAAAAAGAGAGTTATCCCTTTTGACTGCTATTTATATTTTTTACAATTATCATTTTTAATCTTGCTGAACTAGAATTAAACTATTTTGCTTGTTTGAGGTAAGCTTACTATTATAGTAAATTATTTATGTAGATAAAGTTTCATATTTCTAATTAAAATGTGGATAAACATAAAAGTTTTAGAGCTTCATTCAAAGTTTGTTTTTTGGTTCCTGAAAAGTTGCATTTTTTGACTTATCACCTTTTTACTTTTTAGTATCCATATTATTGGTGATTTTGTTCAAAGTTATTAGATGAAGGAAACAAAACAAACAGACGATAGGTTGACTTATCCCCTTTATATTCAGTAACCAGCAGGCAAACATTTGCAAAAGGGTATAACTCGACTTATGTCTTTATATTTATAATTTTTTCAACTTATTGAAGTCTAAATGGGTTAACTTAACTTATTACGTTTATACTAAATGCTTATGTTCAAAATAAAAGATATCTCCTTTGCATTGAGTTAATTAATTAAAAAACTAATTATCGTAGATATACATTTATTATACCAATCGAAAGAGCTTTTTTTTGATTCCAGTGGTAGTAATAACTCAAAATCGACATTTTTCGACTTATCACCTTTTACTTTTTGGTATCCTTATATTCTTTGGAGTTTACCATTAGTTTTTAAGTATTTTGTAAAATACTATTTTCATTTATTATTTTTATTTAAAGTTTACAGTAATTGTTATATTAGATATTTAAAATATATAGGTTACGTATTATTAAAAATAAAGAGTTTTATGTATTTTTCCTCAACCTTGCCTTTTGAGTCGATCTACAAGTCGACCGTTTAAAGATATTGTGAAGTCGTTGTATGAAATCCATCAATATTCCTTTGTCAGAATCCATGGACATTCCTTTTTCAAATAATAAATTCATATAAATTCCTTTGTCAAATTGACAAACCGGATATACGACTTAATTACGTGTTTCAGGTGTTTTTAAAACCTCCTGTGATATATATATATATATATATATATATATATATATATATATATATATATATATAATATATATATATATATTCGGAAAAATTTAAATAAAAAGCCGTATACATTTGTGACGAATCCTTTAAATAATAAAATATATAAATTTTATTTTAATGAGAATTTTGGTAGTATTACTAGGTTGAGCAGTATCAAGTAGGGGCCAGGGAGAGCCCTAGTAAAAATGTTTACCATTTTTACCCCCCCCCTTCCCTCACCCCAGTAAAAATGTCCCCCCTCGGGGATTGTTCCCTCCCCCCTACGAGTTTTAGGTAGCTACTGGCCTGTAGTGAGGTAAGTACGTGGATGGATCACAGTGAATAAAACGGATATTTTAATTTGTGAAGCGAGTGCAAAGACATTTTAAAATTAACGATAAGCGAAAGGAGTCTGAATTGATGAGAATGAGCGAAAATAATCTAATAAAGAGAAGAAAGGTTCCGAGGTACCCCGTGCCCAATTTATTTACTCCTAGTAAATAAACCTTTAAGGAAGACGATTTTATAAATTGCAAGTACCGCAACCTGTTCCTATTTTAAAATCCATCCAAGTAATCTAACTATAATTTTGCGATGATTCATTTAAATCGCATTAAAAAACTAATCACATTCAAAGTGCTAACAAAACTTTAAAAATGACAACATAAAATTACTCCAACATAATATATTATTGCCATGTAACAATTGATAAAAAAATAACTATGCTAACCTTGTCACTGTAATAAAACAACTTTATCAAAAACATATACTTTAATTGTATTAATTTTATTCAGCCTTACATAACTTAACATTTTACACCTATGTAGTTCTTTATCAGGGTCAGTCGCGTAAAAAAACCTATGTAGTTAAATCACATAAAAACATAGATAACTCACATAAATTTGTATGTAGTTCAGTTCGTATAAAAGTTTTATTTACTTAACTCACATCAGATTTGCATGTAGTTAAATCATAAATATGTATATTCAGTTAAATCACATAAACATTCTACTCAATTAAACAACATGAAAGTCTATTTAGTTAAATCACATAAAAGTTGCTTGCAGTTAAATCATGTGAAAGTTGCATTAGTTAAATCACACGAAAAATGCATTTAGTTAAAAAACATGATAGTTTTATGTAGTTAAATCACATGATAGTTGCATATAGTTAAATCATATGAAAGTTGCATGTAGGTAAATCACATGATAGTTGCATATAGTTAAATCATATGATAGTTGCATGTAGTTAAATCATATGAAAGTTTCATGTAGTTAAATCACATGAAAAATGCATTTAGTTATATTTAACTAAATGTATAACTAACTGCATGCAACTTTCATATGATTTAACTACATGCAACTATCATGTTATTACATGATAGTTGCATGTAGTTAAATCATATGAAAGTTGCATGTAGAAATCAGACAAAAGATGCATGTAGTTAATGCATATTGAACGTTGCATGTTGTTAGAGCACATTGAAAGTTGTTTATAGTTAAATCACATAAAACTGCTTATAGTAAAATTACATGAAAATTCCATATAGTTATATTACATAAAAATCGTAGGAAAGAACCTGCAAATTTCATTTAGTAAAGATTCTTTGTAGTTTAATTAGGAATAAAAGCTAAGTGTTCAAAGAATAAATAAATTTAATCTTATTATTGAATTTATTCGGTTTTATAACAATTTACAATTTAAAACAAATATACAACAATCAACTATAAACATTTACACCTAACTATTAAATCAAATTTATAAACTTTATTCTTGTAAAATTATTGATTAAAGCAGGAATGATTATATTCAAATTTATAAAAATAAATATTAAAATAGAAATAATTTAGGGTCGCCGTTAAATGAGATAATGGAAAGCAGTGTAGAATGTGACGCAACGATAGGTGAAAAAGAAAAGAGCGGTAAAATAAGTGAAAATACGGAATTGAAGTTCAGAGGATGGACCAGACTGAGGATATCCGTCGAGATTCCCTTTCTACTGGTTATGTTTATTAGTTCCTTTTCAGGTAATTCATAGTGATATATTCCAAGATTGGGTCTATCTCAATTCATTGAGAAGCATGGGTATATAGGTAAAGTACTGTTTACAAAAATTTCACCTCGATTATATGTTTATTACCTATAATATACGTGTCAGGAGCTGTTAAAAGACTTGCTAAGTGGTTTTTAAAAAGTAATCTGTGTGTGAGTGTATCTGTTATCATCGTATCTCCAAGAGAGTTGAAAAATTGTACAAAATTCAATTTTTAGGTTCGAGTTGTGAAATCTATAAGAAAATATTTTGGTCATAAACCGAAAATTTCGGTGATACATAAACTCGGTAAAATGTTTCCGTGTTTAGTAATTATTAGGATTAGTTAATAGTAACATTAGTTAAATGTTTTAAAAATGTTAAAAATTTAGTTAACTTGAAATTGGGTACAAGTATAACCCTTTGTTTAATAAATAAGTATATTAAGTTTTATTTTATATTTATATGGTTTTTGTTGGTTCAAAAATGTTAAGCTATGAGGCACCTCGGAACCGTAGATATACCAGCAGTATAGAAACGATAGTATAGTGTGTACAAACAGTATAGTATACTTATTTAATACATAAAGATATACATTTGTACTAAATTTTAACTCCACGGGATAATTTGTTTAATTTTATAAATTTCAAAAAAACGTATTCAAGTCATTCGATAAAAATTGAACTAATGATAATAATGAAATGATATCTGGCACAATTTTTTATTCTACACACCTATATGTGTGCTTAATTTAATTTTAAATTTTTCCTAAAACATTTTTCCTTGTTTTATGATTTTTTTACATTTTAGCTGAGTCAATTATTAACGGTTAGTGACGTTAACTGTTAATGTAACAAGACCTTAACCGTTATCATAACAAGATTATTTTCCGGGTAGCTCAACTGGACCTAAAGATTTTTTTGCACCGATTTTCAACTCTCTAGCATAAATACACTGGAAGCTACGATAAATGATAATAACAAACACACACATTCAAACAGAAAAATTTATAAAAAACCACTCAGGAGGTTTTTAAAACACTGGAAACGGATTATTTAGGTGAAATATCGGTTTCAGATTTTTAGTGAAAACTCAATACTTTTCCTATATAACTATGTCATATATGGGAAAAAGTAAAAAAGGAAAACGAAATTACATTTCTTATAGGTGATTAATTTTAAAATAAACAATAATAGCAAAGTAATTGGACGTAATTTGGATTATAAATTAGAAGAAAATTAAAAATAACTTACAGAAGTGATAAGTTAGGAAATTCCCTAACTGCGTCAGGGAATTCTAGTGCTACCATGCCTAAAAAAGTAGACTTAATAACTAATTCAAAAATAAACTGTTGAAATAGATAATAAGTTAAGTGACTAGAAAATAATTGAATTTAAGTATAAAATCTTTAAAGACATGCTTATATTTTTAAACATAATAGCTGAATAGAAATTTTTAACTAATATTCTGTTAACAATAACAAGATAGCTGAATTGAAAAGTTTAACTAATATTCTGTTAACTATAACAACAGAATAGATCTGCAGATCGCAGAGCGATAGCTTGAAAAGTTTAACTAATATAACTATAAAAGATAGCTGAATTGAAAAGTTTAACTAATATTCTGTTAACTATAACAAGATAGCTGAATTGAAAAGTTTAACTAATATTCTGTTAACTATAACAAGATAGCTGAATTGAAAAGTTTAACTAATATTCTGTTAACTATAACAAGATAGCTGAATTGAAAAGTTTAACTAATATTCTGTTAACTATAACAAGATAGCTGATTTGAAAAGTTTAACTAATATTCTGTTAACTATAACAAGATAGCTGAATTGAAAAGTTTAACTAATATTCTATTAGTAAATAACTTTTGTTATTTACTTCTATAGTAGTAAATAACTATTGATATTTAACTATAACAAGATCTACTATCTGAGGAGCGAGTCCATAAATGTGTTGCGGTGTAAATTTGGCCTATTGTATATTCTATGGACGAGTAAACCAAATTTGAAATAGGGAGGATGAGCGTAGCGAATCCAATGTGGTGGTGATAAGTTCCGAGGTACCCTTTACCAAATATTTTTATTTGACATTGATATGTTTAGGAAACGTGCAGTTGAATTTAATCGAGCGGAACGTCTGCAATGTTCGCTTTAACAAAGCCGAATACGATTGCTATAAAACATTAACCACAGAAGAACGTAAACTTGTTAACGGAGATACGGCCAGTATAAACATGATAATAACCATGGTAACGCTGATAACACCCTTGCTTCTGTCACTGTTTATAGGACCATGGACTGACAAACATGGTAGAAAACCATTCATCGTTCTCATATTTGTAGGTACGTTTCTTGTAGGATATTGCTAACTTTTGTTTTATGCCATTTGAAAAAAAAACCATGAAGTATAATACCTTTTCTAGAGAAAGAAAGGGTCTTAAACAGCATGTGTGTGAAAATGAGCTACTAGCCGCTATAAGCGAGCCATAGGCTTCAGTCATTTTGTATAGGTATTTGTAAATAAAAAGCAAAAATAGTATATGATAAAAAATTCTGTGGTCTAAGATTGAGACATAATATGGCTCCGGCGTACACAAAATAAATATTGTATTACTTTTGCCAATAAAGAACTTGTTATAAAAAAAATTGAGACATGGGCCGACAAATAAGGAAAGAAATATCAAGGCACATCAACAGTCAATCTATACAGGCCAGGGATAACGCATTAACGAAACTTTTCTAATCCCATGAATGTTGCATGAGATGGAAAAATAGGAGCAAAAATACCTTCCCATGGTTATAGGAAAAAAAGGCGCGAAACACAGGTTATTTAACAAAGATAAATCAAGTTTGCTCCTCAGCTGTCGTTTGGTGTTAGTCGTGACTTTAGTTACCTTTGGAAATTGTCACTTTTTACTATTTGTTTATAACCTTAACACTTAACACATTATATATATATATATATATATATATATATATATATAATATATATATATAATATAATATATATATATATATATATATATATATATATATATTGTGTGTAGTTATACTTTTGGACATGTGTTATGTAATGACTTCATTACATAGAAAAATAAAGAATAATTATTCTTTATTTTTTTTTTGGTGAGGTCACTTTGTAATATGACACATCGATTTATTGTGTCATCCCCTTTATTCAAGATCTTTGAATGTGGAGATGTGGCAATTTGACCTAAGTTTTATATATATTCATTACACATATCCAATTCTAAGCAGTGTTATCTGTTCGGCAGGGAATTTTCTACAGCAACTACTCCTGACTATACTCTCGCTGTTTCCAACACTAAACCCTTACTATTTGGTACTAACAGCACTCCCTCAGTGTTTATCTGGAGGTATCATCTCACTCTATGTCTGTGCTTTTTGCTATGTTTGTGATATCTTTGAAGAACAATACAGACCAACAAGGTAAGAAACTCTGAGTAAATAGAAGTAGAAGGCATAACCCCTCTAAGATTTCAAAAGTGGTCCACTGTCAGCTTCTTAAAGACCAATACACTCTAGCGTATATTGTAAATAGAAGCTATGTCTTATGTATGAATTTATTCTTAAGTATGGAAAGTGCAACTTTAATTCAGGAGGGTCAACATTAGCATTCGAAATAAGCTGATATATGATTAATTGAACAAATAGTTATGTAGGATACGTAAAAAATTTGATCATTAAACTTGCTTAAGTCACTGTTCCCAGTGTTCCCCCAACAGTAAGTAGTATTTTTATTTTTCTTTTTAATTTATATAGATAGAGATAAAGAGGCAGTACCTCTTTTAACGAAACATAATCACGGCATAGATATCCATCCATTTTTCCAATGTAAGAAAAATTAAGAAAGATTGTAAATTGTGCTAAAAGGTATAGAAAATGTATATCTGTAAATATGTACTACGGTTAGATTGGTGAACCACAAAAATAATGAATCGTCGAAACATACCATCTGAAGGCTTTTACTGGACATTCATTCTGTAGTTAAAACCTTTTTATGCGTTTATCATACCCATTCTAGAAACTTCTAAAATATATTTACGTTGATCATAAATTAAATTAATATGTTATAACGATAAAGCTGTATATTTGTGAGGACAGGTTTAATATAATATTCAGTATGAACTTGGCAGGACAGATAATAGGTAACAGCTTGGTCTACACAGTATTCCAAAAAGCTGGTCACTTGGGATTTCCCGCAGTATTCTTCACCAGCTCAGTCGTGGCAGCGCTGGGATTGGTCTTCCTTTGGTTTCTACCGGAAACTGTTCCGCCAAATCCAAAGGTATCCCACACTAATATTTCTTATTTTATATACATTAAAAGAGATATATAATTTATTAATATATTAATTTCCATCATATATCCATCCTCCTTATTTTACTGTATACTAATTTGTTGGCGAATTTTCAAAGACAAATGAGCTTATAAGATAAGGGTCATTAAGGGGGAGGTGTATTTTTTGAGAGGGGGACTTAAGTGATCAAGAATATACGAATATTTTATTTTTTAATATATAATATATATATATATATATATATATATATATATATATATATATATATATCTGTGTGTGAGTGTGTGTGTCCAAAAAGCCGTTTTACAGGTGTCTGATCACAAATAATTTAAAAAGTTTATATTTTGAACTAAGTGTTCAACTCACATGCAATTCCAACACACCAGCCAAACTAAGTTTTCAACCCACATGCAATTCCAACACACCAGCCGAACTAAGTTTTCAACCCACGTGCAATTCCAACACACCAGCCGAACTAAGTTTTCAACCCACATGCAACTTCAACACACCAGCCGAACTAAGTTTTCGACCCACATGCAATTCCAACACACCAGCCGAACTAAGTTTTTAACCCACATGCAACTCCAACACACCAGCCGAACTAAGTTTTTAATCGATATGCAATTCTAAAACACCAGCCGAACCAAGTTTTTGAAATTTTTTGTATAAACTGGTACCATATGGGTATCATATTTTTTTGTAGAATCTGGCGTCTCTTTTAAGAAGTATAACTTAAAATTGATTTGCTTTCATTAGGAAAGCCGATGGATCTTTGACTGGAAGTTTTTGCAGAGTACCATATTTATGGTATTAAGGAGTCCATGTATGGAGCTCTGTATACTTATTACCGGCATTACACTTGAATTTGCCTACGCTACGATTTTAGCTGGTAAGCATAGTATAATACATTGATGAAATCGAGCGGGGGTCCGGGTGGATTAGCGGTTACCACGCGTTCCCGCTACCCAGAAAGTCTGGGAAGCCGTCGTCCTTCGAAAAGGACGTCGTGCAGGTTGGAGGCCTGTGCAATATCGTGCAAAAATCTCTGGGATTAGGCAAAATTTAGGAGTCTCAATAATACCATCTAAATAAAATATATGTTTCTGTAGTGGTTGCAAGAGCATGAAAGCTCAGCCTAGTTATGAAGCACGTATTGTTCCTAGTTATAGCAACAGAAACATACAAAATTTTCCAAAATGAAGCCTCTTTTCTTGCTTCTGTTGCGCCAGGGCTGCAAGAATTTCCTTTACCTCTTTCTGGGATGGAGGTTGTACTTTTTTTATTCAACCCTCGTGATTTGTGATTCGTTTAGGTGGTATTATCTTTGCTCGCGAGGATGTAACATAAATTTAATCCAAAATGTCAGCGTGATGAACATAGCCTTTCAGCAGCGGAATGGTCGAATCGTATCGACCATATGCTTGATTTCGCTGCGTGTTTTGCACAATCGTTAGAATTCCCGCCAAAAAGTAAGGATCCCAGCAGCCTCAATGACATGGCGAATCGCCTATCTCTAATTACTGTCAGTATAATGCTGTAACCGTACAATCGACACAAAGGGGTTATTTAGTGTCACTAATAAACCACTTTTGAATTTAGGCGAATCCAATGTTGAATACTTGATAGGAAAAAGCGAATACACGTGGACTTTGGCTGAATTCAATATTTATGCGGTTGTTACTATGACAATATCAGGTAATATTATTTCTTTTTATTCTCTTTTAGATAATATATTATACATTCTCATAGAGGTGTAGTAATTATTTAAACATTCAGTAAATGAAAGAAATGAGAAACTTTTTAAGAAGTGAAAATATATTGGCGGAATAAAATCAACAAGTGGATTTGACAACGTACTTCAGGCGATCTAATCGTTTGAAGATGTGAGAAACAGGGGCTTTCGGTCCAACTCCGCAGCCAGGAAGCCACCCTTCTAAAAAAAACATGTCACCCCCTCGTAATTATTATGATCTATTATAAATTAATTCTCGATTATTCATAAAATATAAATATTGGTGGATTACAATTTTCAAGCATTTTAAATGAAATTTTAAAGTTTTTATTTATAAGTGTAAAAGTCGGGTGCCGCCTCCGTGGCCGAGGTCGTTAAGGCGTTAGTCTTTTCACTGACCTTTGACACCCACGGAGGTCTGGGGTTCGCATCCCAGGTTACGCTATTATTTTATAGAACATTATTGTTTAGATAAATTATCGCCAACTTTAGAACTCACATTGAGCGTAACGGTTGCTCCTACCACCCGAGGTGGTTCCCGCAGGGGTTATCCCTGATGAGCCGCAAGGCTCTAAACGGGCATCATTATTATTATTATTATTAAAAGTCGGGTACAGGGTACCACGAAACTTTTCCTCATTACATCGAATTCGCTACACCATCTTCCCTGATTTAGACTCGCTTCGCTCGTCCTCAGAAATACAGTTCGCCATATTTATACTGCAACACGCCTTTGGATTCGCTTCGCTCGTCTTCAGATGGTAAATGCATCCGTATCATTCTCAGCAGTCACCCATAAAGCACTGACCACACTCAATGCCCCTTCATTTTCATGATCCAACAAAAATCATGGATATACTTGTATTGAAACGAAACTTAGTATACTTAATTTATAGGTAATGGCATACACTTATACCAAATTTCTACTCAATCGGACACTTTCCCAATTTTTTAAAAAACGTACACAAGTCATTCAATTGAAAATTGAACTAATACTGACAATGAAATTAAACTTGGCACATATGTTAGTCTTATATATAGTCACATGCGTGCCAAATCCCAATCTGATCGCATTATTTTTTCGTGTTTTATGATTTTTCGAAATTTTCGCTATCATTATTGCGGGTTAATGAAGTCATATTTTTTCCAAATAGCACAGCTACAGCGGTAGACTGATTTTTGTACAAAATTTGAATTCTCTAGCATAAATACACTGGGCGCACGATGATAACAGATATACACACACACATACAGACAGACAACTTTGCAAAAATCACTTAGGAGGCCTTAAAAACGCCTGAAACGGATAATTCTGGTTTCATCCCGGTTTTGGAGTTTATGCTAACACAATACTTTTCCTATATACCTACAGTATAAATGAAGAAAAGTAAAAAGTCATCCTCCTCCTAAATGTAGATTATTGTATTCCGTTACACTTTTGCTAAAACCGATTTTATGACACAGGTTTGAGTTCATCACTTGGTTCCATCGCTATGAAAGATTGGTTGAAGTGGGAAAACAACACGATATCGCTCGTAGCAGCTGTAATCGTTCTGATAGCCGAAGTACTGAGGATTCAGTCACAAAACCAAGTACAGTACTGGATAACTTCTTGCTGCATGAAGATATTTACTGTCATAGGTCCCACTATTATGGCTGAAATGGGCTCTCATGTATCTCCACAGGATTTAGGTAACATAGAATAGCTATTTACCTCTATATGTCCGATCATTATAGCTGAAATGGGCTCTCATGTATCTCCACAGGATTTAGGTATCATAGAATAGCTATTTACCACCATATGTCCGATCAATGTTGCTGAAATGGGCTCTCATGTAGCTCCAAAGGATTTACGTAACATAGAATAGCTATTTACCACCATATGTCCGATCATTGTGGCTGAAATGGGCTCTCATGTATCTCCACAGGATTTAGGTAACATAGAATAGCTATTTACCACCATATGTCTGATCATTGTGGCTGAAATAGGCTCTCATGTAGCTCCACAGGATTTGGGTAACATAGAATAGCCATTTACCACTATATGTCCGATCATTATGGCTGAAATAGGCTCTCATGTAGCTCCACAGGATTTAGGTAACATAGAATAGCTATTCTACCACTATATGTCCGATCATTATGGCTGAAATGGGCTCTCATGTATCTCCACAGGATTTAGGTAACATAGAAAGCTATTTACCACCATATGTCCGATCACTGTGACTGAAATGGGCTCTCATGTAGCTCCACAGGATTTAGGTAACATAGAATAGCTATTTACCACCATATGTCTGATCATTGTGGCTGAAATGGGCTCTCATGTATCTCCACAGGATTTAGGTAACATAGAATAGCTATTTACCACCATATGTCCGATCATTGTGGCTGAAATGGGCTCTCATGTATCTCCACAGGATTTAGGTAACATAGAATAGCTATTTACCACCATATGTCCTATTATTGTGGCTAATATATTATCGTGGTTAAAGTCCACCATTATTGTTTTTCAAAGCGTTTTCCATCTAGCATGAGACCATAATCTTAGGTTAGGACCATCATCATGCATATTATTGTTTTATTGTTTTCAGGTAAAATGTACTCGCTGGCTTCCTTACTGGACAACATAGCTGTCTTCCTGTCATCCTTTGTGTATACCTCTACTTACTACAAATTGATAGAACAGAAACACACTAGCCTACAAACATTCTACGTATCTGTGGCCTTCAGCATCCTCATTATTTTCAATTCGCTGTAAGTTTTTAGCGAATTTCCTTTGGAAAAATTATCTAATGGGATAGGCGTCATCGGGCGTCATGGTTCGACACAAATCCGTAAACAAACAATAAACAATACTACATCTGGGAAATGTTCCATCATTCGACATCATTGATGGCTCGACATTACGACTCTGTTTCATTACGTTAGCGCCCTGATGAGTTAGACGAATTGAAACAGCAGTAATTCAATTTTAAAGCACTGCTCGTAAATAATCTTTTTAAGGAAATGCGCTGAAAGCTTTAAAGATAAAAACTAACTGAGCTTTTTTATACAAATGCAAATAATGATGTCCCGGCTAATTGAAGAGGCAGAGTTTGGAATAACCAACAGGATAATTATGCGCATTCCTTTAAAAAATGAGTTACGAATAGCAGTTTCTGATAATTGAGTAACTGCTCAAGTTATAAAGCATAAACCGGATTCTTAACAAGGAATGGATTGTTAAGCAACCCGAATTCCAAAGCATATTCGCTCGGCATGTGGACCAACGCGCCAGAATTTCTATTAAAATTATAAAAAAAAAAAAGTTTCGAAATATAATTATCAATTAAATCAAATTATGGCAAAATTAAGTAAAAAGCAATGAATTTAAAACACAACAAAAATCGCCACAGGTGAAATTTGTGGCAGAAAAAATAACGAGTATTTTGGACACACTCCTGGGTGCTATCCCTCTTCACACGAGCTATCTCATTAACGAATTATTTCCAAAAAAATCGCGGATGGAAACATTTAAGAAGCAGAATTTAAACCCAATGAAATTTGATACCAAAATCGCAATATTCCGGTAATTTTTCACCATGCTTTTTGTTTGATATACATCTTACATTTATGTTCAAAACCAATACAAACGAGCATTTTTAAACATAAATCTATTCGAGACAGTAAAAGAAGCCGAGGTAAAAAAGCCATTCCCAGTCGTGAAGCATATGCTATTTTTCGGGCGTAGTAATAGTAAACAACTATTTAGAAGAAATCAGTATGATGTATAAAAATTTGCCAGTACTCTTCTTTTGATAGCCTCTTCGGCCATCATTAAGTTTTAATTCTGGCGGCGTATTTTTAATGTCTGAATCACTATCCATGATTATTGAACACTTGATAATAAATAATTTATTACTCACTTTCCGAAAATAACAGAACTTCGTTAAAAAAAAAGTTCGATTATTTGAAAACAGTCAAGGAAGGTTTTATCATAACCTTGCTGTAAACTACTAGCGCACACCTAGTGGACATTTGAGAAACTTCGCCAGCGACAATTTCGTTGTTTTTTTACAGTCGCTGGCAGTAATAAACTACAAAACTGTCGTAGTCGGTAAAACGCATTTAGCGTACTTTTTGAGGATGTAAAATGCCTACTTTACAGCGCCCAAAAAAATTAATTCTGAGTTCTAGTTATGCTCACCGAATAGTATTATGTTCTGCAATAAGGCATCAAAATGGAAATTTGCTCACGAGTTTTAAAAATTAGCCTCTAAGCTGAAGGCGAGAGCTCGGCTATGGAAAATGGAAATTACCAGCCAATGCTTCTAATTAACCCATTTGGCTGACGAGGCAAATAGCTAATTTCTAGCAGAAGCGGAGACGATGCAGATAATTGCTAGTACGAGTCAGCAATGTTCCCTTTGCAACAAAGTAACATATACTATTTACTCACGGCAGAAAAATATACAAAAGATAATCTTTCTTTAAAATGTTTTTATTAAATTTTAATCGGTGGCCACAAAAAATAAAATTAGTACAACAAATTAATAAATTACGATAAAAAACAATGAGTTAAATGAATAAACGAGAAGAAAATGTTTTAAATACTTGCTAAGAGATTTTGGCGGTAGAATAAGTACTCTTGAAATCTTAAAGTTGTTGCAACGTTCAAAATGTCAGATGGGTCTGGTAATTCTTCAATCTTAACATTGTGCATTCTCATCAATTTTATTCGAATGCATTATATTTTTTAGCGAAATTAGTTTACTTTGTTTACAGCTTTATTGAAACTCTACAAGGCTTTAGATTATAACTTAACAAATCAACAAAAAATAAAAGAACTGATGCCACAAACGATAAAAAAAATATTACTAAAGGAGGCATAACCTATCTTAATACATCGAGAGCATAGAGATATTATTAGTAGAGGGGCCCTACAGTTTAAATTTTAAAACATCGAAAAAGTAACCTGACAACCTTCCTTAAAAGTATAATCAAATAATCAGTACAAAATTACAATAACTTATATAGTGGAACGTTAAAAATACAATTCAAAGCACAATCAATGTGCGGGAAGCCGAAATCAATTGATTTATTATAACCTTAACTTACTCTTGAAACCTTGAAGGAGGTTTCAGTGAGGTTACTCAGAGCCCCTGAGAGCCGGTTTCAGGCCTCTTAATGAATTAAGATAAGCTATGCCCCTCTAGTATATATCTCTATGATCGAGAGGCCTAAACATTAGTACTAAATTAGTACGTTCACATACACTTCTAGATCCGCAGATCGTATAGAATACGATCTCTCAATACGGTAATATTAGCTTATGAACCATGCGGAGGGGATCCGATCGCATACGCTAGAAATAGGGAGATGGAATCTAAATGGATCCCCCGATACGCTGTATGTACCTTTAGAGACGATCGTATTTCACGGATAACCTTCTCGTCGAACTTTTATTTCACTTCTATATTACCGTTTTTGATCAAATAACTTTTGGAATATTATTTTTTTAGAGTAACTTTATTATTATGCAAAGAATGCAAAGAAATCACAATTTAATTAAATATTTTTTTGTTTTAAACTTCCTTATAACCAAAAATGAACCTTCACTATAAAAGACGCGATGTTTTGGCGGAATCAGTTATCATGTAATCTCACTCGATCGACTAAACAAATACGCTGTAAGAACCGTGAAGTTAGTTGACTGTATTGCATACGCATGCAATACGATCGCCTGTTAAATACGCTGTGTGTACGTAGTAATTGAAACCTTCTCCAAGGGGGAATTTAGGTTATAATAAATAAATCAATTATTTCTGGCTTCCCGAACTTTGTGTTTTGAGTTGAGAAACGTTTAAAATATTAAACGTTTTTCTAATTAAGTTACTGTAGTTTTGTTCTGTTTAATGATTAATTGTTGGTCGAAAGGTGGTCAGGTTACTTTATCGATGTTTCAAAATTCAACCAATAGGGCTCCTCTAGTAATGATATCCCGTAATTATAATAATATCCGTAATAATCCCTATATCTACTTACGGCAGAAAAGTTTTTAAATACTTACTGCGAGATTTTGCTGGCAGACTATTTGAAGTTGGTGCAATACTTAAAATATCAGGTGGCGTGTGGTCTAATAGTTCATCAATGTTTCTACGTTCATTCATCATTATTTATGTGATTCATTATAATTATTAGCAACTTTTAGTTTGTTTATAAAAGTTATCGTTTATATACGTTTTATAATACCTACTGCCTTTATTTAAACAAAGTAAATGAACAAAAAATAAGCAAAACTGATGACAAAAATTTGACAACTCATGGTAAAAAATCTTAGAATAATACTATATAAAGTATTATTCTAAGTAAAAAATTAAAACAAGCCGTAGATATCAGGGTTGCCAACTTTATTTTTTTAAATTATAATATAAAGTTTTTTTGTAAAAAAAATGTAATACTTGTATAATAATAATAATTATACCGTATATATTGTGATATTATCTTGTAAAAAGTAAAAAACGAGCTCAAAGAATCATTGCTGTTATCACAAATTATCATGCTGACATCATCACAAATGTTAATGAGGTCAGCACCTGGATGGGTAACCGTTTGAAATAAAACAGATGTTTTTGATGTCTGAGGACAAGCAAACCGAGTCCGAACACGATCTGCTATATAAATTAAGTGATTTCCATAATCTAAGGAAGAGCGAAGTGAGTCTGAAGTGGGGAGGATAAGTGTAGCAAATCCGATAAGGCAGGGAAAAATTCAAAGGTACTCAGTACCTGATTTTTAAAAAAATGAAAACATCAACCAATAACAAAGCTCGAACAGATGCCAGATGTTACATATTGTTTGTAACATTCTTCAAACCAGTTTAAATTCCTATGTTTCACAAAATTTAATGCCTATTATAATTATTTTTTTGAAGTTTAACAGTGAATAATTAATTGGCTTTATTTTCAGATGTCTTAGGTACTTGTTAAGAAAGAAATCGAGCAAAGTTGGACCTTATTCAGAGACAGAATCGAGCCAAACAAATGAAACAGTTTTAAGATAAGAAAAATTTGATACCATACAGCCAACAAGTGGAACGTAACATATCATTAAAGCAGATTAAAGTAAGAGTACCTGTAAAATTGAGTTAAGCCAATAGTCAGTTTTAAAACTCAACATATATATATATATATAAATATGGAATTATATATGGGCCCAAGCTGAATTGATCCTCCACTGATTGTCCATCAAACGACAACTTAGATGTGTTTTTTTTATAAATTCGGGAAGAAAATAAGGTAAAGAAATAAGGTTATAATAGAAGTTATTATAACCTCAACACACTCTGGTAAGAGGTTGCAACGAGCCTCAAAAAATGTTTCACCCCTTAATGCAGTGGTTCCCAACCAGGGGTCCTGGGACCCTTGGGTCCCAAATGAGTTTTTAGGGGGTCCCGGGAGCAATTTTACAAACTATATAGTAAAAGTAAAAAAAAATAGATTTTTCTTTCTTATGTGTGTGTAACTTCAATAAATAATTAAATTATTAATTATATATGAATTATTTATATACTGATTAGAGTTAGAATTTTTTATTAATACTATCCGTTCCTATAAGTATAAGTTATAAATTATTTAAAAATTGAAGAAATAGTAAATGTTTGTTTAATAAACGTTAGTATTCTTTATATCGTCTTTCTGTATTTACCTTGCCTTTATATATTGATGTAATAATACAAATTTAATATATATATTATATATATATATATATATATATTATATATATATATATATATATATATATATATATATATATATATATATATATAGCAAGGGGTCCAGGAAGTAGTTCAAAATATTTTAGGGGTTCAAGTATAAAAAAGGTTGGGAACCACTGCCTTAATGTATTGACATTAAGGCATTATTGGCCCAAATCGTTCGCCACCTTTACAACATTCGACTATAAGTATTGGAGAAGCCTATAAAGTTCGTGTTTTACTTTAATCTTAGTAATTTTTGTTGTTAGAATTTAATAACTTAATGCACTTAAACAGAATAAAAATACTGTTAAATACGAACAATTATACCACCATAAAATAATAAATAAACTAAAATTTGGCTTGAAATGTTTAAAGCAAAGTATAATAAGAATGCAAATAGTGTTATGAGAGTCTGTTTTAGCATTTTTTCATCATATAATAATGCTTATGAGGTTCTTTGCATGACGGAATTTAACGTTAAGAAGACATGATATGATCCTTCCCTTTCATACACGTTTCTTGGTATTATCTAAGAAAACGATAGGATCTTCTGCATCCTGGGAATGTAAACTTTGGAAGATCGAAGATTAAACAAAACTTGGCATATGACGAGATGTTTGGAAGGTTAATATTGTTTCTGGAAAAATTTATAACATCAACAACCCAAGCTATGACGCCATAAAAAAAATTGTTTGAAACAAGCAATTAGTTTGATACCACTTAATCATAATTTCAACAAAAAAAATTCACAAAAAAGCAAAGTTTAAAAAAATTGAAAATAATTTTATTTTTTACTATATAATAGATTATTTAAGATTTTCTTTACAATGTAATATATGATTTACTTTTATATAATAATATATTATACTTTTTTATATATAACGTAACCTATACATATAATATAAAATAAAAAATATACAGATATTCACAAATTAAAAAAATACTTTTTCTTGTCTAACACATATAAACAATATACAAACGTTGAGGTGTAATAAATGGAAATTACTTAAAATTGTAATAGAATTGAAGTTTTAAGGCTTGTTGAGACATGATGACAAGAAATGATAAACTAGAAGATTCTCAAAGGGTTAGATAAAAAAATTAGATAGAGATTCAAAGAACACAAAAAGAGCCAGATCATTAGCAATTTCATCCAAACAAAATTTGCTAAAAAACTACTAACTATAAAGCTAAGCTTCTTTATTACCTTTCTAAAAAAAATAATGGCCCACGGAGTAGTCCTTCTTTTAAACGGAAAATTGAAGGTGGCCACAATTTTGAAATGACATGTAAGATTTACCTAAAATCTTATTAGTTATTCCTCCCATAGGACTTGTAACACATTTCGTCCACACATCCACTCACACACAATGAAGGAGGGTTTCACTTTGATTTTATTCTAAACCACTCATTGTTTATAATGAAAAATATAACAAAAATATAGTTATTTAGTCAGAGGACAAATCTAATAGTAGATAAATAAATAGTCCCTCCACTAAATAGCCTATCAATTAATTTATTCGAGAGTTAACTTTCTGCAGAATCCTCAAAAAAAGCTCATTTCCTCCGCATCAGTCAAAAAAAGCCAAGAAAATACAACAAACTTAAAATAATAAAAAAAAACATAAAATAAAAAATGTCTAGCAATAGCAAAAGAAAAAATACAAAGGAAATAATAAAAATAATTAATAAATTTTGGTGAGAAGGTATAAATGGTACGTTTATCTATCTTCTCACTGATTTATTTATTATTTTTACAGTTTGCTTTGTATTTTTCCTTTTTCTTTCTGCCAGACATTTTGTATTTTTTGTTTTTTAATTATTTTAATTTTGTTGAATTTGTTTGGCTTTTAATAGACTGATGATTGCCGGATGCAGCAGAAAGTTAGTTCTCGAGTAAATTCATAAATATACTATTTAGTGGAGGGACTATTTATCTACTTATTAAATCTAATAGTAATTTTGTAAATAAAATACTACTCTGTGTTCAAAATAAAAAGCTCTTCAAGCCCAAACTTCGTCGAAATAATCCTTCAAATTCAAATTGAAGACTTTCTACAAACATATTCAAATACTATTACATACTTACAAAACTAATATAAATTCGAAAAACACATTTCTAATTATTCAATTCCACTAACATAAATAAGTTTAAGAAAAGGTACAATTTGTCTTATTAAAAAATTAAAATAGACTTAAAATAAAGAATAAAAAGTTGGTCTGATAGAAAAACCAAGGAATATACTTGCTTATGATTGGTTGACATATTAGTTGTGCAGATTACAAGATATTAACGATTCAGATGTCATATGATATGAATAATAACATATGTAATGTGAATCGTTGATATCTACCTATAGTCTACAGTACAATAATATATAAAAATAATTTATTTTTGGGCACTATAATTTCCTCTTTCTTTTTTTAACATATGATAAATGTTAAAAATTTCATACATATGAATAAAAGTAAACGTAAATAAAAATTAAGTGATGCAGATTAAAATAAAAAAAATCAGGTACGGTGTACCTCGAAACTTTTCCTCATCATTTCAGGTTTGCTATGCTAATCTTGCCTGCTTTGGACTTGCTTTGCTCGTCCTCAGAATATACAAGTTGTTAAATTTATGCTGCAACACCTCTTTGGACTAGCTTGGCTTGTCCTCAGACAGTAAATTCATCTGTTTCATTCCTAGCGGTCACCCATCCAGGTACTGACCACGCTTGACACAGCTTAACTTTTATGATACAACAAAAATCATGGATATTGAAATATACCTTGTTGTATTTATTTATTATGTAAAGGTATACACATGTACTGAATTTCATCTCAATTTGGATGATTTTTTTCACAATTTTTTAAAAAACATACACAAGTCATTTAAAAACAATTAAACTAATGCTGATAATGAGATGAAACTTGGCACCTATATTACTCTTATACATGGCCAAATGCGTGACCTGAAACAGTGTTTCAAGAAGAAAAAAATTGGCGTTATACTGGATTCAGATTTTTTAGCAAACACAATAATATTCCTCAATACCTATGCTATAATTAGGGAAAAGTAAAATACAAAGTAATAATCTCATATATAAGTCTTAGGCTAAATGGTAATCTCATATTCTAAATAAAATTTTAAAAAGGTCCAACATTCTTTACACTAAGTCAGAGCATTATTTCTTATTTAATTTCAAATTAAGTTTACCAAAATAGGGTTAAGGCCTGCCCCAAATACCTAACAAACAAGTTATCGTCTGTCTATTACGCCTTACAAATGAGTTTGATAACGAGTTGGGGTCTGTCTACAACCTTACAAATGAGTAGGGCCTGCACACAATGCCTTGTAAACGAGTTGGGTCTGTCTACAACATTACAAATGAGTTAAGGTCTGCACACAATGCCTTACAAACAAGTTATGGTCTGTCTAACACACCTTACAAATAAGTTAAGGTCTGCACACAATGCCTTATAGACGAGTTGGGGTCTGTCTACATTACAAATGAGTTAAGGCCTGCACACAATGTTTACAAACAAGTTATGGTCTGTCTAAAACGCCTTACAAATGAGTTAAGGTCTGCACACAATGTCTTATAAACGAGTTAGAGTCTGTCTACAACACCTTACAAATGAGTTAAGGACTGCACACAATGCTATAAAAAAGATTTGGGTTCTGTCTAAAACATAACAAATAAGTTAAGGTCTGCACACAATGCCTAACAAACAAGTTAAGGTCTGCACACAATGCTTTTAAACAAGTTATACTCTGTCTACAACACCTTACAAATGAGTTAAGGTCTGCACACAATGTCTTATAAACGAGTTTACGTCTACCTACAACATTACAAATGAGTTAAGATCTGCACACAATGCCTTATAAACGAGTTAGGGCCTGTCTACAACACCTTACAAATGAGTTAAGGACTGCACACAATGCTTTATAAAGAGTTGAGTTCTGTACAAAACATAACAAATAAGTTAAGGTCTGCACAACAATGCTTTTCAAACAATTTGGTCTGTCTATCAACAACCTTACAAATAAGTTAAGGTCTGCACACAATGTCTTATAAACGAATTAGGGCCTGTCTACAACACCTTACAAATGAGTTAAGGACTGCACACAATGTCTTATAAACGAATTAGGGCCTGTCTACACCTTACAAATGAGTTAAGGACTGCACACAATGCTTTATAAAGAGTTGAGTTCTGTACAAAACATAACAAATAAGTTAAGGTCTGCACACAATGCCTTATAAACAAGTTAAATTCTGCCAACATTACAAATGAGTTAAGGTCTGCACACAATGCCCAACAAACAAGTTATGGTCTGTCTAACACACCTTACAAACGAGTTAAGGTCTGCACACAATGCCTTATAAACGAGTTGGGGTCTGTCTACAACAAATGGTCTGCACACAATCTTTACAAACAGTTTATGTCTAAAACGCCTTACAAATGAGTTAAGGTCTGCACACAATGCCTTATAAACCAGTTGGTTGTCTACAACAATAACAAATGAGTTTAAGGTCTGCACTCAATGCCTTACAAATGAGTTAAGGTCTGTACACAATGCTTTTAAACAAGTTATGCTCTGTCTACAACACCTTAAAAAATGAGTTTAGGACTGCACACAATGCTTTATAAAAGAGTTGGGTTCTGTCTAAAACATAACAAATAAGTTAAGATCTGCTCACAATGCCTTATACACAAGTTATGGTCTGTCTAACATACCTTACAAATGAGTTAAGGTCTGCACACAATGCTTTTCAAACAAGTTATGCTCTGTCTACAACACCTTACAAATGAGTTTAGGACTGCACACAATGCTTTATAAAAGAGGTTTTGGTCTTCTAACACACCTTACCAACGAGTTTAGGTCTGCACACAATGCTTTCAAACAAGTTATGCTCTGTCTACACACACCTTACAAATGAGTTTAGGAACTGCACCAAATGCTTATAAAGAGTTGAGTTCTGTACAAAACATAACAAATAAGTTAAGGTCTGCACACAATGCCTTATAAACAAGTTAAAGTCTGCCAACATTACAAATGAGTTAAGGTCTGCACACAATGCCCAACAACAGTTATGGCTGTCTAACACACCTTACAAACGAGTTAAGGTCTGCCCACATGCCTTATAAACGAGTTGGGGTCTGTCTACAACATTACAAATGAGTTAAGGTCTGCACACAATGCTTTACAAACAGTTTATGGTCAGTCTAAAACGCCTTACAAATGAGTTAAGGTCTGCACACAATGCCTTATAAACCAGTTGGGGTCTGTCTACAACATAACAAATGAGTTAAGGTCTGCACTCAATGCCTTACAAAATGAGTTAAGGTCTGTAACACAATGCTTATACAAGTTACTCTGTGCTACAACACCTTAAAAAATGAGGTTTAGGACTGCAACAAATGCTTTATAAAAGAGGGTTCTGTCTAAAACATATACAAATAAGTTTAAGATTGGCTCACAATGCCTTTACACCTCAAGTGGTCTGTCTAACATACCTTACAAATGAGGTCTGCACACATGCTTCAAACAAGTTATGCTCATCTACAACACCTTACAAATGAGTTTAGGACTGCACACAATGCTTTTCAAACAAGTTTTGGTCTGTCTACAACACCTTACAAATAAGTTAAGGTCTGCCACAATGTCTTTATAAACGAATTAGGCCTGTCTACAACACCTTACAAATGAGTTAAGGACTGCACACAATGCTTTATAAAGGTTGAGTCTGTACAAAACATAACAATGAGTTAAGGTCTGCACACAATGCCCAACAAACAAGTTATGGTCTGTCTAACACACCTTACAAACGAGTTAAGGTCTGCACACAATGCCTTATAAACGAGTTGGGGTCTGTCTACAACATTACAAATGAGTTAAGGTCTGCACACAATGCTTACAAACAATTATGGTGGTCATTCTAACACAACCTTACAAATGAGTTAAGGTCGCACACAATGCTTAATAACCAGGTTGGGGTCTGTCTACAAATAACAAATGATTAGGTCTGCACTCAATGCCTTACAAATGAGCTAAGGTCTGTACACATGCTTTATAACAAATTTATGCTCTGTCTTTACACACCTAAAATGAGTTAGGTACTGCACCAATGCTTTATAAAAGAGTTGGGTTCTGTCTAAAACATAACAAATAAGTTAAGATCTGCTCACAATGCCTTATACACAAGTTATGGTCTGTCTAACATACCTTACAAATGAGTTAAGGTCTGCACACAATGCTTTTCAAACAAGTTATGCTCTGTCTACAACACCTTACAAATGAGTTTAGGACTGCACACAATGCTTTATAAAAGAGTTGGGTTCTGTCTAAAACATAACAAATAAGTTAAGATCTGCTCACAATGCCTTATACACAGTTATGGTCTGTCTAACAACCTTATAAACGAGTTAAGGTCTGCACACAATGTTTTTAACAAGTTATGCTCTGTCTACAACACCTTACAAATGAGTTTAGGACTGCACACAATGCTTTATAAAGAGTTAGTTCTGTACAAAACATAACAAATAAGTTAAGGATCTGCTCACAATGCCTTATACACAAGTTATGTCTGTCTAACATACCTTACAATAAGTTAAATCTGTCACAATGCCTTATACACAAGTTATGGTCTGTCTAACATACCTTACAAATGAGTTAAGGTCTGCACACAATGCTTTTCAAACAAGTTATGCTCTGTCTACAACACCTTAAAAAATGAGTTTAGGACTGCACACAATGCTTTATAAAAGAGTTGGTTCTGTCTAAAATAACAATAAGTTAAGATCTTGCTCACAATGCCTTATACAACAAGTTAAGGTCCTGTCTATACACACCTTACAAACGAGTTAAGGTCTGCACAAATGTTTTTAAAAAACAGTTATGCTCTGTCTACAACACCTTACAATGAGTTTAGGACTGCACACAATGCTTTATAAAAGAGTTGGGTTCTGTCTAAAAACATAACAAATAAGTTAAGATCTGCTCACAATGCTTATACACAAGTTATGTGGTCTGTCTAACATACCCTTATAAACGAGTTGGGGTCTGCACACAATGCCTTATAAACGAGTTGGGGTCTTCACACAATGCCTTATAAACGAGTTTGGGTCTGTCTACAACATTACAAATGAGTTAAGGTCTGCACTCAATGCCTTACAAACAAGTTATGGTCTGCCTAAAACGCCTTACATATGATTTAAGGCCTGCACACAATGCCTTATAAACGATTTGGGGTCTGTCTACATTACAAATGAGTTAAGGTCTGCACACAATGTCTTATAAACGAGTTAAGGTCCTGCACACAATGCCTTCAAATGATTAAGGTCTGTACACAATGCTTTATAAACAAGTTAGAATCTGTCTAAAACATCTACAAATGAGTTAAGGTCTGCACACAATGCTTAATAAATGAGTTGGGTTCTGTCTAAAACATAACAAATAAGTTAAGGTCTGCACACAATGCCTTATAAACGAGTTGGGGTCTGCACACAATGCCTTATAAACGAGTCTGGGTCTGTCTAAAAAAAATGAGAGTTTATCTTATATGTCATTAATATTTCGGTAATTTTTACCCAATTAGAAAATAGGATTGAATTGGAAGTCGCATTCTGAACAGGCCCTTGTCTCCAGTAGTATAATTTTCAACAAGTTTTTCTCTGCATTTTATTTTTTTCTCATTCAGGAGCACTTATTAATTCTTTTTTCTCTCATCCATCAAAGGCTAGGTACACAGTATCGTACAGTATATACATTATTCAAGTATGGTACAGTATATAACCTATTGTACAGTATATACTGTATGGTAGAGTATAAACTGTATGGTACAGTGTACACAATATTCTACAATATACACAGTATTTTACAGTATATACTATATGATACATTATATACTATCTAGTAGAGTATAAACAGTATGGTAAGTATATACAGTATGCTACAATATACAAAGTATAGCACAGTATACACTATAGACAGTATGGTACAGTGTACACAGTATGGAACAATATACACTGTAAGGTATACAGTATCATCCCTGAAGAACATTAGAAACAATATCATCTAAGAATAATGCTAGCATAATTCAGCTTTAAAAGGCTAAAGTTATACCAAAATTCACAAATTAGCCAACATATTTCCATTAAAACTTTTCTAGTAATACAATACTCACAACTCAAAATCAATTCCTTTTCAATAAATTATAATGTATTTTATTCATCTAATTTAAATGGAAGCAAAAAATCTATACTTAAAACAAAAAACACTTTTGGTTCTTTCATATTCAACAATAAGCCACAAGAAGGATTATTTAATTTATGGTTTAAAGTAGATCCTTACAAAGTATGTAAATGTTTAAAGTATCCTTAAAAATATACATGTTTAAGTCAAAAAATGAATATTATAACTTTGCTAATAAATTTATACTTGATAAAGCAGCATAATTTATACTTAATAAAGCAGACTATTGAACGGGAACAGTTCCAAAAGATAAAGAAAACATTATTTTCATATTCTTATCCTCTCCCTTTACTGTGGGATTATAAAACTTAATTAATTTCAGATCTTGAACTGTGGTACATTACATAGTTTTTGCAATAATTCATGGTGGGAACCCAACCCTATCAACTATTCTAAAATTAGTTGACACTTAATAATAATAGGTTAGACCACTATGACAGCATCTTAATTAGTTGAGATGCTGTCATAGTGGTCAAATCTATTATTATTATTATTATTATTGAGTGGGGTTGGGGGTCGAGGATAGACCCCATTTGCTCTGTGACTAGAGGTCTATTGTACAGTCACCTCAATTAGTCCATGTAAGAAAATGTACCAATTTATTTTAAATACATTATTATTATTATTATTAACTCTTTTCCTTGGACAAGGTCCAGGATCTTTTTAACCAGTGATTAATTGGTAGGTCAAACCTTTACAAGGTGTTACCTTCGATAGAAGGTTAACCATTACAATGCTTTTAACTAGGAATCATCCTAATATAGAATGATCTAAATGAATTTTCAAAACTTAAAATAATTTTGAAAAAATCATTTTTAGCAAAACATGAAATTTATGGTATTTTTTTTATAATTTTAATAAAATGTTTAACAATTATAATACATTATAATATAATAGAATAATAATAAAAATTTATATAATTTTACAAATATGATTTAATAAATATTTCTAATAAAAATATTTTCTTACAAAACATCACAACAAACAAGTTACATAATTTGTGGTACATATTTTTGTACAAGTTTAAATTTTAATAAGATCGATTTAGAAAAATATAATTAGGTAATAAGTCTTTGATTTCTTGGAATAATATTAGGCATAAAGGGAGATTTTATCATGCAGTATAAGTCGTTTAAAATAATTTAAGATTATTAATTTAAAAAAAATTATTCAAACGTCAGATTAAGTTTATTAAAATATATAAAACTATAATGGACAGCTGTATTCTTTTTACTAACCTTTATTTTCTTCACATTATTTATAGTTCAATTATTATTTTTCTATACCTAGGCATAAACAAATATTAAAATTTTGCTTGAAAAAAGTAGAGGGTACTATGGAAAGATAAACTTAACCTGACAATATTTCCATATGATCACCATTAATTTAAAAATATTAGTGCGCTATAAAATTTGTATATTTAAACTCTGTAAAATATTAAATTTATTTCTATAAAATGTAGTGATTTTATACAAAGGGTTGGTGTTTAAATAATTTTGGGTGATTTTTGTTTGTTTAACAAATTCAATTTTATTTACAAGGAAGTTTTTACAAATGAATCTCAAAACAAAAAACACAATTTTAATAACTTGGACCCAAACTAGAATGAAGTTATGTAAAGATAAATTTGACAGGTAAGGAAATAGAGGGAGTTAGTTAAGCAGTCTGATTGGTATAAAAAAAAGTACCCAAGATATATTTTGGGTAAAAAATCAACCAATGGTTTCCTTCCCACTATTCTCGATCACATGACAATATAGTAATTCAAATTGTAAAATTTTTAAGTAATTAGTGAAATTCTAAATGAAAAAGAGCTTATGAAGCTGGGGCATGGAGGGGGAGGTGGATTTTTTGAGAGAAGGGACTCACTGATTATATATGTATGTTGGTATGAATGGATGCCCAAGAGTTTTGTTCCTGGATATTTCTATGGAACACGATAACTTTTAGAACACTTTGTTGTATTAGAATAAAATTTCCTACAAAAAATCAACCTCATTAATCCCTAGAACTATGTGTAATGTAATACAATTGTGTGACATCATACTTAATTTAAGTCTGTTTCAACAACTTTTTCAAACATTTATGTCATCAAGCTAAACATAGACATGAATACATACGTCAAACATTAGTTCAAACCTTGACCAACATAGGAACTAATTAAATATTAATATGTTAGTAGTGATTTATTTAACTTTAGCTAAAGTATGATTCAACCATTTTCATCACGTTCTTGTATGACATTTTTTTTTAATAATTTTATTTTTCTTAAATTTAATATTTTAGTTTTAAAAGTAATATTAAAGTTTAGTTACAAATTAGTAACTATAAAGTTCTAAAATATAAATATTAAGTTATTAAAATAATTCATTTTTTTCACTGTTCAAGTGATGATGCTAAATTTAACAACATTTTATTGTTCAAAGATAAATAAAAGTTCTTACATTGTACTATAGTTAGGTAAAGACTTAGGATAAAGAATGGGGTTGAGGGAGGGATCAACAAGTATTTTTTATACTGTTAAGATGATTTTAATTACTAAAATAGTAATATATTATTACATTTTTATATTTATTTATTGCTTTCCTACTTAAAAGGAGGGGAAGGATGACTTTATTTTTTTTAAAAATATAGTTTCATATGTTTGTTTATAAATATATTAGCTAGTACTGACAAAACAAAAAAAAAAAAAACAAATGATTGAATGTCTCTCTTGTAATTAACTTCTTTTTATTAACAAGTAAAGCACTTTCAATCTAAGAAGAGATGAGTATAAAAGAGCTTCAGAAAGAAGGTAGGGGTGAACTCGGTGCTGGTCTCTAGCAGAAGCTCTGAAATTAAACCTTCTTATTATAACATTCTTCCTACTTTTTAATTTGTTATAATGAAATCATCTTGTTCTTTATTACCATTATAATGGCACGAGTATCTACATGAAATTGGTCATAATATTTAGAAAAATCAGTATTGTTATAGGAGTAATTTGCTTAAAACAAGACGCCAGGAGAGCATTCATATAGTTGGCATAGTGAAACAATCAAATTACAAACTAGAGCTCCTGTTAAGTTAACTGGCTGGATTTCTAAAATAAGAAATCCCAGGACGGACCATTTTTCTTTATTTATATATTATTTGTGCGACCATCATCAGTGTCTTACAAACAAATAAAAACAATTAAATTCATTAAAAAAGTAGATAACGAGACCTTAATTGATCTTATTTGTTTATTAGACAAATAAAAAGCTTTGTATACTTTGTTAGTAAACAAAGTCAGCTATAGAGAGACTTTTAAACATTCATCCATTTATTACTTAAAACATTTATCACTTAAAACATCTGATGAGAAATAGTTAGGGATTTGAGTTCCTAACTATAGTCAGTGAGCTGGTTCTAGAGGCGCATATTCGACAGCACTGCTACCTCAAAATTTTCTATTTTCCATGAGTATAGAAATAATTCAAGTCTCTAGACAAACTTTTCAAAAATCGTTATTCTAATGAATTTAACTATATCACCTTCATTCTGTAAAAAAGCTAGAGTCTTTTTAAATAATTATAAGCATCTTATAAGTCTAACCATCTTAAAATCATACTAAATAATTTACCTCAATCAATAAAAAAAATGTCAGAAATTTTATACCTATTTAATTTAAAATATAAATTATATTTTTTTATACAATTTAAACAAGCTTAATAAAATAAAATTATTAACTGAAACATATCTTTAAAAAAATAATAAAAAGCCTATGGGAAGCTCTAATATCAGCATGAGTAGCATTTTATAATTTACACATATTTACGTTTTTATAATTAAAATAGAAATAATAATAATCATAAAAAATATTTATAATAAGAATTAGACTAAAAAAGTTGCTATGTTTAAACACGATTTCAGCAATTTAAAACAAATATATGAAATTTACGATATAAAAGAATAAAAGATAATAGTAGACACAATCTTATATAAATAACATGAAATAATATTTAATTGAAATATAATATGATTCAATTAAATAGTATTACAACATTTTTTTATAACCTAACAAATAAAAATATGTGATAAGAAAGCAGAAAAATGAAGACAAACAATATGGAATAAAAAAATAATAAATGTAAATAAACACAAAAATAAGTCGAAAATAAAAGTTTGGTAGGAATATATCAAAAGAAAACATAACTATTAAAAAAATATAGATATAAAAATATAAATCTAGGTATAAATAGCAAGAAACAGGCATTTAATTTGTTCTAAATTAATTTGAGATTATTTTTAATTCTAATTGAAAAACATTACCTAATAATATTGATGATAATCAGGTACATATGATAAAATACAGGGTACAAAATACATGCCGAGAAAAAGCTATCTAGTATCATTTACACATTTAAAACTCATATAATATTAAACAGGCAAGAGGAGGAATAAGTATTAAAAGTAGATAAATTATTTATAATAAATATTGGGAGGAAAATGAATGTAAAGTTGGTTCCTATTATCAAGTTCAAGTTAAATAGTAACAAACCATTTCCAAAAAGACAAAACACAATAAGAAATGTCTCCACAATTAACCTTCTTTATGGACAAAATTTGCAAAGAACTTTTGACTTCAGAAGAGGCCATCATCAGTCCGTCTTAAAGCGAATTTTCAAAGAAAATTATGCAATTATGAGGACATCTACACAAAAGCTATATGTGTGTATATATATAGTTCTTAGATGCGTCACAATAACTTTCAAATGATTTTTCCGATTTATTTGAGACTTGGCACAAAGTCACTCATAAACAGGCCAATTATAATGGACAATTTGTCACAATAACTTCACTTGACATCAATATTTTGAAATTTAGCAGATATGGGAGGATAGTTAGGTAATGTGTTATAGCCTACTTTGACATTCTGAATCAAATAATGTCAGGTCAAAATGATGATCAACAGGTTTTAGCTCAATCAAACTAACCTTTAATGTTGTAAAGAATTAGAGAGGGGAATCAGGTTGAATGAAACCCTATTTTTTTAAGCATTTAAAATAACCAAAAAGTAATATTTATTAATAAATAATTTACTTTAATACTTATAAAATATTTAATAACCTAAAAATATCTTTAATAAATATTTTTTTAATTGTTTCTCCAAATTTAAATTTTGATTGAATATTTTTCAATATCATATCTATATATATAATTATATATATTATATATATATTATATCATACTATTATACTCCTACTATGAATATATATTAAATTAACACTACCCATTTACAATTTATAATATTAAAGAGGTAGTTGTAGCATTAGTACGTTATTCCATGAGATTGGCCCATCCAGTAGTTGCTATACGTTATTCAGGAGTGGCACCTTAACGGACACGAAACAACAGTACAACATTAAAATTGTTTTCAGTAAATAACTCCTACAATTTTCACCTGACTCCCTGTATAGACATTGCAATAAAAATTTTGAAATGATACACTCGAAAATTTAAAATTTGAAGCCAATGGACTAATTTGCTGAATAAAAATGATTAAAATCGTAATTGTTAGAGAGACAACAGATAGAGATTCCTGTAGGAGGTAGTAAGCAAAGATAGACTCCAGCGGGGGGCAAAACATAACCTAAATAACTTGAGGGTTATTTAGGTATATTTAAGTAAATAATATCATTTAATAAGATATTAGTTTGAATGAGCACCAACCAGTGGAGTTGTTCATAATTAAAGGAACGAAGAAAAGAGTCACTCCACAAAACAACTATTTATTCAAAGCGCTTTCAACCTAACATGAGGCCATCATCATGTTATTTACATGGTGCAATGTGGTGTTTGTAGATTGGAGTAACTAGGTCAGACAGGTAGGAGCATAAGTACCCTTATTTCAGAGCATCTGAAGAATACAGGTTAGCAGATTCTTTGACCATATAAGCTCCAAAGGTCATGAGGATGGTCCCTATCAAGTTGGATATCTTCATTTCACTGATAAAGGACGGAGGGTGGACTTTTTAGAGAAGTTAGAGATCTTAAGGAGCCAGGAAGCAGTGGGAGAGCTCAACCTGAATGTGAGAGGGGAAGGGTCACCCCTTCTTCAAGCTCTTTTAAAGGTGCCCCCACCTACAACCAGTTTATTTTGACTCACTGACATTGTCAAGTCAAAAAAGAAAAAAAGGAAAACTGTGAATTCCACTGTTTGACTTGTATTTACCATTAATGTCTTTCTCTAAGCTGTTTATTCTTTATGTTATATCTGGTAATTTTTTATTCATATTTACTTTATAATTGTTTTACTGTTTTAACTTTGTTATTTATTTTTATGTTATTTTTTTTAGTTTTGACTATTTATGATTACTTTATATGGTTTTATTTCTTAGTGTAGGCACTGATGATGGCCTCATGTTAGGTTGAATGCGCTTTGAATAAATTATTGTTTTGGAGAGAGACTCTTATCTTTGTTCCTTTAATTACCCTTAAATAAGTATAACACCCTAGAATAAGTATTGTGCAGTTAAATCAGAAAATCATATGCTCTGTTTAAAGTGATGATAAATGAATGGTTGGCGGTAGAGACAGTGTTCCAAATCCCACCCTTTTCTACATGTGAGATGGACCAGCTTTTAATCGAGGAGGGTCGAGTTCAAATACCATGCCGCCAGTCAGCGCCACTAGTACCTACAGACCACTTTGTTGATTTTTAGCTGTTGCCAAGCAACGACCAACATATCTACTTATATGTACTAGTGGCACTGCCTGAAGGTGTGGGAGTTGAAGTCGAGTCTTTTTGACTGATACATATTTAATACCTTGGATTATAAATGTTTTGCATCTACATAGGTTATACATAAAACCTATATAAATTAAACTTTTGTTCTAAGTGCTAGATTAAACAAATACAAATAAAACGGCATGAACTGGTTGATATAACTGGTGAATATAAGGAACAAAGTGAGGCGGTGCTAAAAGTGGTAGAATTTGCTCAGGACTACAAAAAGGTGGGAGTCAGAACACTGTCTCAACCCCGACCCCTACTTTTTACACCACTTTAATTTTACAATAGCAACACTACCTCTTTATTTTCTTATAGGCAAACTGCTAGGACATTTAATTATAGTTTCATTTCTAGATATGACAAATCACATTCAAATTTTTTATTCTCAGTGAGATTTTAGTAATTAGATTCCTAATGCATGATTAATCCAAGAAGAGATTCCACTGTAAGTGATCCAAGTGATGTCACGGGTTTATTCTTTAAATAACATTCCTCGAGATATTTGAGTAGGAAGGGATTAAAGGTGTTTATAATCCTATGATATCGTTTAGTACGAGATGCTCAATTACATTCCAACAAACGTCTCATGGTGAAAAAAAACCTAAAATGATCAGCAATCACAGACACACTAATCCCATGATGTGTGATATCCTATGATCATATCCTTTTCCATAGTGATATGGTATAATGACATGGGATCTCTATGTGATATCCTATAATCACTTTATAACCCCATGTGACAAATGTATAATGATATCAAACTCCGAAGTGATATCCTAGAGTATTATCATATTGCAAAGTGGTACCCTATGATGATACCATGATATCTCAAAGTGATATCCTACAGTAACATTGAATCTTGATGTGACACCTTATGATGATATAAAAAACCTCACACTTCAATAAAAGATATCATACAATGACTTGCTATAACAGAGTAACCAATCCAAGCATTTTAAACAGCTGATGATTGCACTGATTCTTCATCACTTTCACCTGTACAGACAACAAAGCAATTCAATATAAATCATGAACAAGTACAATTCTCACCCAAACAGCAGTGCCTTCTCTGGCCAAAGTTGGCATCCCTGTCAGGATAGTACCATGCTTCACATAGTATGCTAATAGTCAACTGAAAAGGAGTTAGTTAATAAATAAAAATAGAAAAGAAGTGACATTTCATCACCTCAAGCAAATAGACCACCTGTAGGCAAACTGCCATAAAGGGACCAGTGCCTTCTCTCAACTTAAATGCAAGCACCATCAAAATAAATCATTCGAAGGTAAATTAAAATAAATATATTGAAAACACACAATTTAGGAAAGTAAAAACAAGTATCTTGAGTAATAAAGAAATTTAAAAATACTCAAACAGTGTATTATATTAAATTAAAACTGAGGTAAGTATACTAGGCCAGGGGGGGGGGTGAAAACATTAAATTAAATGTAAAATATATCAAATATTAATAAGGTCCATGTTGGTTAAAATTTCAAAATAAAATCCGCCTTGAATACAGAAGTGTACTAGGACAACAATATTAAAATATATAAGAATGAAACAAATTAAAATCAAAAATTAATAAAATCAACTCTTTTCTTCAAAATATAAATTTTAGAGTGCAATAAATTAGTAACCAACATCGATCTTAAAATTCTTGTTGTAATTTATAAAATATGACTAAAGAAATTTGTATAATTAATATTAGTAATCAGGAACAAATAAAGTAATACTATTTAAACCCTTAAAATGTAGTAACACTAAATTAATCTAAATCATCGGTCATCTAGACCTTTGTATCTGAAATGCCTAATAGCTAAATTAAATTATAATAAAGACAGGGCTTTAATAAAGATAATATTAAAATAATAGTCAACATAGAAATAAATTATTGAGCTCAATAAATAACTAAATATAAATAATAAGTATAAGTTTGACTTATCAGAGTTGACAGCCTGGTCCTGGTCTAATTATAGCACAATTAATGCCATAAAATATGACAATAGTCTTTGACACACCCGTTAATGTCTGTTTGTCGCACTTTGACACATAATATATCCAGTAATTTCTTACTGCCCTGGAGTTAACTGTACCACAAACCTAACAGTATGAACCACACTCTGGATCACATTGCCAAAATGTTTTTTATTCTCTTATATAAACTATCATAATGCATGTAAATTACAAGATAAGTGTTTTAAATAACAGAGTATACAAGATAATTTCAAAATAATGATGTCATAAATAAACGTATAAAACAGTGATTGGTGTTACCATTATTTGTGGGTGAGTGGAGGGAGTGAAGTCTACCCCCTCCCCCTCCTGCTGCTACATTATAGACTCGTCTACCTGAATAACATAAATACTATGTGCAATTCTACAGAAACAAGTTTAGGTTCAAAACAACTTCAAATACTTTAGTTTTAGAAGTATTAATTAGTAAAGAAGTAGCACTCATAATAATTGACATATTATGTATACTTATCTGTCATCCAAATAAATTATTTTTAAATTAATTTTATGATTTATTAACAGTTGGGCTGTACCCACCTTGAGTACCTCCAACTGATTGGGAGGTATTAAAATTGAGTACCTCAAACAGTTTGGGGAGTATCCATATTGAGTACCTCAAACATTTGGGAGGTATTCACATTGAGTACCTCCAACAATTAGGAGGTATTCATCTAGAGTACTTTAACAGTTAGGAGGTATCTACCTAGGTACCTTCACCTAGTAGGTGTCACTCCACTACTTGAGGGTAATCCACTTAAGCTATTCACAGTAGGTGTATCCACCTAGTACTTCACTAGTAGGTGGTATCCACTAGAGTACTTCACTAGTAGGGTGGTATCCACCTAGAGTACTTCACTAGTAGGGGTGGTATCCACCTAGAGTTACTTCATAGTAGGGTGGTACCACCTAGAGTACTTCACTAGTGGGGTATCACTAGGTACTTCACTAGTAGGGCGGTATCCACTTAGAGTACCTTTGACAGTTTGGAGATATTCCCTCAGCTCAGTATTCACTTAAATACAAAGTAACAGGAAATCAAATAGTGTATTAATATGCCCGCAAATTAAATTATTTTACCTAGACTTAAAACAAGTGTTACTCATAAGATATATGAAGTTCAGTTCCCTAATTAATTCACAGCATTCCTCAATTATACTGATACTATAATGAGGAAGATGCATGTTTGCCAAATTACTTTTATTTTAAAGTATACTACATTTAATGAATAATAGCAGTTAACGCAGAGTATAAAGAGGACTGTATTTTTAGCGGTAATATAATAAAAAATGCTACTTACATTTGTAGAAATCTTTACGTACTTTTAAAAAGACGATATTTAAAAGGAAGGAGTTGGTTTTTTGGGTAGGAGGTGAAAAGGAAGATGAAAGGAGTCAGCTTGGCTATAATAACGAAATTTAAGTATATAATGACGACGCGTGGCGGTAATTAAGTAATTAATTAATTAATAGAAAGTATAAGGCGGGTTTGAGTCATATGATATAAACAATAACGCACGGTACCGTGAGCGAATGCAGACTAAACTCGCTAGAATAAACTATACTCTTCTCTTCTAATAAATAAGCTAAATACCTAAAAGATAAAATCAAAATAAACATCTAATCTAGCTGCTTCAACATACTCCCCCGGCTGGACGAGTCCTGAAAAAGTAGTAAGTCCAGGAAAAGTATGAACCAAAAAAAAAACAACAAATCTTCTGGGCGAAAAAATTAAATAGAAGAACCAAAGAGAAATCCTCAAAAAAATGAAAGAATAAAAGAAACCTCTACTTATCTGCGAGAAGTTACAAAAGAAATGAAGTAAAGTAACAAAAATAAAGACTAGAAAAAGAAAGAAATCTTCTAAACAATAAGTGAAAAAAATGTTACTGATTAGGCAAGGGACACAGTTTGACAACAGGGCGCTTGTAGAAAGAAGTGCCTATACGAACAGTTGCAACACGTATCCTGCCATCTTCACCAGCATGGACACTATCTATGACACCTATTGGCCAAGACAAAGGAGGAGCATTGTCTTTCATTACTATGACAATAACTCCAGGTTTAACTGGTTGAGTTTCAGTATTCCATTTTTGTCTAACTTGGAGAGTGTGGAGATACTCCAAGCGCCACCTTTTCCAGTAGCTTTGCAGTAACTGGTCAAGGAGCTGAAATCGTGTCAAACGATTAACAGGAACGTCGGTGAGATCTGGTGCAGGTAAACGATCACACTCAAGAGGCATTTGACATAAAAAATGTGATGGAGTAAGAGCTTCAGGCTCTAGAGGATCACAGTCACAAGAGAGGTTGCGAATTCAAAAGACCCTCTATTTGAACAAGAAGAGTATAAACTCTTCATAGGATAGAACTTGTTGACCTATGACTTTAAATAGGTGAGTTTTAACAGACTTAACATTGCTTTCCCATAGCCCTCCAAAATGAGGCGATGAGGGTGGATTAAAATTCCAGGCAATATGTTTGGAAGCAACATAACCCGGTACTTTTTCTTTATAGTCATCGGATTTCAGTAAACGATAAACTTTATTTAAGTATGATCTAGCTCCAATAAAATTAGTGCCTGCATCAGAGTAAAATGCCCGGACAGGACCTCTGCGGGAAATAAATCGTTTCATACAGTTTAAGAAAGCGTTAGTTGATAAGTCTGATGCTAATTCTATATGTAAAGCCTTCGTAGAGAGACATACAAACAAACAATATATATGCCTTCTGAGATTGAGCACCTCTACGACGTGAGATAGTGATATTAAATGGTCCGGCGTAATCTACACCAGTGTAGAAATGCCTTGCACGGTTTAACTCGCGGAGAAGGTAAATCTCCCATAACAGGGTAAATAGGTTTTGGGTGAAGGCGAAACAAACATTACATTTCCTTAATAGGGTGCGAATACGATTTCTTCCCCCTACTATCCAAAACCTGCGTCGCAATAAGCTGTGGACTAAAGATGCTCCAGTATGTAGATTAGTCTCGTGGGTATGTAAAATCAGTAAATCGACGAAAGGATCTTGTTTAGGCAAAATCAGTGGATGTTTGTGGTCAAAAGGTAAATTAGCATTAGAAAGTCGACCCCCAACGCGTAAAAGACCTCCGTCGAGATAAGGAAATAACTGTTTAAGGTTAGAATGAACAGGTTTCGAATTATTTAAATCGTTAATTTCTTGCGAAAAGTGTTCTGTTGAAATAAACGAGCTAAAACAGTTTCGGAATATTTATACTCAAAGGCACTTATAGTTTCTGTTGATTTGTAGAAATTTGGAGTTTTCCTTAGACGTAAAATATAAGAAACGATACGAAGTAGTTTTTTATAATCAGATGAAGCATCAATTAATGCTCTAATAGCGTTAGTTTCTCTCTCGTCGGGAGTACTGGAGACGCAAGCGACTTTTCGTGTTTCTAAATCTAAATCGTGATTATTAGGCAAAAAAGCTAAAGACGGCCATTCAGATTCATCTTGAAGTAACCAAGGTGGCCATTAAACCATAAATCAAATTTTATAAACGCTTTGGGGAGGAGACCACGGCTAAGGCAATCTGCCGGGTTCTCAGCACCACGTACATGTCGCCAAATAACATCAGGAAGCAATTCTTGGATGTGGGTTATACGACGCGATAAAAATATTCCACTTAGATGGAGAAGAGTTAATCCAATGGAGAGCCACGGATGAGTCAGAAAAAGCATAAATATTACGAAATGTAAATTTATTTGAATATGAGTCAATAACATAACGAAGAAGTCTTGCTAGTAACTCAGCAGAACACAACTCCAAACGAGGTATCGTTATGGATCCCTTCTTAGGTGTGAGACGAGATTTAGAGGTAAGAAGAACACAACTAGTAGATGAGTGATCTCCAGTTCGAACGTAAACAACTGCCCCATACGCTAGGGCAGAGGCGTCACAAAAACCAACAAGATCGGCAGGTAGATTAGGATAAGTCCCAAGATGTCTTTTAAATTGCAAAGTCTCAAGAAGGGGTAACTGCTTAACAAAAGTGTTCCATCTAGAAACAATATTAGATGACTCAGCAGGTATGTCATCCCAACCAAGATTTAAATCCCACATCTCTCTAATAATTATTTTAGCAACGACAGTGATAGGGCTAACAAAGCCAGTAGGATCAAATATTCGACCCAAGAGTGAAAGCATATGACGCTTAGTACAGTCTAAATCGGAATTTTTACATGAAAACAAAATACATCAGTTTAGCAGACCACTGTAGCCCCAATATTTTTATAGTATCGTCTGGGTTAAAATTTAAATGAAATGATAATTGCTTTTCCGTTGGTATTAAAGCAGCAAGCTCAGAAGAATTCGTACCCCATTTAACGAGTTCAAACCCTGCTTGGTGAAACATATCAACTAATTGTTGGTAAAGTTCAAAAGCTTCTTCTGCTGAAGAAACTGAGGTACCCAGATCATCAACGAAAAAGTCACGTTTAGCAACAGCAGCTGCTATAGGATATTGTTCAGCAGAATCATCGGCAACTCGCTGAACAGTGCGTATCGCAAGATATGGAGAGGGGCGCACGCCAAAAGTTACAGTGTTTAATTCATATGAACATATTTCACTATCAGGACTGAACCGCCATAAAATTTTCTGATATTTGCGGTGTTCAGGGTGTACCCAAATTTGTCTGAAATTTGCTTAAGATCGGCGGTAATAGCAATTTCAAACAATCTTAAGCGTAGTAAAATGCTGCACAAGTCAGAATGTAATTTAGGGCCAGTGTGTAAAATTGAATTTAAAGAGTAACCAGAGCTAGTACTAGAGCTAGCATTCCAAACTACCCTTAATTTAGTTGAAACACTGTCTGGTTTTAAGACACAGTGGTGAGGAAGATAGCAGCCATCAGAAAAGGAGCTATCAGTCAAAGACATGTGGCCTTGGGCTTCATAATCTTTAAGAAATTCATGGTACATTTTCTTCTTTTCGGGATCCCTCTCTAATTGCTTTTCTAAGTTTAAAAGTCTAGAACGGGCACAAGACCAAGAATCACCGAGTAAAGAAGTGTCATATTTAAATGGAAGCGCAACAGAATAGCGACCATCTGCGGTTCTACAAGTAGTTTTTTGATAAATAGCCTCACATTCATCAAGATGTGAGGAACTAGCCTTATCTGAAGAAGGGATGTCTTCGAGAGACCAAAAGTTAGAGACTAACTCATTCAATGATTTTTCTTCTACAGTAGTACAGAAAACATTAGGCGTTTCATTTGAATTAGAATCGCATGTCCAATAACAATATATCCTAACACGGATTGGAGTGCTACTGGTGTATTAGGAGGACCAGCAATAATGCCTGCGGTTAAAAGATAAGGAAATATAGAAGCACCTAATACGATATTAATTTTACATGGAGTATGCCCATCCGCTAGAGGGATGCCTTTTAGATGAGGAAAGAAAAATCGTTAGGTATAGAAGGTAATTTACCAGTAGCAGTATCTAAAACATAGGCTTCGATATGATACTCTGTATCATCATATTTTGACATGAAAGTCAAAGAAGTTTTATATCGGATAGGATTAGAAATATTTCCGATACCATTAACTGAAGAAATAAATTTTGTTTGGGTAAATGTAAATAATTACAACAATCAGTGGTGATAAGGTTAGGTTGAGAAGCAGTATCTAATAAGCATCTCACCAAGTGCCACTTATCAGATTTAGGATCTTTTACTCTAACCTGAGCGGTAGATAATAAAACAGAAGAAGTATTGTAAGTAGTTAGAGCTTGACTAGGACTGCTGGTAGGTAAAGAAGAAGTAACAGACACAGCAACAATACCAGAGTCATTATTAGGGTCCGATCGAACAGACGGGTTTTCAGATTTATTTGGGTTGTGAATAGGCGGAGGTGTAGTAACATTATTAGTCTGATCGGAAGTGTCAGGCTTATTAAAATGTAAAAGAGAATGATGAAATTTAGAGTGACATCGTGAGCAAGCATTTTCTGACTTGCAAGAGGCAGTAGCGTGCCGAGTAGACAGGCATGATAAGCAAAGCGCTTTACTTTTTGCTAAACTATATCTTTCCTTAGGCGAGAGACGCCTAAACTGAGGACAAAAGTAAACTGCATGTTGCTCTTTTGAGCAAATAACACAATGACTATTTGATGGTTTATTGACTACAAAAGACTGAGATGATTTACTACCAGATATACTGGGTTTGTAAGTTTTAACATTAGAATGGCTGGCAGCATAAGAGTCAGTTCTCGATATTAGTTTAGCATGATCTTTTATAAAAGTGAGTAAATTATAAAAAGTAGGTATTTGAGATGTGACGTTGGTAATATCAACTAAAGAATCTGATTTTAAAACAGATTTATAATAGAGTTCAAAATGTTTTACAGTTTCGGGATGAAGTTTATTCAGAGCTATATGTAATAAAATAAAATCAGTGGTATCAGCAAGTTTAAGAGATTTGAAAGCCTCGGCTGAGGAAGCGAAGTCCTGTAGGAATTTATCTAAGTTAACCGCAGATTCTTTATTTAAACATTTAAAATCTAAAATTTTATTTAAGTATAAAGAGGCAAGAGCTCTTTGGTCTTGAAATCGATCGACCAAAGTATCCCAGATCAATTTAAAATTAGCAGGTTGAGCTGATATACCACTTATCATATCAAGAGCTTTACCAAAGCTTCCCTGCTATGCAGCGGATACGGTCTGAATCATTTAATTCAGTATTATTGACACAGAATCTAAAAAAGTTTGATAAAATAAGTTCCATTCTTTTGGATCACCAGAAAACGACGGAAGTTCTAACTTAGGGTAACGAAATTGTAAAGTTTTTTGAGAGTTATTACTATTGGATGAGCAACTTTCATTATTAGGCTGAGAGGAGTGAGATTTACGTAATAAATCGTCTTTACATTTTATTATAGTACAATAAATCTCATCAAAAGAATTAAGCGGCTGAAAATCTAAAGTTTTCATCGGTACATATTCTAAATTAAGCCCATTAATGGTGTCAATAATGTTGTTAAATTCAGCACGAGTAGATTCTAAACTGCCACATCTTATAAGAAAGTTTTCTTTCGATTTTACATCGGTTGTAACCTTAGGTATAAGATCAAAAGTATTTTGTAAGCGCAGGAAAAGATTTTCCTTTTTCTTGGTATAGAAACTTATTTTGGCGTCAAGTTTCTTATTGTTTTCTTCAGTACCCATCTTAGTAGCGAAAGAATTGAAAAAGTATTAATATTAAAAAATTAATTAAAATTCAAAATTAAAATGCAAGTCACGAAAAGTAAGCAAAAGTCAAAATTTAAGATTTTGGCGAGTGACCATTCAAATAAAAGATCAAAATGAAACAAAATGAATGGTGTAAAAAACTCCGCGATCTGAAGTATCTGACGCGAGTTATAAGCGTTGAAAGTTTGATGTAAAAAAGAGCGTAATTTAAAGTAATAAAATCGATAAAAATATTAAAATTATAAAGATTTATTTTTATATGAAAACAATAAAAGTTTATAGTTAAAAAATAGTTAAGGGTCCAAGAGGACAGATAAAGAAATACAATGCAGTTAAGAGACAGAGTATTAGCGTACCCAGATTCGTATAGTCTAAAACCTGGAACTATAACTTTCATCCAACAATTAAAAACCAACAACTTTTCCCGAAATAAAATTTAATTTTAAAATAATCAATAAGTTCAAATAATATCCGCGAAGCGACCAAAATGTTAACGCAGAGTATAAAGAGGACTGTATTTTTAGCGGTAATATAATAAAAAGATGCTACTTACATTTGTAGAAATCTTTACGTACTTTAATAAAAAGACGATATTTAAAAGGAAGGAGTTGGTATTTTGGGTAGGAGGTGAAAAGGAAGATGAAAGGAGTCAGCTTGGCTATTATAACGAAATTTAAGTATATAATGACGAGCGTGGCGGTAATTAAGTAATTAATTAATTAATAGAAAGTATAAGGCGGGTTTGAGTCATATGATATAAACAATAACGCACGGTACCGTGAGCGAATGCAGACTAAACTCGCTAGAATAAACTATACTCTGTCTCTTCTAAATAATAATAAGCTAAAATACCTAAAAGATAATAATCAAAATAAACATCTAATCTAGCTGCTTCAACAATAGCAGTTGCATTTTTTATGTAATTCCAATTAATTTTTAATTTTTTAAAGTATACTGTTGTTTTTGGGGTATGTAGTTCAAGACAAGACTGGTATTGCACCACAGTGGATTTATTTAGAACTATTCATGGATTCCATTTGTTGCTTAACGTACCTTTTATTTTCAGACTCCTAGCTACTTTATTCTATTGCCAAAACGCTTCACAGTTTTAGCGAATTTCCTTTGGAAATTCGCCTAATGGGATAGGCGTCATGGCGGAATTCGAACCTCGGACCACGACACAAATCCGTTTCAGAGGTCCCTAATGACGAAAAAATGAGTTTCGCGAGACTTTATATATATATATTATATATATATATATATATATATATATATATATATATTATATTATATATATATATATTGTAATATATATATAATATATATAATATATATATATATATATATATATATATATATTATATATATATATATATGTATGTATTCTAGACACTTTCTTGTAAACACTCTATCTTTCGAACGGATTAATATTTTTTAACCAAACTTGGTACAAAAATCAACCTTGGGGGAGGACACGAACCCTATTGAAAACCAGTTTTGGTGACGTCATTAACCCGGTTTTGCTGAGTCAGCGAAATTTTCAAAAAATCGGCAAAACTCAGGGTTAATATTTTTTGCCGCGAAAAAGGTCAATATTTATGTTTTGAGACGCTGAATCGAATGAAACCGGTTCGAAGTCGATACGACCACTCTAAGTGACCTAAAAATCGAAAAAACCATTGTAAATTACCGAAAACCAAAATTTAGGTCGATAAAAAATAAATTTCGAGTAGGGTGTCGTTTTCTATGTAATTTTGGGCGCTGAATCGAATGAAACCGGTCCGAAGTCGATACGACCACTTTAAGTTACCAAAAAGTCGAAAAAACCACAAAAATTATAAAAAACCAAAATTACGGTCGTTAATAATTAAATTTCGAGTAGGGTGTCGTTTTTAATGTTTTTTGGGCCTCTGAGTTGAATGCCAATGGTCCGGAGTAAATACGACCACTTAAACGCTGGGTACCTGGGTTCACATCCTGGAGGGGTCGATAATTTTTTATCGTTTTTTAGCGAATTTCCTTTGGGGAAAAATTCGCTAATGGGATAGGCGTCATGGCGGAATTCGAACCTCGGACCACGACACAAATCCGTTTCAGAGGTCCCTAATGACGAAAAAAAAATTTTTGCGAGACTTATATATATATATATATATATATATATATATATATATATATATATATATATATATATATATTATATATATATATATATATATATATATATATATATATATATATATATATATATATATATATATATATATATATATATATATATGTATTCTAGACACTTTCTTGTAAACACTCTATCTTTCGAACGGATTAATATTTTTAAAACCAAACTTGGTACAAAAATCAACCTTCGGGAGGACACGAACCCTATTGAAAACAGGTTTTTGTGACGTCATTAACCCGGTTTGCTGAGTCAGCGAAATTTTAAAAAAATCGGCAAAATTCAGGGTTAATATTTTTTGCCGCGAAAAAGGTCAATATTTATGTTTTTGAGACGCTGAATCGAATGACACCGGTCCGAAGTCGATACGACCATTCTAAGTGGACTAAAATCGAAAAAACCATTGTAAATTACCCAAAACCAAAATTTAGGTCGATAAAAATAAATTCGAGTAGGGTGTCGTTTTCTATGTAATTTTGGGCGCTGAATCGAATGAAACCGGTCCGAAGACGATACGACCACTTTAAGTTACCAAAAAGTCGAAAAACCACAAAAAAATATAGAAAAACCAACATTACGGTCGTGAAAATTAAATTTCGACTAGGTGTCGTTTTTAATGTTTTTTGGGCCTCTGAGTTGAATGGCAGTGGTCCGGAGTCAATACGACCACTCAAACTCAGGGTACCTGGGTTCACATCCTGGAAGGGTCGATAATTTTTTATCGTTTTTTTTTTACTAAATATAAGTTTACAACTAGAAAATAATTCTGGCGCGGTGGTCCGCATGTCGGGCGAATTTCCTTTGGATGCGAGCTCTCAAACCCAGAGTACCTGGTTCAAATCCTAGTGGGGACAAATTTTTTATTGTTTTTTACCTAATATAAGTTTACAACTAAAAATAATTCTGGCGCGGTGGTCCGCATGTCGGGCGAATTTCCTTTTGGATGCGTGTTTCCGTGCTTTTTACATTATATAAGTTTACAACTAGTAAATAAATAATTCCGGCGCGGTGGTCCGCTGTCGGCGAATTTCATTTAGAATGCGTGTTTCGTGCAAAAACAACCCATTCTTGCTTATGCAAGAACCATGCCCATTGCGTGGTTCCGGTTCATGCTTTAGAACCTAAGCAGTTACTCAATTGTCAAGCACTGCTCGTAACTCATTTGTCTGTATTTTCCAAAGGAAATGCGCTAAAACCTTTAAAGATAACTGACTAAGCTTAAAGATAAGTAACTAATTTAAACTAGTGCAAATAAAAGTGCGTACTTCTAATTTAGAGGCATAGTTTTGTACAACAACTGGATGATTATGCGCATTTCCTTTTGGAAAATACAGACAAAATGAGTTACGAGCAGTGCTTGACAATTGAGTAACTGCTTAGGTTCTAAAGCATGAACCGGAACCACGCAATGGGCATGGTTCTTGCATAAGCAAGAAATGGGTTGTTTTGCACGGAAACACGCATTCTAAATGAAATTCGCCCGACAGCGGACCACCGCGCCGGAATTATTTATTTACTAGTTGTAAACTTATATAATGTAAAAAGCACGGAAACACGCATCCGGACCACCGCGCCAGAATTATTTTTAGTTGTAAACTTATATTAGGTAAAAAAACAATAAAAAATTATTGTCCCCACTAGGATTTGAACCTAGGTACTCTGGGTTGAGAGCTCGCATCCAAAGGAAATTCGCCCGACATGCGACCACCGCCCAGAATTTTTTAAGTTAAAGCGGGAAATCACTCTTATCACATGTGATAACAATAATAGATGTATTTTATCTTTTTAATCATAACATTTTAACAATATTATAATTATATTTATGCTATTAAAATTATTAAAACAAAGTAGGGGTAATTGTTGTGTTTTAAAATGTTTTGTGCACATAATAAACTATCAGTGACAAATTTTCAAGTACTTGTTGTTCACCTTTGATTTCGTTTAATGTATGCAATGATTAAATTGAATTTGAGGAAATAGTTATTCTTTTAATAATATGTACTAACTTTAATAAAAAAGCATCAATAGAGCTCCTCTTTTAGTAAACTGCCCAAATTCGGATTCACACGTCCTAACTATAAGATGATATATGTACGTACTTAATTTGAACAAAAATAATTCAAAACTAGCAATTATCCACGTGATTGTTCACAAAGATAGTGCAGATTAATAAAATAATAACTATTTACATTAAATCTTACAATAATTTGAACGAAACGTAAGGTAAAAAACAATTAATTGAATCTTATTTTTTCCCTGATATCTGAACGGCTCAGCCTAAAACATTGTAGATTCCGCGAAATTACTAGATAAACAGTTTATATGAAAATTGTGAGCATTGCAGGCTTAAAATTCACTTGCAATATAATAAAAACTGATATTAACTAAAACTAGGTTTAGGACATTTCTTAGTTTTAGCATTGACCTTGAGATTTGAAATGAACAATGAAATGGATAACCCAAGTGTCGTAATAGCTTTTTGTTGCCAATCTTTACTTTTTTGAACATATAAAATTAATATTTTTTTCTGTGAAATACATTTTTTCTTATCTCGATTAACCTAACTATCGATTCTACCATATTTTTAGTAAATTTTTGTCAGAATATGATGCTTATAAGTAAAATACCTTGAGGAAGGTTGAAATGAAGAGCTGAGTGTCTTCTGGGAGACGGGAGTGGAGGCTCGGAATCAACTGCTGTAGAATGTCCCGAGTCACTCGACGTAATGGATCCACCTGGTTTCCTTGACAATGATGTGACACTACTACTCTCAGCAGGCAAAACACAGGTCTGAGTGTGTGGTGGTGTGTCCGAGTGGGATCTCTCATGGCGTATAGGAAGGGCTCGTCTGCCCCCTCCCCCCGGACTTAGGCGAGGCCTCGAACCTTCACTCAGCGACAGTAACTTTTTAACTGCTTGCGGTGACGCTGATCCTATACATAACAATATATTTTAGAAGAAATTAACACAGTTTTGTCATACAACACATTGTATTACTAAAAGTCATATACCAACTGGAACATTCCAAGTTTGCCAAAATTTGAAAATATCCCTGCAGGAAATAGACTCTACTCCCAGTAAGTTGACTAATGCAAATTCACATACATCATTATTATCAAAACATGGTAATTTATTTTACAACTTTTGTTTATTTTGGTAATCATTTAAATGGTAGAATACCATAATATTGAGTCTTTTGGTAACCAAATTATATAATAAAACTTTTTATCACCTAATTTCTGCAATTTTTCACCACGAGATTGTGGGACATATATAACATATTTTTTTCTAAAATAATCAAGTTTTTTAATGAGAATCAGTTCAGGACACAGAAAAGACTGGATTTCTATAATAAATGGAGGAAGACTATAATAATTTCTTTAGAATAGTTCTGACATTATAGTAGTTCAACTATGTATATATGTATTCTTTGAAACATGAATATGCTTTGTGATTCCTAATTAAGGCAAAACATTGTTTTTGATAAAGTAATTTGTTGAATTTATTCCGTACCATCTAGTGTCTGATAAATAATATGTATAAAACAATGGAGACTAATACTAAAAATAATTGATGTATTCGAACACAAAAATAGTCAAAATAAATGGTGTACATCGAACTCATGGAGAAGTAGGCTTCTACATAAAACAGATCCTTAGTGGGCTGTAGATATTTTAGGTCCTATTTACACAAAATCGGGAAACAAAATGTCTTCTGATTGTCTCTATTGCCCAGGTCTCATTGACAATGTAAAACATACTTTTTTTGATTGTACTAAATGGACCAAAGAAAGTGTAAATCTAACCATGATATATGGGCCAATCACACCCGACACCATAGTAAGGACTCGGGGGAAATTATTAATACTTTTGCTGAGACCATCCTGCTAGCTAAAAAAGTGGATTTAGACAATGTTATATAGGAGGACTTTACCATTACTATAGTTATAATTTATTATTATTTTTTATTTATTTATTTGTTTTTTATTTTATTTATTTATTTTTTATTATTTTTTTTTTGTTAGGTTTCGGCATTGGTTCTAGGCGTTGCAAGTTTTATTGCAACGTCTGGACCCACTATAAAGCTTTGACAAAATGGAAAATAGGGGGGTAAGATGGGAGGGAGTGGAAGGCTCAAGATAAGACCTAGCCTGAAGTAATGTGAATAACGGTTCCAGGCAAGGTTCAAAGGGTTTCGCGGAGTGAGTTTTAGTTGGTATGAGGCAGACCCTGACAAAAAATATATTCAACAGTGTTACAAAAACAATGAATTTTTTTTAAATTTGTAAAGAATTTAAAATTAACAACAAAAGTAAATCTCAGTAATTATTAGCACTAAGAAATTACAAAATAATAAAGCAATTGTTTCAATTTATTCAAATTTGATTAAAAAGAATTTATCAATTGAATACAAGGGATTATCCAACAGATATTTTTTAATTTTGTTAAAAAACGGATTCTTATTTAAAATAGATATTGAGTCAGGTAAGTGATTGAATAGTTTTAGTACAAAGTGTGTAATGTTACGTTTGGCAGTCTTAGTCAGTCTGTGCTTCCTCATAAGTAATTTATTGCTCTGTCTAGTCGGATACTTGTGGATGCTGTTTATTTGGTCGTATTCCTCTCGTGTGTCATAAATATAAGTAAGGATCAGGTAACAAAGTAGTGAATATAAAGTTAGAATCCTTTTTTTTCTTAAACAGTTCTCTGTATGATTTTTGAGGGTGTAACTTAAAATAACTTTAACTGCTTTATTCTGCTGAAGAAAAAGATTTTTAACTAGAGGAGCATTATTATAGGTTCCTCAACACTATTTTTCCGAGCTGTCAACTAATTTTAAGCTATAGTGTGTTATACTATAGTACAGCATTTCTTAATCTTTTAGATTGGGGACCCAAAAGATTTTACAGTAACCCCTCCCCCAAGGCAATTATTACTTTATACATAAGCAAGTTTTGCAGGATTAGAATTTTGTTAGATTTTATATTATGAACAACTTATCAAAACAGGTTCTTACAGAGTACTGTATTAGTAGAATAGTAAATAATTATTTGCCGATACCATTTAATATAATTGTCCACAGTTGCTTATTTTGTTGCAACAAAAAACAAACTATAAATTATAAAACTATGGTTTGTTAAAACTGAAAGCTGGCTCTGTCAATACATTATTATTTAAATCAGTGGAGAGACTGTACCTTTGAATACCTTCAAACTATAAATTGGCAAGCAAAATGAGTCAGCAATTTTTGCTAACAGCCTCTCTGTTATCCCCAGAGAGATATTATTGCTGGATTGAATAAATGTTGAACCATGGAACATGTAACCTGAACGCCTTTGACTTCAAATACAATGAATTAAACAGAACAAAATTACATCAACTCATACAGTAGAAGGTTTAAAATTGAAGACTAAAAATAAAGTGTGAAAAGCAGATGACAATTTATAACTTTAACTCACTCTTACAAAAAGTTTTAATAAAACAAAGAGCCCATGAGAAGCCTTCAAGGTTCTCAATTAAGATAAGCTATGCCCCTTCTAGTAATATATCTCTATAGTATAATACGACACAGGACTAAAATCAGTTGACAGCATGGGAAAATAATGTGAGGGAGCCAATGAGGTTAGTCCTGAATGTTAAACCACGCTGTCAAATTTAAATCAGGCCAAACTTATTGATTCCTTAACACTATTTTCCCGCGCTGTCAATTGATTTTAGCCGTGTGTCGTACTAATCAGTACCACTCATTATATGCTAGTATTATTGGAGTTACCGAATTTGGGATGTTGTTTCCTGTGTTGCTGGTCTGAGTGGGAGGAAGCAGAGGAGGCAGTACTGAGGGTGGGAGAGGGCTGCCTCTTCCTAGAACCTGCAGTGCTACTCCCTGCCTCACACTCCATACTCAGTCCCATTAGTTCCTCTTCGTCCGTGATTACTCTCATGTTCTTCAAGTAAGTCTTTACCCTGCGTATCATTTGAGCCTAAAACCACACATTAACCAACATGAGTATGCCTATGATGATAAATTCCTTCATTATCTCCAATAATAGGAGGAGAAAGTATTGCAATAGGAGACAGCAGCAAGTACTTTATTTATTAACTGTCCATCTTTCAATTTACAGATTAAAATTACAGATCCCCAACATTAAAAACAAGTAGTCATCTGTATTTTTGTATGTCTGTCTGACTTTTAATGAACATGACTTTATGTTTGTGCAACATACATACATACTGTAATGTTTACAAACAAACGCAAAAACATATTTATATTATGTTCGTCTGAATATTGACAGTTACTAGAAGCCCCTCTCACCATTGTGCCAAATAAATCCTAGCAAAGAAGGCCCTTTAAAATTTTCAATAAAAAAATTATGTTTTTATTTAGAAATTAGTTTATTACCTTGTTTTGCTCGTCAATAGTAAATAATCAAAATTTGATCTACTAAAAATAATAGGGAATAAGAATATAAAAGACTTGGGGGTCAGCATGTATGCCAGCAACCCAGACAATCTGAGTTCAAACCCAGCCAGGACTTCTAGGTTTTTTTCTGCTAAGGATAGAAAAGTGCAGCGCTATGTCAGATATGTTAAGCTAGTGATTCCAAGTGTGTGAGATGAGAGAATTTTGGTTTAGTCCAAATTTAGGACCCCTAACAGTTTATAAAAAAATATGTATATATTTACTTGTTAATCGAAGAATCAGCTACCGTCGATACTTGCTGTTGGATATAAATATCCCTGGACCGGTTTCAGCATAACGCCATCATCAGCAGGCAGGGCAACACTCGAGCTCTCAACTAATAAAGTTAAATCAGTGATTAACTTCTAGTCTCAATGAGCACGACGAGCCCTCTGAAGATAAGGGAGGAAGTAGGAAAGGGTTTATAAAGGGAATGTGTACTGAGTCAAGGCCGTGACTCTGAGTAGTCAGGTGTGCGTGTGAGCCATCTGGCGTTATGATGCTTTGTGTCTTTTATTATGATGTGTACCGGTGTCATGGTTTTCCCGTTTTTGTTTTTTGTCAAGTGCTGGTTTGAGTACCAAAAAAGTAAAACGGGAAAACCATGACACCGGTACACATCATAATAAAAGACACAAAGCATCATAACGTCAGATGGCTCACACGCACACCTGACTACTCAGGGTCACGGCCTTGACTCAGTACACATTCCCTTTATAAACCCTTTCCTACTTCCTCCCTTATCTTCAGAGGGCTCGTCGTGCTCATTGAGACTAGAAGTTAATCACTGATTTAACTTTATTAGTTGAGAGCTTGAGTGTTGCCCCGCCTGCTGATGATGGCGTTATGCCGAAACCGGTCCAGGGAAATTTTCATTCAACAGCAAGTATCGACGGTAGCTGATTCTTTTATTGCTTCTTCAACTTGCGGTAAATACAACCTTTTTAATATTTACTTATTCCTAACTTTTGGTTTTAAAAGTTGGAAAGTGGAACACGTATTGTTTCTAGTTATACCTATAGAAAGTCAAGTCACTGCTTTGCTATCATTTGTGTGGATTATGATAAAAATGTCTACATTTGAACTATCATCTATTTAAGTGAGTTAGCAAAAAGGGCCCAACAAAGTGTCCTATTTTCCAAGTGATCTAATAGCACATCCTAATTACTACCACTATTACAACCAATGAGTACTATAGTGTACCTCTTCAAACATCTTCCTCGGGTTGGGCTGTCCCACTGACTTCTTTCGTCTTTTGACAGTGCCTGTACCAGGCTGCATCAGCTGATTCATGCTAACCAGAGCGTTGGATGCAGGTTGACCACCTTACAACAAATACCAATAACAATATTATTGATAATATACAAACAATAATAGACAGCTGGGCAAAGGTAATAAATAAATATTCTTTATTTTTCTTTATGAATTAAAGAGTAGAATTCCATTAAAAATGGTCAATTATATAAAGTTCATGCTATAAATATAAAATCATCATACATTTAACGTCATCACCAAAGTCATCTCACATACAAATTATGATTTATATAGGTAATTTTAGCTACTATATTAGTTATATACTAATAGTTATCATTAATATAGTAATCAATTATTATTACTTTTATTATAATCTACATTTCCTTCATTAATATAAATATATTTTTATAAAAACTACATAAATATATAAAATGTTAATGAACTTAAACAAAAATTAATAAAAAAAGACTAAGAGCATCCTGGTTCAAGGATTACCTTTTTTGAGGCTCTGAAGTTAATAAATGTGCCAGATTTGTATGTATAAACTAATAGTGTAATAAATAAATGTAATAAAAAAAAATTAATGAATTGAAGAATTGAATTCCAAGCACACTGTGATCGACTTCATATTTTTTCAATCTACGCATTGGAATACTAGGATTGTCTGTTTTTCCTTAGTATTGTGAGTTTTCTCATTCTGTATTAGTTGAGAGAGATTGTTAGTTCAAGAGCCAGGCCAAAAAAAATGTTACTCATTTTGTACTACTTCAAACCAAATTTTTCTGTAAATATACCTTCAATTATGAAGGAAAAGCAGTCTGCCTATCCAGAGTGGAGCCCTTCATATGAATGGGCTCACTAAAAATGTAAGAAAATCGCACAAATTCCCATTTTCTTGCAATAAGTAGTTTCCTGTTGGTTGTGTGCAAAACATGAAGAGAATCTGTTTAAAGCTGATAAAATGTCCAATAAAACGAGTGTTTTTCATCAAAACAGATAACTACAACTTAGTTTGTTAAATGACCAAAAAAATGAACAAAAAGTCAATATTTTTTCAAAGAAATTCACTGACTATGCATAAATTAACAATTTTTTTGTGTTTTTCAAAGAGCCATAACATTGGAGTGTTTTTCATCAAAACAGATAACTACACCTTAAGTTTGTTAAATGACCAAAAAAATGAACAAAAAGTCAATATTTTTTTAAAGAAATTCACTGACTTTGCATAACAATTTTTTTGTGTTTTTGAAAGAGCCATAATATTGGTTGTAGTTATCTAATTTTGATGATTGAACACTCGCTTTATTGAAATTTTATCATCTTTAACAAAAATTGTATTCATGTTTTTCACACGACCCACAGGGAACTAACCACTTATTTCAAGAAAACTGAAATTTGTGCGATTTCCTAAAATTTTGAGCAGGCGTAATCATGTGAAGGGCTCCACTCTGGATAGGCAGACTATGTTTTCACTTTTCCTTAACTCCAAAACCGGGATTGAAACTGGAATTACATATATATTTTAAAGGCCTCCTGAGTGGTTTTCTCAAAGTTGTCTGTCTGTATGTGTGTGTGTGTGTGTGTGCCTGGTGGGCTATCATATGTATGTGCCTTTTTTGAAGTATAAAAATAGACTGAGTCCCAGCGTTTCCTCCCTATAACCGGAGTCTAAACATAATTTTGGAATGAAAAAAAGCGTAGTACACATTAATTAAGGTGATACCAACCTAATTGCAGCATAGTTAAAAGATCATACGGAGAAGAGCACATATTAGTAAGACTCCTAATCTCCTTAGCTATCATTCTCAGTTTCTCAAAGTTGATCAGTCCGTCTACCCTTGTATCATTGCCTATGTGGATGAATGTTAAATCTTTCTTGATTATAGGAAAGAATGGGATCTAAAAAATATTAAACCATAGCTATTAAGGTAAAATAGGAAATGTATATACATTAAAAAAACAAGATTAACATATTAATTAAAACAGTAATATCCTAATAAGTTATGAGACAATAGAGTTATACAATACACTCTAATTAGGGCTAGAATATAAAAAACACACTTTAGGTTTCAATTTTATGTAAAAATAAATTATTTCTCCTTTAAAAAATAATTTAATTTATTTTATAATAGTTTCACCTAAAAACTATAAGACAGGATATTTGAAAACAACTTTAATCTACAGAAACATAAATCTATACATAGAGAAATGTTCTCATGTAGGATTAAACTTTTTAAAATATAGTTACTATTATGGGGTTATCCCCCTCCCGTAACCCCAGGAAGTAGGTATATATTTAGTTTTCTGTATTGACATTTACTACAAACTCAACTGAAACATCTGTATGACTTTGTTAACTTTTTGATTTTAACGCAAAAAACTTTAATCCACTAAACAGTTACCTTCTCTGGAAGTAGAGAGCAAACTTAAGAGACTTAAGTAGTTTTAACACTTCACCTGCTCCCTCTACCTCCATAGTGAATACATGCAGTTATTATGACCTTAAATATGCTATATAGCATTAACAGCTCTCTGTGGTCTCATTATTAAGTCCCAGAGGACAAGTTTCAGAAATTCACATCAAACAATGTTCCCTAAGTGCTGGTGCTGCTCAAGCAAGCATCTATAAACTAGCCAATTAGCAAACCTGATATTAAGTGAGGCCTTTATGTTAAAGACTACTCGAAATTCATTCACCTCTTGAGAACCTGATCTACTCTTATTTTGAGGAGAAGGTTACATCAGTAAGTCCGCTATTTAGAGTAAAAACCAAGTGGCCTGAATGAGAATTGAACCTAGCCTCCCTTGAGGTTACACATTAAGGTCTGACGCTCTAACCAACTAAGCTATCAGTGAACCTCTAAATAAAAGCCCAAACTTATATAACTATATATTTTCTTAAGAAAAGATTAAAAAGAATCAGTACCATGGGCGGAGACGAGGTGTTGAGGAGGTGCCTGTACTTGCTCATATTCCTCGAAGGATCCATGTAGGCCTCTAAATCCTTATACAATTTGAGATATTTATTAGGAACCCTGTCCCAGGTAGCTTTGAGTCGAGAGGTGGCACCATGGGACAGACCAGAGATCACAGCAAACATTGAGTTAAAGTTCTTGCACTCCTTGCAATGACCTAAACAATATATCAAATCAATACATTATTACAAGTAGTTAATAACATATTGATTTACAAAGCTTTACAATAGATATCATTTGATACTACCAAGTTTTGCAAAACATGAATAGTTTACACAATACAATTCTGCGAGAGACACCTAGGAAATGTAACAAGCAAAATGCAATGCTACATCTGGGAACTGTTCCATCATTCCACATTCATCATCAATGATGGCTCAACATAATGTCGGGCCAACTTTACAATAAAGCTTTAAAACATAAAAAAAATTGCCAAAACTATAAACCAGTTTCAGATGATTTTTTTTTAACTTATATGACTAAAATACAAATGTATATATAGATATACACAAATCAAATACTTTTTTTCTTTACATTTGAGTTTTGCTGAAGGTCATATTGGACGTCATTACCTATAATATTTTTGCTCTAAAACATATAATTCTGGTTTTAAGATGATTAGACAAAAAATGTGGGCTTGAAGCCAGGGTGAGCCTCGGTGGTCTCACTTCCAATGTTAGTAAAATACAATCAATAATATTCTCCCTGAAGGAATACTCTAGAAAAGATTGTATGAAAGTACTCAGAACCAGTTTTGATCCATTACTTAGCTAGGACCATGATATCAGTGATTTCTCTAATGTAGGCAAGATTTCACTGGTATGGATAATAAAATAAAGTATAAATAAGAATAGAATAGAATAAATAAGACAGATATACTCAAGCACTATTTTAAAGATATTTGAATTTTCTATTCTTTAGTGGAGTCTATATATTCTCTAGGATCTTGATAAGATCAACACACGGTTTGCTGATGATTCAACACATATCATTATCTCCAAGAATAGAGTTAATCTAGAAGCAAGGGCTGAAAGAGTCAAGCGCTTATCAGAGGATTAGTTCAGAGCAAATAGTCTCACTTCCAATGTAAATAAAATACAACCTATAATATTCTCCCTGAAGGAGTACTCTAGAAAAGATTGTATAAAAGTGTACGGAATCAGTTTTGATCCATTACTCAGCTGGGACCATCATATCGCTCTCTCTAATAAATTAGCTAAATCTCTTTTTTTACTGAAACTTGCCATCAACCTTGACGGCAATGTATTAAAGCTAGCTTATTTCTCATACTTTCATAGTAAAATGGCATATGGTGCCAAATGATGGGTAGGCTTATCAAAAGCTGCATCTATTTTCTATACTTCACTACTGCTAAAACTAGCAGTAGAGAACATAGCCGTCCTCTGTTCATTTTCATTTTAGGACCCTTACCCTTCCGTCACACAGCTAACTCACCAACCATCTTGGCAGTTAAAGGGTACAACCTACTAAGCAACAGAGTAGTGGTTAGTCTCACCTCTAACCACCTCAACTTAAATCACTTTAATTCCAAACTTAAAAACTACTTGCTTTCAAAAGCCTTTTATTCATGGAATGAGTTCTTTACAGAATGTAATCTCTAATGCTTATTCTTTTTTTTATTTCTCTGACATTTGCTAAAAGACTTTGCTCTTTGTTAAGGTCTAAACTGCAATTACTCTATTATTATTATTATTAATTATTATGTATAATTAAAATGTAAATCATTGTAATAATAAACAAACAAAGATATATTAAAAAATATATATAAACTCACGGGCTATTTTAATAAACTGTTTGATTATCTTGGCTCTCCTCACTGGGTTATTCTCAGCAGTAACTTCAGTTATGACCCAAAACATTTCTTTATTTACAAGCTGCAAAAAAACAAACAAAAATGAAAAATAGTTCATCTTCAAACAATATACAATGAGAAGTTTAATGACAAGTTTTTAGGGTGTAGAGAAGCACTTTTTGCCCAAGAGAGAAAAAGTGTTTTCTATTTCTACAATTGGGGGTTAGGCCCCCAAATCACATAAAAGAGGACATTTTTCCATTTTCCATAGGGTTGGCATCCTAAACTTTATAAGGAAGCCTAACAAAATCAAACAAACAACAAAAATTTATGAAAATAAAAATGTAAAAATAATTATATTACATGAAATTCTGGAGATAAAATCTTTCCATCACTGCCAATTTGCATACAATATTAAATCCACTCATGAATATTAATAATTGTAATTTTAATTTTTTTAATGAAATAAGTATATAAATATTATTATAATGATTAATACCTGTTGGAACATGCTGAGACAAGGGGTGTTAGCATTGGCAGAGTCAAACAAATCATCAACATACTCGGTGGGTTCTATCTGTTTAAACACTTGGAAGTCTTGCAGAGATAGCTGTAACGCAACTTCACCTGCAGTTAGTTGTAACAAGCTGGTCTGACACTCCCTCAGCATCTCCTGGGCCAAGTCATCTGTCACCAGCGTTTCTACTTGACCATTAGTTTTCAGATAATACCTAAAGCATATAAGAAGAATAGAAATTAAAGACATACTTCATAACTGGTGATTCATAGGTAGCTGGTACCCATTCCCCTTCCCCTCATCTTAAAATGCATATTTTGACTATTTAAAATTAAATTAAATATTTTTTATTCAGCTCAATATATTTTTTAAACAAATTTAATCATTTTATAATCAATTTTTTTTTTCAAAAATGCAAATACTCTATTGCAAAAGATACTTCCTCATCTATTAGAGGAAATGTGGAAGCATTATTTCATTTTTTGAATGTTAAAAGATGCCTAAAAAGAGTAACCGCTTGACATTGCATTCTAGCTCTGTTGAGATCCATGGTTGCATATCTTCCAATATTTTAATCTAAATATCAAACTCATGTACAATACTCTCCAACCGGAAGGGCAGGTAACTCAGTTGGTATAATTATAAACATAGTTAAACTTTTGTCGTGGTTCTACCCACTCTATACTCGTACTGATGTGAAATACACAAGTCTGTTATATTACCTGCTGTTAAGAGGTAAATTTTCTGCCAAATTCTGCAACTGATCTGGCAATCTTTTGTTCTTAATAATACCTCCCTCTGATACCGAGACTTCGCACAGAGAGAAATGCCAGCTGGGATCATTCATGCCAAACTCTTGTAGAGCTAACATAACCACCTCGTGGGCACTCGTTTCCTACAAATACAAATAAATAAACAAACAGATTTAAAAATTACAAAAACTCAAACTTAAAAAAAATTATGGAAAGAAGTTTCAAACCTTCTTAACATGGGATTTTGAGATCTCCAATTGACAGTAGTTAAGCCATTTTTTGTAAATTTTAGACTAAGTCAGCTGTACTAACAGGCTTGGGCCCTAAAAGTTTCTTTTTGGCCAGCAAAACTTTTGTTATAGGTAATTTTTTGTAAACAAATCAAATTAATTATTTTTTATTATCATCATTTAACACTTTTAATCATCATTTAAGTTTAATCATCAAAATCGGATAACTGCAACCAAGTTATAGCTCGTTCAAAAACACTAAAAAAATGGTTAATTTCTGTAAAGTCAGTGATTTTTTTTTTTTTAAAAATACTGGCTTAATGTGCATTTTTTGGCCATTTAATAAATTTAGTTGTAGTTATCCAATTTTGACAAAAAAAACACTCGTTTTATAAGAAATTTTATCAGCTTTAAAAAATGTTCTCTTCATGTTTTGCACACGACCTACAGGAAAGCACTTATTATAAGAAAACTGGAATTTGTGCGATTTTCTAATATTTTGAGGAAGCGCAATCATATGAAGGGCTCCACTCAGTATAGGAAGACTATGTTTTTCTTTCATAATATAAGCTAAATTTTCAGAAAAATTTGGTTTGTAGTAGTACAAAATGAGTCACATTTTTTAGGCCTGGCTCATGGACTAAAGGGCTTTAGAGATCTAGGGTGTTTTTCTAACTCAAAAGTGACAGATACCATTCAGCCATAATATTCACAGGAACATATAGAGGAGAAGGAAAACCAAAATTTTGGCACACGGTGACTCATCATATTAATAAACATAGAAAGAAGTAGTGATTACCTTATGAACTAGAAGATATTTATATGACTGGTCAGGTTTGAATACTTTGAGCACATGCTCCGGGTAATCCCTGACGTGCGACTGATCTATATCTGGCTGCAAATGCATCTGATATGTATTACTCTGCTCTTCATTACTAACTATATTATTACTATTACTACTATCTACTGTATCACACTGACTAGACTCACTGCAACATAATCACATAAATATTGAGTTAAACAACTCTAAGAGTCTTTTAAGAAAATAAAAGAAGAAAAGATTCTAGCAAGAAGGTCCGTGTTTCTTATGAATTTCCTTTTCTTTTTCTTGCTTAAATTTTTGTTTTAAGCTCCATAACCTGAGCAATTATACTTTCTTGAAGTAATACTAAGTAGAGTTAGTTAAAGTATTACTTCTTTGCTATAATTTATTTCTGGATTATTCAAAGGAAATGTGCATATTTATCCCATCGGATATACAAAATTCAGCTCATCCTTCAAAATTGACACTCCACATCATCATTAGAATTTCTTTTACCCCCCGTTTATGCTCATCTTTAAAAAGTTGTATTGCATTTACCGTGAAAAATCCAGGAAAAAAATGTATTAACAAAAACTAATGCTAAAAAGAAATAGACATTTGAACAAGGAAGGATTTATATCCTTTCCATACAGGGTGGACCAAACGTCTACCCCTCCTCTTATTTAAATTAGTGACCTTTTTGGAATTTCTAGAAATTTCATTTAGGAACTTCTTCTATGATGATCAATTTTGCCTAGTTTCATTCAGATCCAAAAAATAGAAAAAAATCTTGAGTATATATATATATATATATATATATATATATATATATATATATATGTGTGTGTATGTATGTGTATATATGATGTACCTCAAATGTATGTATAACCCTAACCACATAAGCTCATTTTAAAACTGGTAGAGTTTTAACTCCCAAGAAAATGTAACAATGTTGCCTACAGGTCTTGACACTATTTTTTAATCCTCTATTACGGATAATTCTGGACAATGTTAACAATTGTATATTCTAAAAAAAATAAAGCTAAAGAGTCTGCTTACACTGAGTTTGATTTATTAATAATATTCATTTTAACAAGAGCCCTATGTATATTTTTCTTGGCTGTGTGCGTAACAAAATGCCTGGCCGGATGAGACTTAGCTGGGGAGGGCTGCGGAGGCGGAGGTGGCAAAGGAGGAGGAGGAGGCACTTCACCTCTCATTGGACGGTTTCCTTTCTTACCCCCTCCTACCCCACTCTCCAACATCTCTTTGAAACCTGCAACAAGAACCAATTCCAACATAAATACAGGATTTATTTATTACATAATAAAATACAGGGTAACAACAATGCACAAGGAGATAAATTACAAGAGAGGGCATACAATATCTAAAACATTGGAAACATCTTTCTAAGCCCTTAAGACTGTATAAGTAATGATTTCTTAAGGTTATAAAAATAAATGAATAAATCGATGTCATCTTTTTTCACATTATCTGTGTTATTGTTAAGTTAATGTAATTTTGTACAGTTAAATTAATTACATTAATAAATAAATACACTTTTATTATTATTTACATAATACAACTTTACGATAAAATAATAATTGTTATTTAATTAATTATTATTAACTGAATAATAATAATTTAGGTTAATAATAATAGTTCAGGTTACTTTTTTGGTGTATTACAATTCAACTGACAGGCCCTCTTTGGTAACAATATCTTTATGGTGTTGAAAGCCACATGGTATATAAATAAATAAAAATCTTTATTAGTCGTTAAAATTTACAAACTCTATGAAAAGTCAAACTTATAGTAAATCAAATAAATAAATACCATTCATTCCATAAAAAATTATAAATTTTTCCTTACATTTTTTAATGCAAGTGCCCACTTATACTACATTATACTTATACTTATACTTATACTTATACTTATATTACACATACTACATACTTACACTATGCCCACTTAACTTGATTTTAAAAGGTGTAAAATTGCACAGCCTGCACTTCTATCATGTTTTAAGTTAAGTTAGCAGCATGTTGCTAATGTTTAAAAACATTTCTGTTTAAATGTATCAATTTAAATTTAAATTATTTTCTTTTTATAAATTAACTATTAATGACATACATAATTTATATCAAGATATAGGAAGCTAGAGAGTTATTTTTTAAACATTTTTAAATACATATAAATAATTGTTAAAAATTACATTTTAATTTATTTATTGCTATATATACAGCTTTAGCCTTTTATATACAATAAATAAATATACTTATATTATCTATTATATAACGAATACATACCTAGGAAATTAGATTTAACAGTAAGAGCTAAATGAGTGGTAGATCTGAGTATATCTAGAGCTCTGGCATGTGTCAGCTGGGTGAAATTATGTCCGTTTACTTCCAGGATCTGATCGGCTCTTTTTAACCCCACCTCCTCCGCTCTACTCTCTTTATCCACCTGCGACATTGGACAATTAAACAATGCCAAAATAGGAATAACATTTTTGTGTTTATTAAATGTAGGCTTTAATTCTATATGTTACAAAATTTATTTTGTTTTAATTACTCAGCCAGCATTGTCGCCATTTTCAGAACTATAACTAACTTTACATAAAACTATCACTAAAAACATTAAAAAGTACATAAAAAGGTTCTAAATATCTAAAAATCTGTAAAAAATCTACGTGATGTTGATTTTAAAATAAATTAATGAGATACAATATCTCATAGTATCTCAATACAATATATCTCATGTATCATATTTGATACGATATATATATATATATATATATATATATATATTATATATTTATATCAAGTTTCACTAAATGTATTTTGGAAACATCCTACCACCATAACCGCTGTAGGGAAATAACCTTCTTCCCGGCATTCGTTTACTTTTTTGTGCTTGTTGTTGTGTTCACGTCGTTTTGAAAACTACTTTCAAATTAATCATAAAAATGATATTATAAAATAAAACTACACAAATTAAATGTAAAAAAACATCACCAAGAAAATACGGGTAAATAACCTGATTTGTTTACATAGTTTTTCCCGCTCCTTTCCTGCAGGGAATTTTTATGTTTAGAATCGGCGGTGCCTAAACTGACCTGTCAAGATTTTTAAATTAGTCGACAGGCTGTAAGTCCCATTTTCCACCACAAATTGCTTAAAGAAAATTTTCTAGAATAATACAATAAAAGTGGAAAGATTGGTGTACCTTTGAAATATAGATAGGATAGCCTCTATCGAGTCCCCCTAAAATCGAGAAGGGGAGAATATCATCCCTAGATGGCCTGGCTAGCGTGATGTTTCGAGGCCTTGCCTTAGCAGCACATGCTATATTGAGCAGTCTCAAGGGGCCATACATCTTACCACTCTCTAACCAACCTAAGCAACAATAAAACAATTAAAATTAAAAAGTTTCTTATTTGTGGACTTATAAAACAATATATAAATAAAAACAGATTCGTTACACAAAAAGTCCTTTATTTTTTAATATATAATTATAACTAAGCTTTCGACTAAAAATTAGTCATCATCAGAGTTTAACAAATATAAAATATAAAATGAAAATACAAATTTTACAGACTACTTCATATTGCACCTTGGTATGGTTTTCCAATACCAAGGTGCAATATGAAGTAGTCTGTAAAATTTGTATTTTCATTTTATATTTTATATTTGTTAAACTCTGATGATGACTAATTTTGAATCGAAAGCTTAGTTATAATTATATATTAAAAAATAAAGGACTTTTTGTGTTACGAATCTGTTTTTATTTATAAAACAATTAAACTTTACTAGAAGTTGGTAAATTTAAATTAGAGTAAACCACCCTTGTTTGAGGGTACAAAAATGTACCATAGGGTACCATCATTGAATACAAACCAAAGAATATTATAAACAGAAAAATAATCTGATATGAGATGGATTATAGCAGCCTTATAACAGGGTTATAGCAGCCAGTTGTGCCCCGTTTCACAGAAGTATAAGTCTTGTATATTACAAGTAAAAAGCTACAAGTTTACTATTAATGGTAAGAAATTTGTTTCACTAATGTACAAATGTAGACTAGTAATTATTAGTGATTTTCATACAATTTTATTAAAAACACTAGTAGGTTACAAGTTTTATCTTAGATCTCCTAGAAAACAAGCATATTTGTGTCAAACTCCAATCGAATTTGATTATCTCCCCCACAAATCTTAAAAACTATTGAACAAAACAACTCGTAACTACATGTGTCAAAATTAAGCGTTTCACGAACATCATTACGATTTATTGTAACCTACAAGAGTTTTTGTAAACAATGTGTCAAAATATTATTAAAACCCAGTTTCATTTATATGAGTAGATTATTTCGAATCCAATTATTTCTAAAATTCGAGAAGTAATATTTATAAAAAATGTTTTACAAACTCATATTGAGTACTTGATTACTAATACACAAAAAGTTGGTGATGAAAACTAGGTTTTATATTAGTAAAATTAACTTGTAACTCAGTCTACCTAGTTTCAGACTTGGGTAGAAATTTTACAAGAGAATGTTACAAGTAATTGTAATAAACAAGAAAAATTTGTTTATTAAATAGAAAAATGTACAAGTGTATCCTTGGTAACACATGTAAAATTGTCATTACAGGTTGTTTTGTACAATTTTTGGAACTACAAGACTTGCACTTTAGTGAAACAGGCCCCTGGTCTTTAATAAGTCATAGGTAAATACATAGGTAAATAAAGAGGGTCCTGGGACTCATTATATTGGAAAAGAAAAGTTTAGTTCTGTACCCAGTTAACAGTAGCGCTAGTATGCAATTTAGTAGTTTTGCCATGCCAAATGCAACAATGCGCTCATGTCATCTTGTTTTTAGCAAACTAATCCTAGCACAAAACTGATACATCTAAATATTTTCTTCATATAATAATGACCAATTTCAAGTAGATACTTGTGTTGTTAATTAATGAAGAGATGATTTTAAAATAATAACTTAAAAAAGAGGGAAGACTAATATGGTAAGGAGGGTTAGTATCAGAGATACCACCAAGTTTCCCCGTACCTTCTTTCTGACACTCTCGTATGCCTTTTAACATTTTATACCTATTATATAATTGGCCACAACTGTACTTTTGTTTATTATAAGCGTTTATTATAATTCAAGTTTTTCATATTGCTAGTGAATTATAATTCAATTCATAGCAGCAAAACATTTTTAAACTAGGTTTAAAATATATTTCTGAATCAAGCCTATGACCAAGAACTTCCTTTGCCTACTATTAACACCAAAGATAATTAACAGGTTAATTACACGACCAATTCAATACGATCGCCACAAAAATACATACGTCGGAAAATAGGTAATTTTTACCTTCAAATATCTCCAGTAACTGAAGCATCTCTCGGGACTGCTCGAAATCCGAATAATGGTTATTGACCCAGAGGATGATGACTCGGGTCACCCTGTCTCGAGTATCCTCCTCTTCTTCAAACCTACCACACAAATAATTAGTGAAAAAAGTGTTATAACAATAAGTTTAAATACACTAACCAGTATCAAAACAATCTACAAACGTAGTTTGGGATTTTGAAACTCCTCCATGAAAACAAGAGGCCTTCAGCCTCTTAGCGGCTTTTTGGCCTTATAATTTTAGTCCTTTATTAGTTTCTCATATTACTAATTATATAAGTGGCATACTGCTAAGGTATAAGTAAATTTCCAAATGTATTAGTCAAAAAACATAATTTATATCGATATATGATAATCAATAAAACCGAAACTAATGCTTATCATAATTTTTTTATCTTCATACATGTGCTAATTATACATAGTATTATATGTGTATAAAATGTCAGCCTGATTAGACAATTTCTTGAAGTTTTGTAAATTTTTGCTGAGTCATTATTGTGGGTTAATGATGTCACACATATTTTAACACAATAAGGTTTGGGGAATTAATGAGGTCGATTTTTGAACTGAATATCATTTTGATCTGAGATGTCCTATAAAAATGTCTAGGAGCAAACTCTCGCACATATGTACAAATAAATATAAATCTTAAAAATATTTATATATTCTTGTTCAGTATGCCCCTCTCCCTCCAAAAAACTTACCCCTATTTCCCTCCATGACCCCAATTTTATAAGCTCATTTTTTCGTTCAAAATTCGATATAAGCAAGGAAAGGATCCATGTAGTATTTTGAAAACACTCAACAGAAGGAGGAAGGAGTTGATCAGGTAACAAATAAGCTTCTACCATCTTTACATGCCATGTAACGTCTGACTTTATTGCTGTATAATTTATACTTTAAAATTATTTCAAATTTGATAAAGGACACAGCAATATAATTAAATAAATAGATATTAAATAAAAACAGAAAATATTTTGTCTCTGCACATGTTATTATACTAATAACAGAGTTAACTTTTAACCTCTAACACAGTCATCAACAATGTCAGGGAAAATGAAGTTAATAGTCAACCAACTTGTTTCGTGGTGATTACTTGACTCATTGATATAATAGTCGAACAATGTCTAGTCTAGTAAATTAAGCCATGAAGTACAGTAATAATAAATTATAGGAAATTAAACACACTGATTGATTGATTTATAGCTGAAGTTACAATTTACTAATTGTGTTCCATTGTAAAACAAGTTAAAAAAAGTTAAACATTATATATATTTATTTAGCACAGTTTATCATTGAAGTCTTTGACTAAGTAAAGAACAATTTTTATCAATAATGTTTTTAATTGTTTAGTAAAAGCTTTATGATTAAGAGTTTTGAAGTTCTTAGGCAGAGCATTTAAGAGCCTAATTACTAAAATATTAGGATCTTTTATAGTCTTTTCCAATCTCCTAACACAAATAATATACTTGTCAGATTGCCTAGTTGGATAGTTGTGAACTGTTTTATTAGTTAAAAATTCTTTGCTTTTGGCATTAATAAAGCATTTAAATGCATTTAAATATGAATTGTCCAACAACCATTAATATATTAAGCTAACTAAATAGATCTTTAGAATGCATACGAGGGTCTTTACGACATATCAGATGAATAGTTCTTTTTTGAAGAATTAAAACACAGTTGACATCAGATGAGTTTCCCCACTTTGAAAAGAAATTTCAAAGTGAATCGTTCTCTTTAAGTAGTAAAAGTAAAGTTGGTTCAGCCTTGTTACTAGGTTTTGAAATAGATAGCAAATGATAGTGGTCTTTGCATAAAGCAACGTTATGCAAAAAAGTAACCATGAAACTATGGTTGCTCTCTAGAGAAGTTATCTATCTAGAGAGCAGAGAGTGCACATCTTCACTGATCGACTACTAGCACTTAAATGACTATTAGCCTTATTTTCTCTAACACTAATAATGACATGGCACTTGTGCTGGCCTTTCAGATAGACCCAGTTCAATCCCCAGCTGACTGTCAGGGCTGAAAGGTTTGTCGTGCGAGGGATGCAAATCCCTCGCAATCATAATTAAAGTTATTGAAATCATTTTATAACAAATACAATTGATAAAAACTGAGAGTAGTATAACAAGGGCTGTAAGCTCCACAGAGGGAGACTATCCTACTTGTAGGAGATAAAACAACAATAAGATTCTTTAAATAATTAAAAACAAATGTACCTCTTCAACAGCTTATTAAGTACAGTTAAAGGTGAATCGATGAAAGTACGATGCATCAAAAGGAAATCTTCTATATATGTTGGATCATTCAGACTACTATCTGATATCAGTTGACTCATCAACACATCTGGAGTCCCCTAAAATAAACATTTCATCATGAAATATAGCTTTGTTAATATTAACTTTGTTTCTGAGAAAACATGTAAACATATCTGCTGAAACATTATTTTCAAGGCATTTCACACTCACTAAATTTCATAAAGGGTCTGATGATAATAAACACGGCAATCTGCGTTTCAGATTGCCAAAAAACATATTTGTTGGATACATAATGAACTTTATGATTTAAGGTTAAAAAAGACTTAAATTCAATAATTTGATACCTTGAAGCTAATCAGTACTAATAATATTGGAATGACGTCACAGGAACCTGATTTTCAAGTGTTCATGTCCTCCCCAAGGCGATTTAAAAATAATAATCGGTTCAAGAGATAGCGTAATTACAAAATTAACAAGAAATACATACATATATATATATTTTTTTTTTTGGGACCTCCAAAATGGAGTTTGGACAAACGCCCGGCGCCGTGTATTTTTAATTTTTTAATTATAATTTGGGTCTCCAACACTGCTTTAAACTAATTAAATACACAAGATTTGATTGATTGTTGTATTTTTCATAATTTATAAAAAATAAAATTTTGATTTCCAGCACTGCTCTGATACTAGTGCTCTAACCATTTATTATAATTTATTTTTACATTCTATGAATACATACCCTGATAAGTACATTAAGCCTGCCCGATGTCGGATCTACCTGCCTGAGATCAGTAACCATGAGAAGTTCCCCCGTCTGAGGATCAACAACCCTGGTCATATTCTCTCTCCCCTCATGCTGTATATGATAATAATCAGTTTGAGTTATACAGACAAACTGACAGTCATCTACCTTGGTTCTCATTACCCCCACGTGGTACAACTTCTCCATAGTCGGCAGGATACCAAAACTAAACAATTAAAACAGTAACTGTCATAAGTTTATAATAAAACAAAAATTAAATAAATACACTAATCTTAATTAAAGAAATTTAACAAAAAATACAGGCCTTTGGCCTATTACCGCTGCGTGGCCAAATGGTTGTTGTTGTTGTATAGAATTTTACCAGGTATTTAGAGAACTTACCTATGAAATTTGTTTCCTATTAAGAAAATATGTATATGAAAGTAAGCTTTAAGCTATAATAAAAAAGTATGAAAGTAAGCTATATGTATATAACAAGCATAGGCTTGTTATGTCCCCTTTGAATCCACTCTGTAGCTATTGTTACATGGAAGTTTTCCCTAGTATCTAGCTTACTTTCATATACATATACAAAACAAGATATATGTAGCAATAATCAATTATCTAACACCTACTGTAAAGGAAAAGAAACTTTCTTTATTATCATTGGTGATAACTTCAAAATTAAGTTATTAGCCAATGGTGCCACTTAAATACATATAATATATATTAATATATACCACTTACATACATACATATATTATATATATATATATATATATATATATATATATAAGTATATATATATATATATATATATATATATACATACACACACACAACAATACATTTTTTTACATCACAAAGCCGTCATACAAACAACTTCATAAGTTTTATTTTCATGTTAATATTTTGATTTATTTTGATAATAACAATAAATGATGTTAAATAGAACACCCAAAATGAAAATACTTCAAATATTCCATTTGAAAGAAATGTAAATTATAATCTTATGATTTACATTTAGTTTGATAACTTAAAATTTACTTTGAAATAAGGGATTTAATAATTAAAAAAAAAAAACATAATGATATCACAAAATAAAACTTGCAAGTAACTCATTATTAAAATACATGTTTGAAAGGTAAAATAAACTCTTTCACCTTTTGAATAAAGATTCACCTCACTCATAACCTCTTCAGCTGTAAGCTACTTTTTTTATAAACATTACTTTGCATGTATTATTTTTTTAATAAATCATTACCTGTCTCCAGTATGAAGTAATTGAGGAGGTTTATCAGGATAATCAATCTGAACAACTCCATTGATAAGAACACTCCATGAGTCCAACTCTTCACCGTCGTTCATAACAACAGTGTTAGCTTTCTCAACGACGGCAAACACCATGACTTGGCATAAAGCACGTCTGACCCACAGCGTCATGTTGTTGAAGGCTTGCAAACGCTGTACGAATTCCAACAGTGTTTCTATGTCTTCTTCTGTTCTCTCAGTGGGGTCTTTTTCAAGGCATTCTCGCACTCTGTCTCGAACTGCTCCACCCTTAAAAATAAACATTTTTAAATTAAAATAATTATGGCATAAACATAACATTTGAATAAATAATGTATTTAAAAGAATAAAATTACCAAGAAGACAAATTATATCACATATCATTCAACTAACAAAATTTAAAAAAAAAATTTACTTATGGATCGTCAAATCAGTAAAACTAACACATTTAGAATAATACTATTAAAAATTGATTTATTGTTGTATAGTAAATACATTAATTTGTACTCATTGTAATAAAATAATACCTCATTTGAGTCAGTAAGATCCTCCTCATCTGAGTCAACGATTGACTCCACAAGACCTGACAGATCAATCTCTTCTGACTGGAGAGGACAGAGAGGCTCGCTGTAGGCTGAACAACTCGAACTCTGGCTCGAACGCTTGCTAACTCCCCACCCCACATACTAAAAAACAAAAAATTCAAATAACATTAGCGGATATTTTTCCAAAAACTGTCTCAACCTGTTACCAAAAAAATAGTTCTTAAATAGATAGGCTAAATAAAGAATTTAATAACAGTTCCTTTAGACACTCCGTGGTTATAACCTCCCTCTCCTAATCCCTTCAGGTTACTAGGTAGCCAAGGGAGTAACTACTTCATGGCCACATTGTTTTGACCTTTTTTTAATTTTTCTATTATTTTGTTCCCACAAAGTCTACTTGAAACCGTTTTCAAATGATTTAGCACACCAAAACCACAAATTAACAAAAACCCCTTTAAAATAAAATTTGATTTATCATGTTAATAATTTTTAATAGAAAATTACAATAATTTGTCACTTAGTTTGGTCTGATTAAGCTGATACTGTTCTCATTTAACTCACCTCCTTAAATGTCAAAAATTATGTTAAATATAATGTAGGTATGGTTTTAATGTCATACACTTTGTATAAACAAAACCTCTGATTGTTATACTGTTATTTATTTGTATTTTGTTTAAAGAAAGTCAGTTCAGCAGATATAATGATACAATTGGTTGAATAGACACAGCGAGACAAAGATGTATGATTTTGATTCAAGACATTCAACAGCGTAGTTAGAGTTGCATCGTTTCAAATGTTAATTATAATTAAAACTTAATAATGGGTACGTGAATCAAATTATTTTCTTATAATACATTTTATGGAATTAAATTAAAATCTTAATGTGTTGGGTTTAATTAATTCCTCTTAAAAACCCCTTTAAAAACTAACAATGGTATATCTCTGGCCATATTTGGGTCGAAAAATGGAAGGGGTTGCCAAAACATTTTTATAGAAAAAAGTTCTCAATTGAGCAACACTGAATGGTTCTTTAGAGTAAAATATATTTTTTAAATAATTGTTTCTTTAAAAAAAGTGACATTAATCTCTATAAATTTGTACAATCGTTAGTAATGATAAACTTTTTCAATAAAAGGTAACCCCTAGTAATGTTAATGATGACTATGACTTCACCTTAACTAGGGCAATTGATTTTGCAAAGTTGGTAGCAGTGCGATCTCATCATAAATTTTTAGCAGGAAGCAATTAGAGCCTAGAGATTTCCTTTATAATAAATATACCATAGCAACTAAAGTGATGTAAAACTTTATACAGTAGGAGTAGGGCAGGAGACACAGTGTTCAAACTCACCTGGAATAAGCTGTTTTACATGGGCTGCTGCAGTGGGTTAGTTCCCATATATAAAATTATTATTTCTTAATTTCTAAGGTTAAAATTATTTAAAGGGACTTATAACAATGTTAAAAAATTTATTGATTAATTTAAATGTAAAAATTGTATAAAATAAGAATATAAAGTTATTTTTAACTAGACTTTGATATCAACCAGTAATAATAAAAAGTCACAACAAAAGAGTTTTTAAAAGAAATAAAATGTTTACAAGTTAGGAATGCTATTATAGCATTAATGAATTTAAAACTTTAATTTTTATTATTTTTGTGTTGTTTTATCTTTATTATATTTTTTTATTTTGCTGTGTATTTATGATTTAATTGTCATGACTTATTATATCCAAGATATTGGTGTACGTAATAAAGATATTTTTGATTTAATTTTATGATGATAACCATGACGTACAGAAATTTTGCGTGCTCATTGCGTTTATTATTTTTCCTTTTAATAGAAAAAATGCAAAATTTTCTAAACAAAGAATCTTATAAACAACAAAAGAAAATAAAAATGTTCATAAATAAGTTAAAAAGTGTCTTGTTTACATTATTTATGAACATGAATAGACGTACCTATTAAAAACTGATAAAAATATTAAAAAGGCAGATAAAGGTGAAAACTAGTGCTCAGTGTCTTAGTTCAAGCAACTAGCCTCTATTTTAGGACCACCTCAAACCAGGAACTTGATACACTGTGCCCCCCCTCTCACCCCTACTCCAACTGAATAAATTTTACATCACTTTAATTGGAACTTTAAGAAAGTAAGTAATGAATTAGTAGCAAAGTAAAAAATTATACCTGTGAGTTAGCAGACTCATTGGAGTCATTTAAATTCTGATTCTGAGCCATGATAGGGTCAAAATCACCTCTACCCTCTGGATAGTCTATCTGTAAACACATCAATACCAATAATCTAGAATTCTAGACCATAATTTCAATAATTAACTCTAACAATAAATTAATCTAAACAATAGTCCTGTGATAGTTCCCGGACAACAGATTATGCACTCAAATTCACGCAGTGTCAATTTAAAGTAGAAAGTTGCTGCGTGCAATAAATACATTTATTTAATTTATTATTTTAACAAGAAATACTGAGTAAATTGTTTTTTATATTTCCTCATTTATACTGTAGGTATACAAGAAAAGTAATTACTTTCCTCATTTATAGTGTATTAATTACTTTTCCTCATTTATAGTAAGTATACAAGAAGAAGTATTAACTTTTTACTCATTTATACTAAGTATAACAAGAAAAGGTAATTACTTTTACTCATTATACAAGTATACAAAAAGTAATTACTTTTATACTTGACACAATTAATACAACTTCAGTCCTGATTTAGAAATAGGTTTATTTTGGTTAGTGCTATAAAAAAATATACAAAAATTCTTAACTTGTAATTTTTAATTCTTACTTCTTGATCTATTAATTTGTTATTTTTGGTGGTTTTAAAGTAAATCATGTACCTTTTTAACTGAAAGAGTGATAATGTTTATTTTTATCTGGTAAGTTTTACTTATAATTTGGAGTTAGTTGTCCATATTTGGTTTCTTTTTATTTTTATATTAATAGTTAATAAACACTGAAGATGTCTAGCTTCGCCAGGCTGAAGCATCTATTATATGTATATCAAATATATTTTTGACAAAAAAGAACTGCAGTTTACATTAATTAAACAATCCAGCGGACAGTAAAAAGTCCACTAATTTATTTTTTAAGTTATTTGCTCGTGAAATATGAGATTCAACTGAGTTATCCGTTCAGGTGTTTTAAGACCCCTGAGTTGTACCAATTGTATTGTGTTATGTGTTTTGTTCAGTTTAACAGAAGTTGAACTAGGTACTAAAAATAAATTTATGTCAAGTAGTGCTTTGAAAAATATTTTTGTCAAATAAGCATACCGATGAGAATAGCAAAACGCGGGAATGTTTATCAAATTTGTTTTCCACCCTGTCCTTCTAGATATAAAATTATTCTCAGAAGTTACTAAACACTACGTATTTTTTTTTTAATCATTGAGTTCAAATTTAAAATTAACACTTTTAGTAAATTACATGAACACAAAGCTTCATTCCATTAGTATAAACACATTTTTGTTGGATCACTAGTGTTAAACAGCATTCAGAGAGGTTATTACGTGGATGGGTGACTGCTGGGAATCAAACAAATTTATTACTATCTGAGGAAAATTGAACCTACTTTACTGATCATTCTTCGGAGGGTGTAAAGTGCTTACTTTAGAGCAGCCAGTATTAAGAGTAAATAATGGAAATCCTAATGTACCAAAAATTTGGTGGTTGTAAAGTGCTTACATAAGAGAAGCCAGTGTTAAAAGTAAAAAAATGAAATCCTACTTTATTGAAAATTTGGTGGCTATAAAGTGAAAAACTTTGGAGTGGTCAGTAAAAATAGATTACATTCATTAGAAGAAACACTGCATCAAACAGTGCCCCATGCATATATAATACAACAATACTGTTAGTATTTATAATTAACAGTTATACAACATAGCATAAAATAAAATGTAATAGTTATTAGATAAAAGCTGTTAGGTCATTAATCAAATCCTTATTCATACCACTAACAAATTATCAAAATGTATAATGCTGTACAGTAAAACCCAAAATCATTTTATTTTAAAAAAGTTCATAAAGTTCTAATTCATAAAAGTTTTTACATGGGTATAGGACTGTAAACCACCATTATGAAAAATTAATCTCAGCTAATTTGGTTCAATCTTTTAAAGAGATAGTACTTTACAAGCTGATATAATTTTTAAAGAACAAACCCCCACCTCCAGAGTTTAATATTAAAGAGATATTACTTCGCAAGCTGATATAACTTTTAAAGAACAAAACCCCCACCTCCAGAGTTTAAATTTTAAAGAGATAGTACTTTACAGCTGATATAACTTTACCTCCAGTACTTTACAAGCTATATAACTTTAAAAGAACAAACCCCCACCTCCAGAGTTTAATATTAAAGAGATAGTACTTTACAAGCTGATATAACTTAAAAAGAACAAAACCCCCACCTCCAGAGTTAATTTTAAAGAGATAGTACTTTGCAAGCTGAATATTAACCTTAAAAAGAACAAACCCCCACCTCCAGAGTTTAATTTTAAAGAGATTAGTACTAATACAAGCTGATATAACTTTTAAAGAACAAACCCCACCTCTGTAGTGTTAATTTTAAAGAGATACTGGCAAGCTGATATAGACTTCCTAAAAGAAGTCAAACCTATACCTCCTAGAGTTTTATTTTAGTAAGATAGTACTTGGCAAGCTGATCTTACTTCCAAAGAACATACCCTTACATCCAGAGTTTATTCTAGCATGATATACACTTATATACAAAATGAGTCTAGTTTTGTCAGGCTAAGCTTTGGGAAACACTATATGTGAGAAGGTTTCAATATTATAGTAACCACAGATCCATTGCAACAGAGGGTTGAGTGGGATAAGTTAAGTCCACAAGTTCCTGCAAAATTTTGTAGAGGAGGAGTCAGGGAGGAGCTAGGAAAATTAATTCTCCGAGAGATATTGCTTTTAAAAACCAACACTGAATTAAATGACAGAAATGAATTCCACCGCGAGATGTAATTCCACCCTCACCCCTAAGCATGAGGGAAATTAAGAGAAAATCCGTTAGAAAACTAAAATCCACATAAAGACAAATCTATGACAACCAAAATCTAAACACTTTGAAACCAAAACCATGACGAATATGAATACTTACGAGGACCATGGCAGAAGGTTCGAGGACCAGGCACTCATGGGCTCGTCTTGCCGACCCACCGCTTCGAGTTCCAAAACTATAAACAACAACAAGTCAACAACAACGCATGCAACATCAACAGCACGTTACATGCACACAGTAAAGCATGATTTTAGTATAAGTTAAGGGGAAATGCTCATATCTTTGGCATGCACAATTCAGTTATATACATAATTTGTTTCTGGTGATAAAATGCCATTACATGACATTGTAACCTGATGAGGTATAACACATGGAAACATACTGAAGTTGTTACAATCTACTGTATATGACTTAGGGTTAATTTAAATTTAAGGATTGATGTGATTATTAAAAAAAAATCAAGGATATTATACCAGATGAAACATTTGTTCCAATATAAATCTTTAATTTTTTTTTATCAAGTTCTTAATGGGAAAAATTAAGTTAAAAATGGTTCTAGTCTTTTGAAAATGGTCTATTCTCTCAGTAAACCCAGGGTTGGGAGTTAAAATAAAAAATAAAACACTTAATAAAATAAGTGGGGAGTTAATTTTCCACTTTTTTGGGAATTAAAATAAAAATAGGAAAATTATGATGGTTCGATCGATAGCACTAGGAGTATAGTAACTTTGAAACCTTAAAGCAAAGCATACCAAAGTATACACTGATTTAGCAAGAACAGTAAATTATAATAAATTTTACACCAACTACACCATACTCCAGTTATTTCTCACCAAGCTTTTGTTTGACGTACACCACATAGTTTTATTAAAAACGCTTGTTTCTTGTTGTTTTTAACAAAATCTTCAGGAATTAAAATTACCTTTTTACTTTTCCTCATTTACACCGTAGCTATATAGGAAAAGTATTGTGTTGGCAAAAAATCCGAAACCGGGATGAAACTGGAATTATCAGTTTGATAATTCAAAAGCCTCCTGAGTGGTTTTCTAAAAGTTGTCTGTCTGTATGTGAGTGTGGTGTATGTGTATCATTGTACACCAGTGTATTATGGCTGAGAGTTGAAAATTTGTAACAGAAAATCAGTCTAAACCGCTGTATGTTGTCTATTACAGAAATATTTTTTTATGAGATCATTAACCCACAATGATGACTCAGCAAAAATGTTGAAAAATCATAAAACACAGAAAAATAATGCAATCAAATTGAGATTATGCATGTGACTATGCATAAGACTAATATATGTGCCAAGTTTCATCTCATCATGAGCATTAGTTCAATTTTTATTGAATGACTTTTTTAAAAAATAGTAAAATAGTCAAATTGAGTTTAAACCTGGTACAAGTGTATATTATTACCTAGTAAATAAGTACAATAAGTTTGTGTTTCAATACGACAAGTTATCCATGATTTTTGTTTTATGATAAAAAATTAAGGAGCATTGAGCGTGGTCAGTGCTGTATGGGTGACCACTGAAAATGATACAGATGCTTTACTATCTGAAGACGAGCAAGCGAGTCCGAAGGCACGTTGTGGTATAAATATGGCGAACTGTATTTCATGGACGACGAAAGCAAGTTCAGAAGCAGGGAGGATGAGCTTAGCGAATTCGATGTAATGAGGAAAAGTTCCAAGGTATCCCGTAACCGATTTTTTACTTTATTAAAAGGAAACAAAACAGGCTTTTCCATCCCTTATCTTAAAGTACAGGACTAAAGTAATCAAAATGCAGGAATAAAGTAAAATTAGGGACTACTTTACAAATCAGACATTGCACAAGTGCTATGTCAACACGGAGTAAGCTAGTATCTGGTTGCTATAACAATTATCAAATTACACATGGGTGTGTGGTGTTATATGGTCTGTAATCGTGGATAAGGATTATAACATTGCTTTGTTAAGTGTTAGATCAATATACACCTCCTACTTACTGAGAGAAACCAAAGAAATTAAATAAATGTAGGTTTAAAAATGATTAAAACATTCATTCTGGTATATATTGCTCTCTTTTTTGTAGATAAAATGTTGCATAAACCATGAGAATAAACTTCTTTTTACTCTTTTCAGGACACAATTTCCATATTCCCTTGCCCTGCAATGGGAATAAATTATAGTATACCACACCTTGGGACAAATTAACTATAGGTTCCTACAACTATGCCTCAGGAACCAACTCTGTAAATCAGGGAAAAATAGCTTATTTTATTCCCTAGATGCATAAATAACTATTATTTATGTCTAACACTAGCTTGGTCAAAAATTACCTGAATATTGTGATATGGGTAAAAGGGAAATTTAATGTACTTTCATAAGAGTCCAAAAATTAAAATCAGAAAGTTAGCAAATGTGGTACAAAAAATACTTAATTTTGGTAATTGTTTCAAAAGAAATCTTAGTAAATTTGAATTTGTATCAGTCTAATTTAATGGATAGAAACCATTTCAAAGGCTTATTTAATAAAAGGCTTTTAGATGAATTAAAATAATCCATCTAGTGAACTGTCGAGTTTTGCGAAGAATGAATAATAGACACAATACAATTGTGCGATATATAAATAAAATTTGTCAAAAATAATAAATTTCATAAATAAATTAAATAAAAAGTAAGCGCCTCCAGCTTGAAGCATTCTGCTTATCGTAAGCATAGCAAAAATTAAGCATAAAATATTAATCATCTTAAAGAGTATTGTAAAATATAAAAATTTATTAATAAAATATACATATTTTGTAAATATTAACCTATCTATGTTTTATCAAATAAAGTTATAATTATATTGTTGTCATTATTGAAGGCTCGTCAGAAAATCATGTCTCACTCAATTATTTTTTAACTTAGGTCTTGATTCAAAATTCCCACACACATTGCTGCGGTTACCCCCGGAAGACCTTTGGGATAAAACTGCGGAACCCAAGACATTTTCTCAACTTCATAACTTGTCATGTAAAAATGCATAAAACTCAAGTTATAAACTTGTTCCGCCACCCTTTAAAACATTTTTGTATTTATTTTTAAATGCTTTAGTGTAGTCTGTGAAGAAAATATTTTTCTCATTTGAAGTTCCAATAGCACAAAAAATTACTTATGGTTTTACTGAATCATGTCAAATGTTAGCTAAAAGAAGAGGAGAAGATTTTCAATCCACCGTAACTTTTCTTCTGTAAGGGAAGTTATTCCAATATTACATTGATCATAATCAACATTAAAATAAATACAAAAAGAGTGAGTATTAACCGGAAAAATTTCCTTTTAAACATTCAATTGAAAACAAAACTAGTGAGTTCAGTTTTCCACAACTAAATGGATTGTACAACAATTTAATTAAATTCCCTTGCATTTCTAAGCAATATTTTATATATTTAGATCAACTGTCTATTGGTTTTAAAACAATTAAACCCTTAAATAACATTTTCTATCAATAATTGTTGATTTATCCAAGAAAAGAAAAGGTGTTTAGAAAGTTCTCCCTGGTGAGACCTGAAACCTTCTCATTGAGGTTGCCATCAGGAAAGTCTCTCTTAACAGTCTACTATAATTATGCACAAAACAAGCCTTTATCCCTCAAATTTTGTTGGTGCTCTAACGGTCAGGCACTGGAATTTAAAACTTGTTCTTGTATTTTATTTTAAACTTCCAAACCTACATCAGAAGAACTAATGCTCCACAGGAATAACTAACTACAGGGGATTAATATCATAAAGAAAGAGTTTTAGGAGTTTTAGAGGTTTTAGTCTAATTCTCGTCAACGATTCAACAATGGGAACGTTAACAAACGAACATTTCAAGCCATTAAAAGCACAGTAACTAGATAAGGTGGATAGAGACAGAGAAAGTGAATAATTTTATTAATTTAGACACAACAAAAAGAAAATGATACCTGGACGGTGGAAGGAACATGGTGCCATCGATGAAAACAGATCCCGACAGAAGGATGTACCAACAAGTTGCCAACTCTCCAGTACTGAAACAATAAAAATTACCGACTTATTCCTAAGGGTCTTTTTATGATAAATACTTTCCCAAAATTAAACTCCTCCAATATAGTATAGCACTCGGTTATAATTAGGTGACAACGTGGGAAAATAGCTTAACTTCATTGGATCCCTCGCATTATTTTCCTATGCTGTCACCTGATTATAATCATGTGTTATACTATAGATAATTAGCCTTTGACAAAAACTAATCAAAAGAGTATCATTAGAGCTCACTGGAGCAAAAGATGTCCACCCAAATGTCAATCATTTGATGTAAGCAAATGCACAATAACGTAGGATTACGTTTTCACACAATGAGTGCAATTACTGAGTTCATTTTCAGTCGTGTCCCCAAGGAGGATGTTCTGAGCCCCAAAAGCTCTGGTGTCCTGTAAATGACGCGTGCTGGTCTGAGCTTTCAAGAAGCAGGTTTTCCTAATTGTCAAGCTTACGCAGATGATGGTCTGGTGTCTTATAGTTGGAAAATTTTCTTAATAGCACTGTAAAGCTAATGCAAGTTGTGATGCAAGTTAATAGAAAAGTTTGGGCAGAAAGTAGGCCGTCCTGTAAAATCCAGGAAGACAAATGCTCAATTCTTTTCACAACCACATAAAAAACTCGACTTAAAGCCTCCTCACAAGTTGGAAAAGACTGTTCTTCAGTAGTACAAATACTTAGGAGTCATTTTAGATAACAGACCTGAGATTGAATGAGCATATAGATAACAGTCTGTAGCAAAAGCTACATCACCTTAATGGCAACTTCGTTACGCCAGTTGGGAAGGACCTTGGGACTCAAACCAAGTACTTCAGTGGATTTACACAATTGGTGGCAATGTCAACCCAAGATACAATAGGTTCTTGGTCTGGTGGCCCGCTGTGAACACAATCACAATTGATCGCTATAGCTTAACCAAAGTTCAGAGAAAGCTTGTCTGCTAAACAGGAATCCCATGAAAACCACTCCAACAGTTGCTCTAGAAAGTTCTTCTATGTTTACCAATAACCTCGTGATACTTAAGAGAACAGCAGCCAACTTTTATAACTCGAGAACGTATGTGAATCCATAATAATACAACAAACATGCGGGATTGAATAACATGTTCTAGAGAAACACCCATATAAAGCAGCAGCCAACGCCCAAGAGACGGTAGCAAAAGTAGCCATATCAACAATATTAGCAGTGTTATACCTTCAAGAAGCTCTGGTTTTGAACACAATAAGAAGAAGCCGACACAGAACTAACTGTTTCACAGATGGCTTCTCAAAAGCCGAGAAGCCCCGTTCAGTCTATATCCTAAATATCCTGTAGAACTAAGTACTCTCTTGGGCTTCATGCTAGTGTTCAAGCAGAGTAAGCCTCTGATGTGCGACCTTCCAGTTGTGCGAGAAGGTAATTGAAGAAATCCATTATACATCTGCATGATATCAGGCTGCAATTAAAGCCTTACCCTCCAACCCTAATACTCCTCTGCCTTGTCAAGGATATGTAGACTCACTTGTCTTCTCTTGCCAAGAGCAAAACTGTGAACTTAAGTGGGTACCAGGCCATATGTTCGTGGGTAATGAGGAAGCAGATAAACTTGCTAGACTGGGAGCAGAAAACCGCCATTCATTGGACCAGAACACCTGTCCCTTCCCCTCTCACAAACACATGCTAACACACTCTTGGATAGCTGCTAATGAACACCCTAGAAACTAAACTGGCATGCCTTTGCTGTGGCAGACAAGCAAAAATGTTCATTACTGGCCAATGTAACAAATACAAATATTCTAAATAACCTCAGCAAGCCTTGCCTTATGGAACCTAGTTAGTGTTCTGACCTCACTGTAGATTAAATAAACATCTAAACTTTAGGCATAATCCCGAGGCCTAGCTGCCCCATGGTGTGGGCATTATGAGAGACAGCCTTCACTTGCTGCAGAGTGTGAGGCCCTATAGCATCTCTCGACCCTGCATATTTGGCGTGGCTCTTTGTATGAAGAGAGCTTCTTCTCTTATTGAGAGATACTTCCTACAATATACAACCTTTCAAGAGGTCTGTAGACGTGTTAGCCTAAGAATCGGCTGCAAAAAGGCCCAACAACGTGGCCTATTTGCCTGCTTGCGTCCCCACCTATAACACTACTACACTATAGATAATGACACAGCAAAATCCAGTATATGATTAACATATGCATTTTGACTCCTTTTCATCAATCCGAAGGCAAATTTATGACTCTAAACAATAAATTAGCATGAGTACTCGTAACTCATTTTTTCTGTATTTTTTAAAGGAAATGCCCAAAATTAACCTGTTGGTTATACAAAACTATACCTCTAAAATAGGCAGTGCACACCATTATTTGCACTATTTTAATGCCCAGTTGGTTACATGGTAGGTTTCTTTAAAGGTCTTTGCACATTTCCTAATTAATACAACATTTTATAATTAATACAGAAAAATTAGTAACGAGTAGTGCTTGATAATTGAGTAACTCCTTAAAATAAAGCATAAACTGGATCCTTATTAAGCAAGAAATGGATTGTTAAGCACGGAAACATGGATTCCAAAGGAAATTTGCCTGACATGCGGACCAGTTTGCCAGAATTATTTTGTAGTTATAAACTTATATAATGTAAAAAAAAACTATAAAAAATTATCATTCCTCCCAGGATTCGAACCTAGGTACCCTGATTTTTGAGTGCTCGTATTAACTTCAGACTGGTTTCATTCAATTTAAAGCCCAAAAATACATAGAAAACAACACCCAACTCAACATTTAATTTATATTGGCAGTAATTTAGGTTTAATTTAAAACCGTAATTTTTCAGACCGTAAGGTAAGGTGGCCCATGATAAAAAAATTTTACATGATAAAAAAATGCCATGAAATAAAAAATATATAATGAAACAAAAATTCATATAAAACAACAACTGATACACTATTTACTTTTTCTGATTGGACTGAAGGCTACCGAAGCAGTAGCCATGAAACAGAGGGCCCCTTTCTTATTAAGTGATTTAAAAAAAATGTAAGCAATACAAGTCTTTATATAAGATAATAACCATATTTTATGGCATTAAAAATCTTACAAGTTCAAAATTTTGTACAAAAAATATTTTAGTACTTTCAATAAAACACCTGGCTCAAATTTGCAACATTATATTATCAGCACTGGAATGGATTTGATAGTAAAACGTTTTTAATTGTTATAGTGTTTGAATTAAAAAAAAAAATCATAAAAAATAACAAATGGTCATACTTTGGAAAAATTTGCCATTGCTGGCTCCTACAAATGTTAAAACAAAAGGGGTCTGTGACATATTGGCTAGATTGACACCCAAACAGTCTTGGTATATCCTGGTCGGGCCACTACAATTTTTATGGAATTCTCTGATAGGAAACGGTATGCCAGTGGTGTCACTGTAATATATCAGGAACACATAAAAGATCCATAACTCTAAATTAACCTTTAGACCTCTCAATTGGAGCTTATATGCTTGATTCTACCTTAATGTTTTCAGAGTAATAAAGATTTGTCTAACAGTGAGGCATGTGTTGCTTCTAGTTTAAGTTATAGAAACTTGGAGAATAAACTCTCTGTTTTTATCTAGATGAGATGCAATAATGCCTGCACGAGGATTGATAGGGCATAACAAATTTATCTTCTATCTAAAGGAGTTAGCAAAAATGGCACAACAAAGTGGCCGACTCTCTAGCTTTAATTATTATGACTATGTGAACCCAAAAGCTAAATAATACATACTAATAGAGAACATCATTAGGCCTGGCATTCAGCAAGCGGACAGTCTTACACAGTGCTCTTAGTGATTTCTCCCGACACCTTGACAATGGTTCCAACCCTTCCAAACCATAATATATTATCTGAAGATCCTAAACAAAATCGACACCAAAATAACAATAATAACACAACAAATGGATTGAAATTTACATACAAAAAATATAAAAAGGAAACAAACAAACAAGCAAGCTGAATCCATTACTGGTCATGACATCCAACAAACAAATGAAATTATGAGCCTGATTTATTTTGGAATTATGCTAAAAAGAACAATTTATATATTATATACACCTCACATATTAAAATTTATAACAAATAGATGATTTTAACCCATATTTAATTTAAAAGAAAGTACATGATGATTTTATTGGGCCTAAGAGAGACAAAACTAAGTAGGCTTTATTTAAAACTTGGTGTCTCAATTTTAATTTGATCCATCCAATAAAGAGCTCTAAAAAAGTATAGTGTCTAGGGACAAAATTTCATACATAAATAAAATAATATATATATATATATAATATATATATATATATATATATATATATATATATATATATATATATATATATATATATATATATATATAATATATATATAGCAGATTTCTTTGGAAATCAGCTAAAATTACTTTATTATTAAGTACCACAACTTTATATTTTTAGATACATACAAAGTCCCTTGTTATAAAAACAGAGTATAAGCGAGAAACTTAATGAGTTTTAATCAAGTTCTGTTTAAACATTTGCCGATAAGAGATAAGATAAAAATGACATTAGTACATAACACACTTACTTTTTAATGCATACATTACTACATTATATACTCGTTGACTTTCTAAATCACATAAAATGTAAAAACATACTTAATGAGAATAGACAATTGTACTTTCTGAAGTTGGCATCTGACTGATGATAAGCCTGGTAACACCCCCTTGTATTCCAAACAAACCAATAACTGTAGAGAAGATAGCAAACCTACTAATACTATCAGATAGTAAGGCAGCACTTCAATCACTTGAAGTGCATAACTTGAGCTTTGATTCAAAGCTTGTCTAGGGCTGTTATAAATCACAACTAAAATTGGCCAATACTAACAACGTTCCTCTCACGTGGGTGCCAGGACATCAAGGTCCAGAAGGTAATGAGGCTGCTGAAATCCTTGCCAGATAGGGTAGTGAAACACCATTTTACGGACCTAAACCTTTCTGTGGTGTCTCCAGCAGCTATATTATTAATAAAGATAAGAAATGGGAAGATAAACTATTGACTCACGCCTAAACTCAGACAAGCAAAGCTCTTGGACTCTTCCTGTAATTCTAAAAACCCAAACTACTTAATAAGAAAGATCATAAAATTATAACTGGCTTCTTTACAGGTCATTTTCTGTTTAATTACCACCTCAAAAATATAGGTGTAGTTGCAAGTAATCTCTATCAGTTCTGTAAAGAGGCCAATGAAACCTCTGAACATATAATATGTAACTGCAAAGCTCTAGTCTATCAGGGACTCATAACCTTTGATCAAGCAATTGCACTAATGGGAAAAGGAAAACAAGACGTACCTGTAGAGTTCTTCTATGGGGAGGAGTAGCAAGTGCTCTGATGAAGTGAGTATCAACCTGACTCTGGTTCATGACATGACGACTCTCCTGCAAATAAATAATCCGATGCTATTAATATAATCATAACACTAAAATTAAAGTACCAATATAATCAGAGTACAGACAATATTATAACTTTAAGTGATGGTAATAAGAACTCGTTCCAATTTTTCAAGACAATTCTTTAAAGTTAATGAAAACAAGGATTGTTTTGATAAAGGATTACCTAACTTTCTACTTCATGTGTTTCATATTCTAAATTTGTTTAATATCTCTTAAGGAAAACATAAACTCTTACCAAAATCCGATACTCTCATTTACTTTCAAAATAAAAATCTAGTACAGGGTATCAGAACTTTTCCTCCTTATCTGATTATATAACGGTCATTATCACCACTTCTAACTTGTTTCCATCCTCCTAAGAATATAGAAAACATCTAATTTATATGGCACTTTGTTTTTGGAGTCACTTTGCTCATTTTCAGACATTGAAAACAACTATTTTATTCCTAGCGTTCATCCATCTAGGGACTGACCTCGCTTAATACTAAACTTTTATAGCCCAACATTGAAATTAAACTATGTATACTTAAAAATTATATAACCAGACACACTTGTACCAAACTTTAACTCAATTAGATTTTTTCAGTTCTTAATAAAAAAACTTTAAATGTAATTTGATAAAAATTAAACTAAAGGTTAGAACGAGACGACATTTTTTCACATTTTTTAATCTTATGTGTGTCAATTCACATAGCTCTGATCATAATTCCTTGTTTTGTAGTTTTTTTCTTCCAGAGTTAAAAATTATTTTCTGGAAAGCACAAACAGACCTAATGATTGATTTTTGTTAAGTTTCAGTTCTCAGCATAAACACACTGAAAATACGACGATAACAGACACACAAAAACAATAAAACGATCTTTTGAGGTCTTTAAACCAACCCAATTTAAATCACAGACGCACACACACATACAGACAGACCACGGTGTAAAAACCACTTAAAAGGCCGTATGACATCTGAAAATGATAATTCAGGTGAAATAAAGGTTTTTGATTTATGGTGTAAACACCATATTTTCTTATATAGGTACCTATGGTATAGAAGTGGTATGAAAATGAGGGGTCAGCGCAGACACTCCAGACCCTCACCCTTCACACAGCCCAGAGCAAATTATGTCACTTTTAGTTCCTCCTAATATCTGTTAGTTATCTCTCTATTATTTTAATTTTTACCAACAATAAAAACCTATTCAAGTGGCTTTTTTAATTTTTACCCAACATATGTAGATATACCTATGGCAAGGTGGCTTTTTGGATTTGGTGAGTGTTTGTTTATAATGGTTTGCTCGATTTATAACCATTCGCTTACGCTGTAACTAGAGTTATTATATAACTAAGTTTTCAACCGTGTAAAGACAGGATGGAGGAACAAGTTAGCACTGGACTCTTTGCTTAGCATTGTTTTTAGCTATATGCGCAAGTATTCCCTATCTCTCGTTATTTTTGAGGAGAGCAGTTTCTATCTGTTCGCCTCATGTAGTATCTATCTATCCTGTTTGGTTGTTGTTTGGGGTTTTGCACGAACTGGCATGTTTTATACATTTTTATCTTATGGTTATATTGGGAATTGAGGAAAAGTAATATAACTCGAAATTAATTTTTTTGTTGAAGTGGTGGTGTTTGTGTCTCTTAGAGGGCAGTAGAGGGTTTGTGTGATAATGACAATATGTATAATTTTTAATTTTGCTTTTACAATTATTTTTTAAGATACATGATTTATACACCTATCAGACTAATACATATTCGTCTTATCACTGAATATGCAGTGGAATTTTAATAATATATTGCTATGCTATTAATTGAAAAAAAACTATATGTCATTTTCGTGTATATATAGCTAATCGAGCTTTGAATATTAAATTAAGATATCAATCAAACCAATTAGTATCAATAAAATTCTAATCACTATATGGATTTTATTTATCGACACTATAGGTGTGTAGTTTGTGTGTGTGATCTTATTTTGGTATGATGATCTAATATATTAGATAAAACTAATGATATAAAGCAAAATTTTTTTTAGAATGATGTCGTAGTGTTCTAGTTTTACAATTAATTTTCAAGAAGACGTCTAAAGACTAATTTTAGTTTAGCTTTAATGAAAATATTAATATATTTTCTACACTTTTTAAAGAAGTTGATTATATTGTATTTGTATATTTGGAATTAAATAGAGAGTATACTACAATACGGCTATATGTTAAAATTGAAACAAATTAGGTGAAGTTTAGAGTTAATACTAAGAGAAATTACGATAGTCCTGTGTTCACTGATGTGATGCTGTAGTTTTCCTTGTAAATGTTCTTTTGTCTTGTGGGCTTATCCGGCGATATAGGATTGAGTAGAAGTACAGTCTGGCTATCAACATAATGAGAAATTAAATATAGGAATAATAGATGCTTAAATTATTAAAGCAGAAGTAATTAGAAAGTAATTGAGTGATTTATTAAGTAGATGGAATGTATTTGGATATGCATTATTATACTAACCCTATGTATATACTTGTCTTGACTCTCGTTGATGAATGTTTTTTTGGAACCTTTTGGCACGGACCTTTGATTAGGCTTCTCCGTTTGTTTTGTAACGTTTTTTCTATCTCATCATCACTTACAAGACAATCTCGGCTGTGTTTGTGCTCGAAACTCACGTGTTTACTATATGAATTCAAATAACACTTTTAAACATCAAATATGGTTAAAATTTAATTTTTTTAAAATTTTCAAAAAATAATCATGTTTAGCATAGTGAGAATCACACAAATCCGCAAGCAATCAGGAAAACATTCGCAGAGAGTTTCGTCGCGTTTAGGTGTTCGTGTTTTTATTCCACTTAGCGCATTTAAAAAGCTATCAAGTAGTTCTTTGTTGTATTGATTAATTAGAGTCCATGTAAAAAATAAATAATGTAACTCTTTAGCATAATTTTTCTATCAGTGAAATTAATTTATTCCTTCGTTTATACAAAGAGTGTTAGCTAAATATATATTTTAATCTTATTTTTTTCAGACTAATTGGTTTCTATTTTGGCATGGACATTATATGAATCATTTAATTCTTTCAATACGATCCGCTTTTATATACCATTTAACATTAAATAATGGATTAATTGTGCGAAACGCCGATTTATGTATATTAACTCGTAATTGTGTTGTCGTCACCTTTCCTATTCTAATCTCCTTATTTTAGAAATAATATCATTTCGTTATTATAAAGAAATTCCATTTTATAATAAACTGTAAAAAAATTCTAGTTAAATCGGGGTACCTTTTTCGTTTACTTTTACTTTCCAACATTCGGAGTGGCTTTGCTTCGTACCTATTTGGAAAAGGTGGACCATTCGTTTTTTCCTCAACAATATGAGTCTTAAAACCTTATTATGAAGGGAGGATATTCCTATTTTAAGTGGATAGTCTTCCATTACTGATATGGTGACTTCGTTCCATACGAAGTGTGCGCGTCAACGAATGCCTGCTCGTTTTTTTTAATTTTTGTCTTTCTTGTGTGTATTTTTTTTTCTCTAAACATTTATAGACGCTCCCAAATGTTCGAGCTTCATTTCAAATGAGCTCCACAATGGGGAGCCGCCAAAGAATGGCGCTCCTACGACTTGGAGTGTCTATGAATTTTTAGAGAAATCACGCGAGAAATGTAGTGCAGGGGTCAATTCTGTTTGGCTGCTCTCATTTATCTCTGTTTTTTGACTCCTAACACGTATTTGGTAGCGCCATACGGGATGTGTAGTCTCTCGTCTTCGGAGGGGGTTTCAATGAGGTGTGTATGTCGTAGCAGAGTCCCCTGAGATGCCTCAATATGTGTCTGCCTTCTCATATGTTAGTTTTAAGATGGCTATGGTTGCTCCTCTATATATATCTCTATGTCCGTTCCTTTTCGCGTTGCTTGCGTCTTTTCTGTCGTTGTGCATGTCTTAATGGTTCATCCGTAAAGTGATTTTTTTAATAAGGGATGACGCGATTATAGTGAACCAGTTTCTGATCTTTCCAATGTGTATATTGTAGATGAGATAGTATGTTATATTATATGTGATGCAACTCTTGAGCCTGTTTGCCCCTTCGGTTTATAAATTTGAAAAGATGGCGTTCCAAACGCTAGGGTTATGTAGCAAGTGTTTGTCTGTAGTTTGAGACTTCTTCAATTTCTCATATGTAATTTGGTATAATACTTCTCAATCTTCTCTCATGTACCTTCGCCTAATTTGTTATTGAGTGTTTGCTTGTATGTGTGTCATATTGTTGCTTCTGGATTTTCATTTAAATTTGGATTTAGTTAGACTTTTAGGCCAGCTAAGTGAGTGATTAATTTAAGGTTGTTTAATAACCTTCTCAACGCAGTAGTAATCATACTTGAGAATTATATCTAGTTGAAGTATAGTTTGCCTCGTTTAATTTAAGACCTTGGCGGTGGGCTGTTAGTAGTTGGTGAGATATTGTTAACATGCGCAGTTTGTAGCCGGAAAGTCATGTGTTCTATGGTTTTGCTTTTTTGACGTGTGTTTTGTGTTGAGTGTCTCGTCTAGTTTTGTTTGGTTTTTCAATGGGGTCACTTTTTTGTATGGCAATCATGACTGTATGTGTCGTCTAGGCTGTCCGATGTCGGAGATCGTCTTGATGGCTACCAGTCGGGCAGGTACGGAGATGTAGACGGGTCATTGTCTATTTGTCGGGATGCTATCTTGGTCCTCGGTTTTTTGAAATAATTAAATGTTCCGCGTAATGTCCCTTTGTGGCATTTGTTTAATTTTAGGACTCGTATAATTCTCGTAATTTTTGCACTATTATGCTTTGACATTATGATTATCGTACATTTATAGTATTTCGCAATTTCTCAATTTCTATATTAGAGTTTGTAGTGCTAATTTCTCTCGATACAATTTGTCATTTTTTTTTTTTGTTTTTTTATGTGGTGTGTAGATTTGAGATTGTTGCAAAGTGACAAGTTAGCTTCAATTTCTATAAGAGCTTTTAATCGCTTAATATTAGTAAATAAGATTATATTACTTCTTTTAACCTCTACACCTCTTCTTTCTCTTACAAAAAAGATATCACCTCTCCATGTTCACCTAGTCATTATCTGGAACTGTGAGGTCGGCTTTTGGGGATCTCTGACAGTAGAGCTTTAAGCAGCTGCCAAAAGATTTATACATTGGTCAATCGATTAGCATAAAGCCACTAATCAAGGTTCGATTTATTAGATTTCAACTTTATCTCGTTAGGGACTCATAACAGTTGTTCGTTGGTTTAAGCAAGAATAGTAGAGGAGTTCAACAAGTTGGATTTATCAAGGCTAATTGAAAATTATCTAGGTTGATAGTGGATTTGTGGCTTGCTATTCCCATAAAACTCTGGAGATCTTGTAAATCTGGGCGCCTTGGACGTTGAAAACGTACCTCATGCAAAAAATTGTATGAAGCTATATGTATCGAATCTGATGAATAGAGAGCTCACGGGGGCCATGGATTATCATACAACTAGTATTTCAGTTGTGGCATGGTTGGTCGTATTGCAATCCGGTACATCTTTGAGATTTTATGGACTATTATTTGTATGTATATCTTCGAGGGGAAGAAAGGAAGTTTGGTAGTCATTTCTTCTCGTCGAATTATGGGTCCCAGATCTATTTGTTGCCATACTAGTTGGTGCCATACTATACGCTATGATTTGGTTGGTTAAAGCTGATCTGCTTGGAAGTAGTTCCTTGAGCTCATTATAAAAGTGAAGGTATTAACCGTGATTTTGGAGCTTGTATCCTTTCTTGTTAATGGCTGCGGCGTGTGTCATTGGATTTTCTCTAACGTACAAGAAGAGTTTTTAAAACAGCACATTACTTGTTGTAAGTGTAATTCATTGCGAGGTGAAATTGCATTAAATCTGTGATGGTTTTTAATGTTTTCTCGTAGTTTATAGCGTTGCCTCGTTTAAGCTAGCCAAGAGCTATGCTAGTGCTTTTTTGAAGTAGCATTAGTTTTCTATACAGATTAAGATATATTTGTTGAGTTAGTTTTTACCTATTTGAATGTCCATGTTTTGACTTCTTTTCATGGTGGGTTTAAAGTATGGCAGTGAATATATGCAGACAGGTCTTAGAACGTTCATTTGCTTGGTTAATTATCATTTCCATGCTTATGATTTTAGTAATGTGTAAATCAACTTGCATTTGTGTTGAGTTGTTTTTCATTCATTGGCGAGTAGTCAATTCTTATATCATTTGCCAGCTATGCGGGCAATAATAATTAAAATTTCATTTATCTTTAGTGCTGCAACTTTTTTCGTCGTCGTTTTAATTGATTTTTCGAATTTTGTCTGATGTAATTTAGTGTGCTGGTGTAATGTATCTATCATTATGATATCAGAGAGTAATTTTACGGTATATGTGCAACTAAATTCTATGAGACGGATTTTTTGGTATGTCTAGAGTTAGTTTTTAATCTCTAGCATAAATAACACTGGGAGCTACGATTGATAACGAGATACACACAGACAGGCAACCTTGTGTATGAGTATAAGCTCTATTTACTGAGGTTTTCTTGTGGTGTTTGCAAAATTTAGGTGTAGTTTTTGACGGGTGTTTGAGTCATCGCGTGGTTTTCGTGGGTTGGATGTTTTCGTCCCCAGCTACGATTACTGTGTTGTCTCTTATACTACCATTATTCTGTGTGGATATTTATGAGGAATAAGTGTAAGAAGTTTATACAATATATTCATTAATTGATCGAGTTTAATTATATTACAAGTATACCGGTTTGAAGTCAGGTTACATGTCTATGGCTATAGGAAAGATGGTGCTTGCTCGGTGGGTCCTGTGAGGGACCATGGTAGTAGTGTATCTGCCGATAGAGGTGTTTGGCTGTCTGTTTTTTTGCTTTTGTATACTAATTAATAAGAAACTATCTTATTCAACTTCTTCACGAAAATTTTCTTTTTTGAATATTTATAAGTGTTTTGCTTTAATCAAAATCTTCTATTACATTTGTATGTGGTATTTTTGATGGGTATTCAGTAATGATATGCAACTTTTGTTAATAGGTTATTTGTTGCTTTATAGGTTATTTTGTGTGAATATACGGGTTGTAAGAAATATTTGTATATTTTTCGCGGATAATAAGTTAATTTTGTTTTTCTGTAATTGTTTCTTGAATTGTTTGTTTTATCTCTGTTGGTCTCATTGTTATATGGCATTTTTAATTTGGATGTGATGTGTAAATCTGTGTCGCTACTTTCGCTCTCATAGGTTGGTCTTGTGACTGCAGGTTCTCATCGAAGTGATGTCAGTTTGTTACCCGATCTGGTTACTACTCTCAGAATCTCTATTCACAGATTTTATTGTTGTTTATAAAGAAAGATAGATGCCATTTACTACATAAACTCAATATTAAAATATTTACTTTTTAGAGAATTCCCTTCGGAAAAGTGGCGCGACTGGTATAGAAGTTATGGCGGGAGTCGAACTTCATATCACCTAGTTTTTTCATTACAATCTTATAGCTAAGGCTCCTGGGGTCTTAGTCGATGTCCTTTACCAGTTGCCTCCAACACTCTGATTTTCTTTTCTATTTAGCATCGTTTACCGGACCTGAAAAGATACATCCTATCCTTGGTGTTGATGGTTAATTAAAAAATACATCCCATCCTTGCTGTTGTTGGTTAATTAAAAAATACAAATAAATCATGATTAATAAATTTTTATTAATTAAACACTTATGGTTTCTTAAAAAGCATTTTACTAACAAATTATTACTTCAAATCTTCTAAAATCTTATTTTTACATAATAAATATTTTATCATTAAAATGAAAGTGTATTCCTATTTTAAAATGGTCCAATACGGGATAGTAAATAAAGTTCCAGCTGACCATAATAATACTATTTATCCCATCTTGAGCCATTTTAAAAACAAAATGATAATCATGAAGCAATGCAATTATAAAAATAGTTATTTATTCAGTTGATTGTTAATAATGATTAATTGAGAAGAAAAAATAGTAAAATTAGTTTTAGAAATGTTCTAGCCATACCTGAAATCAAATAAACACAATTCAATGGTCTAATCGCTACTTTTAAATCAAGTTACAGGTTAATCCAATAAGCTGGTTTTGAAGCACCATAGATATGAGTGTGAAATTTTAATCTGTCTCAGATAAAGTGCTTAGAAGGAATGAATAACGATTAATTTTAAAATCAACTACGATTTACCTAAAAACTTAGGAAATAGTGAGATCAGGTAAGATTAGTTTAATAATTAAGATTAAGGTAATCATCTTAATTAGGTTCAAATCATATGTTCTGTAACGTGCATGGGCATTTAATGAAGAATGTGTGTTGCAGTTACAATGCGACCCCATCATTGTAGGAAATAAGGAAGCAAAATGTTGAGCAGAACAATAGTTATCGGTGTTATTACACTAAGACTTTGGTATTGTGGAGGATGAAGGATCTTGAATAAAGGGGATAACGCACTTAGTCGATTTGCCATACAAAAATACGGGCCTTCGGCCCGTAGCCGCTACGCGACCTCGGCGCTTCGCGCCTCGTCCGCTCCGCGGCGTCAGCCCACCGGGCCGCTTCGCGGCCCGGGGGTCTCCCTGTGGCCGCTCGCGCCACATTGTTGTTGTTTGTATGATGTGTTGTTTCATTATTGTTCTTGTTACATGGCATTTGCCATGTACCTAGCGAATTTCACAGCCTCTCCACAAGGCCCGCTTCGCGGCCTGAGAGGCTTTCTCACAAATTTGATTTTACTAATTAAGATTTATTAATACTTTATTATTAATAGTATGCTATAATATTAAAACTAACAAGCGTTATAAACAAAAATAAATATTAATATTTTTGACGTTTCCGATAGGACATCATAGATAAACAATATTAACATAGATGGCTCACTCAAAAGATTTAAAAAAAATAGTTGATGGGATGCAGGAGGCTCAAGTAGTACAGTCTAGTGGTGACAGTGAAACTGTCAGATAATTTATTTCTGATACTTTTATTTATATTTTTATTTAACCAAACAACGAGCTGTTGAGGGTAATCAAGTCTTTCCATCCGCTTTTCAGGGCTAGAATGATGAGGAGTCGATGGATGAGTGATCCCAAGAAAGCTCTATAAGAATTTCGTATAAATTGGTAAAAAGTGAAAAAAATTGATTTCTCACTCTTACTTCACCCATTCTGTCGTCCCCCTTGGATTTAAACCTCTAATGTCAGAGTTTCAATTTTTGGTTTGTTTCCTTACTTATCCGTTTGCGCCAACCCGATATGTTATATTCAGATAGTAAATTTAAATCTTAAGTCTAAAACACTGAAAATTAATTATTGTTATTTTTTAAGAAAACAATGGTGCTGCTTCGCGTGATGAGGCCCCCAAGTTTTGAAAAAACAAAAATACATCGCGAATACTACAGCATACCATAGATCTTTGTTTACTTATTTTATTTTACTAAACGATTGGCAACTGTTTGTATTTAAAACAAATACTACAGCAACAATCTAGTAGAGAATAGAGCAAATATATTTTACTACTAGCGCTATTCAGACTCTAGTGATGAGCCTCCAACTTAAATCATAAACACAAACTTGTCATGAGTGTTCCTACTACACTCGGGAGTGAACCATCTATGTTAATATTGTTTATCTATGCTTAGGAATGTCTGATTGAGCTGAAACCGTCCGCAATCGTTTAGAATGAATTCGACCATATAAAGACTACTTCGAGGTTCTTCCGCTTTACGGCCTGCTTTGCTCGCCGTGTTAGGAAGCCATTTTTGTCTTGTCTCTCTAGGACAGCAGGCTTACCAGGATAGGGAAGAGGTAGAGGCCCTTCAATTATACTATATCCCCACCCTCTAACACTACTGAACCCAACAGATATCGTACGACTCTTTGACATGGACGTAACATATATACAACATATATATATATATACTGTTTGCGCCATTTGTGATGGTTCGATTCAGCTGAAAGGTCTTAATCGATTCAGCTAGCTGTCTACCTAAACACGAAATACCTTGTTTAAAGCCATTTCAAGTTTCAAAAAATTTTTTTTTTCATGACGTCATAACTTTGATTGATGACGTCATAATGTTTTATATAACAATAGGCCTCGTAACTCCACAACATCTCGCGATTTGCAAAGTTTCGTTTCAATTTGAGAATGCCTTCGAGAGTTATCGTTCGCCATACGAAAGGGTAGAAACTCTTACATACATATATATATATAACATATATATATATGTATATATATACATATATATATAACTTTTTTTGGACATATTTTTTGTTATCAGGAAGCAATAGGAACCGATTCCGCTCACTCCCACCCTCAACTTCCGTCATCCGAACAACCTCATAAGCGTCATTTTCATTATGAAAATTCGCTAAAAAGTGACCCCATCGGAAACCAAAAAATAGAGAGAATTCAACACGAAGCACACGTCAAAAACCAACCGCACATGCTTGGTACAAACTGCGCATACTTACAATTCTTAAAACAGCGCAGGTCTTAAAATTTAGAGGCAAACTTACGTCACAATGGTTTCCATTGTTTATTGCTTGAGAAGGTTATAACAAAACACGCTTAAATTATCACTCAGTGGCTAAGTATAGTCCAAAATTTAAAATTAAATAAGCACAAATGCCAAGCACTACAAATGTAACAATCACGAGAAGCACAGAAGAAAGTTTGGAAGTAAACTCGACAACCTTGGTACATAACCTGCGTTTAGCGCCTTTTTTTCATCATAACCAAGGGGAAAGTAAGTTTGTATTAAGTTTGTATCTCATACAACTTCCATGGGGTCAGAAATGTTCCTTAATGCGTCATCCCATTTATTCAAGATCCTTGTGGAGGATTTGCTGTCTGTTAAATTCTATACTAAACAGTACATGTAGACACAAAACAGGTGTGTGTAGCTGGAGTTGCCTAATTGGTTATTTTAAGGGGAACCTACCTTTTTAATCCAAGAAAACGCTAAATGGGGTTTAATCCAGATAACTTCAAAATCTTATGTTTTATTAATATTTTAAATGCCTATATTTGCTTGAACTTATTACGGTGATCATTCACGGTCTGTCAACCTTTACTGCATTTAGTTTGATTGGACAAACTATAGGACCAGAATCCCTTGGAAAAATTGTATTAGCTCTTTCCTTCTATAAGTTTTGCCTTAATCAATTCAAATTTTAGACCAGTATAGTGCGTTCAATATACTGCATAAATATCTACGCATCTTTACATACATACAGTTACTAACTTACTTTTGTCTGTATATGTAACCTCAAATAATACATTACTAATTTTTAAAAAACCTATTTGAATACTTACACCAAATCATATTATGTGAAACGGTGATGTTGAGCGATTGATTGATCGACGTCATCAGGAATTGTTGATCATTAAAAAATCTAAATTTAGCTTTAAATCCAGTTCCATCTTGCATATCATTGGATTTAAATGTGACTCGGAAATATTTCTTCTGTGATATCACAGTGAAACTTGACCTGCCACATTTCCTTGGGAAATAAATATCTCGAGATGAACAGTTTGAAAATTCTAGATAGTCACTTTGTGAGCTGTAATTACACCTAAAAAGAGTAGACATAAAATTATTTAGTCCAAGATCCAGGTCTATAAAACGCGAATCTGTTTTGAACTAATAAATCTCAAAAGATTAAGAAACAATCAGATATGAGGTACTATGCTACAAAAATACTATTAAAAATAATATATTTTTTACGGGTATCTAAGAACTTTTCCTCATAACATTGGCTTCGATATGCTCATCCTCTCAACTTCGGACTCGCTTCGCTCATCCTCAGAATATACAAGTCGTTAGATTTATACTGCAACACGTCTTCAGACTTACTTTGCTCGTCCTCGTATAGTAAATACATTGGTTTTATTTCCAGCAGTAACCATCCAGACACTGGCCATGCTCGATGCTGCTTAACTTTTATAATCGAACAAAAACCGTGGATATACCTGTCGTATTGAAACGCAACTTAATGTACCTATTATTTACATTAAGTTATACACTTGTATTGAATTTTAACGCAATTGGATTACTTTTAATTTTTAAAAAAAAAAATAGAAATTAAAAGTATTAATTTTCTATAAAATAGAACTTGGCACATAAGTTGGACTTTTATATGATTACATGCGTGCTAAATCTCAAACCAAACAAAAAAATTTCCGCGTTTTGAAAATTTTTAAAATATTTGTTAACTCATTATCGCGGGATAGTAAAGTCGTTAAAAATATTTTCCGGATGGCACAACAAGACATGTAAATTGATTTTTGTACCAAGTTTCAACTTTCTAGCATATAATATACCCATAGAGCTACGATGATAACCTACCACATGTGTGTGTGTGATACCTCACACACACACAGGCACTCATACAGACAGACAACTTAGTGAAAACTACTTAGGAGGTTTGAAAAAAAACAGAAATATATGAGGAAAAATACGGTATATGTGAGAAAAAGTAAAAATACAATAATAACATGGGGTACCTTTAAATAATACCTTAATTATAGATTTTGTATATATATATATATATATATATATATATATATATATTATATATATATAATATATATATATATATATATATATATATATATATATATATATATATATATATTATATATATATATATATATATATATTATAACTTAACATTATTTGATGTTCTATTAGGTATCCATTATGGTGAATGAAACCAAGCCTATGTTCCTCCTCACTAATTTGGAGGATAATACCATAAGGCTTAATTTTTCCAAACCAGTTTAGTGGATTAAACAAAAAGCCTAAGTTCTTCCACACTTGTTTAGTGGATTAAACCTCAAACCTTGGTTCCTTCACCCAAATTTATCGGATAAATCATAAGTTTTATGATAAAAAGCAATACTTACGGAGGCGATCCTTGCACATCAAAATATTGAAAAGTTATTTTAACTTTTTGCCAGTCCAATCCTTGAAAGAAATAATGGCACTCAATCTGTCTTGGATATAAACCAGGATAGTTAGGGGATGTGAAATAACCACCTGTTGGCCAATCTTCAGCTCTGTATAGAAAGCCACATTCGAAACCGTCTAATTTTGTACCATTTTCGATTCCAAATCCTAAAAATTGAAACATAATTTTAATAATACGCTGGGTCATGTTTTTGCCAATATATCAATTATGTATATTTCCTATATATCAGTTATGTCCAATTTTGTAAAAGACCATAATTACCTCACTTGAAATCTAAACTTCATATTTTTCAGGTTGGGTTCAAAACTTCTATAACTCTCTGTTTAAGCTAATTTTCTTTGTAAAAAAACGTTAACGTGATGGCGAAAATAGAACCTCAGACCATAAAACAAATCCTTTTCAAATGTCCCTCATTTCGAAAAAATACGATATATATATATATATATATATATATATATATATATATATATATATATATATATATATATATATAATATATATATATATATATATATATATATATATATATTCAAGACGCATTCTTGTAAACACGCTATCTTTCTTTTTAAACAACTTGAAGGTTATTATTTTTGCCCCGAATAAGTCCTATGCATATATTTTGGGGCGCTGAATCGAATAAAACCGGTCTAAAGCTGATACGACCACTTTAAGACTGTTATTGTAATTTAAATACGACACTTTAAATTGCGAAAACCAAAAAAAGATCGATGAAAAATAAAATTAATCAACTATTTTTTATGTTTTTTGGGTGCTGAATCGAATAAAATACAGATTGTATAAACCTAAATACATTCGTTTTAATGGTTTTTTGGTCTATGAGATGAGTGGAAGTGGTCCGAAGCCGATCTGAGCACTCAAAGCCAGGTTACCTGGGTTATATAAGGACTATATAAGTTTATAACTACAAAATAATTCTGGTGCGGTGGTCCGCATAAGTTAGTGTAATTCTGTTCTGTTTATTTGTTTTTATTGATAGTCAAAGGTTACTATTTCGATGTTCAGTAGGGTAGAGCAGGGTACTTTTTCTAATCTCAATCAGTAGTCACCAATCAGGCCTCTCTAGGAACAATATCTCTATGCTGGTGCTTACTTTGCGTGAATTGGTAGCGTGGTGTATAGTCCCATGTTGTTGCATTGTTATATATATCCAACATCAATACGAGTCTCGGTCCGTTCGACATTATGTTGTGTGGGATATTATTGCAAAAACTTGATAAATGATTTAACTTTTTCTCAGACCAGACGAGAGCAGTGAGTTTGCTTCTGTTAGCACAGCTGAAACAAATTATAATAGGTATAGTTTTCCAGCCCAAGAACAGGACCCGGAATATGTAGCTCATCATAAACTGTTTTAAACCGATCTTCATTTAAATAAATTAAAGTTTATTATTTTTTTTTCACTGCAAAAAAAGTTGGAAAGAATGTGTAGAAAGAGCAAAGTCAGCCATTTCCGAGTAGCTATAGTATATAGTACAGCATGATTATAAAACTATACTCACACTCAAAATTTTGGAAAGTTGTACTAGTGTTAGTTGTCATGAACAATAAGTCGAAAAGAGCATTTTTCATTTCTAAAAAATCTAGTCTTTGGAAACTTATTATTTTGAAAAAAATTCTATTCGTCTTTGGAAAAAAAAGTTATTTTTGAAAGAATTCATTTTAACACTAAAATATCAGGGTTTGGAAACACCTTAGGTTGATTGCATCTACTATGCTCAAAGTGTTAATTAAAGTTGGCGTAATCGTTTTGTTGTAAATAAAATTATTTAAAAACTTAAAAGCACAGTCCGGGATGCGAACACCAGACCTCTCGTGTCGAAATAGAGTGCTTATACGATCTCGACCACTGTGGCTGATAAAGTGCCAGGAGTTATTTGCTAAAAATACGACAGGAGCGCATTCTCGTGTTTAGCATAATAGTAAAACTATTAAATTATATACTAGTGCTCCTCTAAACTGACTACAGAACTAACCTTTTCTAAGAATTAAGTTTAATGGAATGTGAGAAATCTTAATTAGGAAAAATAATATTGAAGACAGCAGTCCGAGTTTCATTATATTAATTTATTTCATCAGAGCTTTCGCACAAGCGATGCTGGGCATCCTCAGTGGATCTAATAACAAGTAAACAAAACTATAAACAAATTACAAACTCTGTTGTTTTACATATGTGGTGGTGTAACTATATTACTTATTGTAAATTTGGGCTATGATTATTTTAATATAAACTTGCATTTGTTTTAAATTGTTTTTGGCCTTTGTTTGGTATGTATTTTTTATTTCTGTTTTTTGTAATTGGTTTATGGTTTTGTTTACTTGTTATTGGATTCACTGAGGATGCCAAGCATCGCTTGTGCGAAAGCTCTGATATGAAATAAATTAATCTAATAAAACTCAGACTGCTGTCTTCATTATAACTTTTCCTAATTAACCTATTCTAGTTCGAAATAATAAATCCCAGAATCATCTTACTATATTTATTATATATACATATACAATATACATACATATACATAATTTTGTTACCACTTTTGGTAACTTTAAAAGATTAATGTTACCTAATATTGTTTAAACAATATTAGTTAACAATTAACTTTAATACATTAAAGTTAATTACTTATTGTTTACATATTTGTTATAATATTTTGCCCATTAGCTCACGGACCCCCCGGGTTCGCGGACCACAGTTTGCGTAACCCTGGTGTGTAGTATAGTCAGTATATTATTTGTTGTTATTATAAATAAAAAAAATCAATTAATTCCTTTCCTTATGCTAAACAGAGCGAGTTGCTCTCAAAAGTGGAGCACGCACAAAACAATACTAAATGAGTAAAGCTCTGATTAGTCAAATTTATAAAAAAATTATTCCAATTATTTTATATTGAATTTTTTAAATTAATTTATATATCAATTTGATCAATGAAGTTTTTGTTTCACTATTAAGTTTGTAGAACTTCCACATTATTGCACAAATAGTATAAACGATAGGTTTTAGTTCTACAAATATTGAGAGTCACAATTATTTATTTATAAATTGTGATACATAAATGTAGTTGAAATATATATCCCAATTTATAAGTAAATAATTGTGCCTCTCTAATATTTGTAGAACTAAATCCTATTAGACCAAGAGCCCAGGGGTGGTTTGTTAATAAAAAGTGTAATGGCTGGAACCGGTCTCAATTTTTCGTAAATACCTTCCTGAAAAAGGATCTGCAATTCTGCCGACTCGTATCGGATGGGTGTCCCAAGAAGAACGCACTTTAGAGGTCAAATTTAGCACCCAAATTAATAAAAAGTGTAATGGCTGGAACCAGTCTTAATTTTTAGTAAATACCTTCTTGAACAAAGATCTGCAATTCTGCCGACTCTTATCGGATAGGTGTCCCAGGCAGAACGCACTTTATAGACCAAGAGCCCAGGGGTGTTTTTGTGTAATGGCTGGAACCGGTCTCAATTTTTCGTGAATACCTTCCTGAACAAGGATCTGCAATTCTGCCGACTCGTATCGGATGGGTGTCCTAGACAGAGCCTTTGACCCCTAAAGAATTGCAGAATTGCAGATCCTTGCTCAGAAAGTATTTACGAAAAACCCTTTAACACTTTTATTAAAAAAAACCCTGGGCTCTTGGTCTATAAAGTGCGTTCTGCCTGGGACACCCATCTGATACGAGTCGGCAGAATTGCAGATCCTTGTTCAGGAAGATATTTACGAAAAAAAGAGACCGGTTCCAGCCATTACACAAAAACACCCCTGGGCTTTTGGTCTATAAAGTGCGTTCTGCCTGGGACACCTATCCGATACGAGTCGGCAGAATTGCAGATCCTTGTTCAAGAAGGTATTTACTAAAAATTAAGACTGGTTCCAGCCATTACACTTTTTATTAATTTGGGTGCTAAATTTGACCTCTAAAGTGTTCTTCTTGGACCTCCGATACGAGTCGGCAGAATTGCAGATCCTTTTTCAGGAAGGTATTTACGAAAAATTGAGACCGGTTCCAGCCATTACACTTTTTATTAACAAACCACCCCTGGGCTCTTGGTCTATATAGTTTATACTATTTGTGCAATAATATAAATTTCACATTATTATTTAAATTTATGTATTTATATTTTACTTTTGTACTATATCTATTTAATCTATATTATGTATCTTTAATTATTTAAATTTGTATCCATAATTTAAATATTATCTATCTTTAAATAATGGATATATGTCTTTATATTCATCTTTAAATAATGAATTCTGCATAAATTTTCTTTGCTGTGAAGTTTTTCCTAAGGGCAACTCAAGTTTATCCGAAATTCGTAAAGGATCATTCATTTTTAAGTGCAATACAAAATGAAACAATATAAAGTTTATTGAGTTAAATTATCTTAATTACCTGACATTAAAATTTGATTGATAATTCACAGATGGTGAATTCTTTGTGTAAGATATTTTCACTCTAGATGAGCCTCTAGCTTCGAAATTATATGTACATCGAGTTGATCTTGTTTTATCCAGGGATATATTTCCTTCACCAATGCTCGAGCTTATACTTCGATTACATTGAAGCTCTTCTGAAATATCAAAGACAACCTTGTATGCGTATATTGTTCTTATGAAGAATCAAACGAATATATATATTAGCTATTGTTGTAGCAAAGTTTATATCATTGGATACAACCAAAGATATACTCTTAAACTATTGCTTAAGTACTAATTGCTTTGAGTATATCTTTGGTTAAAAACAAAGAGATGATGGCTTATCCCTTAATGCACTGATGATGACCTCTAGTAAGGTTAAAAGCGCTTTGCCAATAAAGTTTTATTTTGTCGAGATATTTCTTTTGTTATTTATTTAATATTTAAGAGTATATCTTTGGTTAAAACTAAATACATACTCTTAATCTAATGTTTTAGGGTATATCTTTTGTTAAAACTAAAGACATACTCTGACATAACTTTTTTATATATAAAATAATATGTATATGTATATATATATATATATATATATATATATATATAATATATATATATATATATATATAACTTTTAAGTCATTAGTTAATTGGCATTTTACCTAAGACGCTTCCAAATGGATGAATAAAATTAGTATCTTTCTGGTGATTAGCTGGTATCTGATATCTTGCTTCAGCTGTAAACAATTCAGACAAATATGACATTAAAGATCAAATATAGTACATCTACATCAAATATAGTACATTAAGGCCCGTATTCAAAGATATTTTCCTAACATTCTCCTTAAGGGTTCTTTAAGGAAAATGTTAGGAAATTGTCTTTGAATTATACGGGCCTAAGTATCTAAAAGTACACCTCTCTAAATTGAAGTATTAAAACATCACCTCAAACTTCCAAACATTTGTAGAGATCTAGGTTTAGCCCTTTTAGGCCAAACCTTCCTCGGGCCTTTTTGACTCAGTCGGAGGATCTAAAAGAGACAGAATTTACTCAGGGCCGTGAGAAGATTGGGAGTCGGAACACTGTCTCTACGCCGACCCCTAATTTTTATACCACTTAATTATAGAGTTTTTCTGTTAAATATTTTTACTGTTACCACGCCTGAAAAAATAGGATATGCTACACAACTGGAATCGCTTTTTACTTTTCCTCATTTATACCGTAGGTACACAGGAAAAGTATTCTGTTTGCAAAAAATCCGAAACCGGGATGAAAACGGAATTATCCGTTTCAGGCGATCCGAGGATGTAGCGTATCCTAAGTAATGAGGAAAAGTTCCGAGGTACCCCGAACCCGATTTTTTTATCTCAGGTTATTTTACTGTCACGCTTAGTTCGACAGTAAATATAGTCGCCACTGTAAAAAAAGACCCTATTCAGAGTCTTGTAACATTATACACTATTACATTCTGGTGAGCAAAGGTAATCAAATCAAAACAAATTATGAGGTTTGTATCTAACATTTTTCTTAACGTCAAACAACAACAAGTTCCGTTCCAAAAAGAAGTAAACGAAATTCTTGTAGCGCTAGCAAGATGCAGTGAAGCAAGAAAAGCAGTTTCATTTTGGAAAATTCAGTTAGTTTTTTTTGTTCTGAGAGAAAATATTTGTTCTTTCATTCAATGTTAATAACGAAAAGTAATCATAATTCATCTTCTTAATTTACTTTTTATTCGTCTTAAAATTAATATTTCAGACTACACAAACCTTAATTGCACACATATATTTTTTTATATATTAAAATGTAGTACATCATAGATCTATAATAAATTTTATACCTGTTGTTAATCTAATAAATGAGTACGTAGCAGTGAAAAACATTGGAGGCCATCTTGAGTTCGTACTTAATTCAATCATGATATCGGATCCTGATGATAAATACTGAACGTATTTTGCCGTATTACACAATATTCTTGTTAATTTTCTCCTGTCAAGGATTTTACCTTCGTATATTTTAATAACATCTTTACTATCTAAGCAACTGTAACATAGTTTTTTATACATTTTATTCTGATGTCATTGGCCACTTGTAACGACTAAGCGCTTAGTGGGCAAATAAAACAACAATAGTAAAATTATAATAAAAAGAAATTGGGTAAGGGGTACCTGATTTTTAATCTCCCTTTCATTTTCCCGCCATTGGTATTGCCAACCTTGCAACTATCCCTTTGAAACGCAAACACGATTCGCACCCGGGGTCACGAATCAGGAAGTTTCGACACTATTTAACGTCGACACATGAGTCGATCTTACGCAGAATTAGTACAAGGGGAGTCACGTGACCAATTTTTGTCCTTTACAAACTCTACGTTATATTGACACATGGCATGGTTTATCGATGCCTCTACATTAGATAGTCTCGACACCACATAACATCGACAGACGGTGGCAAGTTCGCACGTTGTCTCGACATATCGAACGTCGACACTTTTCCTTGGTCTCAATATCCGTTTGTCTCGACACTTCTAGTGTCAATACGTAGAATCCTCCCAGGTTGAAAATATTAAAAATAGATATTTCCAGACCCTAACAGGGTACCGACACTATAAAGCCTCGACACTAATATAGGTGTCGATCTTACGTAAATCAGGACAGGGGTGTCACGTAAAAAGAGTCGATGTTTTATAGTGTCGAGATGTCGAGACTACGTGAGAACCTGCCACCGTCTGTCGATGTTATGTTGTGTCAAGACTATCACATGTCGAGACATCGTTAAACTATGTCATGTGTCCATATAAAGACGAGTTTGTACAGGACAGAAATTAGTCACGAGACACCCCTGTCCTGATACTAGGTAAGATCGACACCTACGAGTCGTAGGTATCGTATAATAGTGTCGAGGCTTTATAGTGTCGGCACCCTGTAGGCACTGGAAATATATATTTTTCCCATGGCAGGATTTCACGTTGTATCGACATGACGTAACTTAGACACATGATTCAGGTAAAGTGTCAAGGTTATTAAGTGTCGATACAACGTAAAATCTGGCCACGATAAAGGGCCAGATTTCGATCGATACAACGTTAAATTCGTGATGTTGAGACAACGGTACGGCACCCGCAAATACAAACAGAAAATTTAATACGATCCACTCTAGAGGCTTTAAAATCCTCGAAATGTTGTATACGTATATATATATATATATATATATATATATATATATATATATATCAACTAATATATTATTTATTATTATTTTTCTTATGTACTTATGGTTTAAGTGACAAAAAACAAAATACGACAAATAGTTTTACAGGTGAACAAATTTATGGCAATGGACTAAAAAAATCAAAAGAGTTCGATTTTTTCAGAGTAATATAATACAATTATTTTTAAAAGGAGTTTGACAAAAGATTTATGAGTTAAAGTGGAAAGGGGTTGGAAGTTAGTGAATAATTATTTTCAATAATTCATGAAAACGAATAATGGGTTGAATAGAATTTTAAATAATTTATTAAGGATTTGGTAAAGTGTTTTAGCAAGCAAAATCAAGTTTATCGTCTAAGGAATTTTATTATATTTTTTTTAATCAGACCAATAAATGAATCCATACCATCCAAAATAAGACTCCTTTTTCTTTCATTCTCTAAACCATGAAAAATGCAAAGCTTAACTAAAAATTAAAACCACATCTCTGTTAAATCATGAAGACAAATTTATCGATTTCAATAAATTCTACGTCCTTTACAGATATTGTTAAAGGATGAAAAAAGAAATAAAAAAAAGGAAAAAGGACCGGGATTGTTAAAGAATCAAAGAGGTCTAACAATAAGCCCCAAACACATTTATCAATCTGGAGGGGGAGGGAGTTATACTTGCATTTATTTTTATTTCTAAGTGAGTCGTTATTATAGATCCGCTCTTTTTCTCTGTTTGTTGAAATTGAAAGGGAAATTATCTTGAGTCTATAGCTTTTTATATTATATAATGCAATTTGGCTAAATATTATATTACAGTAATAGTTAATGTTGGCTACTTCGTAGACTTCATGGGCTAAATACGCGGCACTATAATTACAGTCAGAGCAAAAATAGAACAGTTAATGCTGCAGAAAAGCTACTTCGTAGACTGTTTTTAGTACGTTTTTTTCAGAGATAAATATAAATAAATAAACCATTTATTGCAGAAAATAATATAATTTTACAATTAAACCCAAAAAGCCCAATAAAAGTAAAGCTACCAATTTTTGTATTTGTTCCAAAATCCGGCGTTGCGACACTTGAAATTAACTGCACCCCCAAAAATAGATTTTGGTGGTATATTTTCACCAAGTTAATTATGAATTTAAGTCAAACGGTTAAACATTTATAAGGAAGCCACACACACACACATACATACATCTTATCTCAAAGAGTATTACTTGTAAAATAACCTCTATCGAGTTAATTTAAACTTCTCAAAACTAGACGTGAAACATAACTTGGAGACTGTTTAAAATCTGTGTCAGTATACGACGAACGTGAATTCATGAACAACATAGTAAAATAGACTAAGTAGATAGAATGACTATGAACCATCAAATTAGTTCAAATGTTACACTGCTCCTTGCTTTTAGTTATTATCTCCTGAATAATAAATCATTCTCGTGGAAACTCCTCAGAATCTCGTAGAAATGGTTGTCAACTGCAGGTCTATACTAATACTAGGCTAACATTGTGATTAATGGTCTACATAAGTGTATTAAAGAATCATAACAATTGTTTCAATTTATGGTTGTTCGTTAAAAAATTAATATTTAGAGTTATTTATTTTTTTAAATTAAGATATAGAATTGGTCTTAAAATAGCTTTAATGTTTTTCTGTTATTTGCGTGCTCTTTCTCCTTGAATTCTGTTCTGAATAATTCAAGGATCTAGGATAAAGGGAATGACACACTTAGTCGATTTGTCATATAACAAAGTGATCCCATCAAGAACAAAAAATAGAGAAGAATTCATCACAAAACACATGTTAAAAAGAAACTGCGCATGCTTGATACGAACTGCGACTGCTTACAATCATCACATTAACGCGCTGTTAAATGTTAAGTTTGCCTCTGAATTAAGGACCTTGCAAAGGTTCTAAATTATGTTACATTTGCCTCTAAATTTAGGACATGTGCAAGGTCCCAAATTTAGAGGCAAAGTTACCTCCCGATGGTTTCCTAATGTTTTGCTTATGAGAAGGTTATAAACAAGTAGTAAAATGTAATAAGCTTTCTTTCATTAACTGTTTTATTTTAATTGACAGGCACCAACGTTATAACAGCTTCTTACCAATTGAGCAGAGAGCTTACATCAATGATTATCCCTAAGTTACTATTTAAATCTTATACCCAGAGATTATTGAACTTAAAACTAAACTTACCTGATGTCACTATTTCCTAAGTTAATTTGATGAAAAGTAATATTAATTATTTCATTATTCCTGCAACAAAAACACATCTTGCATTTCATATTCACTGAGCATTTGTAAAGAAATCGGGTACGGTGTACCTCGGAGTTCCAAGGTACACCTTGGAAAAACAAAAGTTTTTCCCTGTAGTTTTACTTCAGACTCGCTTTGCTCGTCCTCAGAATATAAAAGTTACCAAATTTATACTGTATACATTACATCTTCAGGCTCGCTTTGCTCGTCCTCAGAATATAAAAGGTTTTGTTTAATTATCTTAATAAATAATGTACAATTTATTCAAAAAGGACTTTTTTTATAATTAGGAAATGTAAAGTTAAGAAGATAAATATTAGGTTTAAACTGGGAGTGAAAGAATAAAGGGTTTCATTTAATTTACGCATCCGTTCTATTGTAATCTAAAATGTATTTTTTGTTTAGAGGCCATTAGGATATCTTAGTTCTTATCTAAATTATTTATCTTAAGCCCTTATATTTCTATTTTATTCGTCTCAAGGTTTTGTTCACCTCTTACAGTGTTTTAGCTATTAATATATTTACATAGAATATATTAAATTTATAAAATTAGGAAAAAAATATATTTCATTTGTATAAAAATATATTTTATGTACAATGAATATATTGTGTAGTTTAATATTTGTAAGATGTTAATAAAATTTTTAGTAATATTTATTATGTTTTTTTAAATAAAAATATTTATTCCATTCAAAATTATATTCCTTATTTATTTAAATTAGAATTTATATATTATTAGATTGCTGATCTTCGTAGTAGTACAATAATCTATCGTTAGGAACACTGACGAGACTAATAAAAAGTTGTTAATTAATATATTTAGGTATAAAGTTATGAATTAATTAATATTTTTAAATTTTTGCAGTAGTGTAAGTAAGTAAATTCTAGAACAGTTTTTCATACTTAGCTCTAAACCAATATCTGCAGAGTTGAAAACTTAAGTAATCATGAGGCGAATAAAATCGCCCTGATTTTTTAATTTCTTCTGATTTAAACTCATATTCACAATTGGTTTCATCCATTCGTCGTCCTGTCATTTTGAAGTTATCTAGAAATAATTAAAGAGTGAATGAGAATAACAAGTTTGAAATTGAAGAAAATATAGATTATACTAAGAATACAACTGGCCTGTTCCTGGGGTTATGAATAACCGAGGGAACTAAGGCGATTTGCTTAACAATTCTCTCAGGTAAACAGTATGCATGTTTTTCTAGGGTTCGAATCCCGGTTAGAACGGTAATTGTCTCACTTGGTTTGGCAGCTCATGGTGCGCTAATAGAGTTCTAATTCTATAAAGGAGTTATTATCTGAGGTACGCAGAATGTGAACTACTTACTAGGAAAAGAACCAGCGGTTCCACTCTCATTATACAATCTGTTAAAGTTGAATACTGTCATATAGTCAAGGAGACGGATCTAAAATAACGTAACTCATTTTGGAATGCTTTAAGCCAATTTTTTTTTTAAAACACCATAAATGAAAAGGAAAAAACATAGTCTGCCAATCCAGAGTGGAGCCTTTCTTACGATTGTGCAGGCTCACAATTTTAGAAAATCGCACAAATATTAGATTTCTTGAAATAATTGGTTCTCTGTTAGTCGTGTTCGAAACAAGAAGAAACCATTTTTCTTACAAAATGTCTACGTTTTGTGTCTTTAATTTTAGGTGGTAGTAATATGATTTTGACAAATAAACACTAGATTTCTTGGAAATTTTGTTAGCGTTAAAAATGATCTCTTCAAGTTTTGCACCCGACCAATAGGGAACCACTTATTTCAAGAAATCTAAAATGTGTTCCTTTTTTAAAAAATTCTGAGTGTGCGCAATCATACGAAGTGCTTCACTCTGGATAGGCAGACTATGCTTCTTCTTCATCATTTCAGGTGTACTATCTAATATATTTGGTTTGGAGCAGTACAAAATGAGTCACATTTTTTAGGCATGTCTCCTGGACTAATAAAAAGTTTAGATACTTTATCGGGGCAATAGTACATTACGCAACTAGTCAGATAAACAGAACTTTACATGCGAGTGTGGATCTGCAACCAGAACGAAGAGAGGGTAGTAATACTACACCAGCAATGCAAAGACCTTTTACTTGCATATAGAGTACCGTACTTGATCTACGATGGTTAGGTTTTAAAAAAGATAAATAACTATAAGTAATTAAATTATAAATTCTCTTTAGATGTTGCTGGAATCAAATCGTTTGTGGCGTATTTGTCCCGTGTTATCAATTCAGGCAATTTTTTTCTTTATAACAAATGTCACTATCATTCATTTTTTAGAGTTATCTTTTTTGAATAACTACTAAAAAGTTAATTAAGTAAGAGAATTCGATAAACCACAAGAACTCAAACTGGCAGCTCGTACAGAATTACTAATCTCACTGATAAAGAGTGACGGAGAAGAATTCTTCTTAATTTCGACAGAAGTGCAGAAAATAAAAAGAATTGTTCAAAGCTCGAAGAGAGAATGACTCGACGTTTATAAATAAATAATAGGCTGCATAGAGAAAGCTCTCATTCAATTATAGATCCAAAGCTAGGGTTCACGGTTAAACTAACAAACACTATTTACTTTCTATCCATACTATTTCCCTTAGTTTGATTCTCAAGTGACAACCTGTATTACTAATAGAATTAGGAAAGTTAGGGAATGACTTCGTGTAAAATTGAGGAACAAAGAATAACAGTGATACTTTTTTTTAACACTGTTTAAGAATTAATATTGACTCTTTATCAAGTTTTTCTTTATTCAAGTGTCCTATGAAACAAACGTGGACTATTAAATGTAACAAGGGATAAAAGAAAGATTTACAGCTTACATTTATGTTTCCTCCTTAGGCCAAGCTGAAGATGGAAACTTCATGAGCTCCCGGTGCCAACAAGTCAAAGGAGATAAACTAAGGAGCTCCCGAGGCATGCCGAGAGAGATTTTATACATTTTAGCTGCCGAGGATCGTTCGAAAGAGATACTACGAGAGCTGAAATTTCTGTTCATTTTTAACCATGACTAACATATTACAAAAGATAACATAATCAGTAAGATATATCAGTCTGCGGTTAAGGTGGGATGGGGCCAGAGGCGCAGCATAAGAAACTTGAAGCAGACCTGGTTTTGGGACTCATTTCACTTATATTCCACACCTTAAAACAAAATCATTACTTGATGTTTTTCTTGTAATGATTTTGTTATTTTGCATCTTAGTATCACTACATCGTCATTTCTCAAATAGTACCTGAAGAACTAAAGATGTAAAACTATAATGAATTACAATTACCTTTTTTGATAAATCGGTACTTTCCGCTGACTTCTGTACTGTTTAGATCGGATATTTCAAATTTCATAATGATCAATGAGTTGAGACTGATGAGAGTATTTGAAATATCTTGCAAGGTACCACACATCTTTCCCGTCCAGGTAACATTTGTCATCTTGGCTGATGCGTGTAAATTAACGTAAACCAGATCATCCTCACAACTAAAAATTACCATTACGATCCAACAAAAATACATGTAATTTTTAAATTAATATATAAAACCAAGTCGGAAACTCCTATTTAACCTGTGTGAAAATTCAGAATATTCTGATCAGCTATAGTGGCACATAAAAAACAAAAAAAATCGCTAAAAGTGGAATTATTGCGCATGAGACTTTTAGGATTTACGTTTTTTTATTTAATTTTATTGGCAACCCTGATAACATTAGATGAGTTTTACATTTCATAGTGTTTTTTTACTTTAATATGTTCGTGATAGTTTAATAATTTTGAATTAAATAATGTGAAATAATTGTTACAATAATTTAGTAAGAGAAGCTATAGTAAAGGTAAACCACATGTTTTTATTAAGATTTTGAAGAACATACGGACGACAGTGTATTGCCTTAAATGTAACTTAAAATTACGATTCCTTTTATTATAATCAGAAGTTTTAGGTTAAAGTTGTTAAACTACTAATTACAATTAATATTTGAAGGAAAAAAACAAATATCACTCGCAAAAATTTACTAAGTTAAGTAGTGCACACGAAAAATAAAGTTTAATTTGTCGCTCGTTTTAAGTAATTTAAACAATCCTAGTATTTAAAGATTCGCACTTCAACCTTTAATGGATGTGACAAATCGTATTTACATTTTATACTAAAATGTATAAATAAATGCAATAAAACAAAAAGTTTGAGTACTGTAAATAGTTTTTTTACATTTACTGGGGTAAAACAAAATGGCCGCGCCCATAGAAAAAAAAACCAACTCCCTGTTGGACAAAATGTAAACTAAATGCCAGGTCTGACAGAAATTGCATTTGTTTCCCTACTTGGTTTATATATTACTTTAATGCATGTACATATAGCATAAAATCGATCACTGAGTGCCAGTATAAGATAGTATTTTGAAGTTGAAACTAATCACTGTGCAGCTAGTTCAAGATAAATGTATTTTAAGTATGAAATCAGCCTCTGTGCTGCTACTTTAAGATAAATCTATGTATAGCGAAGATACAGTTACTGTGTGCTGATGTAAAATTAATCCATGTATTGGATAAAACTAATCACTGTTTGCTAGTGTAAGATAAACGCATGTATAAATTGAACACAGCCACTATGCTGCTAGTTCAAAATAAATGTGAGTATAGAATAAAATGGCTCACTGTGTGCCAGAGTAAGATAAATCCATCCATAGCATAAAACCAACCCCTGTTCTAACAGTTTAAGATATAAATGTATGTTGATATAGCATGAAGTTAGACAGTGATAGACTTTTGTACTAGGTTTCATCAACAACCTGGTTTAGCCGCCTTTACTGCATTTAAAATCACGAATTTCAAAAGGGAGGCTTCGGGCTTTTTTTAGCTATACTATATGCGGCGTCGTTAACAGGATATTGTAGTTCTTTTACAGTGACATTTATTGACACATTTTTGATGTATTTAAAAGCAAGTATCGTGGCTTGCACTTATATATACAGTAATTGCGTACTGATAAGAACAACAACTACAGGGAGCCAGGGGGCATCTAAGCGGCCCACAGTGCCGACGCCGCGTAACGGCCGAGTCCGATGCGCACTTGTTTTATCTAGTAGCCAGTCTGTTTGTGTGTGTGTTTCTGTTATTATCGTACATCCTAGAAAGTTATAGGAAAATTGAAACTAGAATCAAAGTCGATATTTATACCTGGTTTCCGAAATATATATTTTCTATGACGTCAATAACAGTCATTAATGATTTAAAAACATGATCGGATATTATAGTCTGACATTTGATTGTTTTCTGTTTATAATACTTTCCATGCTATTATAGGAGATACGGAAGCAATCGGAACGAAATCCTACCTCTTCAAAACTGTCAGGAGTTTCTCAAATTAATACTTCAACCCTCTAAAAATAGACTTTTCCAAAGCAGAAAAATAGTTGTTTTATTAAAAGGTTGGGCGTTGTCCCATCAAATATTATTTTGCTTGTTTAACTCAAGAGCAACTCAGCGTCGGCGATACAAAATTATTAATCGATTATCGAATCAGATCGATATATTAAATCAACAACTCAAACTCAATCTGAACCTGTTTTTTTACCGCTTTCCTACTGTTATGCGTGTATCGTTTTAATAACTATGGCAGTCATCTGAATTTGTTTTGTATTGCACTCCTATTTTTATGTGAAATGTTATAATATACCGACATTTAAATTACGTATAAACCTATATTATTAATAATTTTAATACCAATAAAATTAATAAAGATTTGTTATTAAATATAATTTAAATAGCAACTATATACTATATGACTGTCTCCAGCTTCAAGCATTACCTCTTTATTAAGACTGCGTAACATAAAATAATAATAAATAAATTAACATAAACTTATAAATTATAATCAAATAATTAACATAAAATACCTTGCTAAAATTGTAAATAGTATGATGAATATTAAATATATAAATAAATTATATACATATCTATATATATAATATTATATTATATATATATTATATTTATATATATATATATATATATATATATGATAATATATATATATTATATATCATGAAACAATAATATTATTTTATTTATTATTTATAATTTTTATTATAATTTAATAGTATATTTACAAAATATATGAATATATACCTATATACTTTAATATATATAAATATAATATAGTATTTATATTGTTTATTAATCATAAAGTTTAAAAAAAGTAAAGGTAAAAAATAAAAATAAACTTAATAATATATTTTCATAATATGCAATGGGTCTTTGGAGTGTAAGACTCATGTATTCTAAACACTCTTATTCATACCTACACACTACAAATTTGTATTGTGTATAGCTATGTCTAAACGAAAAAATTGTTCGTATTAATCATGCAAGCAGAAGGTTTATCGTGTCTCTATACGAACTTTGTTGCCCTTTTCATGTCATGTATCCTACGCAATATATTGATTTTTGTATAATTCATTAGAAAATTATACATCAAGTACATTTAATAAATGATTGAATTTTCGTATCACAGTCTTGGTGATCTTTTACATGGTGGCGGTCTTTTAAATTTTAGACACTTAAGTCATGATTTATATTTACTTGTTTGTTATAATATTAATGTTTAAGTCGTGTAGGTAGTCTTTTACTTATTATTACTTACTTATTTATTTTATACAAATATTTTTATGGTTTATTCCTCAAATTATCCTTCTATCCACATACTTAACCTAGTTACTATTTCTCTCTAGTAACAATGATTTCTTTGTCTTAGTTAAAAATAACATCATAAAGATGTCTTACCTTGCTTTATAATGTCCTACATTAAATTCAATAAAATTAATTTCCACTACTTCGTCATCAGATGCTTGAAAGATGAATAGTGTACACTTCGATAAAAAGCCATTTGTTGAATTAACTTGGAATATATTTGTAGCATTATTGTTAAGTAGTATTTCAATGCATGCTGAAACAAAATTCGTTTCATAAAATCAGTATTAGAAAATAATATCTTTATTTAACTAAATGAACTAATAGAAAAATCTAGAGATACTTTACAATACTACGTAATGAAGCATTTCAGAGTAAAGGAGAATAGTGCAGAGTACAGTCGTGTACTCCATGTCATGTCCAAACAGACCTTAAGCGAAAATATTTATATATGCACCAAGGGAGTAAAGAATCAATTCAAAAATAATATTATTTTTCCCCAAGCAGTTTTGTTGGTTCCTTGGCTAAGGAGAAACTGAAAGAACCAAACATCTAACTCCGAGGCGACGCCGAGGTATTTGTGTTACTTAACTCCTGAGGCGAAACCGAGGAGTTAATAATTGCGAAGGGGAAAATAGTTTACTCCCAAAGGTGCATTCAACAATATATCCAGATATTGATGTCGTTTAAGGTATTTTAAGACGTCGTTTAGTTTACTCCCTTGTTAAGACTTTAAATATTTGTTTATTTTTTATATGTTTAAATTTTCAGTTTAAGGGCTTATTTTGTAATAATTTGTTGATACTATTTTTTCTCTGTTATAATGGCTCAATTATAAAATACACTTTTCACTCCTAAGAGAAAAAAGTGCATCTTTACTCCCTTAAATCTAGTGAATAATCTTTAAATTATATACCGGCTAGAAATAAATAATTTATTCCCTTGCATGCACATACTAAGGAAGGAAGTTAAATACAATCTTTGAGTTAAACTGTTAAAACCTCGGTATAGGTTGGAGAGAAAATGTGTACGAGTATAAATAGGGCTGTTGTTGTATTCTGGTCTTAATTCATTTAGACATTTGTCATTTAGGTTTGATTAAACTTTACTTTCTCCTGTGAGGTTAATAAATCACCTTACTATTGATCTCAAAGTCTTAATTAGACACGCTTCTCTTCCTTTTTATTACGTTTATCCATCCTGTGAATTAGTGCTATATCGAGCTAGAGTACCTTAATCAGAGAACAAACAACTACTCAAATAGGATTGATCGGAGTTACTGGAACAGAAATGGAAAATTTTAAAAATGACATTGACGGCTCTATAAGTATTTTTCTTAAAAGCTAAATTTAATTCAGTCACCTTTTTTCATGATAAATTAAAATACTTTTAACTAAAAAATTCTTTTTTTTTTACTTTTTTAATTTATATAGGTTGTATTTAGAAAAGTAAAATTGTGTTATGGCGAAAAATCCGTAAACTGAGATGACACCATAATTGTCCGTTTCAGGTGTTTTAGGGCCTCCTAAGGGGTTTTCACAAAGTTTTCTCATTATACCTACGGTACATTTGCAACAAATATAATTTGGTGCAAATGTATTACTTTACGTAATAAATAAGTATTCCAAGTTTCGTTTCAATACGACATGTATATCTGCTGTTTTTGTAAGATCATAAAATTTAAGCAGCATTGAGCAAGAACAGTGTCTGTATGGGTGACCGCTGCGAGTAAAACCAATGTACTTACTGTCCGAGCGAAGCGAGTCCTAAGACGCGTTGCTGTATATATTTAATGAATTTTATATTTTAAGGATGAGCGAAGCGAATTCTGTGATAAGTACAGGAAAAAAGGCAGTGGTAGTTTCCCCGTATATTTTCAATAGTGAACAATGTCACTATTGACAATAATTCAATTATGGGCCCTTCTAATAACGGCAAAAACGTAGGGGCTACAAAAATACAACAAAATATTTTGTTACTATACTTTAATATAGTACACCATCTCGAAATAATTTCAAAAGATTTGAATTTTATCTAGTAATTTAATAAGATTGTTTGTGACGTTTTTAAAGAGTAAGTTTTAATACTTCATTTCCACAGTGTGTTGTATTTCATCATAGAGAGGAAAATTGAATAGTGATAATGAAACTTCTTTGATGTTTAACTGCTGTGGAATTCTAAGACAAGCTGTCGGTTAAAAGGAAAGTGGGGAAAAATGATGCTTTCCGTTGCTTAGAATATTCAATTCACTTCAAATGAGTAACTTTGGTTAAATTATGGTGCAGTAGTTTATATTTTAAATTTCACTTTTCCTCATTTATGTCATAGGTATGTATATACGAAAAGTATTCCATTCACGAAAAACTCCGAAACCTAATTCTGTATCACCAGAATTATCCGTTTTTGGTTTTTTAAGACCTTCTGAGTGGTTTCACATAGTCTGTGTGTGTAGCATCGTATCTCTCAATGTATGTATGCTAAGAGTTGAAACTTATAACGAAAATCAAGCTTAAGGTCTATTTTTGCCTTTGGGAATAGTTTCGCCCTCACTACAAGTTTTAACTGACTACTGGCCTGATAAAATGGCCTCATCCTACTTAGGGGATGAGTAAAATTACCCCTTACTTATCGATCACCAGCCTTTCCATTGATTTTAGGATGTGATAGGACTAATAGGTCGATGAGGTATAGCCAGAGTAAAATTTGGTCTTTCTTGCTTAGGTATAAAGACAACTCAACGGAATTTTCTGATAATAATGAAAGGTCTAAAATATAGATCTAATAGATCTGGATTGGTCTTAGATCTAGTCCCTGGCTTAGATCTGACACGTAATACTGGCGAGATAACTGACACTGATGACAATTAGCATTATAATAAAATTTTGTTATTTTCCAATTGTTTAACGCCAATTGTTATATCCAATTACACGTCCTTGTGCAGTCGCTAATTGTTTTCCAATATCCGGAATTGGAAAATGATATTCTGAGTAGAGGGAATTTGAATCATATTGCAATAGTCTTTTCTAAAGCCGATAAAAAAATTAAAAGAAGTTGAGAAAATGTTCATTTTCCTCTTATAATTTATCGTTAGTTTATTAGAGTCCCATCAAAAGCCCATTCATCATGATTTTCAAACATGACATTACATGTTATGTCTTGTATATTGATCGAGTATTTTTGTCTGACATCAAATGGTTTATTCCTGACTATCATATTAGACTGCTTCGATTCTTAGAGCACTGGTACATTTAAAGGAAAAATATTTTTTATGTTAAGCCTGGTTTAGTGTACAGCAAAGGTGGGAATTTAAAGAAAGAGCTTTTTGCGAATATTCCGCTCTTTTGACTTATATAAATGCCTATACGTACTTATATAAACGCGTATACGTTCAGTATACGTATACTATACTCGTTAGGATAACGACCAGACATTCTAAAATAACTTCTTCAAACCAAATTAGATTTAAAAGAGCAGAAAATCTACTTAAGTCAAGAAAATATTTATAAATAAAAACTGTAGAGTATAAAACTATTGCTAACAAACCATAATGAAGACTCAGTTACCGTCGATACTTGCTGTTGGACATAACCCTTGAATAATCTGTGATTGACTTTTCTTCTAAGTTTCATTCCAATCCGACAAAGCGCTTAAAACTTATTTTAAGTCTTCGGTTGGAAATTCGCTGACAGTAAAAACCAAATCTTTAAGTAGCTGGGGGAAAAATGATAAATATGTTTTCTAAGTTTCATGCCCCGCGTTGTTCCTTTTCATTTCCTCTGTCGTTATACATCTATTTACAAAATGTCGGGAAAATATGTTTTTCAACAAAGTTTTGTTGTTGGAACTAGGCACAGAGCACTTTTAGGAAAAAAATGCTTTAATGAAACCGTTTGGGGTAATGGGTAACAGTAGACGGGTAACTGTAGAAGGGTAACTGCAGAGAATAATCTTTCCAATAAATAATCTGAGGGGGTTTTAAAACCTAAAATATTAAGAGCAAAGAAATTTTGTTCTATGCCGATTTAGGACCTCTGAATAAATGCTGATAAGATTTTGTTTTGTATAAAAAAAATAAATAAACAAAAAAAATTTTTTGAAAAGTTGTCTGGGTAGTATTTATTTTTGTTCAATTTTTCAGTCTAAGATATACACAAGAGATACATTTTTCAAAAGGATAGACACACTCATATATATAAACAAAACTAATATAAAGTTATTTACCAAACTATTTAAGCAAGATTAGATTTATGAGGTAATGGTCAGATAATGTTCTTCTTAAAAAAAATAATGATAGCCTTTTTTACTAACTAGATTTTTGTTAAGAAGATATCACTCCCTGATGGCATATACACTTACCTATTGTTAGATTAATATCACTAATGATTCTTTTTTATGTGTTATCTGATTCAGTTTGAAACTCTCTATTATCTATGGTTTGGAATAAACTACTTCTAAAAAGGCCTAATTTACGGTAGACCATATATATTTTTATGTATGTATGTATATATATATATATATATATATATATATATATATATATATATATATATATGTATGTATGTATGTATATGTATATATCAAAACGTAGTAGAAAACATAACTTTCAAGCGCTTTGTCTAATCGGAATTAGTTCGTAAAATCAATCAGGTACAGATACAGCCGTGAAAAAAGTATAGAACCCTATTGTTTATCAAGTATGTGTGACTTAATCTTTCCTACTACTATAAGTCGATAAAAATTATCCAAATTCGCCAAAAACAGATTACTTATCCAATAAAACTGAAAGTTTTACCCATGTATTTTACTATTTATGGCTTTTTTAATAAAAGTACTATTTAATACTTTAAAAAAGTTTAAAAAAGTACCGTTTTTTTTACTAACAAACATTTTTGAACACATTTGGAAATGCGCTAATATTGTGACTATATGTAATTTACCATATCTAGTAATACGATATACAGGAACAAAACAATGTGGGCACGATGCGCACGATGCAGCCTAGGGACTAATGAGATGTAAAAATGAGTGTACGCGGTAGAGACGGTGTACCGATTCCCACCCTTCATATGGCCCTAAACCAATGATGTCCCTTTAGTTCCACAAATCCGGCCTCTCTGCTAATTTTCATCAACTATAACAACCAGTTCAAGCGGCTTTCCTTTTTTAAAAAATTTAGCCCTTAAACACTTTTTATTTATATTGGATTTATTTATGAACAGTGCATCATTTTTGGTTTTAATGTTTTTAAAGAAAAAAGCTGAAAATATAAATAATGTAGGTATAAAGTTCGTATTTACTCCTGAAGACTCTAGTTTAATTACTAAATTTTTAGTAATTAGACACTAGTATTTTCCGCACTGTTAACGGATTTTAGCCGGGTGTCGTATTATAGCACAGGCTTATTTTGCTTTGTATTTTGTCTATGTATCTTCGAATGTTTTATATGTAAAAAACTTCGTTAGGTAGCATTTTCTATAATTGAGACAATTTCAATATTATAGATTAACAGACCTCAAATACTTTAACGTATATAAACATTCATCCATTTACGAAAATGCATATTAACAATGCATATAGATTTATTGATTTAGTGCAATGTATAAAATACCTACTTGAATTCGCGTCAGAGCTATTAGTAATTGAAGAAACTATCAGGATCACTACTGCCGTGATAATCTGGAACAAAAAATTGTGAAATTAATTGATTCGTATAGAGAAGGGTTCCTAGTTCTAAAGTAGGACAATACTTCAGCTTAGGAGCGGAGCAAATGAACATCTATTGGGGGAGGGCATTTAGCACCCTGATTAACAGATCTCAATACTTTAACGTATATAAACATTCATCCTTATACGAGAATGCATTAACAATGCACCTAGTAAATATATAATATAATTATATATATTACTATATATATATTATATAACTAACTTCTTTAATGTGACAATAATCTCATAATCCTTAACGAATTCGCTACACCTATCTTGTAGGAGCAGTCATGCAATCTCCTTACCTTATCGAATTTTGCTACACCTATCCTCAAGTTTTATTTCAACATGGCAAGTTCGTTTATTTCAACGGTTTTTGTTGGATCATTAAGTTAAGCAGAATCAGGCGTGGTCAATGCCTGGATAGGTGAACGGAATAAAACCAATTAATATGCTAATTCAGGACGAGCGAAACGAGTTAAAAAACGTTTCGCAGGATAAATTTGATGATTTTATATTCTGAGGACGAGCGAAGCAATTCTGAAGTAGTGAGGATGAGAGTAGCGAATCCGATGTTGTAAGAAAAAGTTCCGAAAAATTTATAATTTTTTATAATGATACTTGAGCCTAGTATATGATATGAGAAGATATCTATCAGCATTTAAAGATACTTAGTTCACGGATATTAGCTAATAAATGTATATTTATGCTTACTCTCATTTCTTATAGAAATCATTTCCATTCACTATCATTTTCTTGATTTTCTGAAAATTATAAATAAAATATTAATATATTTATTAAAATTATATATATATTTACAGAGCGATAAATAAAAAAATGTAAAATGTATTTTACTTTTACAATATTTTGTAATGTCATAATTTTGTAAAATAAAGATATTATTGCATTAATATTTAAGAATAATAATAAAAATGCTCTGGTGGCATAAAGCTTTTTTCTTTTTTTTGACCTTCCGAACAAAAAAAAAATGAATCTCAACAACAACACTCCGTGAAAAAATGCAGCCAAGTCTTGCGTAAAAAGTTATGATATCATAGTTTACGCCAAGTCTATTCATTGGCTGTTTTCATAAATCTTGAGAGATATAGATGTTTATTTAATATCCACAACGTATGCGCTTAAATGCCATACAAAATTTAACAGTAAAGAAATTTCTGACTTGGCAAGAACGCAGATGTAAAATTAATTAATCATGGATTTCTTCCTCAAATTAATATTGAAAGTTTTTTTCCTAAAAAGGTATTACCTATTTATTTATTCTATTTCTAATTTCGTTATTTAGCGTTCTTGCCAAGTCAGAAATTTCTTTACTGTTAAATTTTGTGGGGATATTAAATAAACATCTATATCTCTCAAGATTTATGAAAACAACGAATGAATAGACTTGGCGTAAAATATGATATCATAACTTTTTACGCAATTCTTAGCTGTATGTTTTCACGGAGTGTTTTTATTGGGATATATATATGATTACATTTTAAAAAGTATTTCATAGGGCTGGTGTCAACTCCTACTTCACATCAGTATAAGCAGTTCGCACCATCTGACGTGACCAATATCAAATACGGCGTTCATCCGTCAAAGTACTGGCTACACTCGATGCTACTAGACTTAACCTAACGTGAGCGGGTAGGCTAATAAATTAATTTATAATAGATTTAGCAATCGAGAAAGAAAAAAAATACGACAAATACTCAAATTACCGAAAGACCCACTAACGAGATAACGTTGACTTTGGATGAGGTCAACAACCTTCGTTCTGTAACACCTTGCTAAAGAGATATAGACACTCAATTATTTTCACTTCTAAATAGCTATTTTCTGAATCCCTATTTAAAGCTGTTCGTTTACTTATACAGCAAAATAATTGATATCGTACCAACAACAGAATACAATATGTTGAGCCACCAATAGGGTTTGATTCAATTGAACACCTACTGTTAATTGAGCCACCAGGTTCAATTTGATTAAATACAAAAAGTTAAGCCACAAATGAGATTTAATTTGATTGAATACAAAAAGTTGAGCAGCCAATGAGGTTCAATTTGATTGTATTTACAAATTTAAGCCACCAATGAGGTTCAAGTTAATTGAATGTGATTAAATACAAAAGATTACGCTAGCAATAGGTTTCAATTTTATGTAAAAAGACAAATCGTTTTAATATCAATAATGATATAATACAGGTTGTATAAATAAATATCTCTCTTGTACTTTATTTGGGAATAAAGGATGTTATATAGTAAGAATCGGGTACATGGTATCTCGGAACTTTTCCTCACCCCATTTGATTCGCTACGCTCATCCTTCCTGCTTCGGACTCGCTTCGCTCGTCCTCAGAATTTACAATTCGCCAAATTATATAGTGCATCATGTTCTCGGACTCGCTTCGCTCGTACTCAGATAGTAAATGCAAGTAGTAAATATTAAATGTGTTTCATTCTCAGCGGTCACTCATACAACACTGACCACGTTCATTGCCGATTAACTTTTATGATCCAACAAAAAATATAGATATACTTATGTTGAAACGAAACTTGGTGTATTTATTTATTACATAAAGGTTAATTTATACTTGTACCAAATTTCAACTCAATTAAAATGTTTTCCGAGTTTTTACAGCTTTTTAAAAAACGTATAAAAAGTCATTTGATAAAAATTTAACTATTGTTGATAATGAAACTTGGCACGTATGTTAGTCTTATACATGGCTACATGCGTATCAAATCTCAAACCGATCGCATCATTTGTCTGTTTTTTTTTTATTATTTTTCGCAATTTTCACTGAGTGGTTAATGTGATTTAATGACGTTATACAAAAATTATATTCCGAATAGCACAACTACAGAGGTAGACTTATTATTATACTAACTTACGATTTTTGTACACTGGGAGCTACGATGATTGCAGACATATATAGAAACAGACAACTTTGTGAAAACCACTCAGAAGGTCTTTAAACACCTGAAACGGATAATTCCGGCGACATTTTGGTTTCGGATTATTTTTCAAACACAATAATTAAACAAATAATAACGGTATAAATAAGGAAAAGTAATAATTCATACCTACTTAAGTTACTAGTTATAGAAGTTGTAGTTAGAAGAGATACGCCAATAGTCTAACAAAACAAGGAGAAGTTTTAAAGGTAAGGAAATGTCGACGAACTAAACTTTAAATCTCGGATTAAGATAAAAATACTAAAGAAAATGGAAATGGATCGGACATTATCTTTTTTCCAAGATATAAAAGGTATAAACTAAAAAGAATAGCTGAGAAAAGCATATAGAAAAGATAAAATAGAATTTTTTGAAAAGTATTGGCCAGGTTAAGTAAGGATAAAAAGTCTTAAGGAAAATGCCAAATACACAGGTATCTAAATATAATCTGCATACCAAAAGTTGTAACCCATACACTTTACGAGTAAAAGATATTTCAGATAAGGGTTTTCTCTATTTTTGGTGGCAGTGGATTTGAAATTCTAATGTGAGAAATGAGCATACGTTAGGAAATATGTTATACGAAAATAGGTATCCGATTGTGCGAGAAATAAATTGGATCTGCAACTTATTAAACTAGTTCCAAAATAAAGTAGTTATGCAAGAAAATTACCGCAAGAATCTTACCTAACGCTTAATATATGCGCTAAAAGACACTATGTTTTGATGAAATGCTGTAAATCTAAAAATCAAAGACTCCTCGACCATTTATAAACTACAGAAAGCCTGATTTTATCGCAAAGCAATTATTGTCCAACGTATTATTTAGTTTCATCTAAAATCTACCTTTATTGCCTAAAGAAGACAAAGAAAAATGAAAGTTATATCTTTCAAGCGGGCTGTTTGCCTGGCTTAACGCCTCCCCACTCTTGTTACTACTACCACGTCATAAATAGGGGTACGTAAAAATAATAATAGTACATCATACATGGCGGTAATAGTTATTTATGCCATAAGGCTGAGAAGTGTGTCTTTATGTCACGGCAATTAGATTTACCAACGAGCGAAGCGAGTCGGGAAAATTGCCAAGACATAAAGACATTCTCAGCCGGATGGCGTACACTATTTTTTTTGAGGTAGCACTCAATAAATAAACTGCGCTATATACTTAATTGAAAAAAAACGTCCAATTAACTCCATATTATCGTCGTCATTGAATTCATCCATAGCTTCATACTTTTACTCAAAAATGTATAAGCTTTACAAAAAACACACAAAAATTGTCAAATAGAACACCTTTTAAAAACGAAAAAAATTAGTCTACGAACAAAAACAGAAACAAAATTAACGTTTTTAAAGAAACCTCATGTAGGTTTAACATAGATTGTTTTTTTGAACACGCTACATTACTGTAATGGCGGCAATATATGAATTACTTTTACCCCCTAGGAGTTTTTTACATTCATTATTGTCCTCGGAGGTGAAAAGTACTAAATAACCTCCTATATAAATAATGATTGGCTACTCATCCTAAAAACGGTCCAATAAAGTGCTCAATTACGTACTACTTCAAAAAAAAGATATTATAGCTTTGGAAATTATTTATTGTCTCATTATTGCTCGCCAATCAACAAATTTCTGCACCAATAAATAATACTTTTCCACGTATTAAAATAAGCTACCATTTTTATTCTCTTATTATCAAATAACTATAAAAGTGCGGATTCGTACTGCCATCTCAAATGCCAAAAAAGTGCCATTTCACAAAACCCAACTCTATAGAATCACTGCTTTAACAATATACAACATGCTTAGTAATAGTTCAAAAGTTAATAGGAGGCACTATACGTTGTTTTTAAAAGCACTATACGTTAAAAATCCTATTACCTACTATTTGTATTACATTCATTGATGAATAAATTATCTCGACAAATAAACATTTTCTTAAATATTGGTTATTGTAAATAACCTATTTCTAGTTTTTCTCTAAAACCAGAAAATATTAATTTAGCATTCTTTATTTACCACAGACAAATATAATTCATCAAATCGCAAACCAATACTATACAAATACTGCTACGAAGGTTTATTGATTTATTTTGATTTATTCTGAAAATAAAAAGGAATTTATCCTCAGCAAATACACAAAGATGTATTGGTAGCTCAAGCTCATACATTGTCACATTACATTGGAAGGCTGTGTGAAAATATTTCTCAATTTTTTTGAACGGGGGACTAACTGATGAAACTTCACGCAAATATCAATATTTAGGTCTAGTTTTGCTCTCCAGAAAATATTTGTATAACGTCATTCATAAAACGCAGAAAAATTTTCTGATCGATTTAAAATTTAGCACACACGTAGACATACATAAAACCAATAAATGTGCTAAGTTTTATCTCATTATCAGTTCAAATTTTATCGTATTACTTAATCATTTTTTTAAATAACCTTTATTTATAAAATATACAACCATACATATGTAATATTAATCAGGTTTATCCCTCAACAAAAAATAATCAAATATCTTATGCCGTGGAGTGGTCTCGCTTATTACAATGCTTATAAATTAAATTATTTTACCACTAATTCAGATCATTTAAGCTTATAATTATGGCACTAGATATATTGCTAAAATCAATATATCCCACTTGTAGGCTCACCGAATCACATCAGTCCCCAAATTTTAGAATAAGGTGCTTTAATAAATTACCCGCTTCAATAGTTGAACTTCCACCCAAAACTTTCAAAAAAGCATTAAAACATTGTTACTTGAGAAAGCCTACTATAATGTTCACGAGTTTTTAGCTGATAACTTAGTATTCCCACCTTAAATGTTTAATGCTTTTCATGTAATGTTACGCTTTTTTTGTTTTTATTTTTAATCAAGTTTGTTATTCAAGCTATGCTGTCTACGTTTATAATAACAATCAATGTAATAATTGTGTCTATGTAATAATTTACAATCAATTTAAAATTTCGACAATTGCGAAAGTTTATAATAAAGTAACCTCAAGTATGTAAATAAATAATATACTAAACCCATAGAGATATATACTAGAGAGGGCATAGCATATCTCAATACATTAAAGGATCTGAAATATCTTTTTGGAGCTCTGAGGGGCCTTATTTAAACCTCCTTCAAGGGTAATTTAAGGTTGAAATTAATTAATTGATTTTGGCTTCCCGAACATTATTTGTGTTTTAATGTGTATTAAAACGTTCTTTAATATATGTTACTGTACTGTAATATTTTTACTAAAAATAAGAAAAGATGTTCATTCAAATCATAGAGATATATGTATACTAGAGGGGGCATAGCCTATGTCAATACATTGATAGGCTTGAAACATATTTTTGGGGGCTCTGTGTAACTTCATTGAAATCTCCCTCAAGAGTGAGTTAAGGTAAATAAATTGTTAAATAAATAAATTGTTTTCGACTTCTACCATTTGTGTTTTTAACGTTATACTATCTAAGCTATTTGTAATTTTGTACTGTTTATTTGATTATATTGTAAGTCTAAGGTAGTCAGGTTATTTTTTCGATGTTTGAAAATTCAACCAATAGGGCCCATCTAGTAATAATATTTCTATGACTACACCTTTTTCTCCCTCCCTCATAAATCTTATTATTTATAAGATAAATAATAAGACGAATGGGCTTCGTTAAACCAGTCTTTGTCTCTTTTCAACAAATACGAAGAAATGTGATGATCGCATATCGCATAACCATAGGGAAAGTGTTTTATAGAAGGGACTGTTTATCTTTTTTGTTTCATCATTCCGTCACAGCCTTTTACAAATCTGAGTTGGATTCATTCCAAAAACATTTAGAAGTTTCAATGTTTACTTTTTAGATTCTAGATTTTTTAACGTTTTTTGCTAGTGTTCCTTCAGACCCATCTTATTGTGTCCTCTCGAAGATTGTATTTTTCAACGCAGGTTAAAGTTTTGCCAAAAAAACACGAATTCCGAAATATATTGTACTTTCAACATTTTTCTTAGTGGCTTACATTTTTTTAAAGATGATTTTGTTACTCAAAGAATTAAAAGAAAAAAGATTTAACGATTATAAAAAGATCCTTGCTCAAACAATGCAACTGTTAACACATCATTAACTTCTTCAGCTTCAAAGATTACAACCTATTTGCGGAAAAATTGTTGCCAGTGCTGTATGTAAAGAGGAATCCTCTAAGTTTTTATCAAAAAATTACAATTTTTTAATTCTAATTTTATTGGTTATTTTATGATTTTATTGGTTTATAATTTTATTGGTGGCTTGGGACAAAAAAGTAGATGAGCTCCTTTCTTATAAGCCAATATGCAAGTCTAGTCGGCATAGCAATTCCAACTACTCCTTTCAGTAGATATTGTTATTATTCCATACCCTAAACCAATGAACTTGAATACAGGGGATGACGCACTAAGTCGATTTGCCATACAAAAAGTGTCCCACCGAAAACCAAAAACTAGAGAGAATTTAACACGAAACACACGTCAAAAACAAACTGCACATGCTTTCAATTCGTATAACAGCGCAGGTCTTAACCTTTAGAGGCAAACTTACCTCTCAATGGTTTCCCATTGTTTATTGCTAGAGAAGGTTATAAACACGCTTAAATTATCACTCACTAAAATGGCCAAAGTATAGTCTAAAATTTAAAATTAAATAAGCACAAATGACTTAACAAGCACCGCAAATGCAACAATCACGAGAAACACAGAAGAAAGTTGAGAAGCAAACTAGACAACCTTGCTACATAACCTGTGTTTGGCGCCTTTTTTTCATTATGACCATGGGGAATGTAAGATTGCTCCTTTTTCTCTATCTCATACAACTTCTGTGGGGTCAGGAAAGTTCCTTTTATTTTGCTTATTGTTTTATTTTCTTTTTTGCGTACCACCAGTGAAACGCGTATCACACTTTGAGAATCTCAACCTAAATTATGAATGGTGCGCAGAATCCTTTTTTCATTTTCATAACCTATCTTTAATTGTTTAAAAAACTGATTGCTTAGTAAAAAAAATGTTTTTATAGAAGGTTTACAAACTATTTCATCGCATTTCACGCTGAATAAATTTTTAGATTCCCAAAACTCATTTCTTTTGGTTTTGTTTTTCGAAAAAATGTTTTAAGAGAGAAGAAAATTAGGAAAATTTTGTTTCAATATAGAAAAGTGTAATGAAAAATTCCTTTAAAAATTAATTTAGTGAAAATGTTTATTAAAAATTTAGTTCATAGGATACAAACACTTCTCACTATGTGTAATTTAGTTTACTAGAAGTATAAAATATAGTAAAAGTATATATTAATATTATCGCTATTACAATGTTATTTTGTTTTTATCAGTGTTTTCACTGGTTAAAGTGAGGAACAGAATTATTATAATTTTATTGTTTTGGATATTATGAAAAGTTTTAGTACAGACTTTTTGTCTTGTCTTTTGTAGGAGAAAGGAAAGGTTATGCCCCCTTTAAAGCTACACCCGAAATTTTAAATAAAATATGTTTAATATCTTTATGATTTTATTAAACATTTTGGCTATATTTTTGGTAATGAAATAGAATTTTTCAAAGAATAAAATACAGTGACGTTTTATAAATGTTTGCTGAGTCATTAATGATGGGTAATGACATCATAAGAAAAAATTCTGGATAGTACAAGTTTCATCTTCAACATTATCAACACACAAGGAACTGTGATGACAGCATACATACATACAGCATATATATACATACATACAGACCACTTGATACAAACCACTCAGGAGTTCTTAAAAACATTGAAAACGGCTGTTTTAGACGGAATCCTAGGTTCGAATTTTTTAATGCAAAAAATATTTTTTCTATATATCAGCGGTATACATATGGAAAAGTAAAAATATTCAATGCTAGCAAATATCTTCTATGATTCTGATGAAAATGCGCTAAAATATTACAAAAGATAAATAGAACAAAGGAAAAACCGAATATACATAAATTTTCCTTTTGCAAGGATTTTCTTACAAAAGAATGTAGGAATAACCAATGGAAACTCAAAACCCTTCATGTAAATCAAGAGCTAAACAAGAAAGGATTCTGTTCCCTTTTCGGTTCCAAAATTAAGAATTGAAATAGGATTTCCTGCATACAATGTTTTTTACCTTATTTCTTTTGAAAAATTTCAATTTTAACTTTTAAAATAAAAGAATAGCATACAAACCCAATTATGAAATTATCAGAAAATTATTGAAACAATGAATTTTAAAATATACCTAATATAATTTAATATATAACTTAAAAAAAGAACTATTTATTCTATAACTATTTAAGTTTAATTTTTACTTTCTCTTGCCTACTACTGTAGGAATTTAGGAATAATATTGTGTTCACCTTAAAAATCTGAAACTAAGATGTCGTCAGAAATATTCGTTTTAGGCAGTTTTATCAAGATGCCTGTTTGTCTATGTGTGTGGATGTGCGAATATGTGTTTGTAACGATCATAAATACTGTTTTTTTCATCAGAGTAACATAAAAAATTTGAAAATAGTAAAAAGATCAAATTTTACGTCTCTATGTTGCTGAAATATAAATTTAAAAAATTGGTAAAAATCGAAAAGTGACCTATGGATTACATATATTATTATTGTATATATTATTGTATTATATATAATACAATAATATATTTGTATATTAACAATAATATATAATTGTATTGTATATATAAAATATATTGTATATATTGTATATACAATAATATATATTGTATATATATTATATTATTATTGGATATATTATTATTGTGCCCTCGATAAAATTAGGAAAAGGAAGAAATATAATTGTTGTATAATATCCAAGAAAAGGAAGAATATAATTGTTGTATAATATCCAAGAAAAGGAAGAAATATAATTGTTGTATACTATCCAAGAAAAGGAAGAAATAGAATTGTTGTACTATCCAATTAAAGTATTAGATAGAACAATTGTTTTACTACTTAACAGAGGAAAGAAAGAAATGTACTACACAATAATTGTAAGTCATAGCATTGCTCTACTATCCAAGAAAAGGAAGAAAAAGAATTGTTGTACATCCAAAAAAAGTAAGAGATAGAACAACGGTTTTACTACTTAAAGAAGTAAGAAATAATTGTTGTACTACACAATAATTGTAAGTCACGGTATTGCTGTACTATCCAAGAAAAGGAAGAAATAGAATTGCTGTATCCTATCCATAGAATTGCTGTATCCTATCCAAGAAAGGAAGAAATAGAATTGCTGTATCCTATCCAAGAAAAGGAAGAAATAGAATTGCTGTATCCAAGAAAGAAAATAGAATTGTTGTATACTATCCAAGAAAAGGAAGAAAAAGAATTGTTGTACTATCCAATTAAAGTATTAGATAGAACAATTGTTTTACTACTTAACAGAGGAAAGAAAGAAATGTACTACACAATAATTGTAAGTCATAGCATTGTCCTACTATCCAAGAAAGGAAGAAAAGAATTGTTGTACTATCCAAGAAAAGTAAGAGATAGAACAACGGTTTTACTACTTAATAGAAGTAAGAAATAACTGTTGTACTGCACAATAATTGTAAGTCACGGCATTGCTGTACTATCCAAGAAAAGGAAGAAATAGAATTGTTGCACTATCCAAGAAATGGAAGAAATAGAATTGTTGCACTATCCAAGAAATGGAAAAAATAGAATTGTTGTACTATCAAAGAAAATGAAAAAATAGAATTGCTGAACTATCAAAGAAATAGAAGAAATAGAATTGATGCCCTATCCAAGAAATGAAAGAAATAGAATTGTTGTTCTATCCAAGAAAAAGAAGAAATAGAATTGTTCAATAAAAGTAAGGAATAGAAATATTGCACAATACACATAAAAAAGTTTAAATTAATAAGACAAAAAATATAGATTTGTGACTACGCTAAAAAGTGTAGATGCAACGTCTACACTTTTTCTACAGTAAAGTTTACTTTTAGAATAATTTATTTTCTTATATTAGTCCTCGCTAATTAAGCATAACAAAATTAGCTGCTTTTAACTCCTCCTTTATCTGCCACCCCTCTTTCATAATCCTTAATTATCTCTATTGAAGGATTAATTGTTCTTTCGTCCTTAATATTTTCTTCCAAGCCTTTAATCTTGAGTTAACCTTTAAGGTAAACTCAAGTTTAAAGGCTAAAATTACTTTTAGTCTAAACTTAAATTTTATACTAAAAATAAACTGATAATTTTTTACATACCTTTTTTAGATTATTTTGTCCTTAAATTCGCTCATTTACGCTACCTAATTCGACTTAATTGATTTTAATAAGTCGTGATCGATCATGACAATTCATAAAGAAAAGTAATTTACTCTAATTGGAAAAATGGATTAAGTTTTGAAAAATGCAAATACCCTTTAATATAAAAAACCTGTATTATTACTTCTCTAATAAAGTAATAAATCCAAAACCAACATTTCACCTGAATTATTTATTTTAAGACCTCCTGAGTGGTTATTGCAAAGTTGTCTGTCTTTATGTGTGTGTGTGCTGGTGAACTTGAACTCTTTAAACATTAGCCTTGGACTCTTAACATATTCAATTTGAATTTGACATACCCTTAAATGAAACTCTTATTTCTCATATTTATGGTTTAAATATCAGATTTAGGTATTTATTAAATCGAAGTATATAAATCCTCTTAATACGAAGCTTTGGCTGATTTAAATCAAAGATCCAGAGTTTATTATAATTTATATGTTTTATTGTATTAATAATCTAATAAACGGTTCATTCATTCATTCATATATATATATATATATATATATATATATATATATATATATATATATATATCAGTCCCTTTCTGCCACACAAAGAACGTTGCTAACTTTATGTAAGTATTTTCTTAGTGTTTTCTATCTTAAATTCTTTGTATTTAGTGTATATATATATTATATATATATATATATATATATATATATATATATATATATATATATATATATATATATATATATATAATTGTATTATTTGTAATTGGATAATTTTGTAAATAAATAAGCTAGTTAGATGGTAACCAGATATTTAAATAAACCTATAAATCTACAGGATTTGTTTTCACCACACTCGATTGTTTAAAAAATCGATGGTGCCCATGTTACATTTTCGATGTTTAAAATTCAATGATTGGTCCCTAGTATAATTTTTATGATTGACAAAAAACTGGGTAAAAAACCATTCGCCGAGACCAAAAAGTTATGTAATACAAAAAGTACTTTATATATATATATATAATATATATATATATATATATATATATATATATATATATATATATATATATATAATATATATATATATATATATATATATATATATATATATTTGGAAAATAGTAACGGCACTACTCTTCATTCGGCTGCCAAAGTATTGGGTCAGTAGAACGCAAATAATGATAGATACCTCACGAAATGGGTTTTCTCTGTCAGTCATATTTATATTTGAGATCGAAAAATGAAAGATGTTTATGGAAATTTCCCCCGGGGATTGTTAGTCTTTTAGAGAAATCCTATTGTAAATCTCAAAAGTATCTCCAGAGAATAAATTTCTTTTTTGTTCTATTCCGTAACAATGACGTCTAGTAACAATGACGCTGTTATGTTAAACAAAACCAAATTTTCTATTTCAATTTAGGTTTTGTTTTTTAGAATTAATTTTAAATAAATATCTTGGTTAGTTGCTAAGCCATACATCACAGATTTGTTATGCAAATATGCACATCTTCGTTTTTTTATTAAGTACAGCTTTGATTTCACATAAATACAGCTTTTTGTGAAATGTCTAGGAACCAAAATATCGTACATGCACACACACACAATCACACACACACACACACACACACACACTCACACACACATAATTCTTTCAGAGCTGTATACCACTTTTCATAATTCTCATTTTTATGATTCCCACGCCGTTATATTCACACAAAATACAATTATGTATTCATAAGAGAGGAAAGCAATGACTTAAAAAATACATTTAACTTTCTGTTATGATCATAAAAAAATATTTTCAATTTTTTATGGGGGTCAATCAATTTTCCCATTAGTATGCGGCTTAAACTAATTTTCTTTCCTACTTGATTTGGAGTAAAGGCGGTTAGGGGGTGGGGAGGGAGGGGCTGAAAGTACCTTCCGTATTGCATAATTTTTTTTCTGGGCGAATAGTTTATTACCCAGTTTTTCGAATCATAAATATTATATTAGATGGACCAATGAATGAATTTTAAACATTGACAATGTAACCTGAACACCATCGATTATTTAAACAATCAAGACCGTAGTGTAACCAAATCTTGTTGAATTATCTAACTGGTGCGGTGAAAAGAAACCCTGTTGGTTTATCACACTAACTGCTATATTGGAACCAAACTATTGGTGTATCTATCTATTGTTGCGTTGGAAAAACCCTGATGGTTTATCAAACTAACTGCTATATTGGAACCAAACCTTATTGGTGTATCTATCTAGTTGTTGCGTTGGAAAAACCCTGATGGTTTATCAAACTAACTGTTATATTGGATCCAACCTTATTGGTGTATCTATCTAACTGGTGCGGTGGAAAAAACCTGTTGGTTTATCAAACTAACTGCTATATTGGAACCAAACCTTATTGGTGTATCTATCTAATTGTTGCGTTGGAAAAAACCCTAATGGTTTATCAAACTAACTGTGTGGTGGAATCAAACCTCGTTGTATATCTATCAAACAGGTGCGTTGGAAAAAACCCTGTGGTTTAGAAATCATCAGTTCTGGTGGACAAACTACTAACTTTGTCAATATTTTGGAACTACTGCCGAAACATTTGCATGAAAAATTATTTTTTTTAAAAATTGAATTTATGGAATTTTTATGGTAGGGCATTAGAGGAAGTAAGAGATGAGCAAAAGTTTGCCAAGAACGAAAAAAACTTCTCTTATGATTACCCTTTAAGTAAATCTTAATGTTTTATACATTCAATAGTCAAAAATGTAAGCTACTGTTGCTAGAAGTTGGAAAAACTGTTATTTTTTGGCATTTTTACATATCTCTACAATGTTAATTACATGGTACATAAAACATTGTACATGGTACATCATAACTTTTTTTCTATTTTTCATAGAAAATGAGCCAAAATTAACATAAAAAAAGCTTTAAATGAGTACGTATATTGCGGTGCAGTACCGATGTTAGAAGGAATCGGAAATTGTTTTCTTAAATTAGAATATTCCACGTTTCAATAATTGTTGGATTAAATATGGGAATTTTCTTTGAAAAATTTAAAACAAATTGAAATAAGTCGCAATGCTACTGCTCGGGTTATAAAAACTAGTTATAGAAACTTAAGAAAAGAAATGGATTGTTAAGCACGGAAGCAGTAATATTAAGGACATTCAGCGGTTAGAGTATGAAAAGGGATCCACCCGCAAAATTAAAACAAATAAATTTCCCTACATTTTTGACATTATTTTAAACATGATATAAATAAATACATCCATTTTCGGGTATGTATAAGGGAGATTAGGGCAATAATGTATCAAATAAGTAGTTTTACTTTAAATGAAGGATGGGTCCCTAATCATATTATCTACAATGGGGTAAGAGTATATTATAAGGGACCCACCCTAGAAGAATTCAATACATCTTTTCTCGGATTTGTAGAAAGGCTTTGGGGCTTTGAGTAGGGCATATATAAGAGGATAAGACAATAATGTATCAAATAAGTAGTTTTACTTTAAATGAAGGATGGGTCCCTTATCAAACTTTCTACAATGGGGTAAGAGTATTATAAGGGACCCACCCTAGAAGAATTCAATACATCTTTTCTCGGATTTGTAGAAAGGCTTTGGGGCTTTGAGTAGGGCATATATAAGAGAGATTAAGACAATAATGTATCAAATAAGTAGTTTTACTTTAAATGAAGGATGGGTCCCTTATCAAACTTTCTACAATGGGGTAAGAGTATTATAAGGGACCCACCCTAGAAGAATTCAATACATCTTTTCTCGGGTTTGTAGAAAGGCTTTGGGGCTTTAAGTGGGGCATATATAAAGGAGATTACGACAATAATGTCTTATTGTATTTAATTATGTATTTTATTCTTCTAGGGTGGGTCCCTTATAATACTCTTACCCCATTGTAGATAGTATGATAAGGGACCCACCCTTCATTTAAAGTAAAACCTACTTATTTGATACATTATTGCCTTAATCTCTCTTATATATGCCCTACTGAAAGCCTTTCTACAAACCCGAGAATGAATGTTTTTATTTATTTTGTTAAAAATAATTTTTGTTTGTCAAAAATTGTTTGGGAAATTTATTTGTTTTGATTTTGCGGGTGAGTCCCTTATCATACTCTAACCCAGACAATGACAAAACATTTGACAGACTTTCAAAATTTGAATTCTATTTTTAAAATTCGTAAGAGTTATAAATTATAAATAATGTATTGGGAAGTGCCGGCGGTTGGCAATTTAATGCCATGTGGAACATTTTAAAATCAAGTCATGAAGTTTATAATAGTCTTAATTTTATTTGGTGTCTTTTCGGATTGTTTCCTCGATGAAACATTTGGAATTATAAGGAAAACCGCAAAGAATAAGAATAATAAGAAGAATGATAAGACTAAGGTACTTTGTCCACCAGGAAAAGCTCACAAGGAGAAGATGGAGAAAGAATTTATGAAAACTTCTACTACGCCGGGGATAGCTGACGAACCATCATCTGCCAATCCTGATACGTCTATTAAACCTGATACGTCTGCCAAACCTAATACTTCTGTCAACCCTGATACGACTGTCAAACCTAATACGTCTGTCAAATCTAATACTCCTGTCAACCCTGATACGTCTGTCAAACCTGATTCGTCTGTCAAACCTGATACGTCTGTCAAACCTGATACGTCTGTCAAACCAGATACAACTACCAAACCAGATAGATGTAGCAAACCTGATTCGTCTGTCAAACCTGATACGTCTGTCCAACCTGATACGTCTGTCAAACCTAATACATCTGTCAAACCAGATACACCTGCCATACCAGATGGATATAAGAAATCTGATTCGTCTGTCAAACCTGATTTGTCCGTCATACTAGATATGTCTGTCAAACCTGCAACGCCTGTCAATCGTGATTCAATGGTCAAACTTGATATGACTGCCAAACCAGACAAGAGTAACATACCTAATACGTCTGCAAAACCTGATACATCCACCAAATCTAATAATGAATCGAAACATTTTATAATTTACGAGGATTATGCCTTAGAGTTTCCTGCCTCAATATACTTTGGCAGTTCCAATCCTGGAACTACAAGACAATAAAAATTACAGCGCGTTCAGCAACACACCTTTTATTGGGTAATGAGAGACGCTATTTATGATAATGGTCAGTGTCAATCAATAATAATAATTGAATTATAATAGTCCAATGACACTAACATCCTGATAACTAGAATTCTTTTTAAACACGATACGACCTTGAAATAACGACGCAGAAGCAACGCAAGCCGCATATATATATATATATAGCTGGTCTGTGCTTTTTTGATTCAATATTATGGAATATATTAATATGGAATAATATGGAATTGAGAAAATACATATAATTTAGATTTAGAGTATTTGTTCCGACTTTAATTTGTTTCGAGCAGCGAATGTCGCTGAAATTAAGGATAGAATGAGATTTTCCAATCTCATCATAGAGATAATTAATTTATTAATTATTTAAGATTTCTCAAACGTAGGTGCCGCTATACTTGAGTGAGGGTAATTTCGACGCAGACCAGAGACAATACATACTTAATCAGTAAAATTGAGGACTCGATGGTGGGAAAATTTGGATTCAGGACGAATACAGGACGCAATACAGAACATGACAGAGCAAACCATGTTTATTAGACTAAAATATAAATATAAAGAAAGGAAGAGAAAAATAATTTTATTCAAGATAATTTTATGAGGTAGTGGTCAGATAGGTATATAAACACCTAAGGGCCGTAAATTAGGCCTTCATGAAGGCCTAATTATAGGAAATGAAACAAATCTCAAACTTGTTTAATCAAGCTCTGTCTAAAAATCTAATCTCTGTCTAATCAAACTCGATTAGACATTTTCATAGTTTATTCTTATTTACAAAAAGGCGTAAATATAGGAAATGAAACAAGCAAAATGCAATGTTACATCTGGGAACTGTCCCATCATTCTACATTCGTCATCATTGATGGCTCGACATAATGTCATGTCTCACTCGGTTTCGTTACGTCTAACTCATCAGGGCGCCTACAGAGCCTAAAATAAAATGTTCTTATAGCAATTAAACCATTATGAGAACTTATTTATCCACCGAAAAATTAAAATGTTTGTTTAACAATCGATACTCTTATTTTATGTAAAAAATGTATTAGTCATAGCTCTTTTAACATAAGCGGCTTAATTAATAAGCTCATGCTTAGCAATTGAAAAACGAGCGTAAAAGAAACTTACGATGTTCATGCGACGTTTTAAATATGCTGTGTTGAGCAGGTTTAGTCTATGTTGAGTTCTAGATAGCAACTGACTAAGTAGATTCAGTGTGTCGAAGAATCACTTGGAACCGCTAGTGAGCTCAGTAGTATCGATATCCATATTAAAACTCGATTAGACATTTTCATAGTTTATTCTTATTTACAAATTTGTTAATTAATATAGTTATACATAATATAATAATTTTAATGTTATAAATAATAATTAAGAGTGAAAAAATAAAAAGCCTTCAGCCTCATGGCAGCTCTGAGACCGTAGTGCTGCCCCAATGCCTCCCTGTCGTTTTTGTCCTGTTACAGTTTATTCTATAAATAGTTTTATGTGGCACAGTACCACTATATTAGCAAATATCCATGTGTAGTTGTAGAATGCAGAAAACCGTGATTTGTTTACGTAAAATTATATACATAAAACAATAAAAAGAAGGACTACTGCTTATAACTGAGTTAAAATTGGGCCTAGAGTTTACATTAAGGGCGCATTACATTATTCCGGGCACAATCCACTAAAGTTAGTGGACTGGGCATAAACCCGTCCCCATAGCACTGACATGAAAGCTAAAGTTTCCCAGATCACGAGGAAACATCTTCCTCAACCAAACATATCCCTAATCACAGACACCTCTAGATCCGGGTCTCCACTTAAACAGTGCTCGGTCCGAAGGTTCAGTATCTTTTCACCCCTCCACCGTCCTTCCGATCTTAGGCCGTATTCAAAGATTTCCTAACATTTTCCTAACATTTTCCTAACATTTCCTAACTTTTCCTAACATTCTCCTAACACCTAACTTTTCCCTAACATTTTCCTAACATTTTTCCTAACATTCTCCTAACTTTTTCCTAACATTTTCCTAATTTTCCTAACTCCTAACATTCTCCTAACATTTTTCCTAACGTTCTCCTATCGTGTTTTAAAAGTCTTTTAGAGGCTTCGCATGATTTTATTTAGTAAGAACCTAAGGTAGTTATGTCAAAAAGTGATACCATTGTAAGTAACGTAATATATCGCAAAATATTCAATGTTATTAATAAATATCAATGTTATTAACTTATTACCTGGATTTACGACACACTTTGTCGTATTAATAACTATCTACATAAATTTACATAATACTGTTGATCCACTTACCTTACTATTAGGGAGTTTACCCTGAAATTCTTTTTAACACAATCAGATTTTTTATTTTCTATGGTCTGTTTGTGGCGGGGGCTATCGATTCAAAGAGGAAATTCAGTTGGTCCGGTGTGAATAATTCAGCCATTATTATACCAAAAAAATTTTACACAAACAAAAATGAATTTGATGACAAAATACGAAAACAAATTGTGTAAATGATAGTGTTGCACTAATTAACAGGTCTTCATTAAGACACCTTGGATTCGTACAACCTGGTCCACGTTCAAACTTGAAACGCTTTGATACTGCTTTATTTATGAAAGCTGTTACAATAATTGAACATTGTATTTTTATTAACTCTACTGTTTTGCAGAAAAATATGTAAAAAAGTTTCTAATGTATTTAAACATTCGCCAAAGCAAGGCCGCATTGTTGTTTATAACAAAGTGTGTCGTAATCCAGGTATAAGTTAATAACATTGATATTTTGCGATATATTACGTTACTTACAATGGTATCACTTTTTGACATAACTACCTTAGGTTCTTACTAATAAAATCATGCGAAGCCTCTAAAAGACTTTTAAAACACGATAGGAGAACGTTAGGAAAATGTTAGGAGAATTTAGGAGGTAGGAAAATGTTAGGAAAAATTAGGTTAGGAAAAAGTTAGGAAAATGTTAAAAAGTTAGATGTTAAAATGTTAGGAAAAGTTAGAAAATGTTAGGAAAAAGTTAGGAGAATGTTAGGAAATGTTAGGAAACGTCTTTGAATACGGGCCTTAGTCTTTACATGAGCTGGACACAACGAAAACGTGTATCCAGATTTATCTTATCTAACCCCGCATTTGCGTAACAGCAAAAGGAAACTAGGCTGGGTTGGTTAGACTTGAATTCAAGGCCTCCCGAAAGAACGGTACAAGGAATAACCTTATATATGGTCCTCCCCCGGCTAGATTTGAAACCCTCAACCTCCATGTCGTAATACGAGCGCTCTACCGCTGAGCTACCGGTTCTCGGTGATTAAGTTTGTCCTTTAAAAAAAACCCCTAAGATACTAAAAAAGGTATAAACTATCCACAGCTTATGTTAGCAACGGACCTATCTTATATTAATTTTAACAAAAACGCAATTGGTAAGAATGAAAATATACATTTTTGTATAGTATTTTATTTCAATCATGTTATCTTGTTTTCAATGATCCCATAAAAGCTTCAACCGCTTCGACTGATAAATCTAAAACAAAATGTAATCTTAGTTCTCATAGTGTATTAATCACACGTTGAAAAGGAAGTAAAATTAGGCGATGCTTTATTTCTTTGAGATACATCTTAAGTGTCTAGCTTGCTACAAAAAATTTTGCACTAAAATTAACTGTTCATAATCACAACATGCTCGAGCTAGTTGCGTTTGGTAGATAGGTTATTTTGCAATAGCTTATGTTCCACGAACTTAGCCTGCTCTCATCCTATCTTATCTAATCTAAATCTAATCTCATCCTACATATCTAAATCCGTTCAGTGGCTATAACTATAGGTTCATCAACATATATATAAAACTACCGTTCGCTAGCTTAGTTTTTCGCTCCGCGTTCAGCGTAGGAATATCGATATACATATATCTTATGTGTGGAATAAAGATATACACCTCAATTTTTCAATGATTCAAATTTCACCTCAAAGTTTTCGTGATCCTAAATATTTAAAATACAGACTGTGTTGTATTAATCACATTAATGGATCCAGACCTTTATTTTCAAGGGCAAAAATAAAAATATGTGATTATTTATCTCATGTTGGAAAATCATGTTGTAGATAAACATGTGGAGCTTACACGATATCTAGCTTAATTCCCACTAACAATAAAACAACCTGTCAAGTTATTTTTAAGTCAATACCCGGTTACTTATACGAAATATTGAAGTATTTCGATAAAAATCTATTCATCAATTGCTTTCTTATTTTTAGGTTGTTTCCCGTAAAAATTGGACAACACCTGAAATAGTTTTTCTATATCCCAACTAATATAAGTTGTTAAATGTAACAAAATATAAATATTTTGTAAGCCAGGTGGCCAAGCGGAATCAAACACACTCCCATTCCGCCATCCGAACAACCTCATAAGCGTCATTTACTGATGAAAATTCGCTAAAAACCATTTTAACAACTAATAGGTACTAAAAAAATGTACAACAGTGTGAAAAGTAGATGAAAAACTTGACATTAATATATTTTCCTCTTCCCCGCCTTTTTATAAGCTCTGTGTTGTGATGGGAAAGTTACTGTAAGCTGGCTTTTTCTCGAAACTTGACGTTGATTTTTTTTTTAATTTTAAAAATATAAAAGTAACCTTAAAGTCCTCAAAACTTTTATAATATTTTATATTTACTGTTATACGTCCATGTAAATATTTTCAAACTTTTTTACTTTTCCTCATTAATATCGTAGGTATAAAGATAAAGTACTGTGTTCGCAAAAAATCCGAAACCGGGATGAAAACCGGAATTATTCGTTTCAGGCGTTTTTTAAGGCATCCTGAGTGGTTTTCTCAAGGTTGCCTATCTGTATGTGTGTGTCTGTTATAATCGTAGCGCCCAGTGTATTTATGCTAGAAAGTTAAAAGTTTGTACAAAAATCAGTCTACCGCTGTAGTTGTGCTATTCGGAAAATAATTTTGTATGACATCATTAACCCGTAATAATGACCGTAAATTTCAAAAAATTATAACAACGCGGAAAAATGATTTACCAAATATAAAAGAAATATAGATTACTGTCACAAAAGAATTATACTTAAAATAAAATGGGACTATTGGTGGTTAAAATAGTTTTTAACCACCATAGCTAATATAACCCGTAGGGTTATATTAGCGTTTCCCCTGACTCAAATCTCACTCAACTAATCCACGCCAGAGTTTGAGTTTGTACACACCCATCAATCATCTTTGGGAGCTGGCAAAAAGGACCCAACAACGTGGCCAACTTGCCTGGTAGTTACTACCACTCCCCCCTATTACTACTATACTCACAAGCTAACTCTGTATTTATATCAACTAAAGTTATACTCACAAGCACACTCTGTATTTGTATCAGGTAAAGTTATACTCACAAGCAAACTCTGTATTTGTATCAGCTAAAGGTCACAAGCAAACTCTGTTTTTGTATCAGCTAAAGTTTACTCACAAGCAAACTCTGTATTTGTATCAGCTAAAGGTTTTACTCACAAGCAAACTCAGTATTTGTATCAGCTATAATTGTAAATGGCCACCAGCATTTCGATACAAAACTTTTTTCCCCGAAATGACTTCCAATTCTTCTTTCTGTCCACTAAAATTGAAAATGACATTACAAGTAAAATATGATAAATTAGAAATAATCTAATTACTAATTAAAGGTTAAAAATTATATAGGTAAGAATATTATCGTGTCTCATACAATCAACTCATTTGTGACAAAAATCTCGTAATATATATATATATATATATATATATATATATATATATATATATATATATTATATATATATATATATTATATTACTAATTTTTGTATAGCTTTAAACCTCAATGATGAAGAAAAACTAAAAACATAGTCTGTAATAGAATGTAATAGGTATAGAATGTCGGATAAAAGATGAGTGTGAGCTTGGTGCTGGCATCTAGCGGTGGCTTCGAAACTAACTCTTCCTTATCATAACATCCTTTCCACTTTTCAATATTATTATTATTAATCATCCCGTTTTTTACTCCATGAAATGTAAGTCAATAAAATCATTCATTATTAGGGTTTCGAAGATAATCTTCGAAACCCTTATACTTTCTGTCGAGCGTCCTGTCTGTTCGATTTCACATGTCCGGAACTACGATAGCTAGACAGTTAAAATTTGGAACACAAGTGTAAATATTTTTACCTACAACTTGAGTTGTTAATGAGGTTTTCATAAGTAGCAATCTGAGCCCGTAAACGTGTTTTACGTCCCTAGAGACGTAAAACGCATATTTACGTCCCTAGGGACGTAAATAGAGTGCAGTGGCTATATAGAGTCATCTATGCCGAATAAAATCAAAGTAACAGTAAAAATTCTAAATAATGTAAGGAATAAATAAGGGAATGTGTACAAAAAATGAAAACCTCCAATCTACAATCGTGATTAACATCCTTTCAATGTGTAACTTCTCATTCCCATCATCATCATTAAATTTTAAAAATTATGATAATAAGTGAAAAAATATTAAATTTCACATATTATCTAAGTCGTAGGTAAAATTCAATACACGACAAGGATTGAAGAATTTCAGGTCCCTTATTTCTGCCTCGGCTAGGCCTCGGGAGTAAATTTTAGTTATCTCATTTGGCCTCGGGTGATAATGAAGTTTTCATTCATTATCCTGCGGCTTCGCCTTATGTGAAAACTTGACCTTAAGCTGTAAACTTTCTTCTCTCTCTTGCCGTGTAAATAACTATTATTTAAAGCAAATATTTAGATTAATCAGTTTTGTGCCAGAAGTAGTTTGTTGGAAATAAGAAGACGGCAGCACATTCTAGTAGATGGTATAATGAACCAACAAATTACACACTAGCACTCCTGTTAACTGGTTACGGAACTAATTTGTTCTTGTCCGAAATAATAAATCCCGCAGGACCATCTTTCTTTATCTATATATGTTTTAGTCATAGTATCTATAGTCATATATATCTAGATATATATAGTCATATATATCTACTATATATGAACTCTATGGCTTGTGATGATGTTGCCGCGAAGCCCGACGATGCGGAGCAGCCAAGGCTCGAAGCGCCGTGGTGTTGATGAACAAAATTTGATATTTCATCATCATTTGAGGTATTTTCAGAAAATTATGGTTTGAAGCAGTGCTAAATGAGTCACGTTTTCAGGTCCGGATCTTAGACTTTTTACAGTTCGGCTCTTTCTTTAGTTAGTTAATTCATAAATTGTACAGTTCTTCAGTTTAATTTGTAAAATCATCAGTATTTTTTAAAAAAATAATATAAGCAATAAATTAAAAATTATTTGAAGTTGAGTTAGTTTGGAAGGTAAGTTTGCTTTGTTTTCTCCATCTCATAAAACGTTTATGGGGTTAGTAAAGTCCTCTTATCGTGTCATCCCCTTTGTCAAAGAACCTTGGTTTGCTAACGTAAGTTATAACCAAGGTTGCGACTAGACTTCTGACCAACTTTTATGATAACAGTAGATCTCCTTCCATATATCATTATTTCAAGTTTAGAAATAATATTCACTCTACTGCTATAGTATTTTTCTGTATTTTCTATCCTACATAATTTTCTTTGAATACCTGTGAGATATCTCCATTATTTATCTTCTGAAGGCATTTTAAAGCTCCTTTTAATAAAACATACATTCCATTTTGCCTTTCGTTCTGTTCAAATATTTGATCTCCTTCTTTGAAATGTAGAATTTGAACTGTGCTTACGATTTCATTTTTTTCTTTCATCTGTTAACATTATAATCTTTGAAACAATAAAAACTAACAGTCTTACTAATTACTTAACTTCCTAACTAATGCTATGGTTATTATTCATTTTGACTTCGAAATTGTTTTAACATTTGGTGAATACGTCAAGAACAAGATAGGTATTTGGCCATAATCAAAGAATATAGTAGGTATAGAATGTCGAAAGGTATACGAGAGAGTCAAACAAAAGATGAGGATGAACTCGGTGCTGGATCTAGCGGCAGCTCTGAAACTAAAACCCCTTACCATAACATTTTTACCACTTTTCGAAGTTATTATAATGAAATTATCTCGTTTTAGCGAATATTCTTAGAAAATAAACGCTAATGAGATAATAATTAACATTGTAATAAAAATATTTTTTTTTTATGTGTTTATGTATATTTTTGTCTTCATGAATAGAGTATATATTCATGAAGTATATATATATATATATATATATATATATATATATAATATATATATATATATATATATATATATATATATATATATATATATATATATATATATTTATATAATATATATATTAATATATTATATATATATATATATATATATATATAGAGTGTGTATGTAAGAGCACGAGCACGATAACGCTGAAGGGCTAGTTTACGAAACCAATTGTTTGATGATATATGTATGGCGTCAATAAATTTTGATTCTTGCCAAGTCGTTGAGAAAGCCAACACTGTTGTTATGAACGACGGTGAAGAGTTGGACTCATGGAGTGTTCTTATCAATGGAGTTGTTCAGATTGATTATCCTGATAAACCTCCTCAATTACTTCATACTGGAGACAGGTAATGATTTATTAAAAAAATAATACATGCAAAGTAATGTTGTAACCTAGATGACAGTGAGAAATCTTAGAAGAGGTTATGATTTGTGAGTAGGTGACACTCAATAAAGTCATGTTGCAACTTATAATAATGAGTTACTTGTAAGTTTTATTTTGTGATATCATTATGTTTTTTTTTCAATTCTTAAATCCCTTACTTTCAAAGTAAATTTTAAGTTATCAAACTAAATGTAAATCATAAGATTATAATTTACATTTCTTTCAAATGGAATATTTGAAGTATTTTCATTTTGGGTGTTCTATTTAACATCATTTATTGTTATTATCAAAATAAATCAAAATATTAACATGAAAATAAAACTTATTTCCTTATAAGCCTATTAATAACTTATAAGCCTTCCATGAAGGCTTATAGAGTAGGTATGGTTACAAAACTAGGTTAGTTATTTCCACAAATTGCTTCCTTGACTCTATAAAACTTCCATATAGAGTAGATATGGAAGTGTTATAGAGTCAATCAATCAATTTGTAGAAATAAATAACCTAGTTTTGGGATCATACCTACCTGTGAAAGCATATATTTAAGCATATAATTGCGTTTCAATTATTATTTCTACTGCTCAGTTAGCATACACCAAAAGACTTGAAAACGACACACTACTGAAAATTTGTAGCTTACTAGGGATTTTCAGCGGTTACATCATGATGAACATGCATATTTACCGGTAAATCCGACAAGGTCGGTATCCACTCAATAAAAGTGTCGAAATCGGCTAATTTTTTAGCCCTTATTCCGAGCACAATTTGTTTATATGTTTTCCTATCTAAACACCACAGTGTTACATCATTTTCCGATGTCACCCTTGTATCTACTGGTTCCCCATAAAGGAGATATATTTCACCAAAATGACCTCCTTCTGTATAGCAGCGGCTGATTACTTCTACACCACATTCCTTCTTGAATGATTTTAACGTTCCGCTAAAACAAACGTTGTTATTTATATTTAAATACATTTATTATTTTTCCTCATTTATTCTGTACGTAAATAGGAAAAGTATTGTTTGTAAAAAAATCCGAAACCGAGATGTCACTGTAATTATCCGTTTCAGGTGTGTTTGTTGAAAGATATGTTGCAGTATAATTTAGCGAACTGTATTCCCGAGGACGAGCGAAGCGGGTCCGAAGCGAAGCATAGAGGATGTAGCGTATGTAATAAGGAAAAGTTCCGAGGTACCCCGTACCCGATTTTGCTATCTCAGGTTATTTTACTGTCACGCTTGGTTCGACAGTAACGGAATTATCTAATTCAGGCGTTTTTAAGGCCTCCTAAGTGGGTTTCGCAAAGTTGTCTGTCTGTATGTGCGTGTAATCATCGAACCTCTTAATGTATTTATGCTAGAGAGTTGAAACTTTGTACAAAAATCAGTCTATAGGTGTTATTGTGCTATTCAGAAAATAGTGTTTCGTAAAAATTATTTTTTGAAAATTTAGAAAAATCATCAAACGCGGAAAAATGATGCGATCAGACATCATTAACTTGGTACTAACATATGTGCCGAGTTTCATGTCATTATCAGCATTAATTCATTTTTTTACCAAATGAATGCTGTACGTTTTTCAAAAAATTGTAAATAATCGGAATATAATCCAATTGAGTAAAAATTCGGTAAAAGTGAATACCAAGTTTTGTTTCAATACGACAATTTATGGGTTTCGTTGATTATAAAAGTTAAGCTTCTATGAAAATTGAGAAACTTTGTAATAAAGTAACCTCAAGTATGTAAAAAAATAACATCAATAAGCTGCATAAACCGTGGTCAGTGCTGTATGGGTGACCGGTGAGAATAAAACGGATGTATTTACTATCCGAGGACGAGCAAAGCGAGTCCGAAGACGTGTTGCAGTATATATTCGGCGAATTATATATTCTGAAGACAAGCGAAGCGAGTCCGAAGTAGGGAGGATGATTGTAGCGAATCTGGTGTGAAGAGGAAAAGGTCCGAGGTTCCCCGCACCCGATTTTAGTCAATGCTAGTGGATGAAGAATCCAGGAACATTCACATTTCAAACAATTGTTGGATGATTTTTTGTGAAATAGATGAGATGAGTTTTAAATACCAGGTATATAGTTTTTCATGCCCAAAACAACTTATTTAGAGATAACTTCAGTGAGCGCCGTGGAATGATCTACAATATTAACAACACCAACTTCGTCTTTCCACCAATAAGCTTATTGGTGGAAAGACGAAATTGGTGTTGTTAATATTATTTAGAGATATTTATACAGTGCTTAAGTATCGCAATAATAAGAGTTAAGAATAGGTAAGGCAGGTGATGTTTTCAGAGAATGTATTTTTGAAACGCAACTCTTGGTGACCGGAAATACCCTTTACCTTAGAAACCGGAAAAGTCCCTTCACTTTCTTTTAAGCCGTGCCTTATGCTTGATTTAGTTTTCCTTTCTTATAGATAAATAAAAATAATGCTTTAAGTAAAGACTGTTGAATTATAAAATTTTGATTTCAGTGTCAATACGAAAATTAAATGAATAAAGGATTAACGATGAAGAATTGTTTTTGTGAATTTTTATAAAAAAAATACACTTGTGAGGTAGTTTTATTCGGAATACAATTCAAATTTGTAGGATGTTAAAGATCGATGCCATTTGGGAAGTATAATGATCGCTAGTTATTGTACAATATATTGGAATAGAATCAACTAGTGGCTTTAATCTCGTATTTCGGTGTCGATACGACTGCAAATGTCAAAAGAAGAAAAATTAGGCAGCTAGTGCCAAGCTGATAGTATTAGATGATTCAATAGGAGGATTTTTATGAATAAAATCAACTTTATTTAATGTTAGGTTATAGTTCCGAATGGACGTCACTAAAGGAATAAAAAGTGAATTTTCAATGTTAGCCTTCTATACCGATACCTGCAATGACGTCATATATCATTCATAAAAAAGTCTGGTTATAACCTCCGAATGTGTTTTATTTGTTACATTGAACTGAATCACCTTATACATTTCTAACATCCTTTGTTAGGGCCTGGTTAAGTATCTATAGTCTCTGGTTAGGGCTACTTTAGGGACTAATTGTAATCTTAGTGGAGGTTATGCCAAGTTATGTTGCCTGTCGTTGATGAAGGTTCCTTTGTGTGACAGAAACTCGTTAACAAACATAAAAGCCTTATTTTTCGGCATAAATAAAACTCAACACGGAGGGGTTGTTACAAAATATAATTACCTAAGGCGAATCTTATTGCAATCTGTTCCCTTGAACATCCCTTTAACATGGATCCATCAAAATCAAGACTGTAAGGTAATTTATAAAGGTTACAACATATACGGTGACTTTAAAGAGTTTTTATCCCTATAGTACAACACACAGCTAAAATCAGTTGCCAGCGCAGGTAAATAATGTGACGTAGCCAATGAGGTGTTAAACCACGCCCTTTATTTCAAATCAGGCCAACCTTATTGGTTCCTCATCACTATTTTCTTAGGCTGTCAACTGATTTAGCCGTGTGTCATAATATAGCTACCTTGAATAACAAATAATTATGAACATAAATTTACTTCTGTATTATATAGAACGTTTTTCCTTCTTCGTCATAGTTCAAAATGTTTTCATTTGGGCCAATTTTTCTTTCGTAAAAAGCATCAAGAGCCCCTCCAAACTGATCCTGAATTCCAAACAGTACACTTTATTAATGTTTCATGCTGTTTCGAACCTTTCAAAAGGGGAGGAAACTTATTTAAGATACTATGGTAAAAATGTTTTTTTAGCCAAGAAACAGTAGAATTTAAAATAGGTGAAAAACTTTTCTTTTAAAAAGGTATACTTTTACAGTTTTTTATTAAGGAAGTAGAGTTTTTAAACCTTTTCGACAAAACAGAACAAAAACCTTCACAAATGGTCAATTAAACTTAATTATTTAATACCTGTCTCTGTTAATAATGAGTTATTTGCATTTTTTTTAATACGTTACTCAAAAAGGGTCTAGTTTGATTCGGAGTTTTAAATATAAAGGAAAAATTCACTAAAAAAATCAAATAAAAGGATAACTTAATGCAGGAAAACCAGTTATGGAAGAACTTTCTTCGCATTCATTCGAAAACAGTTTTGGATTCCTCGAACTTTTCTTCGTCATTCAGATTCGAAAAACCAGTTATGGAGTTCTTCAGAACTTTTCTTCGTCATATCTGATTCGAAAAACCAGTTATGGAGTTCTTCAGAACTTTTCTTCGTCATTTCAGATTCGAAAAACCAGTTTTGGAGTTCCTCAGAACTTTTCTTCGTCATATCAGATTCGAAAACCAGTTTTGGAGTTCCTCAGAATATTCAGATTCGCTACGCTCGTCCCACTATTTTGGACTTGTTATGTTCATTCTTAGACTAGAAAAATTACAATTGATATTGAAGTAGGTCTTCAGACTCCTTTCGCCAGTCCTCAGTTTTATTCCCAATAGTCACCCATCTAGGTACTTACTTCACTCTATGCTGCTTATCATTAGTTATTCGACTAAAAACGTAGATTACTTGAAGTATTGAAACTAAACTTAGTATACTTCATTCAAAACTGTAGCAATAGAGGACGCTTAAGTTCATCGTGTAATGATTAATAAAAGAATCTCTCCACTTAATTACTTTATTATAAAGTAAAACATTTTCTTTTTAACTTTTTTCCACTTATTGTTTTATTATTATGTTATATTTATTTGTTTGTTAGGCACTGATGATGACCTTTTTGGAGTTGAAATCCGGCTTTGTTTTTTAATAAAGTAATTAAGCTGAGAGACTCTTTTTTAGTAAACTTATTTATTACATAATGGGATACGATTGTAACGATTTTCAACTCGTTTCGAATCATATTTCGATTTTATATAAAAAGAATACTTGATATTTGATAAATCTTGAACTAATGCTGACAATGAGATTTTGGCACATTTGTTGGTATTATATGACTGACTACATGCGAGCTAAATTGTAAATCGATCAAAACATTTTTTTTTTGTTATTTTGGCAGTGTCATTATTGCTGGCAAAGTATTTCCGGATAGCGCAACTACCAAGTTTATATTCTCTAGCTATTGAGTATTACACACTGTGAGCTACTATGATAACAGACACTCACATACGGACAGATAACTTTTATAAGGAGGTACAGGGGCGGACTGGCCATTTAGGGCGAGGGCGGCAGCCCTCCTTGAGCCCCTCAGCCCAAAAATAAACTTATAATAAAAAAAAAAGAATATTAAAAATAAAAAAAATATTAAGATATTTAATATTTGACATATTTATAACACAAGAGTCAAAGGGGCCCAATACTCTAAGGTAGGGCCTAAAGAGCTCCATGAGACAAATCTTTTAAAGTACTTAAAAATATTCTTAACTTTTTACCTAAATGTAGGTCCCTTAAGGCCTCCATTCATTATACTTGGACCTTTAAAGATCCAATTTAATTACAAGTATATTTAAGGTTAATATACTTGATCCGGGCCCTAGAGCAGTACAAATGGGCACTAAGATTAAACATAAAAAAATTTGGTTAAAGATTTAATTTAAAGGAATGAACTTAATTTTTACTTAAGTTTATTTAAATACTTAATTAAATTAATTATAATTTATTTAAATAAAATAATATTATTTGATTTAATTTGATTAAATATGAAAATAAAATTGAATAAATTAAATTAAGCTTGCTATAATCATTAATACTACTCTAGTTAAAAGTAAACCCATCTGAGAAGCATTATAGGACGCCCCCCTTATTGGGCCCCTTGAAATGTAGGTTTGAGCCATTTTAGCCCAAACCCTCCTGGGGCCTTTTTGGCTTAGCCCGCCACTGGGAGGTAACACCTGAAATAGAAAATTCGGGTGAAACCCTGGTTTAGCGAAAAAACAATAGATTTTTCGGCTAAATTATAAGTAAGAATTTGGTTATTATATTAAAAATCAAGTACCGTGTCTAGATTAGCAAAAAGAAAAATTTCACTGAGAGTTTCTGCCAAGAAGCGCCTTTGATCTGGTGTCTTTGGTACGACTGGAATCTGAAATTCAAAACACACAAATGCGTCATTAAAAAAAAAGAAAATTTGCGATGGCTAAAATGTTTCATATATATTGAAGTACAAATAGATATAAACTCTTCAAATATTTTCTATTCCAGCTTGCAATGTTTTAAAGAAAGAGCACTTGGAAGTTGATCGCTAAAATGAAGAATACCATCAACGTCATTATTTTAGATAATTTGATTTTTAACAATTCTCTTAGGGTTCCTATCTGTTTTACGTCCTAGTGCATAAAACAGTTTCAGGGCCATTATTATCATAAAGCAATTTGAGGGGCCATCATTATTTGAGATAATTGATTCTACATGTCTCTTAGATTCCTATATGTTTTACGGTGACATAAACATGTTTTCAGGGCCATTATTATCATAAGCAATTTGAGGGGCCATCATTATTTGAGATAATTTAATTCTTAACATTTGTCTCTTAGGGTTCCTAAATGTTTTACGTCCCTAGTGAAAAAAACATGGGTCAGGTCGCTATACATAAAAAATCTGATCTCCAACCCAAGTCGTATAGGTAATGTAAACTTTTTCTTACTTCGTTCTCTGTTTTGCTCGGATCAAATGATTCCCCATGAACTGCTTTCCTCCTTTGATTTAAGTTTCTTTCCGGAACATCTTAAAGACATTAAAAAAGTTTAATCGTAAAAAAGATATGCATAAAAAAAGAGGCCTTCAGCCTTTTCGCCGAGATAATATATATATATAATATATATATAATATTATATATAATATATAATAATATAATATATATATATATATTTAATATATAATATATATATATTATATATAATTATGCTTATTTAATACAGTAAGTATATATATATATATATGTTTTGATCAATCAAGCGAGGTCAGTGCCTGAAAACATTTTGGACTAAAATACCCAAAAATAGGCGAAGTAAAAGAATATAAACAGACTAAAATACCAAAAAAAAAGCAAAGGAAAAGAAAATTAATGGACTAAAATACCCAAAAATAAGCGAAGTAAAACAAAATTAATGGACTAAAATACCCAAAAATGGCGAGGTAAAAGAATATAAACAGACTAAAATACCAAAAATAAGCAAAGTAAAAGAAAATTAATGGACTAAAGTACCCAAAATAGGCGAAGTAAAAAGAATAATAAACCTAAAATATCCAAAAAAAAGCAAAGGAAAAGAAAATTAATGGACTAAATACCAAAAATAAGCGAAGTAAAACAAAATTAATGGACTAAAATACCCAAAAATGGCGAAGTAAAAGTAAAAAAAAGTTGTAACAACTTTTGGGAATAAGTTCAAAAATTAATAATTGTGGTTGTGTTTGGACTAAAAACGCGAAAACTTAATTTCACCTAAATAAACATTTTAGGTGTTTTTAAGAGCTCCTAAGTAGTTTCTCAAATCCTGTCTGTATGTTTGTCTGTTATCATCATAGTCCCCTGTGTTTTAATGCTAGAGAGTTGAAGCCTAATTCAAAAATCAGTATTTAGATCTCGTTGTGCTATCCGGAAAATATGTCTCTATGACGTCGTTAACCGGCAATAATGACACTGCAAACATTGATAAAACGCAAAAAAATGTTTCGATCGATAAAAAAATTTAGCCCAGTCATGTATAGGACCAACAAATGTGCCAATTTTAATCTTATTATCAGCATTAGTTCAACTTATAACGATTGTCTTCCAAATGGTTTTTACTTTTCTTCAATAATACCGTTAGTATGTAGGAAAGTAATGTGTTTTCAAAAAAATCAGAAACCGGAATGTCACCGAAATTATCCATATCAGGTGTTTTTAAGACTTCCTTAGTGGTTTTCACGAAGTTTTATGTGTGTGTGTCTTATTATCGTACCTCCTAGTGTAGTATGCTAGAGAGTTGAAAGTTGTATAAAAATCAGTCATTCGGAAAATATTTTTATGATGTCAATAACTCGTATTAACAACTCGAAAAATTATAAAACGCGGAAAAATGATGCCATCGGATTGAGATTTATCACGCACATACCAATTTATAAGTCTAACATTCTCATTATAAGTAACATATAATGTATAAGTTCTATATCTCATTGTCAGCATTGAGGAGTAAATATATTCGTAAAAAACGAATATATTTACTGAGGTTGAGCAAAACGAGTTCGAAAAAGTGATGTAGTATATATTAAGTAAATTTTATATAAGAACGAGCGAAGCAAATTGAAATTATTATGGATGAGTGGCGAATTCCATTTTTTTATAAAAAAAAATGTCGATGTACCTCGAACCCAATTTTTTAATTCTTACGATTGTGGGTGAGGAAAATTAAAGACGGCTTTAATCCAAACAAATTAATTAATACAACAATTTTAAAATTTTCGACAAAATCTCTATTAAAAACAAGTGAATTTTTACTTTTGGTAAATAATAATAAACTGCATTACAACCGGACACTATTTATTATTCTACAATCATCTAATATACAATTTAAATGTTCTTGTCTGTTTGTTATCAACATTTTAAAGTTTCAGTTCTGCGAATGAATAAACGTTCGTATGTTCTACATATAACGCCAATTCAAAACGCTTTCAACTAATATACTTGTGTAAAAATACGTTGAAGTTTTGAATATCTTCAAATACAAATAAATTGAGAGTTTGGATCAAATATCCTCGTGGTAGAAAAAGCAAAATTGTTAAAAATTTGTGGTTTAACAATTTTCTTGTAGTAAACAGTTTTTTCAGTTCAATTTCCAAAATTGAAAGTCACTATGGTGTTAATGCGAAAGAAATCAATACTAAATTACAATTAAAAAAGTGCTGCTTTATTTACTGCATAAATTAAGATTTGAATGATAAAAATTTAGCAAAGTTTGTCGGTAATTAAAATAATTTATTATTTTTTAACGAAAAATGTGTTTTACAGTTCTATTAATTTAGTTGAATTCTATAGTTGATACGATTTATCTATAGAATACCAAGGACTTTTTTCCAAAACGGGTTTTATCTGTAAAAAATAAAATGGAGTTGCCACACATGTGGCTAATGCGGGCTATATATAAAGCTCAAACTTTATCTAAAACTACATATTTTCCAAAGGAAAATTAACATTTTTTTCCCGAAGCAGATGTTATCACATTAAAACATATACTTGACCTATTTAAATACTTTAAAATAGGAAAATTTACTATATACTTACTAAATTCTCTGTATACCTACATCCTTGAGGATACAGGAAATTACAATGTCAGCCTTAAAATTTATATTACTTCACGTCTTCGGACTAGCATCACTCGTACATAGACACTAAAAATCGGGTACGGGGTACATCGGAACTTTTCCTCATCACATCGAATTCGCTACGCTTATCCCCCCCCCCTGCTTTTGACTCGCTTCGCTTATCCTCAGAATATACAATTCGCCAAAAGTATACTGCACATCTTTGGACTCGCTTAGCTCTTCCTTAGATAGTAAATGCATCCGTATCATTCTCAGCGGTCACCCATACAGCACTAACCACGCTAAATGCTGCTTAACTTTTATCATCCACCAAAAACCATAGATATACTTGTCATATTAAAACGAAACTTTTTTTAATTAAGAGTACTTCTTTCTGGCGTAAATACAATTTTACTAAAGTTTAATTCAATTAGATTATTTTAAGATTATTTTTTTAAACGTACACAAGTCATTCGATAACAGTTGAACTAATGCTGATAATAAGATGAAACATGACACATATGTTAGTCTTATACATAGCCACAAGCGTGCTTAATTTCAATCCGATCGCACCATTTTTCCGCGTTTTATGATTTTTTACACATTTACGCTGACTCATTATTGCGGGTTAATGACGTCATAAAAAAATGATTTTCCGAATAGCACAAATACAGCGGTAGACTGATTTTTGTACGAAGTTTCAACTCTCTAGCATGAATACACTAGGAGCCTCGATGATAACAGACCAACTTATCTGTGTATGTATGTGTACTTATGTATGTGTTTACACACATTTTTGTCTACAAATCTCAAAAAATGTGTAGGGAAATTGTTTTGATTTTTGGGTGGGTCCAACCATAATGTATCAAATATTTAGGTTTAACTTTATATAAAGGGAGGGTCCCTTATCATATTATCTAAAATAGAGTAAGAGTATTATAAGGGACCCGTCCTAAATATAATATACCCTTTATCGGGTTTGTAGAAAGGCTTTGGTGCTTTGATTAGGACAGTTATAAGGGACGCTTTCTAAAAACCCGAGAATGGATGTATCATATTTTTATAGGGTGGGTCCCTTATAATACTCTTACCCCATTGTAGATAGTATGATAACAGACCTTCTTTTTTAAGTTTACTTCTACTTAATATTAAAATACTAGGTTATACTTCATTTAAAGTATAACCTATTATTATTATTTTTTTTTATTTGATTTGATACATGATTGCCTCATATAACCTCATCATTGATACATATTAAGAATGAACAAATTCAAAGAATTACCTGATTGAACAGACATGGATCCGCTAAACCTATTCCTTCTTTTAAAACAATAATCATAAAATTTATTACTGTTGAATGTCATTCTGACATTTCTACATTAACATTTCCTATAGATTTATTTTAAATCCATGAATTCTGAAAACAGGTACGACACTAATTAACTTATCAGAGTTGCCGTAACTTAATAACACTTAATAACAAGAGGTGGGAATCCTGAGAACAGGTACGACATTGTTTAACTTTTCAGAGCAGTTGCTGTACCTTGTTCTTAAAGTAGAGTTAACTTGTATATTTGGGCATTGAAAAAAAATCAAAGTTTGAAGTGCACATCTTGCTAGTTTGAGTTTAACCTACAAGTCTGCCACTGATTAATATCAGTGGCGACAAGGCCACTGATATTAATCAGTAATGAATTTAACCCGGTATAATACATTACTAACTGAAAAAATAAACTAAATTTACAACGGAATTTTGCCCTGGAAACACGGTAAAGAATTAATCGCTAGAGCGACGCCGTACGCTATAGCAAATGCAAAAGTGATTAGTAGAAGAGCAAGCCCTTCTACTGAACAAAAGCAAAGGCTGGGGTGGTGGCAACAGACGTTTAGCGGCAAAGCTGTTACCTCAAATCTATTATAATATCGAAAAGTAGTGGTAGTAGTAGTTGTGGTAGTAGCAGTAGTAGTAGTAGTAGTACTACTACTACTAGTACTACTGCTAGTACTACTACTAGTACTAGTACTAGTACTACTGCTAGTACTACTACTACTACTACTAGTAGTAGTAGTAGTGTGTGTGTGTGTGTGTCTATGGAAGTTTCTATATATTTTCGTATAGTGCATGATATCTCTAAGAAGGCTGTCTCGAATCGAAACGATAGTTTTGTCATGATTTGAGGCACTCTTCTTAGAGATATCTCGCTATAAAAGAGCCTTCTTAGAGACATCTGGGACATGTTGGGGAGGTTTCGAAGCATATTGTATGTGAAAACTTGATGTCATTATCCAACGTTAGGACGCAATCGAACGTTTAAAACTAGAAATGGGGCTTAAACAAAGTGACATATTTTGATGTTGATTTGATTCACCTATAGCTTAATGGTGAAAAGGGGCGTCAATCTCCTATAAAAATTAACTAGCAAAAACCAATATCCAAAGGGCATATTCTGTGCGGGTCCAAGACCCTTAAGACAGCCAGGAGCCAAAGGCATTTGACTGGCATATGTTTTCGATACCAGGTGGAGTCACTTTATAACTATCAAGTACATATGTTAGAACTATGCTATGACTTAGTTACGGCAAATATATAAAGTAGAAATTATGAATGCAGGTTCTTTTATTACACGAAAAAATCAATTTTATGTGAAGTACTCAACGATTAACATTTTAGTATTAGTAATATCAATACATATAGAATTAAAAAACTCAAATTGTAAGCAAGATGTGGAAAATTAGAAAAACGCGATTCATTTAATAGGAAGAAAATCGAAAAATAGGAAAAATATACCGTAAATACACTCGACTAATCTTGTATAATTGTGCATAGGATGAGAAAAAAATGTCTGTAAGATGTCATCGTTTATAGTTATTAGGATAGCTTAATATCAAGAAGGTAAACAATCTAAATTTAATCACCTAACTCTATCTGTAACTTTATTTAGGTTACTTCAATGTTTGTTTATTAATTTAATGTTGACGTTTTAATTTTAAAAAATATAATAAAAAAAATAATGTTTACTTCAAAAATCTAAATCTTTAGTTGTTAAACTTTCCTATTAATTTTTCAAAAAGTTTAAAAAAAAGTTAAATTTTAAGTAAAAACTGTTTACTCGTCTTCGATAAACTAAATATGGAGGAGCATAAACACGACGAAGTTGTTTGTCATGAAGTTGGTGAAATTAGAGAAGATCAACTTAAAACATTAAAGATCATATTGGATCTGTTTGATAAAGAAAATGAAGAAGTTTGCAAAGAGCAGAATGCTGTAAAGCAAATGAGTCTAATGGATGTTCCAGAATATTGGTATCGATCAATTCTACCTCCTAAATTGTCACCGATACCGTTGATTACAGCACCTCCTACGGTCACAGTACGAATTTGTCTAATAATCAGATTATCAGTATTATTTATAAGCTTCCATAAACTTTTCATGAACCAATAATCACTACATACACACAGCAGTTCACATTCAATTTACTAGTTAAATATGCTGCATAAACTGTATGTGCGAGATAACCAATGCCATACGATCAGGCCCGTAGCCAGAGAGGCCCCAGGAAAAAAAATATCCCCCCCCTCCTCTGACGAAGTATTCGTCAGGGGAACTATCTTGTGTGTGAAAACTCGCCCCCTCTAAGATTGATTCGCCACCCCCCCCCCCCCCACACACACACACATTTTGGCTAGCTGCGGGCATCCATTCAATAGAAAAGTAAGTAGATATAAGTAAAAGTAAGTAAGTATAGTAAAAGTAGATGTAATCCAGGTTACTTCGCTAGAAAAAGAGTAAGATGCCATTGTATAAACTATAATGGTTATAGCGCACTATTATTTCACATAATAAAAATAACTTGTCTTATAGTTATTTAACAGTGTATAACTAGCATAGTATTAAACTGTGTTATTACCTGTAAAAAAGGAAACCAAAATTCAATCATAATTATCCGTTTCAGGCACTTTTATGACATTCAAAGTAGTTTTTATCATGTTGTCTGTCTGTGATTAATCCTATATGCTAATCCTGAAAAAGAATCGAGGCACCCCGTACTCGATATTAGAGAATTTTCATCATGAACATGACGCTTATGAGGTTGTTTGGATGAAACGAGGGAGTAGGGGAATTAATTCCATTTGCCCTTTTTTATACTATATAATATATTATATATATATATATATATTATATATATATATATATAAATATATATATATATATATATATATATATATATATATATATATATATATATAATATATATATATATATATATATATATATATATTATATATATATATATGTATGTATGTATATATTGTTGATTATATGTATACGTCTATACTAACGTCTATAGCATTAGCAACAACTACTAATAAAACAACATAGAATACAAAGAAACAACAATGTGGCCGCGAAGCGGCCAGAGATGCCGAAGGCCCGTATATTTTTTTTCAAGGAATTGAACACTGGGTTGCACACTGGGTTAAACACCAGGTTGAATCCTCGACACCGATGATTATACTCCGTGTAAACGGGAGTTCAACCTGATGCTGAACACCGATATTGACACTGATAGTTTTAGGTTGAATCCCGATAATGTGTCGTGTAGACACTTATCGGGGTTGGACCCGGTGTCCAAAGTCAGATTATTGCTTTTAATTTCTTTGGTTATTTATTAAACATATGAATTTTTATTTTGAATTTACCTTTTTCTAATGATATATCATGAAAACATTGATTAAGCAGCATTATGCTGTCTGCTGTCGAAACTTTATTGGTTAAATAAATTTATTCTTTAGCTCAAATTCAAGTCGTGGATCGCTGTAATAAACGCCTTCTCATAAGAGCAGTGCATTTATTCTGTTGTTTCTTGCCGTATTCGCCTAGTTTAATTAAAACACGAATTGGTTGATTGGAGCAGTTATAATTATAAATAACGCACACTCATAAACTAACGCAATAAGGAAAGATTTAATTCATTTTTTTTAAATAATCAAAATACTAAATAGAACAGAAAACAGAAACGAATAGTTGAAGTTGCAAATCATGTTGAATTTAAAGAATGGCCAACCTACACAAACAAATATCCCCTAAACAAATAAGAAAATATTAATCTTTATTTAGATTTAAGTTATTGTTTAGAATAACAAACATCTTTATTAGTTCTATTTTATATACTCTACTGTTTTTACTATTCAGTTGTATTTGTATTTTTATAACAATTTTTGGTTTTTTACTTGTCTTTATTACATATATACATATACATTCGCATTATCGTTCTACTTTACGAAAATGTGATATTTACAAATTTTTACAAAGATTTACAAATGTCTGCCTATAAAAATGAAGCAATGAAGTAATAAAAATGTATAATAATGTTTGAGAACAGGCTACATTTAAATAAAATCAGAAAAAAGTTATTTATTTTAAAGAGATACAATGGGATAACCACAAAGGGCAAAGGTTATATCTTTGAATTATTGTATAGGCGTTGAATCCCGAGTTGAACCCTTACCGTGTTGACGTTTGCGGGGTTTAACCCTGAAAACTATTACAAGTTTTCAACCCAGTGTTAAACACCTCGTGTAGACGAGGTATATATTAATAAGTTTTAATCGGCTACAGCAGAAAATTAAGATTACAACAAATTATGAAATTACGATAAGAGACCATTAATAAAAAACTTTTAGTATAAAAGACTTTTAAATACCTGCTTTGATATTTTGGTGGCACTAAAGACTGTTTTAAAATTGTTGAAATCAAAGTTTTATAAATAGAACTTCTATTTATAAAACTTTGGTTGAAACAATCACTATGTCTATTAGAGGTGGGTCTAATAATTCGTCAATCCAAACAATGTTCCCCAGTTCAATCTCTGCACTGTTATTCTGATTTATTATATTTTTCAACAAAATTAATTTTCTTTGTTTACAACGTTTCAGATTGATAACTGTATTAAGATAAAATAAATTAACAAAAAATTAAAGAACTGGCGACAGAAAAGCTACAAATCTGACAATTCATGATATTTCTGAAAGACAGAAATATCAGTGTTGCCAATATTTTCTTCAAAATTATATTATAGTATTTTATTATTATATTAATAATAATATTATGTTTTTTTAATAATAAAATTATATTATAAAGTATTAAACAAAACTTAAAATATTAAGTTTACAATAATAATAATATCGTATTTTTTAATATTATTCAGAAAATATTATTCATCCTCCCCGTAGAGATATATACTAGAGGGGGGATATCCTATCTAAATACATTGAGAGGCCTGAAACATCTTATTGGGGCTTTTAGGGACTCTGTGTAACCTCATTTAAGAGTAAGTGAAGGTTATAATTAATAAATGTATTACGGTTTCTCGCCATAGAGATATATGACTAGAGGGGCCCTATTGGTTGAACTTTGAAACATCGAAAAATAACCTGACCACCTTCGACTATCAATAATCAAATAAACAGAACAAAATTACAGTGCATTATATAGTAGAGCATTGAAAATATAAATCAAACACGAAACAATGTGCAGGATGCCGAAAAAAATGATTTTTTATAACCTTAACTTACTCTTAGAAGAAATTTCAATGAGGTTACACAGAGCCCCTGAGAGCCCCAAAATGATGATTCAGGACCTCTTATTGAGATAGACTATGTCCACTCTAGTATACATCTCTATGTTTCCCGCACATTGTTTATGTATTGATATGTATTTTTAACGTTTTACTATTTGTATAAGTTTTTTTCTGATTATTTGATTATATTTATTAGCGAAGGTGGTCAGGTTACCACCTCGATGTTTCAAAATGAAACCTATAGGGCCTCTCTAGTAATAATATCTCTGTGATCCTCCCTACTTCAAACTCGCTTTGCTCGACCTCCGAATATCCAAGTCGTTAAATGTATATACTGCAACACGTCATCGGAATCGCTTCGCTCGTCCTCAGATAGTTAATACATCCATTTCAATCCCAGCGGTCTCATATCCAGGCACTGATCACGCTCGATGTAGCTTATCTTTTATGATCCAACAAAAATCATAGATATACTGTCATATTGTCAAGAAACTTGGGGTTCCTACTTATTTATTACATACACTTGTACCAAATTTCAACTCAATTGGATTATTTTCCCTTTATTGGATTATTATCCCTTTGCCATCTAATACAGTTTTTATTAAATACTCAGTAGGTGTTAAGTTATTATATTTGTTTTTTACGATCTTTCTTCATTAATGGATATTTATGACACATATTTACATACCCGGTTTCGTGTTATCAGTAGAATTTCATTGTGTTTACGGTCATATGCTCCTTCTATATTAGTATTATTCTAAGGGTATATAATCGTATTATATTAATAAGAATTATGTGTGTTATATTAAAAATATGAAAGCCGCCGAATCAGGTGGCTTACAAGAAAAACGGAAAATAGTGTTAAAGAACCAATGAGATTAGCCTGATATGAAATTTTGGACATGGTTTAACATCAATAACCTCATTGGCTCCCTCCCATTATTTTTCCACGCTGTCAACTGATTTTAACCGTGCGTAATATTATAGTTAACACATTTGACCTAACAGAAATTCGCTAAAAGAAATAGGGCATTGTGTTCAAATAAATGGGACCAGAGCGAGACATCATCTATCATTGAGAATCACAATAAGTTATAAAGGTTTGGTTTATTTCTTTATTTTCCAGTACGTTAGATCTGGCGACCCTCACGCAGTACGAGATGAAACCGAGAGTGTCAAGGTGACTATTGTACCCACAGAAAACCCTCATTTGGAGCCACCTTGGAAATCGACAAGGAAATCGATAGAATTGAGAGGAAGCAGGGCTATTCAGGGATGTGATTGTGTCAAGTTTAATGGTATTCAGGTATCTAGTCCTGCATCTCGTTCATAACGTCTTGGAAATGTTTCTAATAGTTTCAAAGTGCATTGTATGCAGGGTCGTCGGACTTAATTAGAGAGAGTAGTCCACACGTAATACTGACGCCAGCGCTGAGGGCCACTCAGCTCAGTTTTTGGCCTGAAACGAACTTTTTATTCCCAACGGAGAAAAAGTAACTTTTTACTCCCAAGGGAGAGAAAAGTAACTTTTCCCCCTTTGAAGTGATAAGTGTTTCTTTACTCCCTAAAGACTAGTCAATAAACTTCACATTATTCACCGTCTGGAGATAAAAAATATTTCATTTTATTGCCTCGATGTATACATAACTATTTGATTAATTTCAGGACCAATGTCTCAGGGCTGAGTGTCAGAATAATCCAGAATGTTTAACCAAACCCTATCCCCATTGCGGACCAGCCATGATGTATCCGGGTCCCAGAAAATACGCAAAACCTACCACAATAGAATCCCAGACGGAACCCCCCTGCTGTTCGTGCAAAGTAGACGGCAATAATCGTGTCGACTACAAAGCACCTAACTGTACCTGCGAATGCCACGATCAACCCAACATTAAAGTGAAAGATGATTTCGAATGTGAATAGACCTCTTTATTGTTTCACCGCTCAAAAAATCAACGACAATAAACTTAAAATTGGTAAACTTGTTACTTTTAACAATGTTTATTGATTTCAAACGAATAAAAGATTGACGATAATGCAAACTCTGAAATGTACAAGAGTACATTAACTTTACAATTTTAGAAACTCCGCGAGAAAACTGCCATACAAAATATAAAAAACTTTTTTATAAACGTAATTAAAAAGAAGCGTTTTAGCATTAACAATTTACATATACATATAATCGAACATAAATGATTCGTGCTTCGACAAATAGAGCATATCTTACAAACTGATAAGAGAAATAATGTTATCTCTGAAAAATTTTGTTGCCTGCTGAATATAATATTAAATAGTAGTAATAAACGATTATTCTGAGTATTATTTGACATTTCGTGCTTTAAAGAAGACTTTACGGCACTCTTTCAGATTAGGTGTCCCCTTAGGGGTCATCTAAACTAGTTTTGGTGTCATATGGTAAATAGATAGTTTAGGTGTCACTTGTGTTTATTAACATTTTGAACATTAATTAATTATAAAATGGATATATTTTCCATTAATTTGCAATCATACGGGACTGATGGGAACCAGGGGGCTTATGGGTGGGGGATAATACACTGGGAAAAGGATACATTTTCCTTCCATTTGCAATCTTTCGGGACTAATGGGAATCAGGGGGTTTATGGGTGGGGGATAATACACTGGGAAATGGATACATTTTCCTTTCATTAGCAATCTTTCGGGACTGATGGGAACCAGGGGTTTATGGGTGGGGGATAATACACTGAAAAATGGATATATTAACCTTCAAAAAAACATTTTCCAGTCTAAGTGACCCCACAATGTTTCAATTGCTTAAAAGGTGTCACTTAATCTGGAAAGAGGCTATAGGGATCCTTTTCCAGTTTAGGTGACCCACAATGTTATAATAGATTGAAAGGCGTCATTTAATCTGGAAAAGAGATATAGGATCCTTTTCCAGTTTAGGTGCCCCAATGTTATAATAGATTGAAAGCGTCAATCTGGAAAAGAGATAGGATCCTTTTCCAGTTTAGGTGCCCCTCAATGTAAATAGATTGAAAGGCGTCATCTAATCTGAAAAGAGGCTATAGGGATCCTTTTCCAGTTTAGGTGTCCCTCAATGTTATATAGATTGAAAGGCGTCATTAATCTGTAAAAAGAGGCTATAGGATCCTTTCCAGTTTAGGTGTCCCCTCAATGTTATAATAGATTGAAAGGTGTCACCTAATCTGGAAAAGAGACTATAGGATCCTTTTCCAGTTTAGGTGACCCCACAATGTTATAATAGCTTAAAAGGTGTCACTAGTCTGGAAAGAGGCTATAGAGATCCTTTTCAGTTTAGTGTCCCCCACAATGTTCGATAGCTTAAAAGGTGTCACCTAATCTGGAAAAGAGGCTATAGGGATCCTTTTCCAGTTTAGGTGTCCCCTCAATGTTATAATAGATTGAAAGGTGTCATCTAATCTGGAAAGAGGCTATAGGGATCCTTTTCCAGTTTAGGTGTCCCTCAATGTTATAATAGAGGTATCCCGTTCTCGATCATTTTATTTCTTCTCTTTCATGTACTCTAATTTTAAGCGTTACAATGACTTTATGAAAGTTCTTTATTTATATTAATACATAAATATGTCAATACAGCTTTTTGACATTTCTATTTTACATGTCACTTCACTTTTCATTAATATTTTTCCAAAGTTTTTCTATTTTTCTTATTTATTGAAATAGATTTATTAAAATGAATAAGTTAAAGGGAACCGCACTTTTTGAATACTCTCAATAGATCAGACGGGAACTTCAATCTATGATTACAAGGTAAGTGTTTTCCTTCCCTTTTATTAATTATATACTAAATATAATTAGTTTATTTTAGTAGTTTTCCTAATATATTAAATCTGGAAATATTTGGATTATAATTTAGTTTGCCTATTATAAATATTTGTATCACTGTGTTTTTGACATTTGTTAAAAATTGTTTAGTACTAAGATAAATGCTTTTTATGGGCCTTTTTTCCTGCATCTTGAATATATCATAATAAACTAAATATATTCAAATAATTAGAATGTATTATAATAATTATTTTAATTAAAATGTATTATAATTATAATACATTTTTATCTTAAAAGGTATTACAATTTATGATATTTTTTTATTATAAATTTTTGTTTTTGACTTTTCAGGTTAATGAACAGAGATTTTATCAAACCAGTAGCTAGGAGATGCTACCTGCTGATCCACGTCATTCAAAACTTTGGCGTCAATTTCAAAGAGGATCTCCTATTTCATCTACGGAATGAAGAGCTGGAAGCTGGTGAAATGGACTGAACTTGTTTGTATTAATTAATTAAAATGTATATTTCCTTGTTTTTATACATAAATATATTTAACCTCTAAATGGTGACTTATGGAACAGTTATATTCATCCATTTGGTAGAGTATTTTCCCCTCCTATTAACCCCCTAGTTCCCATTGGTCCCATTTTTATTTTTTTGCCTTTAAAATAGGGGACACCTAATCTGGAAAAGTACCGACTTTACATATAACTACGACACACGGCTAAAATCATTTGACAGCGTGGGAAAATAATGCGAGGGAGACAATAAGGTTAGTCCTGGATGTTAAACCACGACCTCAATTTCAAATCAGGCCAACCTTATTGGATCCTCAACACTATTTTCTCGCGCTGTCAACTGATTTTAGCCGTGTGACGCATTATAGACTACAGACATGGAAACAATTTTTAGACAGTCTGACTTTTTGTTTTGCAATGAATTAATAGAAAATTAATAATTTAATAAGGATTTCTATTTAGAAAGCTGTAGACTGAGTTCGTAAATTTGTAAACATGTTTGTAAAGATTCATACTGTACGTTTCATAGTAGTCAATTATTTTATATTTTTGCATTAAAAATATTTTGAAAAATCAGGAACGAACGAGGTACCTCTGAACTTTTCCTCACCTTATTAGATGCTTAATATAAGTGTATAAGTAGTACCAACAAAAACCGTGTAATATCAGGCGCTTTAAACTGAAACTTCGTATACAAATTTATTATTTAATAAGATAAACTTGAGCCAAATTTCATTTCAAATTTTTTTTTTTATTTTTAACGATATTTAAAAAAACGTATAAATGTCATTTGATAAAAAATTAACTAATGCTTCTAATGATTACACGCATGCTAAATTTCAAATCGATCTAAACATTTTTCTGCGTTTTATGGATTTTTAAAATTATTGCCGGTTTTATACTTCTCACGCAATAACTTACGAAATGGAAAAACAGCTGTTTTGATAGAAGCTGCAGACGTCCAACTTCGGAAAGAAAAAAGCGTCCTATTACATATTTTCTGGATACGGATAGCACAACTAGACCTAAAGATTGATTTTTGTACCAAGTTTCAACTCTCTACCAAAACACACAGGGAGCTACAATGATAAAAGACACACACAAATTCTCGAGGTCGATGCGACCCCAATCTTTTTACGACAAATCGTTTGCACTAACTAAATTCTAATTCATTCTGTAATCCTAAATTATGTCTAAGATAACAAGAGAACAAATTCTTATAGGCTAGTGAAAAATCATTCCACTCTTGCTAGTCCCTATACCCTCTTAAGGTTTACTACTTTTTTATAGAGGTTGCTTATCATTAATATATGGACATACATAACAAATAAACAAAAGGAAAATATGATATACAATCCTTCTTTTACGTTATTAAAACCATAAGGAAGTTGTTCTTGGTATTCTACAGTAGTGTTTTGCTTACTAACAATATAATATTTTTATTGTGCTTGCAAATAAAATCTGATTCCTTCCAGCTAGCCAATTATAACACCAAAATCTTTCCAGAAAATATTTATTTAAACCAGAGCCGGCTTTCAACGTTACGATTATCAATACGTAGCCAACAAATATTAAAAATTAACTAAAAGTACATAAGACAAAACAGTAAAAATATCACGAAGAAATGAAAGAATAAAAAGTTTTTAACACTTACAAAATTTCATTTAGTAGAAGCCGCATAAGTACAGTTTTCGTCAGCTAATAATTGTGTAAAGCAGCATACGGCGCGGTCAGAATATGGAAAGGTGATCGATGGGTATATCACCTTCGAGGACCACCTCATATCACCTTGATATATGGGTATATCACCTATCCAGGACTAACCTCATTAGCTTTCTCGCATTATTTTTCCACTTTGTCAACTGATTATAACAGTGTGTTTTACTATAACTTGCTACTGAAAAAATAAAAACTAATGAATGTACAATCAATTATATCGGTTGCAATCTATTCCTAACCTAGTGTACTACATGAGGAAAAACTTCGGCAAGTTTTTTCCGAAGTTTGGGCGCGGGACAGCCACAAACATTACATCGGGACATTAAAAACGTGGCTCTAAAGTAAAATAGTACATAGCGCTCCGATAAAAGTTTTCCCGGATCCCTTTAATAAAGTATTTGGGAACCCTAGAGGGTCCAATGACCCCAGGTTATGAACTGCTAATCTAGATCAGAGTTTCTCAACCCTTGGGTCACAGACAATTATTTTTAAGTCCGAGAAATTGATTCGTACAAGTACATTATTTTTAAATGAAGAGGGTATACTTATAAAAAAAAAATATAAACAAAAATATTTTACTAACTTTATTTTCTAGTTTAATCATGTTTAAATTTGTATTTTATTTGTATTTTTAATCATGTAAAATTTGCATCGATAAGAAATAGATCAGCTATTTCCATGGTATTTGACAGTTGCCTTCCGCTCTTAAGGGCGGCTTTATAGGTTTATTTCTATAACTTACTCGATTTTTTGGGCAATTATATTGTTTATATTCTAAGCTGTATTCAAGAAAAGGGGAAATATTGCCCATCCTCAAATTTTTGTTGCCCCTAAAATAGGAAAAAATTGAACACTGTATAAACTTCTAGCTCGCTACTTTATAATTTGTCACGTGCTCCAAAAAAATAATTAACTGTAGATAGTTATATTTAATAGTCTAAGCAAATAACGATTTATTATTTCAGTACTCTGTAAGTACATGTTTTGTTAATATGGCATGACTTCTAATTTAACAAAATACTAAACTCACAAAACTTGCGGGTAAACCCTCAGGTAAAGTTAACTTAAAAGACTAATTGTTGAAGGTTGCAGTAGAAAAGGTCGCCAGCTTGTGTGGCATGGCCGTTTGAACCCGTGTTAACACGATAACTGCCGGGTGGAGCTGAACAACCTGCCAAACCCCGCGTCTGAACAAAGTAATTTTTCAGTCACGGGGTAGTTAACATCAAATTTTTTAGTTGCGGATCAAAAATAATTGAGAAACGTTGATTTAGATTAAGGATCATAGCTAAAGTTAAGTATAATACTAAGATAAGTTAAGATATTTAATATTAATCAAAACCATATAGAACTACAAGGAAGGGTCTACAGGTCGATATCGCAAGAAAGCAAATAGTAATTATTAGCTTATGACAAGCTAGGTTTAAATTTTATTTATTTATTTATTGTAACAACGAGCAGAGCTCAATAACAATTTTAAATACAATTTAAATAAAAGAAGAAGAAACAATGTAATAAAATACAATATGCGGTAAAGAACAAACAGAATAAACAATATGAATGTATTAATAAAAGTACTAATTAAAAAAATAAAATCAATAATTGTATCATAAAAAATACTTAAAAACTTAAACCTTAAGTAAAATGAATGAGTAAGAAATAATGAAATAAGTACTTGGTATTTAACTTTTATAAAACTGTGACATATTTAAATAGGTTGTGACATTATCAAATAGGTTAGCATCAATTTAAATATATCAAATTAATATATATGGGTAGGGTGTACTTTACCAGCTTGGGTTAAATCGGAGCAAAATAGTGACATGTTTCTAAATAGAAGAAGCCTGCCATATTAGCCATAGAGATATCCCCTCTAGTAATAATATCCAATAACCAATAGGACCCCATTGGTTGAATTTTAAAACATCGATAAAGTAACCTGACCAAAGTAAAATAGAGTTAAGTTAAGTTAGAAAAAGTAACTCGACCACCTTCGCTAAAAATATAATCAAATAATCAGTAAAATTACTGTAACTTGTATATTTTTTTGTTGTTGTTTACTTTTAAGCTTTTTAGAGCCTTAAACTTAATATGACAGGCTTGAATTGTTTTTGTTTAAAATGAATTCTTTGTAACTTATAATTAAAGAATGTTAAAAATACAAATCAAAACACAAACTATGTGCGGGAAGCCCAAAACAATATTTTTATTATAATCTTAATTCACTTTTGACGGAAGTTTCAATAAGGTTACACAGATCCCCAATATGATGTTTCAGGCCTTTCAATGTATTGAGACATTCCTTTAAGGATCTTAAATAAAGATCCTTTATTTAAGATCCTCTATTCAAGATCCATGGTATTGACATAGGCTATGCCCTATCTAGTATAATATACTAGATAAATAGAGTATAATTACTATAAATAGAGATATATTATATCTTTATAATATCAGACATTGAAGATGCTGATGAAGAAGAAGATATTTCCTATCTTATCAACCGTCTACTAAATTTATTTTGTTGTTGATGGAGACATGATAATATGAAAGTCACCATTAAAAGTAAGAAATATCTTTATTTTTTTAATTAAGAATTGTATTATATATTATTTTTCCTAAAAAAAGAAATCGTGAGACTTCATTGGTCTGGAATATTTAAGTTAAGAATTATAAACAACTACTGTGCGGTGTTGTCTGCTGCTGTTGTCTGATAAATCAATTACCACTTTTTGATTTTTGAAGGGGTGCATAACTCTCTTTAGACCCCTTCGTCGTAAGAGTTTTTTTAAAGGGATGTAAAAATGAGGATCGAAGACAGAGACAGTGTTCCGACTCCCAACCTTTGGGAGTCGGAATCTTAAACTTAAGAGTTTAAGAGACCATCTTAAACTTTTCCTCAAGTTTAAGATGGTCCAGCTTTCAATTAAGGGTATTCTAGTTCAAAAACTATGCCATAAATCAGCGCTACTTGTTCTTATATCCTGCTTTGTTGAATTTTAGCCGGCTAAAATTTTGCTTAGGCGTTGCTAAGCAACAAAGAGAGCCTTTTTTAATATTTTCATAGTTTTCTTTTTGATTTAAATTTTATACATAAAAAATTGAAAGCTGCTTGAACCTGACATCCTGATGGAAATTGGCAGGATTTGTGGATATTCTGAGAACTAAATGTGACTGAATTTGCTTAGGACCATGTAGAGGGTGGAAGCCGGAAAACTGTCTCTACTACCGACCCCTAATTTTTTTATTACTTTTGGCATGATAATAGTGAGGAAAACGTCTGATTGGTCACCGGAATTATCCGGTGACACCCCGTATTTTTAAACTTTGTTTAAAAATAGTTTAATTTACATATGGGAACCAGTTTTTTGCAAGACATATAATTGTTTTGTTGAAGCAATTATAGCAATTATATTTTCATGTGATTAACATCAGTATTATTAACACAATGGTATATATATGTCCCAAAATAATCCTTAATTGTTGTTTTGCCTCAGAATTGTTCAATTCACAGCCTATTTTGTTAAAAAATTATTTCATTATCAGTAAAAGTTAAAACAAATTATTAATGATTTTCATTTTTGATCGTCATCAAAACAAGGAATTTAGTCCCAAGCATACATATAGCACGGCTTAACAATTACCAAATTGGTGAAACATCTTAAACAAAGAACTTTCTTGCTTATCAACTTTAAAACAAAAATTTTTATTTGATAAAGAAACCATTTGCCGAGTGAAACTCGGGTATTACTGCTAGTATAATACATATTTATGTATATAAATAAGTAAATAGAAAGTCTTCTATTTGTTATATATTATTTACTGAACAGTATAACTCATTTGTTTATATTTATTTTATCCCTAGAATTTTTTTCACCAACCTTATACCTTATTTTTAACCACCTCTAACCAAAGAACCATCTTTTGCGTGTAGGTTGGAACGGTGTAACTATATGGAAATGGCAAGCTAATGACGATACATGTGGTATTTGTAGAGCTGGCTTTGATAGTTGCTGCCCGGACTGTAAGCTTCCTGGAGATGATTGTCCACTAGGTTAGTATTTACACTATTTATTTTATTAAAACCAACTTATAATTTAAGTGTTGAACCTGGATAAGTCAAATCTAATACGAATAAGCCTTTTTCTATTGACCGAATATAATTACCCTTAATTATTAAAAAAGACAAACTTTAAGTAAATGGAAATGGGGCCGAAAGCCCTTAATCTAATGTAACTAAATCTTAACCCATTTTCAGGCATACAATTATCTTTTATTTAGGAATCCCCATATATTTTGCCACCCTGTGTGTTGCCTCCCTAGGGGCGTTACATTTGCCTTTGTTGTCTGCCATTGTAGGGTTTCGCCTTTCCAGGAAGACAACACCACCAATGATGACTGACTTGTTTAATTCATTGATCGCCCAAGACTTAAGTGACACATGCATCATAATAATCAATACGAAAAAGCCTCTCCACAAAGTTAATTTAATAAATTCAAAACCGGTTTTCAACCAAAACGGTCATCATCAGGGCTTGCTTTATTGTGTGCACATAAGTTAGCTCGACCAGACATCATAATTTATCTAGGTAAAGCGCAGGTGCAGTGTATTATAATAATCAATACGAAAAAGCCTCTCCACAAAGTTAATTTAATAAAATTCAAAACCGGCTTTCTACCAAAATGGTCATCATCAGTGCTTGTTTATCGTGTGCGGTTTTGAATTTTATTAAATTACCTTTGTGGAGAGGCTTTTTGGTATTGATTATTGTAATACACTCCACCTGCGCTTTACCTTGATAACTTACATGCATCATGTTTAAACAAATATGCGAGATCTTACTAGAACATCTAAAATTTCTAGAAATTAACTATCGCCATGTTTTTTATAAATTAAAAATAATTTTATAAAACTTTTTTTATAAATACATTTATTACTATCTTCATTATCTATTTTAAAACTTGTAATGAGTTATTTTGAATCCAAAGTGATGAGGAAAAGTACCCTTGTAATTTTTTTAATTTAATTTATTCTTAATAAAGCCTTTTGTTAATTTATAGTGTGGGGCCAGTGTTCTCATTGTTTTCATATTCATTGTATAATGAAATGGTTAAATTCCCAACAAGTTAATCAGCTGTGCCCTATGTGCCGACAGGACTGGAAATTCAGAGAATAAGCCAACTCTAATCACACGCATACTTCAGGTAAATTCAAGCTCTAATTTAAAGTTTAATTGAGCTTCACAGGTTTTATTGTACCAGAAAAACACAGGTTCGCACCTGGCAATTTTATTTTAAATGTTTGATTTCATGCTCGTCCAATCCATTTCTTTATGTTTCTGGTGTATACTTTATAACCAGATCAGTAGAGTTGCAACTTGTAATTTTTTCAAATTTTCCAAGAAAAGAAAATATTTATCTCATAGATTGTATAAAATGCGTGCGTTTATCTCATAGATTGTATAAAATGCGTGCATTTATCTCAGATTGTATAAAATACATGCGTTTATCTCATAGATTGTATAAAATGCTTTTATTTATCTCATAAATTGTATATAATGCTGGTATCAAGACTCAAACCAAGGAACCCTGGTTATGAGTACCTTGAGTCGTTGTATTGACTCTGGACTGGCTTTATTTGATTCATCGCCCCAAAATACATGCAAAACAACACCTACTCAAATTGTTTTGTTTACTGACTGTATTTTAAGTTGTTCAGAAATTGTTTACAAGCATACAGTCCTATTCCTGGGTCCAACTACCGCCATACCAGCCTCCTCATCAGCAATTTTTTATCTTTGATGTAGGAGTAATTGTTCCTACATCAAAAAATATAAGAAAACGGTTACAATTTAATGATAGTTAAAACTGTAAAAGTTTAATCCGAAGGAAATTTTGAGTAAGTTTCAATGTTCTTATTGTTGAATTCTGTAAAATAATACTTTATCTAAGTTGTATTTTCACCATAAGATAGTATTACTCCCTACAAATATTTTTTTTACTTTTCTTCATTTGTACTCGTACGTTAAGTAGTTTATACTGAAAATCTGAAACAGATATTTCAGCTAAATTATCCGTTTCAGCTGTTTTTAAGACGTCCTTAGTGGTTTTTACCTAGTTGTTTGTCTGTATATGTGTGTATGTAGTGTGTACATACAGTGTATTTAACTAGTGGGTTGCATATAAAGTTTTTTTTGTTGATTTAAGGTCCTAAATAAAGTGGATATGAGTGGATTAGGAAGTCCTACTGGCACTGTGCTGCCTCCATTACCTAAGAGTCTTAGCAATGCCAAACTTAGCGGACAACTTGATCTCACAGCATTATCTCATATTGAGAGGGACTCTACTGGTATCGTCTCAACTAGAAAGAATACTGGGGGCAGGAGGAGACCTGCCCCCAGTCCTCCTCCACCCCCTGCGCCTAAACAAGCACCGCCTCCACCTCCCCCACGGAAACAAACTAAACTAGATGTGCAGCTAGCTAGACTTAGAAAAGAAATGGTAAGTTATACGTCATTTTCACTTCTTTTAGAACAGGTCATTATGAACCTGGCAATAAAAGATTTTTTATTTCATATTGCAATGCTTTTAATTTTAAATTTTGACTTGTCATTCTTCCTGAAAAGCACCTTGAGAACTAATTCTGATTCTGACTGTTATGCAAAATTCTATTTTATTATAATCTTATTTTATGTTGTTTTGTAGCATTTTGTCATATTAGTAAGTGGCATTTCCTTTTTTTAATTAACTCTTTGGTAGGTATGAGGGCCTACTTTATCAAGTAGCATGCTCATAGATCCTCATATATATTTTCTACGTCTTAAACCCAACTTAGATCTAAAGAAGAGGGCTTAAGCCATAAAAGAACAAGAGTGTCTTGTTCTTTTAATGGACTTGAGAGAGAGGGGAACAAGACCCCTTTCTCTCAAGTCCATGTCCCTCTGTCCACTCCCTCTCTACTCACTTTACCCTCTCCATAAAATCATAAGTTTCTACCATAGTCAACACATCATTTTAAATTATAGATTGAGTCAGCATCTTTTAATATTATAAACTATCCTAATACAATGCATCTTATTCAAAATATATTTTGTGACGTATTAGATATTAAATTTGGACAAATTGCACGTCACAGTAGAGAGACGTCTTGGTTATTGTGTACAATTTGTTGTGTTTTTGTTTCAGTACAAACTAAGAGAGCTAGATTTGTCTGTCCTGTCACAACTATGGAGTCTAAACGAAGCTTTACAAGAATTCCGTAGTTTACAGGAAATGATGTCACCGTCATCAGACATAGAAGAAGATAATGGTTCCCCTGCTCCTTCCTACCCTCCTCAGCACATGTCTTCTTCCTCCTCCTCATCCTCTAATTCTCCTTATATTACTGAACTTTAGGCATACTACTCTTTACTCTTGCAAAGAGTAATTGCCGTCCTGCTCTCTCCTCTTTAATTATTTTCAAATAAATAAATCAGATCATACCTTATATTATTTACTCTACCACAGTGAAATTATATTATACATAATACAATTAGAACCCCTAGTTGAAAAATTAAATAAAAATGTCTAGAAAATTATCTCAGAATGATTTAGTTAATAAAGAAATAAAATAATAGTTGGGTGTTAATGACAATACTTCCTACTTATTTGTTAGATATACTAATGCATATTTGTGATCAGAGTGACCCCCTTCTTTGAAAGAATCGATTCCCTTCCATGACTCTTATCTCGTAAAATATATTTTATTTAGAAAATTTGCCAATTTAGAGTTTAATTTGTGGTTTTGACAACTGAAATTTTGGTTAAGCTCTTTATCGTTGGTTTTTGAATGTGATATAATGGAGTTTACATTAGCTATGCATACATAATCATTAATCAGACAAAGAGATTATTAAAATTAAGGGCTGTAGTTTGTTTAAGACACACATTTATTATTAAATAAAAACATTAAACAGCTTTAAATTTCCCTCCTGTCCCAACTAATGGAACTTGAAAATTGTCTGTTTTAGTAGCTTTTAAAAATAAGTTGTTTAAAAAAAATGCTGGACCGACTAGCTACTCCAGTCTCAGATTTTTGTCCTTTTAAGTCTATACTTTTTAATAGTATACACTAAAGTAATATATAAACCAAGTAGGGAATCAAACGCAATTTCTGTTAGACATGACGTGTAGTTCACATTTTGTCCACCAGGGAATTGGCTAAAATTTTCTTATGGACGCAGCCATCTTGTTTTACACTTGTAAATGTAAACAAACTATTTATAGTACTCAACATTTTTGTTTTCAATGCGTTGCTTTTTACTCTTTAGTATTATATGTTTGTAATTTGTGTAAAAAAATATACTTTGTCACATCTAATAGAGGTTTAAGTGATTCTACAAATACTAGGTTGGTTAAAATAACTTAAAACAAGTGGCTAACTAAGCCATAACCTAGTTATGGCTTAGTTATGTTAAGTTATGCACTTAACGTAGCTAAGTGCATAACTTAACTTTTTATATTTTTGCAAGTGATGAGTTTTTCCGTTCAAATATTTATTTTTATTGGTAATGCAAGAATAATTAACCTAAAGTTTTTGAATATATTCATAATAATCATAATTTTAATCACATTTTATGCCATTAACTTTTGTCTGCATATTTATCAAAACCTTAAAAAATATGTCATATGCCTTTACTACAATTTCTTTCTTTTTTAACTAAATAATTGTAACAATTATTTCACAGAATTTAATACTAAACATTTAAACTAGCACGTACATAATAATGTTCAAAAACAAGATAAAAATTAAAACTCACCTAAAATTTTCAGTGTTGCCAATAAAATAGAACACGAAAAAGATAAATCCTAGAGGGCTCATACGCAGTTATTACAATTTTAGTGATTTTTATATTTTTGATCCTGCTATCAGCTGATTACGCATGTCATAAATTTTTTTTACATGGGTTAGTATAGGAGTCTCCCTACTTGGTTTATATATTACTTTAGTATACACCTATTCCTTAAGGTCTGCCTAAGTAATTGGTTAGGTGTAGTTAAGGGTCTCAGAAAAAACTACCCCAGTCAGAGTTTTGTCCTTTAAAGTATATACTCTTAAAAAGAATGCACCAATTCATTTGAAAGCCTTAAGATCTTCTTAGGATTTCATTAGGTATCTCTCATTTCATTCTGAGATCTAGATATTTTTCTCTATGAATGAATGAATGAATGAATGAATGAAAACTAGATAGATTTCATTCATGAAATCTAGGATTTCATAGGTAAGGTAAATCTCATTGAATACAAACCTTAATTAATTGATAAAATAATTAAAATTGTATTTGAGACTTGAATGTGCACTTATAACTTGTATTGCCATTATGTGTCATTTAGTATCCTTCTTTTTTTATTTTTAATTATTTGGTTCTTATAATATTATTGTGTGTTCTATATATTAGTTGTAAGTTAAGAAAACTTATGAAGACATATTTGCTTGTGTATTAATCAGTGGTTGTAACATAATGAAAAATATACATCTTAATTTTTTTTTATATAAAATATTTTACAGTTGAGTTTAGTGTTTATTTGTGTAGTATACCAACTTGGACATAAGTATGATATTCTGAGTTTTTGCACTCCAGCTTGAAACAATTCCAATTCAAAAAATCTTCAAAAAAACAGGAAAAATATATAGATTTTGTAGAAGAAACGGGCAAATAAAATAACAATTTTCCACAGTTCTAGTAGCGACAAAAGAGTGGTGCTTAAATCTCTCACTAACAGCTTAATATTCTTAATTAAAACACCAGTCTAATTAATATGGTTGTATCAGTCTAATTGCCTTTTCACAAAAGGCTGTTATTTTTTACATGTAATTTGGTCAGAAAAGTTCTCAATTTTAAATCTTTAACCAAATTTAAGCAAAAAAATTCAAGTTATTTTTTAAAAAAATTAGTTACCTCTGAATTTTTCTTTACCACAATGGATTTTGACAAACACAAAACCAAAGTGATTTTGACAAGTTTTTATTAAAAAGTATACAAGTCATTAGATGCAAATTGAACTAATAATAATGAGATGAATCAAAGCACATATGTTTTTCTTATATATGACTTCAAGTGTGCCAAATCTCAAATCGATTACAACATTTTTTTGAGTTTTATGAATTTTTAGCTAAGTCGTTATTGCTGGTTAATGACATCATAAATTATTTTTGGGTAGCACTATACCTAAAGATTGATTTTTGTTTCCAAGTTTCAACTCATACACTTAAGTCAACTCAAGTCATACTCATAAGTTCAACTCTACACTGGGACCTACACTAATAACAATACATAGAGACCAACAACTAGAGAGAAAACTCAGAAGGTCTTCAAAAACAACAATGTCTAAAACAATACCTGATACAAAAAATTGATGTGAAATCCATGTTTTGGATTTTTACTGAAAACACAATGCTTTTCCTGAATACCTACAGTATAAACAAGGAAAAGTAAAAATTATGGAAATAGTAAAATAAAATTATCCAAATAATAAAGTATTTGGATTATTATTTCACCTAAAGAATTGATTATTTTGGTTAAACCTAATCTGAAGGGAAAATATTACATTTTCACTTTATTGTGTAAAACCTAATAATATTGTTTTTTAAATCTATCATATCCTCTTATGATAATTTACACTAATTAAAACTCATGGTATTTTATTTAATTAAGATTTGTTATTAAATCAATATTAATAAAAATAATTAATACAATTTTGAAAAATCCATTATAATTTAATTATCGGCAATTATATCTTAAAACGATTGTACTTTGTTATCAATGTAAATTTTTTTGTTCATATCTTACTCAAGTGGACACTTGATGACGTCACATTAAAATTTGAGAGGGTCAGTTGAATGGTATTTGTAGAAGTGATTTTGCTTTCAGTAGTCCTTTGTTTGGAACGTTGCAATAATGGCTTCAAAAACAATTCTATTTGCCTTCCTCTTGGCTTGCTCTGCTGCCGTGCAGGTAATTATTTTATTTTTTTATTAATTGTACTAGAGGATTTTTAAAGGCTCAATTGAACTGGCCAAAAAAATCAAGGGATCAAATCAAAAGAAAAAGTTTTTGTTAGTTTGTGGTAACACACTTCATATTAATTAAGGAAAAGTATTGTGTTTGCAAAAAAAATCGAAAACGGGGATGTCAACTAAATCATTCGTTTCAGGTGCTTTTAAGGCCTCCTAAGTAGTTTTCACAAAGTTGTATGTGTGTGTGTGTTTGTTATCATCATAGCTCCCAGTGTATTAATGGTCTAAAAATAAGTCTATAGGTGCAGTAGTGCTATCCGGAAAATATTTGTTTATGTCATCGCAATAATGACTCGGCTAAAATTTTGAACAATCATATAACATGGACTAATGTTGCAATCAATATGAAATTTAACACGCATGTAACCATGTATAAGACTAACATATGTGCCAAGTTTTATCTCATTATCAGCATTAGTTTAATTTCTTATATGTATACAAGAATATAAGATATATATATATATATAAATATATATGTGTGTGTGTATAAAACTGTGCTTGCCACAAGCGATGGTTGAGGCCTTGTTGAACTCAAGAACACATTTTACCATTGCCTTGCTTCCTTTAACAATTTTTAGAGGAAAAACATCACTAAAATTATATAAAAGTAACGAAATCTGGTCATTGTTTATCACCGCTAAACATGTATGGAATCACTTTTTCAACTGGTGATACAGATTTTGTTCCTTTTATGTAATTATAGTGAGTTTTGAGTGAAGGTATCCCTCTAAAATTTGTTTAAGGAAGGAAGATTGTTTAAAGTTTTATAGTAATCAATCGGTTAGATTCACTGGATACTGTATTAAGTATTTTACTCATGACCAAAGAATATATAAATGAAGAAAGATGGTCCTGAGATCTATTACTTTGGAAAAGAAAAGGTAAGTTCCGTAGCCAGTAAACAGGTAATGTATAATTTGGTCGTTTCACCATAATAACTACTAGAATGCCCCACTGTTATTTTATTTTCAGCAAACTACTTCTGGCACAAAACTGATTAATCTAAATATTTGCTTTAAAATAATAATGACCAATTTCTAGATACTCGTGTCATTAGAAAGGTAAGAACAAGATAAATATAAATAAAGAGCAAGATGATTTCATACCTTAGGAAAGTGAGATGAATGGAAGAATAATTAGTATCAGAGCTACTGCTAGATGGCAGCACCTCATCTTCTGTCTGAATCTCTTGTAGACCTTCTGACATTCTATAACTATTATATTTAGGATATTATTGCAAGTCATATAATATTAAATGTAGCTGAGCACTTTCCTGGTTACATTTATAAGTGTATCTCTCATAAATTTATCTTTTGGAAACTCTATAGTATCAAATTATTTACGTCTAATCAGTTCTTTCTCCCATAAGACCTGATTTTCTTAACAAATTTTATCTAATATCAGTTTAGCTATCTGGCTTGCTTTAACAAGACAAGTGCACAGACATATTTATCCAGCCTTTTATTGTAATACATGTACACAGATACCAACTTTTTTTAATTTTTAGGATCTGTAAGTGCATGAACTGAAAAATCGTAATATTGGTCTCACTTTTGGTAACGTTAAAAAGCTAAATTAGAGCAATATTATAGTATATATATATATATTGACTGCTTTGAAAGGTATGGTATTTTGCACTAAGCTTTAGTAAATAATTGAAGAATCAGCTACCGACGATAATTACTGTTGAATATGAATATCCCTAATTACTATAAATATGTTATTATTTTAAGCTATTGTTATAAAAGTGTTGATCAAAATGTTTGAAAAACTATAAGATACACCAAACAAAGCTAAAAATATAACTACAGTAGTGAATGTAAAAAAAAGAATTAGGGAAAACATAAGAATTATAAATTACATTCGCCTAATGACTATGTTGGCTCATTAATAGTAATTAAAGGGTGGGTAACCACGCCTAGAATATCAGACCTACCTGATTGGTATATCAACAATATTTACTAACGCTGTCAACTGATTATAACCATGTGTATTTCTATAATATTATGGTATGCTCTAATTTAACTTTTCAAAGTGGTAACCAAATTACCAAAATGGGTAATAGTCAATTTAAAAATGTCGAGTCAATTTACTGGGAATGGAGGCTATTTTCGAAAAGTTTTCCCTTTTTTTAAAGTTATAATGTCAGTGCATTTGAAATGTTCCACCCAGTATTTGAAGGGCCAAGTTGAGGGTGTTCCTCTAGGTATATGAAGGGCCCAGTAGTTAAAAACTGACATCAGTTAAAAAAATCTAGAAAAGAAAACATTTCCTAATAATTTGTTAACACCCGGAATAATAAATTTATGTATTCAAGACTATATTGTTTAAAGAGGGTTTAACTGTTATTAAGATTGTGTTATTATGGCTTTGTTATGTAATAAAAGTATTGCTTATCACTAATCTTTGATTGTAAAATTAATACATTTATACATAGGTAAACACCTTACTAATAACACGTAACACTGTTTAAATCAATATTAACAATCTATATTATTAGTTCAAGAATTAGTTGCAATTTTAAGGAAAAATAAGAATTATAAATTACATTCGTCTAATGACTAAGTTGGCTCATTAATAGTAATTAAAGGGTGGGTGAGCAATGTTAATTTTGGTTAGTTATTTATTAAATTACTAAAGAATAAGTCAGGATTCTTTAAGAAATTACTAAAATATGAGTCATTAACTTTATTACTCATGTTTATAAATCTACATCAGTCTTATTTATTTTATTCTGACTGTTCCCTCTATTCATGCTATAAGGTTTATATAGAATGATTCTATAGGGAATATATATTAACCTCCTTTTTACTTCATATAACTATCTATATACATTAGTCATGCGACAATCTAAGTAACAATTTTATTTCACACTTACCTGAAAATACTGTTATGCAATACTCGGCAAATAGGCCGTTAGTGAAGGTTGGATTGATTGCTAAGGTTAGAAGACTGCGAGTGCTTTAGCTTTATTATATATACTTAGTTGTAAAAGTGATTATTTCCTAAAAATAGACCATTATTAGGGCATAATAGTAAAGATTGGTGTAAATTATTATTTTTGTATTACTCATTTTACGTTCATTGTTAAAGAAAAGTTATTTGATTCGTTTAAAAAAAAATCAGGTACGGGATACCTTGAAACTTTTCCTTATCTCATCGGATTCGCTACACTCATCCTCCTCGCTTCGCTCATCCTCAGAATATACAGTTCGCCAAATTTATACGGCAACATGCCTTTGGACTTGCTTTGCTCGTCTTTCAGATAGTAAATGCATCCGTATCATTCTCAGCGGTCACCCATAAAGCATTGACCACGCTCAATGCTGCGTTTATGTTTTTCGAAATTTTTGTTGAGTTATTATTGCGGGTTAATGACGTCATACAAATATTTTCCGAATAGCACAACTACAGAAGGTAGACTGATTTTTGTACAAAATTTCAACTCTCTAGCATAAATACACTGGGCGCTACGATGATAACAGACACACATACAGACAGACAACTTTGTGAAAACCACTCAGTTTCCTTTCCTGCCTCGTTTTACACAATATTTTATCTGCGAACAGTAATAAATCAAAACTAGCATTCTTGAAAAACTTATTACGTTTGTATAATGTTTTATATTTACATTTTCTTTGACTGATAATACAGATCTTATCATCGAGAAAGTTGACAACAGAGTAGCGCTCGATTTTGTGTTTGACAGTTCTTTTAAATACGCTAACACAACGTTTCACTTACATTCTTAACTTTTTTCTCTGAGCACCATTCTTTGAACACTTCATATGCTTTGAGATACCTACTTCCTGATTTGCCGGGTAGTAGACTCTCTTTGGCATTTGTAGCTATTTCCAAAACATCTGACGGGGTATGTTCGAAAAGTTCGTCTATATCTTCGACGATATTCATCACAAAACACTATAGAATAAACTAACTTTTAAACTGTATTAAATACGGTTCGTATGATAAAAGTAGTAAATTAGAGTAAATGACTTGACAAAAAAAGATGAGATAATAAACCCAAGACAAAAAGTGTTGCCTTCAAAATAATCAATAAAATTTATTTCTAATTAAAGATTTACATTACAAACTGTTTTATTTTAATTTTAATTAGTTGAATAATGTAATTATTCATTATATAAATTATTAAATAAATTCAATAGGCTTTTTATTATTCACTATCACTATTATTAACTAATCATGTTTACAAAAATTATCTATTAACTTTCTTTACCAGCATAGGCAGGGGCGGCTGGGAAATGCTACTTTCCTGCCTAGGCAGGTAAAGTGCAGTCATTCATGACTAATTACCAGCTGATCTGGGAAATGCTACTTTTTCGCCTAAAATTAGTTCAGTAATGCTTCATTTTCCTGCCGCGAGCAGATAAAATGTATTAATCTCCTAATAATCTTTACAATTATTCAGAAAAATAAGCATTAATTATAATGCTTTTGGCAATGTAGATGTGTCACTCCAAGAATTATTACCTAATTTGTTAAAATGTGTATGAAGCTTTATGATCTGGTCTAATGAATAAAACTTTATTCATTAAATTGCCTAATGTATAAAGCCTTATAAGGCTTCACCAAATTCTATAGAATTAAGTCTTCTGAAGCTTTTTAATCTGGCTTAATGTATAAAGCTTTATAATCTGGCCAAATGAATAAAATTTTACCAAATGTATGAAGCCTTATTAGAATTATGACTTTTATGTATGAAGCTTTATAATCTGGCTTAATGTATAAAGCTTTATAATCTGGCTTAATGTATAAAGCTTTATAATCTGGCTTAATGTATAAAGCTTTATAATCTGGCTTAATGTATAAAGCTTTATAATCTGGCCTAATGTATAAAGCTTTAGAATCTGGCCTAACATTTAATCAGTTGAAAGTCCTTCCCAAATTAGTTAAGGAGTTAAATTTGGTGAATTCCGATCTAAGAGGTCAGATTGAGATTATAGAATTATTAAATTCTAAGGGTCTTGGCCCTGGTGGGTTATGTGCTCATAACATAATGAAATAGCATTGGGCTTAATCAGTTAATCTTGGCTGGGTGGGAATGATTCCTATACTAATCTTGTGGGGTAGGTGTATATCACTAGCATCAATGTCTCACTCATATAAATACATGCTTTTGCATATTGTCATAGGGGTCATTATCTTAACAAGCACAACTGTTATATTATTTTAGGGAAGCAGCATGAAAGACATAGCTGTAGAATACTCTCAAATGTTAGCAGAACATTTGAGTGAAGGTGTTGATGAGATAGAAAGATTAAAATCAACCTATTTGACCGAGTTGAACAACAAACAAGATTACAGGCTACAGCAACTTGTAGCTTCTGTTGGCGATAAAGTAAACAAACACCCTGATACTAGTAAATGCGATAATCAGGCTAAACAGGCTGTCCACCAACAGGTTCAGGAGTCAGTTACTAACAGGTAAATAATGTCAAATAAAGTAAACGATAGGATTAATTTGTTGTCTTATTCTGTTTAGTGTATCAAAATATTTGACAGTTTATGATCCAATATTACGAATCAGTTAAGCAATGGTATACTAGAGAAAGTATACCATTATGAAGCAGTTGAGCCTGAGAAAATGATTACGTAAAAAAAAACATTTTTTTCTTGAAGGACCATCCTAATATAGAAGAAAGGATTCGGTAGGATAAAACTAAAGAAAAAGAACACAGAAATTTAATTGTGTGGACTAAGAGGGTCTACTTAGCCCGAACACTTTTTTAGAATTTAATAAATGAATGAAAAAAGATGAGAAAAGTTGTTTCATCCAGAAATAAATATGAGTGAAAATTGAGAAGTGGTGAAACTGATGAGTATTAGTGAAACTGACGAGCTTTAAATACAATTTCAAAACTAAATAACAAATACTAGCTAAAGTCTAACACTAATATCTGGTTTGCAAGGCTAATAAATTTATAAAACAAGGGTGTACTGACGCTGTTTTTTGTATTTTCCAAATTGTTCCATCCCTATTTGACTTAAAATTAATATCTAAGTGAATAAATATCTAGATGAATTGCTCTTTTCAAGTTTTTGATATTATACTTAGAAATATTTGTTGTTCTTAAGAAAATCTGTTTATAAGGGATTCAATGGATGGGTTTAAATATTACGCGCACACCAAATTTGGTGAGATTCTGAAAAAATCGTAGCTATAGTTTAGGAATAAAATTGAATTTTAGCATGATAAAAACAAGGCTGTGCAACATCTCAAGGCCCAATAGGTAAACATTATGAGGTAAAAAATAAAAAGCTAATAAACTTGATAATCCAAAGCCAATTTAAAAATAAGTTCCGATTATAATTAAAAATTTTGCCCTTATTATCGAGATTTTTTTTTCTTAGAGACAGTATACCATTATGAAGTAGTTGAGCCTGAGTAAATTATTAAAAGACCAAGTAACTTAAAACTAGAAATAAAGACACAAAACAATATCACAACCTAGAGGAGGAGATTCGCCAGATACCAAACACTACAATCATGTATTTCATGGAAAATTAAGCTAATTTTTTACTAAAAAAATCCTGTTTGTATAACACAAATAAAACAACCTACCATAAATTAATAAATAAGTTTAATAAAGATAATAATTGGTCCATTTTTAGGTTCCTTCACTGCATCAACATGACAGATCAGATTACAGAGTTAGAGAAAATGATCTACAACGTCTCTGTACAAGTAAGTGGTGTTGAGGATGGTGTCTGTTTAGCTATCACCAATCTCACTTCTTGTTCCGGACAAGGCATTATAGAGGAGGTAATTTTTTTCTTTTTAACTATCAAACCTTTCAAAGTCTGTCATATTTTTTTAAAGTTTTCATCACCTACTACAGTAGATATATAGGAAAAGTAATGTAGTCATACAAAACTTTTTTAAACGAAAAATCATAGCTTTCATCGAAATATGCGTTTAAGGTATTTTTTAAACATTTTGAGTTAGTGATAGTAGTTAGAGAGATGAGATTACCTTGCAAGTAGGCCACGCTGTTGGGCCCTTTTTGCTTACTCCCTTAGATAGAAGATAGTGTCTACCTTTTGAGCCCTAGTGCAGGCATTTTGCTACTAGTCCACTCTAGAACTGTGACTTTACTATTAGTTTCTATAGCTTTAACTAGAAACATGAGCCCCAATGCGGTACACAGCTTTCCTGCTCTCAAAAACATAAGGCAGAAGCATATATATAATTTTATCTCAACTACTATTGAAGGTAGTAAATTTGGCTTAAACCAGGTTCATTTAGGGTTAGGGATCTTTTACGAGCACCTGACATCACACAGGCTCAAAAATTCTAGGGGCCCTGACCTAGGATTGTCCCGGACTGTCTGGGTGGCAAGCGAACGTGCTAAACATTATACCGTCAGAACTTCCACATTCTGAGTTATCATGATGACGTCTGTGAGTGTGTGACTGTGTGTCTGTTTCATGCATAAATCTCAATGTGTTTATACGGAAGAATATAAGCTTGAGATCTAGTTGTTCTGCTTTGGAATGAACCTTCTGAACCCATTTTGCTGGATTGTCAAAAGCTATTTAAAAATCTAAAAGTTGACAGAGTTGAAACTCACCACTTATGTACTGTACCTCTAAAGATGCCAAAGAGATCTACAAAATTTCATAAGTACGTCATTTGATAAAAATGATGATAGTGAGCTGAAACTTCTTACATATTCATTAATCTTATATAGATTAACATATTATAGACTACTAATGTAAAACTACTGATAGACTACATGTGTAACAAATCCCACAAATTTAATTCAAATCGCTGAACAACTAACTCTTAATATCACAATTTTTAATCAAGATCTGAAATTGCCAATTTTTTTCAAAATTTGATTAATTTTCAGGTCCACTGCATTTCAACAGGTTTATTAGGATATATCAACGATTTTAAGCAGCACTCTGCCACAATCAGCAACATCATACAGAAATTCAAAGCTGAACTCGAAGCAATTTTCCAGCAATTCTTAGGTTGCTTTACCAATGCTGATAATAATATAGCAGAGCAAATCACATTGGCTGTTAAGACTCATTGTTAATCATATTCTCTAACAAGCAAACTAAAACAAATGAAAAATAAGTAATAGAAAAGGCTAAAATTTCTTAATCTATAATTTAAAAAAACATTAAAAATGAACAAGCAATAGATCATAAAAAAAAGTTTAAGATGTTGAATTGCTCAAAGCTATAATAGTATAAAAGATTTAAAAAATAAATTATTATTAAGTTGTTTTGTTTTACTCTGTGTCATTTTATTGTGTTATAATGAGTCATTATATCGAGCTGTTATAATGAGTCATTATAATCAGTCATTATATCGAGTTGTTATACTGAGTCATTATATCGAGTTGTTATACTGAGTCATTATATCGAGTAGTTATAATGAGTCATTAAATCGAGCTGTGTTTATTTTAAAATGTCATTAATAAATTACCCTGAAAGAAAACTATTTCCACAACTAGAGCTTAAGGAGACACTACAAAGTAATCTTTCCTAAAGTATCAAGAGACAATACAAAGAATGATCTTTCCAGAAGCTTTAGGAGCACTACATAGGATTATCTTTCCAGAAGCTTTAAGGGACACTACAAAGGATTATCTTGCCAAAAGCTTTAGGGGACACTACAAAGGATTATCTTGCCTAAAGCTTTAGGAGAATATTTTTGTAAAGCTTTAGAAGAGATCACTAAGAAATGTCTTTTTAGCATCATTTTGATTATTAGCATTTTTCCAATATGACATAAGAACTATCTTATGTATATAAAAAACTTAATAATCTTTTCTTAAATATACATGAAAATACAAGAATGGTGTATAAAAAATAAATAAAGGAATAAAAATTTTAAGTTTTTTATAATTCAAAAATATCATCTAATAATTCACAAATATAAAATTAAATTAAAATTTAAATTAAAAACTAAAAAAATATTTACATAATTACAGACTTGTTAATTTTACATAAAATGTTTATTATTTTCTTTAAATTTTCTTATACAGATCATCATTTTAAACAATAAAAAACAAAGTATCAAATTTACTAACTACAGAAGAATACATTTTGATTTTAGTCATTCTAAATTTCACATAATTCTCTATGATTAATCTAGTCAAATAAATTTCATGAGTGGTCGTATCTACATCACAATAAACTCTGTGATTGAATCTAAAAAATAACGGAGTTGACAAATTTCCGTAAAGTTCGCGTTTCACTTTCGCTACCACCATATCGCATAGCTTATCGATTGACAAATCTCTCACATTAGTGGTCAATTTAATATGATTAAATATTTGTTCAGTCTTTTTAATTATTTTAAAACACTCATCAGGTATATGTTTATTAACTTTATCACTATAAAGATAAAATATTTCTTTATCCCAGATGCTCTTTGAATAATTTTCATCATTTGCAGGCACAGATGTTAGATTATCGTTTCGATTATGTAAAATATCAATACATTTCAAACACTGTATTTTATTTACAACACTATCAATAATATTAACAGCTATCAATTTTAAAATGTCATCTGTATATGATTTTAAATTTTGACTTGTTAAAGCTTCGACAAAGTATAAATTATTATTTTTATTTTCTCTTAAAGCTCTATAAGAGCGTTTTTCTGACCGGAAGTCAATTAATAGAGGTGGAATTTCATTAGGTGGTAAATTTTTGCTAATAACTTGATTTACATAATTTCTTAAACCTTGTTGAAAATTCAAACAATTTACATTGTCAGTGTTGCTAAAAGAACAATAATAAAACAAATCGATCGGATCCAAAGTCAGTCTATGTTTAGGTATGTCTTTATTAGATATCATTTTTTTGATTTTATCGTAAACGATACAGATAGAATTCATTGTAAAGTATAAACCTTTAACAAATTCATACTTATCATTTTTAAACAAACTTTCATTTTCTATTTTAAGGTTTCGAAAATACTGACTGAATTCAGATAAAAATTGAGCTTGATGTTGGAGGAAACCTATTTCACTATTAGAGCCAGCAAAGGATAACTTATTATAACTAAATATGGACACAACTTTATCAATATTTTTGATAAAAGTAGCTGTAGGTATACAACAATTAAAAGCCATATCTCCGCTGTTCTTCTGCTCCTCTAAAGCTATAGCTAAACTTGAATTAAATTTCATTGTCATCAATTTATCCGAAGAATCTTTTGGATTAGACGAAAATTTATTCATTAATTTCTTATTTATCAAATTAATATATTTCCATTCAGCACAACCATCGTTAGTACCAATTATATTCAAAGACGCTAAAGTATCCCGTGCTAATCTAGCTAAATGATAGCAATCGTGAATTATTGGTATTTTAGGTTTATTTTTTATAACGTAAGTTGACTGTATTTTGACTGTGGCCGCTAAGCTGCAGCCGAGTATTTTACCACACACAAAACTAGACTCTGAAGCGTCTAAAACAATACAGTGAACTTTAATTCGTCTTTCGTATAGTTTATTGATTGAAATTTTAATAATAGAAGCCATAAAATCAGGATCGACTGTATCCAATGGAAAATAAGCAATAGGAATACTTGTAAGTTTTTCAAGGGAACAAAGCATAACTAATAAAATTGTTGAAGCTTGGTTATTATGGTAATCAAATACATCGTAAATTTTACTACTTCCAACAAAAGATGAATTCTTATCGTCCCATATTAATTTTTTATCGATAGGTATACAATCAACAGCTAAAAAGCAATCTTTAAGAGTGATTCTACCACAACTATCAAAAGCATCTCCTAAAAACTTTAAACTCTCTTCTAAAAATCCAGGTTTGAAATCAGATGTTAAAAGTAAATTTTCTAAAGAAGTCACAGGAGGTAAAGCAAACACGGAATCCAAATATTCAAAACACTTACTCGAGTATAGCAATAAAATCAAAGCAAATTTAACTTGCAATTCAGAAAACTTATTGACAGGATTATTAATATCTTTACATCTCATGAGTCTGTATAACTCTTGACCACGAAAATTTTTGATTAATAAATTTTCAATGTGGCTCTCCAATAATTGGCGCTCTTTTAAATGGAAGATCAGTTGATCAAAGTTAGTGATAAGTTTAAAATTATTGGGATTGGTAGGCGGTGTGTTAGGACTCTGTGGGATATTAATAGGAGTCAAACCTTGAGGTAATATACCACTAGATAAGTTATTCAGAATATTACTAGAAGAAACTGGAGTAGTTCCGTGCTTAGGAGATATTGCACCAGCTTTTCCTTTCTTTGATCCTTCTTTCTTTAAGGGTGGTTCTTCTTCAGAAACAGTCTCTTCTCCAGATTCGGTGTCAGAAAATTCAATCATCTTTTTCTGCCTTGCATTACCAAGATTTTTCTTATGTATTTCTGTGGAATTATTTTTTTTACTTATTTCTCCATTATTTGTTTTAGATGCTGATAATATTTTTTCAATTTTCTGTACGATCACTTTTTTGAGGGGAGATTTTGGAGGTGGGCTGATTTCTTCTTTTTCTTGTTTAGGTTCTATATAGTCAGGATCATCAATATCATTATCAGGCACTTCAATTTCCTCAATGTCTTCGTCTGATTCAGTTTCATCTTTCTTAATAGCCTTCTTCTTGGGAACAGGATTTTCTTTTTTAATTGCCTCCGCTTTTTTAAGAGGGCTATCTTTCTTCACAGGAGCTGCCACTTTCTTAGGAGGGGGGTACACCTCCTTGATGGGCTGAAAGTTAAGAACAAAATTAAAGCACTAAGCAGAATAAATACTCATCAATTGATTTGATGATTAAAGTAAAGTAAACCAAAAAGATATAAACTTTGAAATTTATTAAGTTTAGTAATTATACTAAAAACTTTAATAATATTAAAAGTAAAATTACCTTTTTCTCAGGAGGTTCTTCAGTTTCATCTTCTTCGTCTCGGTACCTCTTGGGTTTAACAACTTGTCTCCTTCTTGAGCTGAGTCTCAAAGCTGATTCAGGTGTTTCTAACAATGAAGATTTTCCTCTCTTGGTACTAGAAGGAGTAGCAACAGGTGTCTTGGACGTAGAGGGTTTGCTTGAGGATTTGTCTGATAGAGGAGGTCTGCCCCGTTTGTTTGGTGTTTCAACTTGGGCTTTACTCGGTCTGCCTCTCTTTTTCGGCACTACTTCTTCCTCTTCGTCCTCAGATGACTCCTCTTCCTACAAGGAAACATAAGAACTACAGAGTACCACAATTAACAGATAATTAATGTTATTAGCTTACGTCCAATCAGTATTTTTGTCCATTAAATAAAGTGTTCATTCCCATCAATGTTGCAAGAAAAATTGTTGTCTTATGAAGCCTCTAAAGAGAAATAAATTAGGATAAGTAGATAACTGGATGTAACTGATAGTACATTAAAGTAATTTTATTCCATTAGGAAATTTCATGTTTCATTAACTGCATAGCATCAATGACAGAATATTTTAGCTTTAGTTTCAAAAACATATTATGAAAGATTTCCCATAGCTTGTTAAAGGGAATATTTCAACATGGAACACAACAACTATGTTTAATATTTCCTTAATTAAAACATAACATGTTAACTTAAGTAAAACATTAACATGACAGGGTAAAAGACCTTGCCTCATTAACTATTTGCTTTTTTACCTATTAAAATAATTTATAATGCCAGATGACTAAATGAATTTCTAGTTCACAAAGAAACTAAAATTTTAATTACAACTATAGTTTTGCTTTTAATAACTTAATTAAGTGGAAAAATACAAATATTAAGAAATGAAATTATTGTAGAGTACCTGACGGGAGGGTTTAGAAGCTGACTCAGTTACCATCATTGTCAGATCTTCTAATCTCTTTAACTGAACTTTGACTTTATTTTCCATTGCATTAGATTTCAACTTATCGTAACTTTCACTGCCTGCCCCTGACTGCAAACATAAAGGCTCTTTATAGGTAAACTTTTAGTACATCATGACAAAAGACAGTTGTACTAATTTCCTAGAGTTGGTAGCCCTCACTAATAATATGCTTTCTTTTATTTATACAAACCCATAGCTATATGAAGGATTTTACAAAACCTAAGCAATAATATCTATTGAAAATCTGCAGAAATGTTAATTTATTTAAATTTGATCCCTTAATTAAACAAGGTTTTTATGCATAATGTCCTCAAAGATTTTATCAGTAAATTTGATGAATGATTTTATTATGATTTAGTGTTGTAAATTTGTAAAATATTTTAATTTAAAAATGTACATATCTGACGTTTACAATTTTCCCCAATCTAGGAATCACTGTAATAATATCTTTATCTTATCTTAATGTTTAAAAAAATATAATTTTTTAGGTAGTAAAAAGGCACTTCTTTAGAGCGAGAAAAATTTACTTGTCATTCCCTTAGGAGTAAAAAAAAACTTTTTCTTCTTGGGAGTAAAAAATGTTTCGTTTTATTGAGGTTAGAGCCCTCAAATCTTATAGGCAGGGAAATTTTTCCCTTTTTAGTGGTATTCTCTAAATTTATAGGGGAGTCCAATTAATTTGTAAAACTTCTCCACATGAAAATTTATGAGGGGGACCCAACAAAAAAAACTGTCTCAAAATCCATTTCAGGTTGTTAGGAGTTGTTAAAGCAATACATATTTTATTTTATTTTATTAACGCGTAGATTTTTTATTTTATTCACGAACTGATGTAGGTTTCGAGCTCCAAGGCAAGTATGTTAATTCTAGAGAGTTAACACTTTGGAATCTCTTCTGTCCCTCACCCTGACTTCAAATTAATACTTTTAAGGTATGTTTAAGTAACCATTTACAATCACCATTAGTAATTTTTATGTGTTTCAACTCTAGATGTTTAAGTAACCAAAATCCCCATTGGTACTCTATTAACCAATACTTATCATCAATTAACAATATTAACCATTTAAAACTAGCAATAACCTTGAGTTTTGTTTTACATGGTCATATAATCTTTAGCATGTATAATCGGCTTATTGCTGGTTAATCTAGGTAGATGGTCGTTAATTTTTTTGCTACTACTATACCATACAGTAGCACCCCATACTTGATTCATTACCTTAGACTGGGAATTATCCAACTGCTTTGATCTGGTAGTCCTGGTTGATTTCTTAGATTCTCCATCACTCTCCAGCATATCCTGCACAACATGCAAAAATCATATTTTGAAAAACCTATACGACTGATAAGTTTAAAAAATAAATCAAAACAATGCTGAAAAATCATTTATTTCATAATGCAAAATTTTATTTAATTTTATATATATATTTCACAATTTTGATAAATTTACTTTTTGCTGGTCGTAACCACACATAGTTATAACAGAATTGGGCCCGTATTCAAAGACGTTGTCCTAACATTTTTCCTAACATTCTCCTAACTTTTTCCTAACATTTTCCTAACTCCTAACATTTTCCTAACGTTCTCCTATCGTGTTTTAAAAGTCTTTTAGAGGCTTCGCATGATTTTATTTAGTAAAACCTAAGGTAGTTATGTCAAAAAGTGATACCTTGTAAGTATCGTAATATATCGCAAAATATCAATGTTATTAACTTATTACCTGGATTTACAACACACTTTGTCAAACAACAATGCGGCCTTGCTTTGGCGAATGTTAAATACATTAGAAACTTTATTTACATATGTTTTCTGCAAACAGTAGAGTTAATACAAAATACAATGTTCAATTATTGTAACAGCTTTCATAAAAAGCAGTATCAAGCGTTTCAAGTTTGAACGTCCAACGGACCAGGTTGTACGAATCCAAAGGTGTCTAAATGAAGACCTGTTAATCAGTGCAACACTGTTTTCATTTTGCTAAATCATTTACACAATTTTGTTTTTTCGTATTTTGTCATCAAATTCATTTTTGTTTGTGTAAAATTTTTTTGGTATAATAATGGCTGAATTATTCACACCGGACCAACTGAATTTCCTCTTTGAATCGATAGCCCGCCACAAACAGACCATAGAAAATAAAAAATCTGATTTGTGTTAAAAGAATTTCAGGTAAAACTCCCTAATAGTAAGGTAAGTGGATCAACAGTATTATGTAAGTTTATGTAGATAGTTATTAATACAACAAAGTGTGTCGTAAATCCAGGTATAAGTTAATAACATTGATATTTTGCGATATATTACGTTACTTACAATGTATCACTTTTTGACATACTACCTTAGGTTCTTACTAAATAAAATCATGCGAAGCCTCTAAAAGAACTTTAAAAACACGATAGGAGAACGTTAGGAAAATGTTAGGAGAATAGGAGTTAGGAAATGTTAGGAAAAAGTTAGGAGAATGTTAGGAAAAGTTAGGAGAAAGTTAGGAAAATGTTAGGAAAACGTTTGAATACGGGCCCTTGGTTTTTTATAACGAATATGCTTATTTTCCAGGAGATCTAAGATAAAACTTGTAACTATAGTCTATCGTTTAGTTTAAAAATCTTGACAGGTCAGTTTAGACACCACTGATTCTTAAAGAAAAAAAATCCCTGCAAGAAGGAGCCGGAAAAAACTATGTAAACAATCAGGTTATTTTTCCCGTATTTCTTGGCGATGTTTTTTACATTCTTTTGTGAGTTATTTGAAAATATCATTTTTAAGATTAATTTGAAAGTAGTTTTCAAAAACGATGCAATCAAAAGAAGAACCACAAAAAGTGAACGATTGCCGGGAAGAAGGGTTTTTCCCTACAGCGGTTATTGCGTAGGGATTTTTTTTCTCTTTTCAAGTGAGAGGTTGCAGCGGGCTTTCTCTGATTGGTCAATCCCAAAATACTTATGACCTTGGGGATTTTAACTAAACGATAGCCTATAACTAGTGTTTTTCGATATAACTGTATAAAAAACCGCTAGTAATTACCTGTCTACTAAATATCTATCTAATAAAGCTATGAGATGCATTTTAAGAAGACCTTTTAGGTCATGCACTGAAAAAATGTTAAAGGATATAAATTATTTAGATGTGAAGTACACAGTGAAATTTTAAGCATGTAAATAATTTGTTGCCTAGTTATTTCAGTGATTTTATTAGTTTTAAGGAGGATAGAAACCCTTATAATGTACGCTGTAAAAATGAAACAGATACTCCGAGGATAAACTCTGCATTATTACAGTCAACTGTTTTTACAAATGGAATTATAAAATTTAATTGTTTGCCTGAGAATACTAAAAAAGAACAAAATATTAAAAGCTTTAAAAAGTTGTTGTGTAGTCATTAAGTAGAGTAATGTTAACAGACTAGAGCTAAGGCGTCAGTTATTAAACTGACCTTTGACACCCAAGGAGGTCTGGGGTTCGCATCCAAGGTTACACTCTCAGTTTCTATAAGATTATTGTTTCAATATAAATTGTCGCCAACTTTAGAGAACACTTGGAGTGTAACGTTGCCACTATCACCTGAGGTGGTTCCTGCAAGGGTTATCCCTGATGAGCCGAAGGCTCTAAACAGGCAGTATTATTATTATTATTATGTTAACAGACTAGTAAGTATGTATAAAAAACTGCAATAGATGGTATTGTATATTGATTGTATTGTAAGTAGTATTGTTTTTTTAGATTTACTATAGTAGCTTTTTAAGCTAGTTATTATCATTATCATTATCTACACTTGTACATTAATAAAACAATTTTCTCACAATAATTGATAAACTTGTAGCTTTTTACTTGTAGTATACAAAAGACTTGTACTTTCGTCAAATGGGGCCCAGGTGTAGAAAATACAAATAAGGATAACATACATACAAACAAATACATATAATAACTTTTACCATGATATCCTTAGCCGACACAGCGTTCTGTTGAGACTTTTTAACAGGTTTCAAACTGGTTCCTTTGAGAAGAGGCTCGTTAGGCTTCACTACTATTTTACGTACTACTTTCTGTAACAATACAAACGTCACAGATAACTTAAAAGAAACAAAATAAAAATAATTTTAACAATTATTATTTAACATAGATCATTAAATCATAATTTAATTTGAAAAATAACAGCACTGATTGTAATTGATACCTTAACAATAACTTACATCTGCAATAAAGTACTTGTACAATTTTTTAATCTTTATTTCTTTTATATTACAATAATTTATATTTTAATTGTACATAGAGGTATATTCCTCCATTAAATAATAAAAAAAATATATTTTTTTTTTTTTTTTTTTCAAAAAGCTTTTATTACACATAATATACAAATATAAATATTAAATGCACACAGACATAATTTATATGATAAGATTTATGTGAATCCCACAAGGATAAACCCTTACTATTTAATATTAAATCTAATATAAAAAAATCTAAGTAGGATAAACCCTACTTATATTGAATCTAACAATACTGCCTTATGCTTGATTCTAACCCCATTTTTTGTCTTATGCTGTTAGGGGACTCAGATTATACATAAATAAATAAATCCTTTATTTTACATAATATATATTTCTGTAAATTGTAAAAAGTGTATGGATGTATGGATTGAACTCTTCGCACTGTACAAGTGATTTTTTAAAAGATTAATTTTTATTAATTTGTCATATCTTTTTTCTTCAAGGGCTCTTATATTTTCAGGTAGTAAGTTGTGCAGCTTGAATTGAATTATATTTAGCTTTTTTTGTCAGTCTGTACTCGTTAAGTACTAAATGACTTGTCTGCCTTGTATAGTGAGAATGAATGTTCTCTACTTTAGTTAGACTTAATCTAATACTATGAATGTAATTTAAAAGCTGATATTTTATGAGTGAACAATTTTTTTGAACAAGATGTTTTGACATGGCTATACATGGACATTTTTATTTTTGACACACACACATACATCTTTGTAAAAACTACTTAGGAGGTCTTTAAAACACCTAATACGGATAATACAGCTGAAATCTTGGTTTCAGACTTTTTACAGACACAATACTTTTTCTATACAATAATACCCTTACTTATTTTTACTTTTCCTTATCCTGCAATAAATGGGGAAAAGTAATAATGAAATAACTATCTATTGATGTGTCCAATAAGACAATACAAATGAGAAAAGGCTCAACACAAGTCAATTAAATTTAAAAAGAAATGAGATTTACCTTAACGACAAGGCTCCCTTGCTTAGTAGTAGCCGTCTTTACAGAATTGGCCTTGTTCTCCTCCCCAGGCACATTCTTCATTTCATTCACAGGAATCTTTTCAGTTATCATTAACAATTTCTTATTAGCAGCTGATAACTGGCCAGTAAGAAATATGGATTCACCCTTATCACTATCAACAAGTGCATTATCAGACTTCTTAAACGCAGTCAGTAACTCCTTTTTCTTTGAAATATCACTAAATTTTACAATAACCATATCAGCCGTAACAGATCCAGTTTCTTTGTTTTTCTTCTTAACAATGAAACTACGGTGTATGTGGTCTGAATCCACATAAACTCCGAAGAACTCAGCTATGTGACGAATATCGCTGTTAAGATCTGAATGTTTTGACGGATCTAATCCATGGATTTCCAGATAAGGGTCATTCTCATCATCATCGGGTACTGTTATTTCTTCTTTAACGTCTTCTTCCTTTTTATCTTCCTTAATTAATGGCTGAAACATGTTTATAAATGAGTAAATTTATTGGACTGATATGAATATACAATTAGTCTAAATTATATATTCATACATAAGACAGAGGGACAATTTTAATTCTTAGAGTCATTTTCACTCTATTTGTAGGGACTATACTAATAAATAATATTAAAACAATAATGATAAATTATTATTTATTAATTAATGAATAAATATTTTCAACATAGAAAAAAACTGAATTGGAATTGTGTAGTGAAACTTATTCATATCTTTCATTTACATTAAAAATAACAATTATTTTCATAAAAAGTACATATTATTTTTTAAAAAAGCCTTACTTACAGATTTGACATAGTTAGTTGGAACAGTAGTGGTTGATATTATTTTGGTGTCCCCCACTATCTTGACATCATCGGAGCTGAAATGATAACTGCAGATGTAACTATCATCGTTTGGCTCATATGCAGGATCACCTGTTGCATTCTTCCACTTAGTCATAATAAAATCTTTGACTGCTTTATCAGGAAACCTAATCAAACAATTATAGAGTCAATAAGATTTCAACATAAATAAAAAAATCGGGTACGGGATACATCGGAACTTTTCCTCGTCACATCCGATTTGCTACGCTTATCCTCCCTGCTTTAGACTTGCTTCCCTCGTCCTCAGAATATACAAATTGTTAAATTTACACTGCAACACGTCTTTAGACTTGCTTTACTTGTCCTCAGACAGTAAATACATCTGTTCCATTCCCAGGTTAGAAGCTGCTAAACTTTAATGATCTAACAAAAATCATGGATATACTTGTTGTATTGAAACAAAACTCAGTGTACTTATTTATTAAGTAAAGTTATACACTTGGACTAAATTTTAACTCGATTGGATTTTTTCTGATTTTTTTTAATTTAAAAAAACATACACATGAGATAAAATTTTAAATTAAACTAATGCTGATAAGACGAAACTTGGCACATATGTTAGTCAAATACATCGCTACATGTGTGCCAAATCTAAAACAGATCACAACATTTTTCCGCATCTTATAATTTTTTGAAATTCTGGCTCAGTCAATATTGCGGAATAATGACGTCATAAAATAATTATTTTCTGGATAGCACAACTACACCTATAAACTAATTTTTGTACAAAGTTTCAACTCTCTAGCATAAATACAGTGGTAGCTACAATGATAACAGACACTAACTCACACACATACAGACTTACAACGTAGTAAAAACCACTTAGGAGGTCTTAAAAACACTTGAAACAAATAATTCCGGTTAGATCCTTAGTTTCAGATTTTTTGCTAACACAAAACTTTACCTATATACATTTCCTCCTATAGTATAAATGAGGAAAAGTAAATGTGTTCTCAAATCCAGATTGACAGTAGAAAAAAAATAAAAGGGATCAATACAACACCAGTAGATTAACCAGGTGCAATAAAAGTAGCGGTATAGCTGATCCTACACTTACAAAAAGGGTTCAAGTACCAACAAAAAGATAATGACAGGTACTAATAGTACTGTAGTGTCAACTTACTGATGAAAACTGATGTCAGGTGAAGAAAATCCCTCTCTATTATTGCATTCATAAGCACAGCACTTCTTTGATTTACTGAACACAAACAGACAATTTTTTAGTGAAATAAAAAAAAATAAAACAAGCTGCCAATCATGGTACAATGCTTCCCTATAATAGGTGTAGAAGTTATAGGAGCATATAATATTACCGTTTAACTGTTAGCAAGATTAGTGCACATCCATTCATATAAATATTTAGAGAACTATGCTAGCCACAGATGTGGTTGAGACCAGATTGTATTCAGAAAACACCATTATTTTATTATACATTAACACTATTATTTTAATTATTTTTTTTAAAGATTTATTGAAACATTCAAATGGACGACATTTTGAAAGACCGTTAATCCCAAAACTGTTATCAGTTTTTCAACTCATACGAATAGATTTTTGTGACAAGTTTTGTTAAAATTAGACCAAATTATCATAAATGTACACATCCAAACATATTGTACAGACACCATTTTTTTAAAAATATTTTTTACTTTTAGAATCTTTAGGTGCTGAAAAGTGGACATTTAATTAAAAAAGTGGGTGTTATATATATTTGAAAATGCAATGCTTCTTCATCTTTAAAGGAGCCAAAATGTTAGTATAGCATCGTTAAAGCCCCAGGAGCCAAAATGTTAGTATAGCATCAGTAAAGCCCCAGTAGCCAAAATGTTAGTATTGCATCGGTAAAGCCCCAGGAGCCAAAATGTTAGTATAGCATCGGTAAAGCCCCAGAAGCCAAAATGTTAGTATAGCATCGGTAAAGCCCCACCTAATGTTAAAGCCAACTTAAATGTTACTTTTAGCATAGTAGATGTCCCCGCAGGGGGAATACCCTGATGGGCCGAAAGGCCCTAAAACGGGCATTATTATTATTATTTACCATAGTGGGGGGGGGGACTTGAACTTGAGTGGTAAAAACTTTTTTTCATTAATTATTGGACACATAACTATGACAAACTTGCATCTGTCGCCATAAACTCAGTTGTTGGTCGTGCCAAAAGAAAAGAATATATTTAAATATTCTTAAAACAGTTAACCAAGATGTAAAAAACTCCCCTGGCAGATACCACAAATATCTGGCTAATAAATTGAGTTAAATATATTTACCTATAGGGCAGAGTTGGGACAGAGTCTCCATTGCAAGCCAACAGTTTAGGAGTGCAGTTGGGTTTCAGTTTTCTCTTCTTAGTGGCAGCATCATACTCCCATTCATCATCACTGAAATGAACCTAGATTTATATAAAAATAAATCAATTATTGACATCGTTTATATTATACAAACCGTATAATATACAAACTGGTCATTTTTATTATACAACCACTAAAGCTATAAACAGAATTTTTTTATCTAGTTCACTCATATAAATCAATGGTATATAAAATTCTATACATGGTTTGAATAGATGTTTTGTTAAGTAAAATAAGTGCACAGACAATCATTCCACAACACAGGGCTCTCTGCCTTAAAAGTGGAAAGATTCCTGTAATTTATCACAGCACCAGAATGGTCACCAGTTTTTGATTGACGGTGTCAAATGGTTCATAAATATTTAATCTTAAGTTCTATATATATTTAACCGTCATGTTTAATGTTAATAATTTGTTTATGTTGCTTAAATAATTTGAATGTAAATATGGAAAAAAAAAAAAAAAAACACTTCAATAAGATCTAGAACACAAATAAATCCTAAAACAAAAACTAATAAAAGTTCGATTAACTTCATAGGCAATTAGTAAATTTCAGCTTATCTGAAATTTTCTCGAGTTTTAGAGAATTTTTGCAAGGGTATTATTGTGGGTCAACAGTCATAGATAGTCGTTGTCATTTCAAAGAGAAGTTGCTAGGTTGGCAATACTAACGGTCTTTATATAAATTATGAAGCAATCATCAGCTTCTGTCCTAGGTGGCTTTCTCATGAAGGAGAAGAAGCTGATGATTGCCTCCCAATTTAAATAAGGCCCTTTAGTATAGCCAACCTAGCAATTTCAGTTTGAAACGCTAATGACCATCTCCAACCAAAACAGACATGACTTCCCTGCTTTTTTGGACCAAAGACTTAGCGGGGAGTTTCTTACCAAGTAAGTGGTTTTCGGTAAGATTTCATGACTTTTTGTATGGCTCCTGTTTAATGTAAAAACAGAAATTAACAAGATATGTGTATTAGATAAGGCTGTAAAAAGTGTCAAGGTATTGTTTAGTTTACACCACTCTTAAGCTCTGTTTACTGTGGCTCGTAAAACATAAGAATTATGAATTTGGGAGTTATTATGATACAGGAATGTTAAAAGGCGTCAGACAAATCCAAAAGTCCTCAACACCAAAATCTATTCAGTAGTAAAGAGTGCAGGTGGGTCGATTTATATAAAAGTAGTGTTCGCTAGCTTAGTTTCTAGGTCCATGTTTAGCATAGGAATGTAGAATTTGAGTTTTTATCAGGTAGGACTACACAGGAGCATAATCAAATCTTCCCACATATTAAAATCAGTTTAGTAGTATAGGCAGTAGGTGCATCAACATATTAAACTATTGTTCACTTCTCGCTCAGCGCAGGAATGTCGAATTTGATATTTTATAAAGAAGAAATGCACACGAGCGTAAGACAAATCCAAAAAGTCTTCACATATCAAAATCCGTTCAGTAGTATAGGCAATAGGTGCGCGAACATATAAAACTACCATTCGCTAGCTTATTTTTTACTCCGTGTTTAGCATACTAATGTGGAATTTAATATTTCATCAGGTGGGGCTGCATACGGGCATAAGACAAACCCATAAAATCCCCACAAAAAAATGCAGGAAGTATATGAAAAAAAGTAAGTCATCAAAAATGCCATTTTGAAAACTCTTTTTCTTCAATTCTACTTGAACCTTAAAAACCCTACTTTGTTGCTTGCGCAGTATAATACACACTGGCAGCTTTAGCAGGTTTTTGACTGAAGATTAAACAAAAGAATTAAACATTTTGTTGTGTTTTTATAAAAGCCATAATCCCAACAAAAACACTTTGTGAAAAAACGCAGGAAAGTCTTGCGTAAAAAGTTATGATAGTTTACGCCAAGTCTATTCATTCGCAGTTTTCATAAATCTTGAAAGATATAGATGTTTATTAAATATCCGCAACGTATGAGCTCAAAAGCCTAAACAAATTAACAGTTTAGAAATTTCTGACTTGGCAAGAACACTAAATAACAAAATTAAAAATAGAATAAATAAATAGGTAATACCTTTTTTTAAAAAAACCTTCAATATTCATTTGAGGAAGAAATTCATGATTAAGTAATTTTACCTCTCCGTTCATTCCTAATAAGAAATTTCTTTAGTTAAATTTTGAAAGGCTTTTGTGTGTATACGTTGCAGATATTAAATTTTGTCAGGAAAACTAACCTCACATATCTTAACATCAGATGGAGGGTCCCATTTCTCTCGTTTCATATTTTCCAACCATTTCTTCTTATTGGCTGAATCAGTAGGCAGTTTGATCATTTCAAAACCATCATCACATCGGTTTGAGCAACCAAAGGCAATGCAGCCAATTAGATCGCTTACAGCTTCTTCCATACTTGGACTGTACAAAAAATATTTATAAATAACTTACTAATTAGATTTAATAAGTAGAGGTAAATTTAATAACTAAAGACTACTTTTAACTAGACACTGTGATTGGGTCATTCCATATCAAATCAACACAGGTAAAAATTATAACATTTTTTGATATCTTTGATTTTAAAATAAGTTTTGCTGTCATGTAGGCACTATAGAAAACAAATATCCAGATTTTTGGCTCATTCTGTGCAACCTTACCATGGTTGCAACCAAAAATATGGCAGCAGTAACGTTCTGTATTTTCTAAAAAAAAGAGTGATTTTTCGACATTTCTTTGACTACAAAAATGGCTGTATCTTAAATTCTGCTTGGGGTAACATTTTTATTTTGCTGGCATTTGAAAGCTTAAACTTAAACAATAAATAAAATAAAAAACTATATTGTGGTTTTCACCTTCTTATCACTCAATTTAAATACTCGTAACAACCCTAATTTACAATGAAATAGAGATTCTACTGAGTTCGTGCGCCCTAAAATTAATTAAATTAAACCACTTTTATAAAAAAATTAAAGAAATAATCATCACAAATAAGAAAACCGCGCATAAGGACTTAAACAACAATAACCCTTACGTTATCAATTTCTTATCAGCGACGGTGCAGCTGCTACGGGCTTTGAATCGAGAATAGCCTATCTCAAATACATTGAGAGGCCTGAAACATCTTTTTGGGGCTCTGTGTAGCCTCATTGAAACCTTCTTCAAGAAGGTTAAGGTAATAATAAATCAATTGATTTTGGCTTCCCACACATTCTTTGTGTTTTGATTTATATTATTAACATGCTCCTTATAAGTTATTATAATTTTGTACTGTATTTTTATATATTCGAGGGGGTCAGGATACTTTTTTGATGCTTAACCTACATACAATGATTTGCTTATTCTAAAAAAAAAAATCCCTAACTTTGTAAACAAGGGCCATTCAGGAATACAAATGTGGAAAAAAATTTAAGAAAAATATTGAATAAACTACTTGTTAACTTTAAATGGGCCCTGTAGTAATAATATCTCTATGTGTTAAATTCACTGTGTGTACAATAGAAATATTATTACTAGAGACCTGTAGGTAAAATTGAAACATCAAAAAGTAACCAGACCACCTTAGCTCATAAATATAATCAAATAATCAGTACAAAATTAAAGTAACTTGTATAGGAGACCATTAAAAATACAAATCAAAACACAAACAATGTGCGGCAGACCTGTGTGGACTACTCATGAATTAACTCCGACAGCTTCCCAAAAATTACCGATTATATTTAAACTTTAAATTTATGTAAACCAGTAACTATTGGTTATGAGAGCTGCATTTATTGTAATAATACAATTATTTTACTCTTCGTTCCTTATTATTTTACCCTAATAAAAATGGTTCACCAATGTCATGTTCTGTATTACAAAAATTCAGAAACTAATAGTGAAAAGTTTTTCAAACTTCAAAATAACGCTACTGATGGCTGGTAAGTTTACATTCCATTCAATTATTTAATAATTAAATTGATATAATCCAGGTAATCATGTGTAAGCATCTAAATTTAAAAAACATTTTTTAAATTGTTTCAGGCTGCATTGAATGCCAAAATTTATCTTCTAACACGTGAATAATTGTTGCCACTATTGTTCACCTGACTAAATTGATTAAATTATTAAATCAATTGAAAAAAAAAAATAAACTTATTTGCAATCAGAAGAGTTCTGTGGAAGTAAAAAAAATGAATAATGGCAAACAGCTTCGGCTAGTTAGAAGTATGACTAAAAGGTATAAAAAGTTAATTTCAAATTAATTATAGGTCTGCCGTGGTGCTAGCGTCCAAATTTTTCCACCATTGAGTCGACAATCTTACTGTTTAAGTATCTAGTAGTTTCTGATATGTTGTAATGATATTACATTGAAGATGGCGCCAAAACTATGTTTATTTACATACCTGTCACTTCTTTTTTCTGTTATCGTAACTTCTTGAGTATCCTCCATGTTTTAGTAATTTTCAACAATTAACCCAAAACGGATATTAACTTTCAAAGAATATTTAAAAAACCATTGAAGATCTAAGATTGAGCTAAAACTAAAGAATTTTATTATACGTTTACAATAATCATCAAACAATTGTTTAACCTAAAATTAATTAAAAAAATTAAATTAAATATACTTTGAGCGATAAAGGAAACGCAAAAACAAATAAAACAAGTCAATAATGAACACAAAATCCAAGTAGGGTGTCGTTTCTCACCGGCTCAAGTTCTTACTTTTCTCAACCTCTGAAACTTCCTTTCTTTAGCTCTAAACCTTCTCAAAACTAAACTAAGCAAATAAAACTTATCTAACACAATTTAACCACAAAAACCATTTAAAATACGCACAAAAACTTAAAATAAAGCAAACTCAAATAAAAATATGGATCTTTCGCCAGAAGGACGCTTCAAAATGACAAATAACAAATGCAAGCTACGATCCAAGCTAAAGTAAAACTAAATATGGCGTCCTAAAACAATCACTTTTGCTATTACATACAACAAATTAAAAAAGCTCGGCAAATACATTTTTAACAAAAATGAAATGCATTTACAATTTATTTCATAATAAAACTATTTACTATCATGTACTATGTAGTATTCTTTATTCTATGATCATGTATTAAAACATTTCGGTAAAAAATAATTTATAATCATAGAGATATATTTCTAGATAGGGCATTGTCTATCTCAATGTATTGAGATGCTTGAAACTACGTTTTAGTGCTCAAAGGCTTTGTGTAACTTCGTTAAAAACCCCTTCTTTTTAAATATAAGGATATAATAAATCAAATTTCGTCTGCTTATCACACATGGTTTCAATTTGTATTTTAACTGTTCTAATATATGAGTTACTTTGATTTTGTACAGCTTATTTGATTATATCAATAGTCGAAGGTGATCAGGTTACTTTTTCAATGTTTCAAATTTTAACTACTAGTGCCCCTCAAGTAGTATTATTTCTATGATTATCTATTTATGATTATAATGAGATTATATGATTTTGGCGCTTTCTATGGTTTGATCAGCAGCGTTGTCGCAATTTTATGTTTTATTACGCCGACTACAAATAAGCCAACCAATCAAGTATGGGCACAAAACGCGCTATGATTATTAATTTAAACTATTCACAAAAATATAAATAATTGTTATTTATGCCATAAGGCTGAGAAGTGTGTCTTTATGTCACGGCAATTAGATTTACCGACGAGCTAAGCGAGTCGGGAAAAATTGCCAAGACATAAAGACATTCTCAGCCGGATGGCATACACTATTTTTTTGAGGTAACACTCATTAAATAAACTGCGCTATATACTTAATTGAAAAAAAACGTCCAATTAACTCCATATTATCGTCGTCATTGAATTCATCCATAGCTTCACACTTTTACTCAAAAATGTAAAAGCTTTACAAAAAAAACACACAAAAATTGTCAAATAGAACACCTTTTAAAAACGAAAAAAAAATAGTCTACGAACAAAAACAGAAACAAAATTAACGTTTTTAAAGAAACCTCATGTAGGTTTAACATAGATTGTTTTTTTGAACACGCTACATTACTGTAATGGCGGCAATATATGAATTACTTTTACCCCCTAGGAGTTTTTTACATTCATTATTGTCTTCGGAGGTGAAAAGTAATAAATAACCTCCTATAACAATAATGATTGGCTTCTCATCCTAAAAACGGTCCAATAAAGTGCTCAATTACGTACTACCTCAAAAAAAAATACATTTTACATAAGGGTGGTAGCATAGCATAGCACAGGACAGCATTTCATTTTATTTACATTCATTTCTAGCCAAAGAGGTAAAAGAAATTCAAACCAAAAACACAAGAAAAAAAATTAAAAGCAATCACCGAATTTTATTTTTTTTTAAATATATTTATTTAAATATTGTTGCGGTAATTCGTTAACAGAAATTTAGCCATTTAAGGTCTAAAACTTTTACATTAAACCACTGATTACGTTACGTATTACTCTTTGCATTAAACAAGTTAAAGTTTTAAATTAATTTACATACTCGGTGATAAAACTTATTAAAAAACGTAACAACTGTGCGTTCCCTGTGACGATCGAACACGTAAACTTCGAGTTAAGAGCTGAAGACGCTACCAACTGAGCTAAAGGGGAAATGCAAAGAAGAAGTTAAGTATTTGCTATGGCAAACAATGCTATTTTTCTCCCTCTAGTTACTTTTCTTCCTGTAGATTCAGACCAAGAGTTATGTGTCACTTATCTCCCTCTACCAGAGGTAGAAAAGTATACTTTTCCTACCAATATATTTATCTGCTCCTTGCATTGTAAGATTTATACAGTCTCGTTAATTAACCACTATGCAATGATTAGAGCTGAAATTTGGTACGATATGATTATAACCTGACATTAAAAAAGACGAAGTAGTGTTATAAGTATTCGAGGGAGTAGAGTTGGGGTAGGCAGATAAATCCTATTTCAATTGGTTTATTTAAACGATTACATGTGTATACAAATGCATATTCGTAATTTTTTCAAAGGTAACAAATGACCAATTTTGTAGAGTTACAAATTCTATATCGTTATGTCTGAATCCAATCTTGAAGACGTTCTGTTTTCCATTTCTATAATTTTGACCAGGTATCACATAAGTCTAAACTGTCTTCGTTATTATTAAATTGTATTTGCTTGCATTTAGAATCCTCATTTTCATCAATTAAATCAGCATTCCAAAATTTCGATCGATAGAACATGTACAGTATTAATAAAGTTCTGAAACATTTAAATTTATTGAATCACTATATATAAATACATAAATTATTTATTTAGTTTTATTTTCATAATTTTTAATTTTAAAGGAGTAGTAGGTAGGTAATATAAATATTTTGTATTGCAATCACGCTATATTAAGCTTGTTTCAAAAAGAAGCTTCAAACAGTTTGATTAATACAGTAAAACAAAAAATGAGATTTAAAAAAAAATTGTCATAATCAAATTATGAAATTGCTCTGCCAGCTATGGCCCAAAGCTTTTATGCTTATTTCATAAGCATAAAAGCGTTAATTGCTTAGTTGTATCGATCTTCGACGTCGCTAACAAATCTTCGAAGTCCTCTCCAATAGGAATATTTAGGCAAAAAATGATTTTATGGCCCAGACTTCTTAAAAGGGGATGCAAAACTATGGCCGCAGCAAAGAGGAGATTATAAACTGACTTTTTATGAATGATGTGTGACGTCATAGCTGGAATCGGTATAAACGATTAACATTGAAAATTCCCTATTTATTCATACAATGACGTCATTGCAAGGATGTTAGATTATAATCTAACATGAAAAAAATAATTTCATCCATAAAAACCCTCTAATTGAATAAATAACCTTGGGTCACAACAAGATAATGCGTAAGAAACGTGAAACGTAGCCAGAAGTAGTTCCCGATCGAAAACCGTACTTTGTTGGAGCTGCTGTTGTGATACCGCAAACTAGTAAACCAATGCTAATATAAACTTGATAACCTTCGTTTGGCCTATTTTCATTATAACCATGGGAAAGTAAGTTTGTTCCTATTTCTCTATCTCACACAACTTCCATGGGGTCAGAATAAAGTCCCTTAATGCGTCATTCCCTTTATTCAAGATCCTTGGTTTTTGCACATGAAGGTTCGATTAGGTTATACTATATTAGGATATTAGATTAAGTTTTAAATTTGATGCAAATATACTTACGCTGAAGAAGCAAATGTTATTGTAGATAAAGCACCTTTCAGGAAGAAGACATAGAGAGTTCTATCAGGCAGTAAATATTTATAAAGTTCTGTAACTAGAGGCATCGACACAACTGGGGAAAGAGCATCTATGAGAGAACTGAATGCATAGGCTTTACCTAAAAAACATCGTATCACATTACGAGCAGAAGACAAGATTTTTTTCAAAATAGATTTAAGAAAAATCCATTCAAATGACATTATGACTGAGCATCTATGCCCGTACCTATCGAATTTTCAAATTGCTCTGTCAAATTGGAGAAAATTTACTCTGTCGTTCGAAAATTGCTCGGTCGCTCAGATTTATAATTTTGTAACCCAGCAAATTGTGCTCATAGCGTTCTAATTATCGATATTATATTAAAAAACTCGAGTAACAAACTCATTAAAAAATCGGGTACGGGGTACCTCTGAACTTTTCCTCATTACATCGAATTCGCTACTATCATCCTCTCTATTTCGGACTTGTCCTCAGAGGGTAAATAAATTAGTTTCATTCCCAGCAGTCACCCACCCAGGCACTGACCTTCTTAATGCTGCTTAAGTGTTACGATCCAACAAAAACCATAGATATACTTGTCATATTGAAACAAAACTTAGTATACTTATTTATTATGCAAAGGAATACTTGTACCAAATTCTAACTCAATTGGAAAACATCAAGGGCTCTAGACATTTTTTTAAGTAATTAAGAATATATTTTAGATTTTCATAACCTCTATTCAATATACCTAGACATTTAAGGGTATGTCCCCATACGAAAACTAGAGCCAATGATGATCCTTTAACATTCTTGATTAGGACCCTAAAGCAGTACAAAAGAGCATCAGAGACAAAACATAAAATAGTTTGATTAAATATTACATTTAAATAAACAAACTTTAGTTTTATTTCAGTGAATTCTAATTTTAATTAAGCAGTTTATTTTACACTTACTTATTTATTTTATTTATTTAAGTTTATTTAGAAACAATAATTTGATTTAAATATTTAATTAAATAAATCAAACTAACCATGCTATAATTATTAATACTACTCTAGTTAAAAGTAGTCCCCTCTACTTGGAAAGGAACTATTGGGCCTCTTGAGATGTAGTTTTTGGCCCTTTTAGGCCAAACCCTCCTCAGATTATTTTTATAATCATTCCGCCACTGATTACATCCTAAATGTTAAGTTAGTTTTCATCATATAAATGTTAACTATAAATTCTCATATAATTTTACCCACCTAAATCTTTTTCATAGACAATTTTCGACATTTCGGTGTCAATGCATGGTGCAAGGATTGCACAAAACTTGATAGCACACGCCGTTATCCAAAACATAGCCTCATTTACAGATGATGCTTTGAGTAAATTCATTACCAGCAATAGAAATGAAAAGACTGTCAGGACGGCGTAATTAGGCCAACCTAATTTGGTCTGAAATATCCACACGCCAGCTATTGGGCTAACCGCTGAAACATAATATACTAAAGGTTTGCATTTTATATTCATAGACGTTTAAAAAAAGTGTCAAGACCTGTCAGCAACACAGCTAAATTAACCCGTAAGTTCTGACTCTTTGAAATGAAATTAATTTAAAGGATTTCTTCCAAACATATCTAGTTAAATGCGTAGTATTTGACAGGCTATTTAGTGTATTTTTTTATAACTTTAATCGACCTTAAGTTATGACACCCTGGAAATTTGCTTACCCAATAATTCTCTGGTCAAGCAAAGCGAGACTCTAGTAATACCACCTCAAATTTCAGCGATCATTACATTTTACATTTATCACTTCACTTTTAAAAATTATTTTTATGAGCTGATTAATTTTAATTACTATTAAATTAAATGGTTTAAAAGATCGTTATGTAGGTACAAAACGATCTTTTAAACCATCAATGGTACTCAGACAACTGGTTGTGCACTACTGCTTTAAGGTGTGGAGCCAGCATGAATCAATAGTAGAATTTCTATTTCTTCCCTCGCTGAATTTTTGCTGAAAATCAGTGAGGGAAGGATTCCACATTTCTTATCACACAGGGACATTTCTGGTCCCTTTAAGGTGAGGAATTAGCATGAATCAACACAATACTCTCCCTTATTGATTTTTCTTGCTAAAATTAACAAGGAAAGAAATTCAATTAGCCTGACCTGATCCCTCTAAGGTGAGGAGTTAGCATAAACCATTTATATTCCTTTCATTATTTATTTTTGCCTGCTAAAATCAATGAGGGAGGGAATTATATTGTTTTATTCAGAACCATCCAATGCATTATAACGAGATCCACTTAATTTCACTTTTTCCAAAGATAAATAAAATTATTGTCACCTGAAAACCAAAACTTCATTTTAAGAAAAAAGAGACATTATGTACCTGGAAGTGAGAAGAAGTCACGTGAATTGTTTTTTTTTAATTTTTTGTTGTACTATTACAAAGGAACTTTTAAGCTTTTGCTTCACCATGATCCTTAGGGACATTTATTTACTTACTGTCTGGGATAGTAGTTTAACCAGAGTGGAACAAATTTTGAGGGCCAAAGTGTAGCCGAACTAACTATAGACTTTGTGAATACACTTCACTCAGGGGAACTCTCGGTACTTCTTCCAAGAGTATGTATAATAAGTGGAGCCACTTGACAGGCAGTATATATACTCCTTGCTTCTACCTTTCCCTTCATGGGACTGCAAATGACCGTTTGTCTATACTTTTTTTTAATTCCACTTCCTACACTGATCTCATTATCCTCATTTAGCCCCTTTGCTACAATCGTTTTACCAATCTCACAATTTTCTCTAGTCTCAGGAGGTACTCACTAAATACTCATCTTATGAGTGTGCTCTGTCCAATCTTACAGCCCGACTGAGAGGGACCGGCTTGGAACCCCAAACTTAGTGCACATAAAACCACATATTTATTTAAGGCCGTCAGGGGGCTTATTTCTATAAAAAATCTTATGCCGCCTTTCTCAGGCTTAGTATCAGTATGACATTTGAATTTAAATATAGCTTTAAAGTAAATGAAGGGCTTGTCGAAGACTACATATTTACCAGCATTAGCAGTTATTTCCGAGGCAAGTATAAACATCGTTAGCAAAGATATAATAACTTTATGCCTTGGTTTGTAGAGCAGAGAGACGAATATAGATTTCAAATGCCTCACATCAACCAATCGAGTTTTCTTCCCCTAGAAATGTAGATAGGTAATGTAGGAATATTCAAGCAATCGTGTATAAGATATCTCGGTAGATTTTCAAACAACTTGGATTAGCTTCGCTCGTCATCAGAATGTCATGCTCATCTAAAGCTTAATCTAGCAATACTTCGGTACTACTATAATAATTAATTGAATCAATGTCTAGAGTGTTACAATGTCGGTCTTGCTACAATTAACCTCAGAATAAAACAGTGATCCAATGTCTCAAGTGGGTAATAACAACCCACACGAACAAGTTTCGTTCGTCCTTAGACTGTCTAGTCAGTATTAATATTCAATATTAATATTAATTCAGAGTTCATACTAGCCAACCTAGTTTTACGCTAATATGTGATATGACGGGAGTCCGGGTATATATATATATATATATATATATATATATATAATATATATATATATATATATATATATGTGTGTGTGTTGTAGTTCTAGACAAATCTTGTAAACATGCAATCTTCCGAACGGATTATTATTATTATTATTTTATTGCAAATAACGGGGTGCAACATTAATAATATTGACGTACCTTCCATGTTACAGATTCTTCTAGAATATAAGTAGCATAGATCAGAGCTCCAGCTCCTAACAAGGCACTGGTAAAAAACATTACTTGATAACCAATATTTCCACAAGAATAAAATACTCGAGCTGCTAACGTGTTACCAATTATCGAGCCGATTGTGCCGCTGAATAGCAATATAGCTAATCTGCAACATAAATATAGTTAACGTGTTCTAACCTGTTAATTTCTTTAACAACCATACCTAACTGCGTTTGGGGGAGCTAGGTATGATAGGTTCAGCTAGGTCTATATTATCAACAGTTGAGCTTGGAGTTAAAGTTGAGTATTTGTTACAAGCAGTTTACTGAAAATTGGTTAACTTTTGGTAAATTCAAAATGACCATTCTTCAAAATACCACTTTTGGTTGGGATGTTCACCAAAATCTAGTATGCTATTTCTCTCATAGGACTTAAATTTTTTACAGATTTATAATTCGTCTCCGGTTTATTTCAATCGGCCAAGCCGTATTCATTATTACTCCTTTGATTAGCCGTTGTCTAATTATTACTCTATCTGAAGAAACCATCTATCTATACCTCTTTTTATTATTCGGAATCATTCGGTTCTGAAAAGTGGAAATTTGATAAAATATAGATAGAAATAGTGAGATGATCTCGCCGGATAAATTTGTCTATTCTATAAAATTTTTCTAATTTCTGAAATTTTTCTTTTATATGATATTTGTGTATTCTATGAATTCTTTACGCTTCAAAAATTGAATGACCTGTAGTAAGACTTTATAATTTGGAGAGCCAGCAATGTTGTGACTGGTCATGGTGACCAGTTCAAAAATTGCTGACAAGAGAAAAAATGGCTGAAAGAAGATGATTATTAAATTTGCTCCAATAACCTAAATTAAAGCACATCTTTACGTTATGTGCTTCAACATAGGTTATAGAAACATATTTATAAACTAGCTTTTATTTTTTAGCTTTTATCAGGAAACTTTTTTTGAAAGTATAATTATTGTACCTGAATGGCCTTTCCTTTTCATCATAAGTATCGCCGATATAACTCCAAGTACAAACCAAAATGGCAACCCATCCACCAGAAAAAGAAAGCGGTATAGCAGGTATGACGAAACACATAACTGGTAAATTCGGTATCAATGATAATACTCCCCAGAGAAAGTAGAACATTGTGTAACCTAAAAAGTAAAAAAAATATCACAAAGATTGGCTGATAAAGAAAAATAAATTATCATTATTTAGATTACTGTTTCTGATTTTTAACTAAGATGGTATAGTCTTTTAGTTGAAAACCCATTTATGGATGGTTAATGACGTCATAAAATATTATTTTCCGGAGAGCACAACTAGGCCAAATGATAGAGTTTTGTACCAAGCTTCACAAATTGTGTTGTATATAAAAAAGTTAACTAAAAATACTTTTTAGTTAACTTTAGTATATAGATTCTGAAGATGCCTACAATGATAGGTAAATATATATCAATTGAATAAATCATTCGAAACTTTAACTCAAGTCACCTTGATCAAGCCTGATACTTTGGTAAGCTTGGTAGAGAAACTCAGGAGGGAGCTGACAATTACTATCTCTAGTTCTTTTACTAAATAAACTGCTATCGTTACCTCTAAGAGACCATTTGATGAATGGCTTTCTGCCGTTAGTGTCACTCCAGGGACCAATAAGAAGACTTAGTAAGACGGGACAAGCTCCCTGAATGATATTATTAACCATATTAACATCCGCTGTCATTGCTTCGATTTCTGCTTTAATTTGCGAACTAATATTACTAGAGTTACATTCATCCAATGTCATGTTAAAATTGTTGATGCAGACAGTGTCTTGAAGTAAATCTATAGTAATTCCACCTAAAAATAAAAATGCTATACATATAATATAATATAATATAATATGTATATATATATATATATATATATATGTGTGTGGTGTTTTGAATAATAAATGGTTATTTGCTGCCCTTTTTGCTGCCAAAAAGTAAAGCCAGTTATTTATTTTTGCAACACGTAAAGACAATAAAGTGTTTCTAGATGCATATTTTCTTAAGAAATACTAAGTTTAACTTAACTGTATGTAACAAAAAAGCAGCCCTACACGTCTTTTCAAAACAGGTCGACTTCTCCTATAGGTGGCGTGAGGTAGGCTAACAAATGTCGTTTTACTTACCTTTTTATAATATATATATATATAATATATATATATATATATTATATATATTATATATATATATATATATATATATATATATATTAAATGTGGGTAGTTAAAACCGGTAACTTAAAGATATTAAAAGAATACAGAAATGGGTCTTACTTGTAAAGTTAATGGTGAAATAAATTACCATTATAATTGGTTCAGTAGTGATTGAGAACCTAGACCAGCCTCTTTTTCGCTCTTCATCTTGCATATGATCTGTAGCTTTGACTTTATTTATTTTCTTAAATAAAGTGTTTTTCTCTCTATTACATTTCTCTGACATAGTAACAAAAGTTCCACCATGTAATTGGAGTCGACAAAACACTGGAAAATCGTGTTTACAACAGGAGAGCTGTAGGTCGGGATAAAGAATTACTATTACTTTATGAATGAATGCACTTAGATACAACAGGAGACTTATAGAGCTGTGGATCGATAAAATTCACAATCAATTTATGAATGAAACCGCTTTAATACAACACTCACTGTATAGAGCCATGAAGCGAGATAAACTTTGGTCTTTTTAATTGGCATCTATTTAGTCTAATATTACCTTACTTTTCTGATAATAACTCTCACACGTACGATATCTCTCTTTTCATACTTATTTATTCTTTAATTGATAATTAAATTATAAAATAAATGAAATAATTTTTAATCTTCCTCACCTACTACCGTAGGTATATAAGAAAAATATTGTAAGATGCCACTAGGCATATTCATGTTTTATAGAATACGTATATTCATCGTTGAATTACTATGTCAGAATATTCTAAAAAAAAATATTATTTGATATTATACCATACATAAAAAGTTAAAATCTCCTGGCTATGATGTTATAGTCCGTTATTGAAGTTCTTGAAGTCGACCACACCCACGAAACTGGTGGGGTCAATGAGAAAGAAAATGATCAGAATAGTGCAACATCTATTATATTTTAATAGATGTATAATTACATCAAGACTTAAAAAAATAATCATTACACAAACTAAAATAAGAGAAATACTAACATTGATTTTATCCAAAACCTAAAAGATACTATAGAAATTCAATCACATCAAGTACAAAACAAATTGGTAATTAAAGTAATACAAAACAAAATTAACATATGCACAAAGAATCAACAAGTGTTTGATATAAATACATTGGGCCATAGCTGAGAACTACCACAACTTTGGATATTTACGCTGCACAGAAGTAGCTAAGCTAGATCTATGGGAAAATTACATAATTACAATAAAAAATTTGGTGCAAGATCTTATCAAATTTTCAAGAAGAAACTGTCCATGTCAGATTACGTAAACAAGGTATGTTATAATAGCAGCGTGTTTCATTTCTAAACTTTTGACAAAACTTGACTTTCCTCTAATTATAACAAAATAATAGGCAGTTTAGATAAAGCTACTAGCTATGGCTATTTAAGTTATAGCTACTAATGTTGTCATAAATTTTGAGGCCAAACTACTCACTAGCCATAGCTATTCAAGTAATAGTACTGGTTAACCTTAGCTATTTAAGCTACATCTAGTTAGCTATAGCTATTTAAATAGTAGTTAGTAATTAGCCAATATAAGATTATGCGAATAGTTATTCGCTTCATCTTAAATTAGCTAATTAGTTAAATTGGCTAAATAGATATGGATAGTTATCCATAGCTATTTAGGCTTTATCAACTAACTATTCATAGCTATCCACGTAGTAGTTGCTAACTAGCCATAGGTATTCAAGCTACGTTTACTAAATAGCTACATCTGTTTAAGATATAGCTAATGACTAGCCATAGCTATTATTAGCTATGGCTGGAAAGGTGAAAACTATTCTTGAATGATGACGTCTATTTCATGGCTTGAAAAATTGCATTGCTCAGAACAGTTGCCCTATTATATGACTCTGCTGAGAACATGGATTTGTGAAGAATGCTCCGTTATCCTTATGCTTTAGGAGCTCGTCAGTAACTGAAAAAAATTAATGGTATTAACAAGTGTTAATTAAAATTATTAAAGTGTTATTAAAAAATAATGTCATTTTTATGCAAGGGATAGGGAAGGAGGAAGAGTCCCTATCCATCCATTTTCCTCCCATCTCACATTGACTTAAGGGTAATAATATAAATTTAAAAATAAAAAATACTCGTTTTAGGGCCTTTGGTCCATCAGGGTATTTACCCAGCGGGAACAACCTCATGTGGGTCCCGCTTGGTACAAAATATCATTTACATGTCTTTAGCCTTATTGTTTATCAAATATGTACGACGCCATTATAAACTATAATGACAATACAAATTTCAAAAACTCACTAAACCTTAAATGACGTAAATTTTTATTTACATATGTTACAAAGTAAGGTTAGCTCTCAGACAAATTTTAATTAATTATCAGCATTAGTTCCGATTTTATCGTTTGATTTAATATGTAATCTTATGTAAACAAATTACGTTTTTTGGCTCATAAATTCAACAATATACTAATAAGGTCAGTAATGCCTCTTGTAAAAAACTACTAATACGACAAACTTTCAGCCTTTTCTTGTTCAACCTTTCCTTGAATAAGATCAATTGGGTTTTTCGCCAATATACCTTTAAGGATATAAGATAGTAAAAATTAATTGTAATAAAAAGTATTAAGCTATATATCAAACAAAAAAAAAATATAAATATAAATTAAAAGAAGGCATGCTACCCTAACACTAGATAATAAGTTTAATATTTAAGTTTAGTTTATAAGTAAATGCCTCACAGCACAGAATTTCTCAACTCTTTAGTGTTCCTATATTCTTTATATTCTAATATGTATATGTATAATAATTTATTAATAAAACATTGTTTATAAAAAAACTGCTCCATGACAACAACCATGTAGCCACGAAGCCACCAAATTACAGAAGCCTCTGTTTTTCTAACACTTTAGCTATATCGAAGTAGTATAGTAGTAGCAATCGAAGTATAATAAAAGGAATTGTTTTATGACATTTGGGAACTCCTAATATTTTCAGAGCTTGGTCCCCCTCTAGTTAATTTGTATTAAATGGAAAGTTTACCGTCTAAGTTGCTCGGAAATGACGAAGCCCTTATTAAAGTAGCCGGTAAACTATTTGGCTGACTTATTTCGCTTTCAGCTGAATTCATAAGCGACTCGTAAGCAGTCTGTAACATTTTATATAATGGATTAATAATTAATAAGCGAAATAAAACAGATAGCAAAGTAGATATCAACGATATAAGTATGATATTAAACCAAGTTTTTAATTTGACCACCCAATTGTTTTTCTTCTCTAAACTGCAGCCACAGTTTTTATCTGAATAGAATCAAAGCAATTATTATTTTTATCGCATTTTTGGTAAAAATAATATTGAGGCGTGCAAGAAGCGTAAAGCGTTGTTACATTTTTAATAAAGAGAAAAACTTAGTTTCTTTTTTTTAAATTAAATTAAATAAATCGTTTATTTATATATATAAATACATGTTTACAAAGATTAAATTACAATTATAAATAAAATAATATATATTGACCATTTGTGTCGCATAAGCTCAAGGCTTGTGCGCGACACGAGTCTACTCCTAATATCTAATGCTTATATCTACTCCTATATTATCTAATTAAATAAAGTAAAAAGTATATATTTATAAATTTAAGTCTAAACAAACAAAAGAGCATAAAAAAAATTATATTGCCTAATACCTATATTAGGTACCTAAGAATGTTTTAAACTTATTTTTAAAGGTCATGTAAGGGACAGTAGAAAGAATATGTATGGGCAAGTTATTGTACAGTCTAGGAGCTGTTCTAAGCATTATGATTATATTGAAAATCTGAAAACGCTAGACTCATCATCATAATTCGCTGAGTAAGTTTGCATTTGTATTCTAGTGTACACTTGTGTACAAAATTGTACACTTGTGGAAAGCAATTTGATGCCAAGAAAGCAATTTGATGCCCAGAAAGTCATTCGCTATATGGGAGGGATATTATAGTAAAAATATTACATTCATTATTTTCAATGCATCATCATGATATGCAAGATTAAAAAAAGTGTTTTTTTTAAATGTTGCCTTTAGCCTGCATCATTAAGGTATCACCATTTTAAAGTCTCAGTTCATCGGAAGGAAAGGGCTTTATTATTCTTACATACCCTTATTCAAGGAGTGGCCTGCATGTAGTGTGGGAAAAAGAACTTCTCTAAAAGAGTTTTTAGACAAAATCCCTTAAATGTGTGTGAAACTTTTCTTTAATTGGTCCCCCCCGTTTTCGCTAGCTGCAGGTTTACATCTCTATATAGCTACCGTTGCATATTCATATTTTTATTATTTTCAAATGTACGTGGAGTTGAATTCAAAATAAGTTACCTTGTACTTATGAAGTTTTCTTTTAGTAGCAGATAATTCTTGATTTAAACATTTCATCTTTTCATCTATTTCTTTTAGCATTTTTTGTAATCCTGAAAATCAATTAAAAAGGAATAATCCCAAATATAGCATAAATAACCGCGTTAATAATTCATGTTTGGAGCAAATGTGTTGAGAAACCAATAAGGATGGCCTGATTTGAAATTAAGGCCATGTTTTTACATCCATGACTAACCTGATTGCCTCCCTCACATTATTTTCCCTCACTGTCAACTGATTTTAGCCGTGTGCCATACTATAGTATTCTTATTTATTACATGAAGAGACACAATTGTACCAAATTTCAAAAAAAAAATTTTACTCAAGTTTTTATCTAAGAGAGAACTTGACACATTTATTGGTCTTTAATATGACTATATGCGTGTTAAATTTCAAATTGATTAAAACATTTGTACGCGTTGTATGAATTTCCGAAATAATCGACGGTTAATGACGTCATAGAGTCTTATAGACGGATATCTTAAAAACACCTGAAACAGATAATATAGGTGAAATCTCGGTTTCGACATTTAAGTGCTACCACATTACTTTTTCTCTGAGGAATGAGGAAATATGGAAATAATGTGCACTAAAAATCCGAAACAATGAATTATCTGTTTGATGTGTTTTAAAATACTCCTAGGCGGTTTTTACAAAGTTGTCTTTGAATGTGTATGTAGTATGTATTAGCATTATTAGCATTAGCATCTTAGCTCCCAGTGTGTTTTTTGCAAAAGAGAGATTCAAGGTTGTACAGAAACGATCTTTAGATCTAGCTGATCAGCAAAAATTCATTGTGCCTAGCTCTAATTTACTGTTCTAAGTATGTAGAAGATTTTCACACTCTGAGGACAAGAGAAGCAAGTTCAAAGTGGCGAGGATGAGTGCAGCGAATCTTATGTATTAAGACAAAGTTTCAAGACCGATTATAGCGAATTTACCGAAGAAACAAGAGGCCTTCCTTTTAGCCTATACGCGATGTCGGCGCTGAGGCCTCTGAGCGGCCCCGCACCCTCTGTGTCCGGTTTTATTGATTGATATATATAAAATAATGTCTGCCTCCGTGGCCGTGATCGTAAATGCGTTCGATTCGGCACCGGAGTCCGGGTTCGCACCCTCGACTAGGCATTCGAAAATTTCCTTATATAATGTCAATATGCCTTTTATATAAACTAGTAATATGAGGAACTGGTATAGAATAACAACCATTATTGTGGCTGTAAAGCAGCTACAGGAAGGCACGGGGGCTGCTATGCGGCCCCTGCGCCAACGGTGCGTAGCGGCCTAGAGCCGAATGTCTCGTGTTTTATTTATTTGTATATTTGAAGTTTAAGAGAGTTCCAGGCTATTTCAAACAATTTTACGTTTTTTGTTAAGAATCCTATATAATAGTACTACAGAAACAATATACATATTCAATAATATTTTTAACCTATAGTACAAAACACGGCTAAAATCAGTTCACAGCCAGTGAAAATAATGAGAGGGAGCCAACGATGTTACTGGATGTTAGTTAGTTAAACCACGCCCTCAATTTCAAATCAGGCCAACCTTATTGGTTACTCAACATTATTTTCCCACGCTGTCAACTGATTTTAGCCGTGTTTCGTACTAAAGTTATTTTGAAAATGGAGGGAAATTTTAATTAAAAATTCCGGTTTAGTGCGGGGATCGATCGGATCCTGCGTTCAAAAACAAGCAGGTTGGTGTGGAATAAACCTACGAAATGACAAGAGGTTAGACATCAGTGGGAGCTTAAAAGTTGTAAAAGACTCTGCGTATAGGAAGGGTAACATTGGGATAGCTCTTATATATGACTGCATACCTAATACCAAGCTTGGCTTAACGTCACTGCTGTCTTTAAAAAAATTCCTTTCGCCATCAGGCAAGGGGGGAGAAAGGAGGGTGGTTGGATTATTCTTATCGTATATTGGTTCTTCTATAAAATGCATGCTTTCTTATTTCCTAAAGGTTCCGGTGTATGTTTGTAGAGCGAGTAATCAAGAATTTATTTAATTTTTGTTGGTTTTTAAGGGAAATACGCATTGTGCGCAGATTTTATACGTGCTTTTCAACAATTTTTTTGAATTTCGTCAATTAATGACAAGTAGGGCGCTTACTGCAATACCGGAAAGGTTTAAGAACCAAGTCGGAATTCCTCGGGAAGTAGAAGGGTATTGTATAGAACCACTAATAGCGTGGAAGTTTTACCAGAATTTTCAGTCTGAAGTTTATCAGCAATATTGCTCAGCATTTTCTCATACTTATTTGATGTATTAGTTAAATTAATTTTATTTTTAATTTTCATTTGATAGCACCAAATTTTATATGACTAGTTTCATTTCGTAAGCTTTATCTGGATGACCAGTCAGAACAACTGAAATAAAAACAAAAAAATGTTTATAATAGTCGAGAGAGAGTCAAGCATTTTTTAACAAAATTGGTGGTAATTAATGTTTTTAGTGAATAAAGTCCTGCAATATTGGGTCCACTTACTCTGTTAAATTCTACCAACTTTAACGACATTATAAATTTAAGCCAAATTTCGTATTAGTGCTACAAATTTGGGGGAATTGATTTTTGAATTGGAATAAAGGGATGATGCGCTTGGTCGATTCATCATAAACAGTAGAGAAAATCCATCACAAGACACATGTAAAACTGCTTCTTGCAATTACTACATTAACTGCGCAGTTTATAACTTTATTTGCAAATAAAAAGAATACATTGTTTCTAATAATTTAATAATTGAGCCTTCAGTCTCAAGTATGTAATGATCTATAAATATATTTATTTTCTTTCCATCATCTTACATGAACTGTGATGACCTTTAGGGTTAAAAGCCGGTTTTGTTCACTAATGAAGTTATTCAGAGGAGAGATGTTGTTTAGTCGAGAGCAGGCCATAAAAGTTACTCATTTGTGTCTTTAAACAAAATTATTTGAATATACCTAAATTATGAGGAAAGGCATAGTTGCTTAATTCAGAGTGGAATCTTCATATGAATGCGCTCGCTAAAATATTAGGAAATCACAATTCCAGTTTTCTTCCAATAAGTGGTTCCCTGAAAGTCGTGTGCAAAACATGGAGAACAATTTAAAGCTGATACAATTTCTTATAAGACGAGTGTTTTTTTTTTTCAAATCGGATGACTACTTCTAAAGTTATGACATTGTTAAAGAACCAAAAAAATGTACAAAAAGCAATATTTTTTCAAAGTAATTCGCTGACTTTGCATAAATTAAACAGCCATAATTTTGGTTGTAGTATCGATTTCGGTTATTAAATACTCGTTTTATAGAACATTTTAACACCTTTAAAATATGTTCTCTTCATGTTTTGTACACGACTCACAGGGAACCACTTATTTAAAAAAACCGAAATTTGTGCGTTTATATAAATTTTGAGCCTGCGCAATCATATTAGGCAGACTATGTTTTTCTACATAATTTAAGGTATATTTTCATATAAAATTAGTTTAAAGTAGTACAAAATTAGTCAAATTTTTCAGGTTCGGATCTTGGACTAGTTGTGGTCTTATTGGAACCAAATAAACATATGGCACACAATTACAGTAACATATTAACATAATACCGACAAATCCCAAACAAAAGGACATATCGCATAGGTGCATCTTACGAAAGCATAGAGATATCATTACTAAAGGGACCATATTAGATCGGAAAAGTGACCTAAACACCTTATAGACTATCATTATAATAAAAAAAAAGTACAAAATTACTGTACTGTATTAGTAGAGTGTTCAAAATACAAAACAAAACGCAGACCATGTGTGAAAATTAGAGGACAATTTTTTTGTTATAACCATACCCCAATCAGAGGATGTTTCAAGCGTCTCAATGCATTGAGATAGGGTATGCAACTTCTAGTTATAGAGATATTATAACCAGAAAGGCGCTGTATGTTAAATTTTGAAACTAGGACTAGTAACCTGACCACATTCACTTAAAAATGTTATAAAAAATCAGTAAAAAAATTACAATGACTTTTACCAGTGTAGCGTTAAATACTAATATAAATACAAACCATGTGCTGGAAGTCGAAAACTATTGATTAATTTTAATCTAAACTCTCTTTTAAAGGAGGTTTTAATCAGGTTACACAGAGCCCCAAAATCATGTTTCAAGCGTCTGAATGTATTGAGATAGGCTATGCCCCTCTAGTTTACATCTCATGCTTCTAGTAATATATCTTTATGTACGAAAGTGATTTATACTAACGTCGTGTGGATTTAAATTGCTTTTAATGACTCGCAATTCTTTATTATGAATATCATTGCAAGCTGGACATTTAACTCTCTTCGACTGATTCATAAAATATTCGTCACCGTGTTTAGTACAAAATACATGCGAACATCGAGTCACCCAAGCTTCGTTTATTAACGGACTGTTGCAGTTGTTAACATTACACAACATAAAATCGGTAGTCATCTTAATTTATATATTTTAAATACATAAAAAAATATAAGAATGAATTGATTCAATAAAGTAAATGGAATTAAGTAAAATAACAAGAATTTTACACCATAAAATTCTAAAGAAAATAATTTGTTTACACATCATAATTTGGCGAAAAGCAGTGTTGCCATCTTATTAAAATTTAATAATTTCTAATTTAAGATGTAATTAGTAACCTTATAAAATAAACAAATGTAACTCTTTTGTTTCTTTTGATTCAAAAACATTTTTGTAAAATACACGTTTAAATCACAGTGCTGGTTTATTTTTAGTTGAGTTCATTCATAAACTTTATATGTTTAGTGTGAACAGTTTTAGTTTAAATTTGTTAAATGTTTCATCAGAAGAAATGGGAACTTTGGTTCCCTATATTTGTCAACTGTTTTCTATCGGCTGTAATGTTCGTTTTTACTGTCCGTTTAATACCAAAATTAGTTGATATGTTTTTAAAAGCTAACATCTTTGGTATTGATGTTAATAAGGTTGAAAACCAAGTGTAGGTACTTTGTTGTTTATTATGTATCGTTTGTGTGTTTAGATTCCTCGAACCGGTATGATAAGGGTTTTCTAGCTAGCAAATGTATAATACTTATTTCATCCCTAGCGCATCTCAGCGGAATATTTTAGTACTAAGTGATGAAAAATGAGTGGTAGGTGGTAGAGACTGTTCTGACTCCCTTCACATGGTCCTGAGCAAATCTGTTACTTTTAGTTCCTCTAATGTTAGGTTAATTAGTAGCACCACCACTTCTAAATTCGCGGATTGTATAGAATACGATCTCTCAATACGTTTATTGCTGTATGACATTGTGGAGGATCTGATCGCATACGTAGAAATAGGGAGGATAATTAATGAATCCCCCGATTACCGCTGTAGGAGCGTCGTACTTAACGGATAACTTCTCTTCGAATTTAAAGTTATTGTTCCAGCCATGTGAGGGATCTGATCGATTACGCTGGACTAGGGAGATAATCTAATGATCCGATACGCTGTAAGACGATGTATCTACGCGATACACTTTGCTCTTCGAATTTAAAATCTTAAATAATCTGTGTAAATATATAGTCACATTTATACTGTTATGTATACTTACATATAAAGTATTAAAACAATGATAACTTGTACAATTTATAAAAAATAAATAAATTACAGGATGCAGGAGGAACTAGTGGTGGTAGAAGCTTGAAACTGTCTTGTATTTTTAATTTAATGAAATGTTTAAAATTTTAATTTATGAACAACATTAATAGAAATGCTGTCCCTACTTTGATTTGAACTTTAATTTCAAATTCTCCTTGACTTATCTGTATGCGCCTACCAGAGATGCCCAATTTGTCTCAAGTTTAAAGTTTTTGAACATTTTGACTAAGTTGATTTTTTATTGCTCGTATTTATGTGTCCTAAGTGGGGCTTTAAATAATTTTCTACTCCTTATTGAATTTTGTATTAATAATTTTTTTATTAATTTGTTAATAATTAAATAAAATAAAAATGATGAATATTGATAATTAAATTTGTTATTATTTTAATTAATTGACCAAGTGTCAATTTGTATTCCAAATGGTCAAATTGTAACCATTGCCAAATATGGTTATAAAAAGGTATTGAATGATCTACCCTAAATTATATGTATAACCTTTTAACAAGTAACATCATAAGGATTTCATGATCCCTGACGTGTATTTTTTTTATTTGCAGGCCTGAAGGTTTTGGAGTGGTGATAGGTTGTATGTACTTAATAACATTATTTATATTTATACCCTTTCCATTTGGAAGAGAAATTGTTTCATCGTCTTACTTTCCTTATCATGAGGTAAAAATGCCATTACATTTTATAATAAAATTAAATCTTTATACAAATACTCATATTCATTGAAAACGAAGATAATAAAATTGTCGGCATCATAGGGAAGGTCTCTTTGATCTCAAGTATGTAAAATTTAAAAAAATATACATTCATACATACATACATATATATTTATATATATTATTATATATATATTATATATATATATATATATATATATATATATATATTAACTAATTCCCAATCAGAGACTACTTATATCACACATTATGAATGGTATTGTCTCTTTAAGAACACTGTGGAATTGGTCTCTATTCCATATTTCTCTGTTATCAGTGGGATATCAGAGATATTCTCCTTCATATTGTTATAAGCATCTGATCATTTCTGCATTTTGTTCTAGTTTGTCAAGTTCCTGGCTGCCCTGCTATCAATCTGCTGCATGCTACTGCTAGGGTTTGCAGACGATGTATTAGATTTAAGATGGAGACACAAACTGCTACTCCCTACCATAGCTTCATTACCATTACTAATGGTTTACTATGTTACATTTAATGTTACTAATGTAATCGTTCCTAGACCTTTAAGACATTGGTTGGGGCTTTCTGTTGATTTAGGTGAGATAATGCTGAGATATTAGTTTAACTGAGCTCAGAAGATGCAATCTGTAACCTTACTAAGGAAGTAATCAATTCTCTGGACCCTGAAAATAAAGTTCCAGGCATGTTTTTAGATTTGTGTAAAGCTTTTGCTGTAGTATATTACAGTCCATTATTAGAGACACTAGAACGAATTGGAGTTAGAGAATAACTTACTGTAGAGAGATAAACATAGGGATCCCTCAAGGAACCTGCTTAGGGCCAATATTGCTTATGATTTAGCTGAACTTTTCAAAGTTCAGATAAATGCATGTAGTATGTTAATGGAATAAGCATAGAAGATTTGTTCCATGCCTGGCAAAGTATTTTTAAGATTTTATACTTATATTAGGTTAATTTACAGGTCCGCTATACTATGTGTACATGGGCATGCTCGCAGTGTTCTGTACCAATGCTATCAATATACTAGCTGGAGTTAACGGATTAGAAGTTGGTCAGTCTGTAGTTATAGGAATATCTATTTTGATATTTAATTGCATTGAACTCTCAGGTAGTCAGTGGGAAGCACATCTATTCTCTCTTTACTTTGTGTTGCCATTTGTTGCAACATCACTTGCACTGCTTAAGTTTAACTGGTACGTCTTTGATTTTTTTATTTTTTTTTTTATTTTCCCTTTCAGTAATGGTAATATACCATTATAGTCTATCATTTAGTTTAAAAATCCCCAAGGTCATAAGCATTTTGGGGATTGACCAAACAGAGAAGCTGCTGCATACCCCTCACTTGAAAAGATAACAAAATCCCTACCACCATAACCGCAGTAGGGAAATAACCTTCTTCCTGAGAATCTTTCACTTTGTTTGTGTTCTTCTTTTGTTTACATGGTTTTAAAATCTTTTTTAAACTAATCATAAATGATATTATAAAATAAAACTTCACAAGAAATGTAAAAAAATCGTCAAGAAAATATGGGTTAAATAACCTGATTTGTTTACATAGTTTTTCCCGCTCCCTTCTTGGAGGGATTTTTTTCTTTAGAATCGGAGGTGCCTAAACAGACCTGTCAAGATTTTTAAAGTAGTCTATAGACTGTACATTGTGTTTATTTTTCCTTAATAATGGTGTAGATATATGTAAAAAGTATAGTTAGCTCTAAATATATCCAAAACCAAGAAACTTTAAAAATAACTTATAAACAGCACTAATACAAGATTACATTTTTATCTGACCACTATCTTATTACTTAAATCTTGTTTAAATTAATAAACTATTTCACTATCAAAGGAGTACATAAAGAATAATTTTAATAATAGGCAAACCCAGACCCTAAAATTAACCTCATTGATTAAATATTGTAAAAAATAAAATTTAAAATATTGTATTAATTCAACATTTTTTGATACTTGTATGTGTATTTTTACTTTTCTTCATTTATACCCTAGGTATATAGGAAAAGTATTGTGTTTGTAAAACAATCTGAAATTGGGATGTCACCTGAATTATCTGTGTCAGGTGTTTTAAGGCCTTCTATGTGTATTGCACTAAGATGTGTGACGATGTATGTGTGTGTGTGTGTGTCTGTTATTATCGTATCTCTCTGTGTATTTATGCTTGAGAGTTGAAACTTAGTACAAAAATCAATCTTTAGGTCATAGAGGAATATATACTAATCAGTGCTTTAGGTCTTTTTTTCTGGTGGAGATTATCTCCAAAGCACTTAGACCTTTTATGTTGGTTCATTTTGCCCATTCTTGAAAGATTATTTTGTAAGATAAGATATACTGATAAATATGTTGAGCAAATAAAGAAAGATAGATAATTATAAATAATAGATAATAATTATGAAAGACTATGAGCTATTTACAAGGTTTCCCCCATTCATTTAAAAATTAAAGTGGATTGACAAAATTTATTCCCTTATGATCTCTTTTCTTTAAGTTGCTCGGGGTGTAAAACTAAATACATTGTAGGGCAGTAAACGTTGTGAGTTCAAAACGGGACACAACCCAATCAGATGAGATGGCGTTTCATCTTCTTCATTGCAAAATCTGCAGATTGGGCTGTTCACGAGACCCATATCTTTTGAGTCTGCAGTGACCAGTAAGAACTCCTGTGTCATGACAGGTTCCCCTGCTCAGTGATAAAGTCTTAGCTCATTTTTGAGAAGGACCAGAAAGCATGAGTTTAGATTGACTCATTCCAAGACAACTACGCCACTCTTCACTAAACACATTGTTAAGAGATTGTTAACTATACAAGACTGCAGTATTCATTATTATGACTTTATTCTTTTCTCTATTTGTATATTAGCTATATTTATTTTGTAATTAGCTATAATTAGATAATTATTTAATTAGAATATGATCAAAGCTCTTAACTGTGATCAATGTATCCTTGATACCTGTTTGCAGGTACCCGTCCAAAGTATTCGTGGGAGACACGTATTGCTATTTTGCTGGAATGACCTTCGCTGTGGTCGGAATACTGGGACATTTTAGTAAAACAATGCTGCTATTCTTTATACCTCAAATATTTAATTTTATTTACTCAACACCCCAGCTGTTTAGATTTGTTCCTTGCCCGAGGCATAGGATGCCAAGGTGAATCTATTTTTTTATTTATTTATACATAATGTATTTTTTAGTCATTTAAATGTAATCATTAGTTGTTTTGATGGAGATTTTGATACTTGTATCTTTATTGTTTATAGTTTAAATCAGGTTTTGCCCCCAATACCTTTTTTGTTTATTATCATACAAGACCGTCTGTCTTATTTAATTATGGTGTTTGTTATTTTTTTAACACAGTAAATAATTTTTAATACTTTTTTCAGACTGACTAAAGGCAATGTGTTAGACTGCAGTGTTGCCAATGTGCCAAAAGATGAACTAAACACCCTAGGATTTTTAATATTAAAAACTCTTAAAATTTTAAAGATAGGTAGAGTGATAGAGGAGGAGAAATATTTTGAGTTTAGTAATCTAACTCTTATTAATCTAGTTCTGGTTTTATTTGGACCTGTGAACGAAGCTAAATTAACTTCTAAACTTCTAGTCATACAGGTAATTGTATTATTTCCAAAAAAAACTACTACACTTTTATTCATGTAGGTAATTTTATTATTTCCAAAAAAATAACTACTGCACTTCTAGTCATGCAGGTAAATTTATTATTTAAAAAAATTCTTTTAGATTTTTAATTATTTTACAGGCTTTTCATGTATTGGTATTTATGTTAGAGACTTTTGTTATTATTATTATTTTATTTAAATTGATTATTTAATCTAGATTTTATTCTTTTCCTCATTTATACTATAGTAGGTATATAGGATAAGTATTTTGTTTCCTGAAAAAATCCAAAACGGCATGTCCGGAATTATCTGTTTCAGGTGTTTTAAGGCCTTCTAAGAGGGTTTCACAAAGTTGTCTGTCTGTTATTTTCTTAGCTCCAGTGTATTTATGCTAAGTGTTAAAACTTTGTACAAAAATCAGTCTATAGGTTTAGTTGTGCTAAAACCTAAAATAATTTTTCTTATGACATCATTAACCCGCAATAATGACTCAGCAACATTTTTGAAAAATCATAAAATGCAGAAAACTGATTGCGTCAGATTGAGATTTGGCACACATGTAGCCATTATTAAGACGCACATATGTGCTTATCTGCATTAGTTCAATTTTTATCAAATTACTTGTGTACATTTTGTCGGAAATAATTCAAATTCGGTACAAGTGTATACCATTACATAATGAATAAGTACACTAAGTTTCGATCAATACGACAAGCATATCCATGATTTTGTTGGATAATAAAAGTTAAGCGTATCGAGCGTGTGCCTGAATGTGTGACCACTGATAATGAACCGAATGTATTTACTGTCTGAGGACAAGCAAGCGAGTCTGAAGATGTTGCAGTATAAATTTGTCATATTTTATATTCTGAATATGAGTAAAGTGAGTTCGAAGGAGAGGATGAGCATAGCAAACCGATGTGATGAGGAAAAATTCAAAGGTAACCCTGCGCCCTGCACCCATTTTTTATATATTGGAGTATATAAAACTTTACTAAACGTATTATTGTTAACAAATCTTTATAGAAAGTTAATAGTTTCATGTAGGGTTTGTATTAGAAGTAGTATAGTAGAAGTAGCAACTGGAGCTCAAATGTCTGGAGAATCCAAAATATTTTTTTTTCATTTTTTTAAACTGTAACTTATAGAGTAATAGAGTAATATAGTAAACTAGATTAGGTTCCATGTTAGTATTCCTTTATACCTACAGTATAAATGGGGAAAAGTAAAAACCTCCTAATAGTGTAACCAATTAGTTAAACTAAATATTTATTAGAATAAACATTTAGTCAGTATGTTGCCCTAGGTAAATTCCTTTTTAATTGATTTTAAAAATATTTTTTCAGAGGAATGGTTTCTCAATTCCTTGACAAGCTATTAAAATGGCTAGTCGCTACATGTTCGATGCCTGTACTTATTCTGTCCAGCAGTAGTATTTTTCCTTGGAATAGTATATAGTTTGTTTTGTTTTTTGTTTGTTGTTGTTGTTTATTTTGTTTGTTTGTAGTATAGTTTGTTTTATTAGTTAATTGAGTTGTTGGTGAGCATCAGTTGATTGCGAGAGTAGTTCGCCGCAATGTCTGTTTTATTTGTTTAGCCTATTATTCAATAGGGACTTGGTGTTTTTAGTATCTTAAGACCATTAATCATTAAAGAAATACTACCATAAACACTATAAAATCTCATGCAAAAGAATCCGAATAACTTTATTTTAACTTTAACTGCTGTTGTCGAAGATCGGCTTTTATACCTTTCACACGACTTTAATTATTATTTACTTACTGTAAACTGTAATTTATGAGCAAAGCATACTATTAATTTAAATAAAATTTTACCTGATTATTTTGAATATTAAACTTGTAATATTATTCTACAGGTTGCTGGTACTGTGATAGGATTTACAATAAGATACCCCCTTGCATCAGTTTTCTACGATGTTGTTCAGTAAATACCAATTATTAATTTTTACTGATTCATCATCTGTCATATTGGTTACCTGAAAATGATAATAATGTATCCTTTTTAAATGTATGTTTCTTAAAAGAGAAACGTCTTTTTAGTGGAATTCCATCATTTCTTATTAGGAAAAGAACACGTCAAATCTACAATGTATTTAATAAATAGGAACTATATATTTTAATCCATTAGGATGACCTTCGGGTAAAATGTAAATATTACTAAGTATAAAACAATACACAACATTATTTATTTTATTTATTGTTAAAGTACGACACACGGCTAAAATCAGTTGACAGCATGGGAAAAAAATGCCCGGGAGCCAATGAGATTAATCCTGGATGTTAAACCACGCCCTCAATTTAAAATCATGCCAATCTTATTGGTTCCTCAAGACTATTTACACTAGTGTGTCGTACTATAATGTAGTTTTAGTAGCCTTTACATTTTACCTGAAGATGATCCAATTTGTTTGAAATATATAGTTCCTATTTATAAATACATTCCATACATGTTCCTTTCCTAATAAGAACTTTATGTTTTAATAATGGAATTGCCATGAGAATTAAATGAGACAGGCGTTGTTTTCAATTATTGTTTATGACAGTGGCAAAATAATAAAGTAGAAGTATGCCCAAAAATCTTTTAGAGAAACCAGACTATTTGCATTGAGGCTGTGAAATAGATTTTTTTGTTTTGGCTACAACTTTGACAAATAAGCACTTCTCGTTATGTATGATGTGCTTTAAATTTTTGTGAACAGCCTTAAAAATAATTTTTTATGTAAGTTTATTGTTAAATCATTTTGAAGGGGGATTGAAAGAGAAGAGGAAGTCTACTTACTCTGCAGGGATGCTACGTCTTTTGTTTAGTTTTACAAGCTATACTCATAGTTTTTTCTATATAAATTTAATGTTTGCTATTTGTTTCTTCATATTTTTTCAGTCGTAAATTTGTATTAATTTTTAAATTATATTATAGAATTTTCGTTCCTAAAAAGGTGCATAAACTTTTTAAACAAACAATAAATATTAAAAAATAAGTAAATAACTTATGGAAATGTTATCAGATGAAATAAGGGAGCCTCTATTTTCATTTCATCCATTAGAATTGTCAAATTTTAATAATTTTTAAGAAATAATAGCATTTGGCAGAGTGATAACAAATTAATGAGGTGCTCATGTGTACACAAGAGCTATGTTCAATAGTGTTTTGTTAGCCACTGTGTTTTTCAAAAGTTAGTGGATATTTTCTTCTCCTTCCATCTCTCCCTCAACTTGACTTTAGTTTAATGTTATTTCTTTTATGTAAGTAAATCACTATGACAAATACATAAATGTAAAATTTGATTGTTAAAAAATATTTTAATCTTTATAATTTGAAATTTCAAAATCTTTTTTTTTTTTTATTTCCATGGTGTAATATCATGATAATGATTATTAATTTTAATCAATCTAAAAAACGTGCACCGTGTTTAGATGAGTTGAAATTTACCCATTTTCATTAAACTGAACTTGTACCTTAACTTGTCCTTACTCGAAAAGTATCAAATGTTACAATTTTAAATTCTGTCCTTGAGACTAATTTTTTTGTTAAAGAGATACAATTTATGATTAATGCATAAAATTGTACTAAAATAACCTAATAAAAACACTGGTTTTAATTACAATTTTTGAAGAGTTGTGTAATGCAGGGCTTTGCACAACTAATTGTTTGATCGTGGATTTAAGTTTACAGTCTGTACAGTACAGTCTGTCTAATAGATTTGGGCGTCAACCTCGTATTGATTTTGAAAAAATAGTAGGATTGCCAATATATTTTTTAATAAAAAACTTCCCAGCTCCGAATTAACCAACACTCAATAGTCATGTTATAATGATTTCCGAAATTTTTCCTCTTGTCCTGAGTAAATAATTTAACCATTTGTTAAATAAATAATTTAAAATTATTAATATTAATTACAAGATAAAGAGTAATTAATTAAAAGTAAATTACAATAATATCTTAAAAGTTGGTTAAATAATTATTAATGCTTTACTACACCAGTGGAAGGTAGCACATAATAAACTTTTTCATCTCTATGATATTACCTTAACTAGGGCAATTGATTTTGTCCTAAATGGTAACAGTGAATTCCCGCCGTCATTGCTGGGCTGGTGGTAACCAATCAGATGACAAAGATATCCCTCAATCCAGATGCCCAAAAGTAATACACAGTAAAACAAAGTTCAACAGCTTCCAAATGCTTGTCCAAAGTGGTTGTAAATTTTTGCTTATCATACACGAATTGCATACAAAAGGTTATTGTCTAATAATGAAAAGCTGCAAACCTGAAGTTTTAAAATGTTGTATAAAAAAAGATTTTTTTTTGAGGCCCTAAAATTTTATTTATTTATTGTAAATAGACATTTTAATATTTTTCATTTGTTTAATTTATTAATTATGTTTTGTAAAAATATAAATTGATGAAGTAATTAATTTTTATTTATATTATTCAACAGACTTTATTTGCAAATCAAACTTAGCTAGAGCTCAGCACTGTTTGTTGATAACATTGAGGTGTCCTTTTTTGGGTTCTTATGGAAAGAAGTAAATTTTATCTAATTTTCAACTATTAAATAAATTTTTATTTATAATTCTTCATTATTTATGAATAAAACATCATTATTTGATGATAAATATTGTAAACGCTCATAAATAAGCATTTTTAATAAAAATTTTAAAAATTTAGCTTGTCATGTACCTTAAGACAGGACAACTTGTTTTAAAAAAGCTCTTTTTTAATGAAAATTTGCTAAATATCTGGATTACCTGTTTAATTTTCACATGATTTATCTAAGTAATGTTATGACACGAGATTAAACATATCTTTAAATTCATTCTTTCAGTGCAATAATAAATGGGAATGAGGGAAACCTGTCCCTTGTCTATAAACTAGCCTTGCCTTAGAATTAGAAAAAAATGACCATAAGTTTGTAAGCATACTCATCTAGCTGCAAAAGAGATAAAAATTTGAAAGATGAATTCAATCAAGATACAACCTATAGCGCTGTTTGTATTAGGAGTTTTACCTTAAGTTTTAAACACATCTTTAGAGGTGATTGATCTACCTGTTAGAATAACATAATTAATTTAAAAAATCTGGTGTATTACAAACCTGTGTAATAGCGAGGAAAATGTTGAATTATGAATAAATACAAAATAGTTATAACTTATAGCGACAACTAGACATGATTACAACTAAAGACTGTGTAGGAAGAGAAATCGATACAGTGCATCGGTGGTGTGTTGTGACTTTGTGCTAACCCATTCCATTCTTTAAACTCGCTCATATGCTTTAAATATTCAGAAAAGAAAAGACAATTATAATGATTATCGTACTCTTTATTTATATCAGTTACCAATAAAGAATGCTACATGTAAAAACAATTATATTAATAATTAAAACTAGATTTAATAATTGCATGCGATACTGTCCTTTCAAAAAAATGCAGTAGTTTTAAATCCCATTAGAGTCTACTGTAATATAAAAAGGAATAACATGTTTTTAATTTAATTAAAAAATGTTTAAACTTGGTAGTATCATATGAGCTATGATAAGGTTTTCATTTTCCAAACAATACCACAACTGTTTGTTCAATATCGTAACAAATAATATCGTTTTAGTTAAATTGTATGTTCTTATATTCATTTCAAAAGAAATAAAGTCTTAATATCATTTTCCAAGTTAGTTTGTATGAAAAATACAATAGTAGAAGTAAATCCATCTGTATTGTTGTTGTATCGTAAATCTGTGTTTTTACAGATTTGCTTTGTGTATTCCCCCAATACTTTGCTCCAACAATTTTGATCATTTGCAGGCAAATTATGAGAATAAATATTTTGTCAATTTTCAATAATCAACATTTTGTTCTTCTTCTACAATTTGTTCAATATCATCATGTTCTGGATGCAGTGGTTTTAAACTACAAATATCCTGTTCAGGTTGTTCATCATTGCATTGGACGACCTCATCATCCCATGAGTGTTTCGATGCAAATTTAGCTTCATCAACGTAAATCTTATCAAATTGTGATAATTCTTGGAATATTTCTCCTTTGTAAACATCGTCTCCTTGGTCTTCTACTGTGTGGCTCAGTGTTTCTTCTTCAGATTCCACATTATCATCTGGACGGGGTTCAACAGGTAGTTTATCTCCTTCAAATTTAGTTAGCTGGATAACAAGAAATATATTTAGGAAGAAATGGTTTGTGAAGTTTCTAGTAAAAATGAAATGAGGTCTGCACTAATGATAATATGATGATACGATTAGTGGAAGGACTATGCTTTATAAAGACATTGTTTTTAGTGCAAGATTGTTTTTACAAATGAGATTTAGAAAAGCTTGAAGAAGATTGTTAATAATTTAATCTCCCTCCCTTCTAAGGGACCACCTCAAGTAAAGACTCTTGTACTGTAACTACTTTTATGTCTCAAAATATGCCCAACTTTATTAATACATTTTTTACGCTTAAACCTATACATCATTTTAGCTTTCCTCCTATAGAATCATTTTCTACTGATTACCCCCAAAGTTTATGCACTCCCCGAAGGGGCTGCAATTGTCTAGGCAATTGCCTAATATACTTTTTACAGCCCCAATAGCTATACAACTCTTTTAACCCCCAGGAAACTAATTTTAGGCTCACTGCTATGTCTAGTCCAGTTCCACCTGACGTTTGTCCGACACTGGAGTTAGTGTGCATAAACCCCTTCTATACCTTTTGAAAGCTGAAGTTCTGTTAATCACTGTTGTGTGAGGTTCTTTTAGATCACAGTATTCTTATTATGTTATTCACGGAAACACAGCTATGGTTGTGTTTGTGGCCCAAAGACATAATTTCTTTCCAATCCTCTATTGGCCCTTCAAGTTTGTCTTTAAATGAGGAGATCACAGAAACATGATTTGCCTCTGCAAAAACAGGATACAACCCCATTTGCGTAGCAGTCAAAGGATACCATGTAAAATCTAGGCTAGGTTATCTGGAATTGAATTTGGATATCCTCGTATATGACCCTTTGACCTCCATTTTACAGGGTGAGCATTGTATACCAATAAATTACCTCTCCTCGGTTCTTTAATGCATTATAACCATAATATAGCACAGGGTTGTAATCAGTTGACAGCATGGGAAAGTAGTGTTGAGGAAACAATGAGGTAGGTCCAAGGTTTGGCGAAAAAAAATTGTGTGCAAGGTTTAACACCTAGGATTAACCTCATTGGCTCCCTAGCATTATTTTCCCACACTGTCAACTGATTACAACAGTGTGTTATACTATACCTATGATAGAAATAAATTATTTATCCTTTAAATTTGTGCTTGGGTCTTTCTAACCCCAAACTTACTTCTCGAGATTTCCAAACAGCGATTTTTCTTTTGACCTGTTCAATTTGTTGATTTATTTGACTTCCCCTTGGTTGGTCTTCATCGTCCATTTGTTTACCTTTGTTCATCTCAGGATCTGGTTCCTCATCTTTATGTATGTAGTATCCGTTTAACATAGAATCACTACCAAATGTAAATACACCTTTCCCTAGAGGCTAGACCAAAAATTCTTATGTTTTACTCTATTAGTACAGTTATTAAGTGTATACTAATACAGTTAACTCTATTAGTACTATTTTTACTTTTCCTTATTTATACTTTAGGTAAATTGGGAAAGTAACGTGTTTGTACTAAAAATCGGAGACAGGGAGTTCCCCCAAATTATTCATTTAAGACCTCCTAAGTGGTTTTTAATAAGTTTTCTGTGTGTGTGTCTATTATCATTATGCTATACCAGTTCTCAAACTTTTTGTCACCACGTACCATCGATCATCCAACATTATATTTAGGGTACCACAATGTGTACAACATCTAAAATGTGTACCATAGAGTGTGTTAGAAAATAATTCTAAAATGTGTTGGTTTTCCATAACAAATTGTAGTCAACTACAATTCCCTAAAGGGTATATTTGTTTTGGGAAACCAACACATTTTCAAATTACTTTCTAAATGTTCCTTTCTTGTATCCTAACAATACAGGGGGGTTTAAAAGTCTTCCCCACTTGATTTTTGATTATGCATAGTGAAGTTGTTTTTGTACTAACCATAAGGGCGCAGCGCCTCAATGCTAGCCTGCGACATTTAACTTAGAAATTTTAAATTGAACTTCATATTTTGATTCTATGATCAATTTTTTTTTAATTAAAAAAATATTTTTTCCACTAGAAATGAACAAAACTGCATAACGGCGCCAAAGAAATACTAAACAATAAATTTTCTGGTTAGCTGATGTATGTCTAATGATCAACAACATTAAGTAAATACCATGTTGTCTCTCCAACTGCCGTGGTATCTGAAAGCGCTGGTGATAGCCTGCCCTGGTCCCATCATCACTCCATTCCTCCACGTTCCCATATATTTAATGGGCAACTCTTTATATTTATAATAGCCAATTCCTTCTTTGACATCTTCCTTCCACTGTCCTTCGTAGACGTCGCCATTAGCGTACATGTAGATGCCGTACCCTTGTTTCTTATCCTTCTTCCATTCTCCTGCAAAGGATGCTAATCACTTTTAAGTTCATTTTCGCTTTTATGAATATAAAAAAACGAGCTGCCAATTATAAACCAAATTTAGTATGATGGATTGTGAGAAATGTTAATTAGGAATATAAGATAATAAAGTTAGAAGTTTGGGTCTCAATGAAGTAAGTCCGTCAGTTACATAGAAAAATGTTGTAAAATAGTTACATTTGATCATTTAAAAAATAAGTCAGTTATCAACTGATTTATTTCATATCTAATTATAGCCATACTTGCTTTGCGTAATACCTTTTAAGTGTGCCTGGACTATAGATGATGCTGAACTCTTCAGAATAAAGGGATAACATTGTGGTTACGACGGCTACAAGAGAGAAGGCATCAACAAGACCATCCGTTACAAACAGTCATCAACCAGCAAGGAGAGACAAGATCACTGGAGGAAAACATATCAACCATATTTCAAAGGAACTAAGGATAGAATGTGCAAGGTTCTGGCACGTAACGATGTTGGGACGATATTCCATACCTGTTCCACCACCAGAAACTTCCTTGGAAGTGTTAAAGATTCCCTTTCGAGGAAAATTAGTGGTGTCTAAAAGATCCCTTGTAACTATGGTTAAGTTTAAATCGTATAGACAGTCCGACTCATATCTAAGGCCTGACCCGTTTAGCCGAGCACATCAAACTCACCATTGACAACAAATGTCGGTCTGCCGTCGAAAAGCATTATCGAGAAGGATCTCGTACCAGTAGATCATCTTATTGATTTTGAGAAACCGAGGTACCAGCGAATGTTCTTGATATCGAGACAGGCTCATTAGGAACTTATTGAGATTGCTAAGCACAGGAAATTGTTTATAAATTATCAAGTATAAATTAAAATTAGCTATAAAATAAGTTGGAGTTCTAAAGGCGGTACAGACTCTTATCAACCGCATAGTGGCTGAAGGCCAAAAGTCGCTTTTGAGTGTGAGTTGCATTTACCTTCATATATACTGCCATCGGGATAATAAAAGGTGCCGATCCCTTGTTTTTGATTATTAAAGTACTGTCCTGTATATCTAGCAGAATTCTTCATGAATATATACAAGCCTACACCATGCCTCAAATTCTTTCTGTATTGACCTTCGTAGTAATCACCATTTGGTAGTATGGTTCTACCTCGGCCGTGCCTTTCCTTGTCTTGGTTCCTTTCCCCTTGGTACTCCTAAAATATGATAGTGTTGCATAAACTGAAGAAAAGTTTTCTAAAATTCAACTCAAAATTTATATGATTATATTTTTGGATTGTACTGGTGAGAGAAGGCCGAGTCTGATATGAAAAATCATAAAATGACGTCACCAATGTACAGTTGAGTACCAAACTATCCAGGCAAAGATAAGAGCGGTTGTATTAGTCTTTGGTTCTCGTAAATTCAATCAAGCTCTTATGAGTACCATTTGTCTGTACACTGATTATATAGATGTACTCCTATTTAATACATTAAAATCAAATTGCAGTTAATATAGTTTTACGAGAAACTTTACGAGTTTAGTTTCGTTTTTATTACTTTATGTTCTATGTAATGCCTACAATGCATTATGGCCAGACCCATGAGGTATCAAACATAATAGGGTGCAACATTTCATGGAATAATAACGCCATAATCATATTTTTGGATTGTTTAGGACATATAAGCCTAAGTACCTTTTTTCCGCCGCTGGATGCCATAATATTTAACCACCAAACTTGCGTTTAACAGCTGCGTCATAAATTAGAAATTTATTGCAAGCAATAAAGATTTCACTTTACAGTCGTATAATTGTCACAGTTTACATCTGAAGTGGCGTAATCCAACTACTCTTCGAAATGTGACGACGATTCCAGTCGACACAGTTATTAAAAATAAGATGCCTAAGATCAGCCCGTCGGCCCCTTGTGCCGCTAAGTGGCAACATTGTTGATGAAGTTGGCCTAATCTTTTTTCATTGAACAGCCATATAAGAACAAGCATAGAGATTTATACGAGAGGGGGCATGTCTTATCTTATTACATTGAGAGACCTGAAACATTTTTTTGGGGCTCTGTGTAACCTTATTAAAACCTCTTTTAAGAGAAAGTTGGGGTTAAAATAAATCAATTGTATTCGTCTTCCCATGCATTGTTTGAATTTTGATTTGTATTTTAAACGTTCTACTATAAAGTTACTCTAATTTGTACTAATTTTAATTATATTTATAAGCGAAGCTGGTCAGGTTATATTTTCAGTGTTTAAAAAATTAACCAATAGTGCTTCTCTAGTAATATATCTCTATGAAAACAAATGATAAAAGAACAATAATAGGGCCGCTATGAAGTCCCCGGCCCGGGAGGGATCCAGAGTGGCCAAATGTATTTGGCCACATACGAGCACTTATTTAACATATGAAAGATAAGACAGTCCCTTCCCTAAAAATAAAGTTTATTGCGTACTGCTCTCACGATTCTTACTACCTTACTTTTGACAGTATTTGCGTTTAATATGTATGAACGACAATATAAATAATAATTTTATCGCCACTATAAGAAAAGTTAACAATAATATTGGTTGACATAAAATGTTCATGAATGTATGGTTAAATTATAGTATATAACATTTAAGAGCCCTCAACAGATGTATTTTTAAGTCCTCAAAAATCTCTTAAACACAGTCCTCAACAAGATCGTGGACTGAGTCTAGAGCTCATCTCTACATCATTTTATTTTTTATAAATGTATAATTTGTGTTTTACAGAAAAAATAATTTAACTTAAAAAATAATCAGTATATAAGTATAGGTTTATTTACGTATGTATTAATACACGTACACACTTTATTTATTTATATTATATATATATATTATATATATATAATATATATATATATATATATATATTATATATATATATTATATATACACACACATATCACACACACACACACACTCAACACACACACACACATCAACACACAGATACATCCTAATGCACACAATTCATACATACTCGCACATAAAAACACAATTATAATAATTGTAAGATTTTTTACCTAAGAGCTTTGTGATCACTTATATTACATTCTTTTAATAAATTCCCTTAAATTCGGGTCAAACCTTGAAAGGAAACGCATTTAATCTGTTTTGTAAAAAGAAGTATATAAGAGTCTTTATTGTATTTTATTTAGTTTATTTTAAAGCTAAGTATATTTTTGTTAAGTTAAAGAAAGACTACAGTCTTCCCTATTATCTTGCCGGAGTAACTCGTCTTGGCCTAATTGAATGATGTATTTTATTTATTTCAATTTGCCAGAGAAATTCTCTGTTAACCTATTTAATCAAAAATTTAGCCTTGGGTTCAATTTTCATCATTATTTCATTCGAGCGTCGTCTGATAAATTTTTCCTCTTCTCAAAAAATAATAAATTTGCGTATAGACTCAATGTGGGTTTAAATTATATTTCAGTGAAAATGTTTTCTGTTCCTTAAAAAAGTGAATGGGTATTACTGTGCCAAGTCTTATTAGTGTTAAAGGGAGAAAACAGAATTAAGGTATCTTTCCGAAAAGGTCTGAATATTATTTTCTTTTGCAGGAAGTAGATGAAGGATTTAGAGAAATTCGACAGTGTGTATTGCAGTTATAATTTAGTAGGTGAAGTAAGAGTTCACGCGCACGCACACACACATACACACACACACACACACACACACACACACACACACACACACACCACACACACACACACACACATATATATATATATATATATATATATATATATATATATATATATATATATATATATATATATGAATTAAAACTGTCAGTATGCAAACAGGAAAAAAACAAAGTGTGACTAGCAGATAAGGATTGACTTATTTTAACCTTAAATCATTCTTAGAGGTGGTTTCTATGAGGTTACACACAGACCCTGAGAGCCCCTTAATCATGGTTCAAGCCACTCAATGTATTGAGAAACGCTATGAATACTAGATCTATATAGCGTTGTCTAAGAAGAATAATGACATCTTCTTGAAATTTATCCAATCTCTTATGAGTGATTTAGTACCAGTTTTCTTTACTCTGATTGTATATGCGTACTCTTGTTTGTTTAATACAGTGTGATCAGAAGGCAGTTAATGTAGTTTTACAAGAAACTTTAGTTTCATTTATTTATTATATGTTCAAAGTAATGTCCCCAATGCATTATGGACAGACCCATGTTATAGGGTATAAAATTACACCAAGAAACTTATATAAAGGTGAAGGAACATATCTGGCCTTCCTAATGTAAAATAGTGTCTCCAACCCCCACCACTACTCCCTTGAGAACTCGTAGCACTACTGCATCCTTCCTATCATCGGGTTATAAACATGCCGAGTAAAGTTTTCTGTTATTTATTATTGTGCAGTAGTTAATCGTAATATTTAATGTTATTCTTGGCTGTTTAAGATTATGATGTTATGAATTCTAAGAAAATAAAAATGATTAGTCTGCTGACATTAAGCGTTTTAGACTTTAAAAGTAAAAACCATAAAATTTTACTTTTAAACACTATATCATATAATGACTATATGGGACAACTATTCCCATATAGTCTATATGGGACAACTTGTGCCATATAGTCTATATGGGACCTTGACCCATATAGTCTATATGGGACAACTTGTCCCATCTATTTTCCTTGAAAACGGTGGCGACACTTCTTTGGATTTATGCTCCTCCCTGTGAATTCCATAGATTTATAACGCCTTATTAACAGATATTATTTAAAAAACGAATGTTTTTATCTTCCTCTTAAATATTATCTCTAACAAACCTTTCTCGAGTGTTAAGAGTATTAAACTTATCTGATAAACCATAAAAATAACTTATAACAATCACTTATATCTCAGACATTTTAATTTACCTTTTGATTCCCAGAAATTACCCGAGGTTTTTCCTTTTAGTATTTTAATATTTGAGAGCTCTTAGTTTAGATGACTTTTTTCTTTATAAAATAATATGAGTTAAGAATAAAAACAATGTTGAAATGAACATATTTGCTATGAGTAATTATGTTTTCACAAATAATTGATTATACTACTAGGCTGTAAAATATTTTTTTTACCGAAGCGACTATATTTACTGGCGTGACAAAGCGAGTGACACAACAGGCATATAGTGTAAGCTATTTATTTTCTGAGGTAAAGAGTATAATTAAAATGAATAACATTTACAAAATACTTTTATTTACCGCTTCTCTTGTTTAGTGTCACTGAAATCCTTTATCAAAATTTGTAAATAATACTTTCTATTAAATGAATACAAATGTGTTATTAATTTAAATTTAATTTTAATTGTAAAGAAAAAAAATATAGAACAAAAATAATACTATTAAAACAGTGCTGTCATCTTGCGGAACTATTGCTGAAATGCAACAACTGAACGTGATCTTGTTTTTGTAAGCTGTAGAAAAAAACTTTTTTTAGAGTGGATACAAATTCTGCATTTCAAGTTCTCTACAACAGGGAATAAAGTGTGTCCCCCCTCCCTATCTCAGAAAAAGTATACTCTGTTTAATCACCATTAAATATAATTCTTATTTGTTTCAGAAAACTATTCGAGTATGTGTCCTGTGTCTGTATGTTATATTTATACGCAACAAACTTACCATTTTATTAGCGAATTTCCATCAGAAAAATTATGCTTATGAGTTCATAAATATATTAAAACTTGAAATGTCGTTAAAACAAAGTGTCACATTTTCAGTAATGGAAATGTTTCAGTAAGGAATGCTAAATCGATTGAGACCACATTCAGCTATGAGACCATCCAAAGTGGCACACATAAACATATACTTGGTGTAACATTTCAAATGTAACATCTAGAAAAAATATAGTCCTAAAATTTCTAAAATGTTCTTTACCTTAAGTTGGTTGTGCAAGTTTACATTTACTTTTAAAAATGAAATAAATGTTACAACTTTTTACCGAGAAAGAAGGTAATTACTTTTCATCATGTTTTTGGACGCTGAATATAATGAAACCGATACTCATTATTGTACAGAGAAAATATTTGGATAAATCTTATTATGCCAAAAGTAATTAGCTAAAAAACACGACAGGAACGCATTCTCGTAGTTAGCATAGTGAAACTACCAAATTATATACTAGCGCTCCTGTTAACTGGCTACGGAACTAATCAGTTTTTTCCAAAATAGTAAATCCCAGGACCATCTGATCTCTTTCTTTATATATATATATTCTTTGGTAAGATCTAAGTAATAAAAAAACGAGATAGATATAGGTAAAGTAATATATAAACCAAGTAGGGAATCAAACACGATCTCTGTCAGACCTGTTATGTAGTTCACATTTTGTCCCTAGGGAGTTGGCTCAAATTTCTTATGGGCCTAAATGTAAACAAACTATTTACGTTTTCAAAAATGTTGTTTTTATTGCATTTATTTTTGTACAATTTAGTATAACATGTTAATAATTTGTGTTAAAAATACCTTTTGTCACATCCAATAGAGGTTTAAGTGCGAATCTTTAAATACTAGGTTTGTTTAAATTACTTAAAACGAGCGGCTAATTAAACTCTTTTTTCGAGGGCACTACACTTAACTTAGTACATTTTTGCGTGTTATATTTGTTTTTTCCTTTCAAATATTAATTGTAATTAGTAATTTTACAACTTTAACCCAACATTTTTGAATATAATAAAAGCAATTGTGATTTTAAGTTATATTTAAGGCAATACATTGTCGTCTGGATGTTCTTTAAAATTATAATAAAAACATGTACTTTACCTTTACTATATTTTCTCTTTTTCTTTAACTAATTTATTTCAACAAATTATCACATAATTTAATACAAAATCATTAAACTATCACGTATATATTGAAGTAAGAAAACACGATTAAAGCTTACATTAAAAGTAAAACTCGCCTAATATTTTCAGGGTTGCCAATAAAACTAAGTAAAAAACGTAAATCTTAAGAGGCGCATGCGCAGTTATTCCAATTTTAGCTATTTTTTATATCATCTGATCACGTATGTCTGAATTTTTTTACACTGGTTAGTATAGGAGTTTCCCTACTTGGTTTATATATTACTTTAGGTATAGGTAATCCAAAACTCAGTCGGTGAAAAAGAAACTTTGAATTTAGTGTCACTTACAATGTTCATTGAGGGTCTGAGTTGAATGAAACAAGTCTAAAATTGATGCAAGCACTCCAAGAATTTAACCCCTTATGCCCGAGATTTAATCTTGGTTCCGGAGATGATTTTGGATCGTTATATCAAAAATTAACGATCAAAAATCGCTTAGTAAAATCGCATATTCAATCTAAGTTAAAAAAGTCAACTTATGTTACCACTATTACTCGTTTAAAACTCAAAGCACAACCCTGTTTGCGATTAATTAATTACTCGGAGGAAAATAGCTGGTTGTACTCTAGATGCTTAAATAACTATTATTCCTCTCAAATAAGTACCTCATATGAGGTAAGGTTAAAAAAAAACATTATTTTTAATTATTTACAATTTATTTAGACGTTAAAAATTTACAATTTAATAAATTAATCAATGAATTATAAAATAATTTACATATTAATAATTAATTTAGTATGAAGATAATAAAACGTTTAGGTCGGAAGATAGTAAAACTTTATAGAACAGAATTAATTGTAACTTTTAATTGTAACTTCGAGCAATTTTTTGCTTAAATTTTAGATAAAATTTAATAAGCAATAATACATTATACACAACTATCATTCTACACACTACAGCATTATGTTAAATCTTTTTGGGGCTCTCAGAGCTCTGTGTAACCTCATTGAAACCTCCTTCAAGATTGAGTTAAGGTTATAATTAATAAATTTATTACGATTTTCTGCACATTGTGTTTTTGTATTTTTAATTTTTACTAAATAAGTTATTGTAATTTTGTACAGATTATTTGATTATATTTATAAGCGAAGGTGGTCAGTTTTTTTTCGATGTTCAAAATGTAACCTATTGGGCCCCTCTAGTAATAATATCTCTATGGTAGGTACCAAGCATGTGTAGTTTGATTTTGATATGTATTTTGTGATTGATTCTTCTCTATTTTTTCCTGAAGGGGTCACATTGTGAAATGGCAAATCATCTTAGCGTGTCATTCCCTTTAATTTAGATCCTTGACTTCAATTTAAAATTTATATAAACTGAATTTTATCAGTGGTAAATAATATTGATAGGGTGATTCTTTCAAAAACAATAATAAACGTACAATTAAACTGAAATGTATTACATCTTGCTCAATTTACACGCGAAACAAAATTTAAATAAATTATCTTTTTGTCAAATCCTTTATACAGTCAAAGGTTTGTTTGACAAGCGAGGGGGCGTGACCGGACTTAACAGTCAAGGCTCTCAACTTTGGGAATTGAATTCAGTGTCTATTTATGCTTAATAAATTATGTTAATTATGCTCTAGTTGATGTCAAAGTCAATCTTTTGTTTGACTTTTGCAAAATCAGCATTTTGGTATTCTGATATTGGATCTGTTGGTAAAGATTTAGTAGGAGAATTTGGATCTTCTGAAGTGGAATTACTTTTCCTCCTGAGTGCACCTCTTCGAACGAATTCATCTTGCTTTGATGCTATTGTTGGTTTCGGGGCTGTGGCTGGTTTTTTTTTAATCCGTTGGGGTTTACTGGGTTTTTGAGTCACTAAAAAACTATTACCTTTAATTTGTTCGTCCGGTATATCGTATAAAACTTCTGAATTTTCATCTTCAACCGCTTTTTCTTGAATTAAATAACTTGATTTGTTTTCTTGGTACGAATCTTTATTTGGTGAATTGATAAGATCCCCGAAGTCAACGTTAGGAAATGTTTCACCGAATTTTTTTTCAAGAATTTCTTTGGGATCCACATTACCAGTGAAACTGATAATTTCAGTTGTTATTATTTCCGATTTACCACCAGAACGAATTATTTCGGTCGTTATTTTCTTTCCATCTTTGATTGTTTCGAATATTTTTCTTTCAGTTGCATTTTCATTGGTTGTCCCTGCATGTGGTTCGAAATCAGAATGAATTGTGGACCATTTTTCTCCGTTATTCAATTCCGAATGTAGGTCTTCATTGAAGGATTCAGTTCTATTTCTATTCCACTTATCCCCGATGTGAAATTCGTCTTGATTCGAAGAACCTATGATACTTGTGGTTTCCACCATTTTTGTTTCAATCATCATTTCACCGCCATCTCCAGTTTTTATTGTTTCGAATGTTCTTACTACTTTTTTGTTAGGGTCAGATGAATCATCCGAATTAACTTCTGCTTTAACATCTATTCTTTTATTTTGAAGAGATTCATATAACTCTTGCTGTTCAGGTGTATTTGGAGGCGTGTTCCGATTCATAGACTTTTCCATAGATTTATCATTTAGCAATTCCTTAACTTTGCTCTCGAGTTGTTCCAGATCTTCACCAAAGTCCTTTATGTCTATAGGTTTGATAGGTAGGTCATAGATATGTTCAGTTAGGTCATTAGCTAAAGATGACTGAGAAGTCTGTGTACAGCTGTCTTGGGTCATTGTACTCTCTGTTTCTATCCATTCTTTACTCTCTGAATTTGTTCTTAGTTCTTTCCTATATTCTTTGGATTTCTTCTCTAGGGTAGAACTGTGCGATTGCCAGGAATATTTTGAGGGAAGTGTTTTAGTTCTTTTGAAACCATTTGTATTTTCGTTATTTTCATCTATATTGGACTCCGCATTCGTGGGTGTTTTGCCATTACTTGGATTACTTTTTCTTCTAGGAAAGCTGTTATTCCTGGCCAGTAAATTGTCCGGTTTAGGAGAAGGCTGTGGTTTCTTGGACTTATTATTTTTCCAATCATTATTAAGTTCGTCCATTAGCTGATCAGCTTTTTCGAACAAGGCATCAACTGGTTTTATTTTATCTTTATTCAATGAATCGAAGTTAGCATAGAGGGGCGAATCGTCTAAAAGGTTTGGTAGACTATCAAATTTAGTTCTCCTTTTAGGTTTTGGTGGACCTTTTGGCTCGGCTTCGGGTGCTGGGATTTCGCTCAACTTCATAATAACTTCTTCAAGTTCTACGTTGGACCTTCTATGAATTATTTTTGATTTTTCGTTATCCCTTACTTCAGAAATAGTTTCCCTTAAAATTTCTTCGGGTTTAGATTGACGTCTACTGGGAGTTCTTTTTGGAGGCTTAGGTTTTGGAAATTTAGAAAATAACGATTCAAGATGAGGTTCTTGTTTAACCGAAGTGTTAAAATCAACACTGTCGTATGTTTCGAGATTTGAAACAACTTGCATTTGTTGGATAGTTTCATGTCTCGTATTTTCTTCTACTTTTGTTTGGTCATTTATATTCTTCTTCTCAAGAGTAGTCATGAGCCAAGTTGGTTCGTAAATAGATTCTAAATTAGATAACCTCCTTTCTATTTCTATTCCCGTAGATGATGGTCTTCTTCGACTGCTCGCTTGATTGAATCCTATATTTATTTCATTCTCGTAAATAGGACCTTCAGGTGTAGTGGAAGGAGTAGGGCTGTCCGAAGCATCATTAGGTTTCCTCTGATTAAGCGATTCTTTCAGTTCTCTCAAAACAGCTATATTGAAAGGTGCAGGTGCCGGTGATTTTGATGGCGGAATGCTTTGAGGTGGTTCAGGAGCAGTTCTTCGAACGCTAGTTCTTGGTGGTTCGTTTCTCACAATTTCTTTCTTTACGTCGACTTCAATGTCTGCACTTATACTTGCCTTATCAAGTTCATCATCCTTTCCTAAATTTAATATTTCATCAGCCCTTGAATACAACGGCGTGTAGAATTTAGTGTCATATTCGGGAGTGAAGCTCCCAGCCATCGTATTTCTTCTGAACCTTCTAAACGGATTCAGCAACCTCTGATACCAAGACTTCTTTCTTAATCTCTGTGATTCTGATCTTTGAGCCAATTTTCTTTCCTGAAATTCGCTCGATATCTCTGGGCTAGACATACTTTTTTCAATTTTTATCTCCGACGGAACTTCAATCGTCAAATTCCTTGTTTTCTTCTTATGTAAAGGCATATTGAAATAACTTTATTTATAACCAACCATAAATATACTAATAATTTGTATTACTAGGCTAAAAGTGTGAACTACTTATGGCTATCATAATACATGTCCTTTATTATATTTAATGTTAAACATTTAAACAAGTAACTTAAATTTAAAACCACCAATTAACTTTTGTAATTCACATTTCAAGCATAAACAAACTTAACTTTAATTTTATTGTCATTCGTCTTATAACACATCGACGTATACTAGTATATATGGATATAGAATAAATTTAACTTATCATATTATAAAAATCAATGAAATGATAATTTTCACTTTGCATATTCTCTTAAAATACAAGGAATTACCTGATAAAAATATTATGTGCTCATGATGTTTGAAAAAAAAGTACCACTAAAAATTCTATTTTAATCACAAATATATTGAAACCTTCTGATATTATCAAATACCAATTACATTTTTACACTATTTTTTTACACTTTTCATTTTAACTACACTTAAAACTAGCAAACTCACATTTAACTTGAAAACAACTACATTTATATTGAAAACAGAAAATTTAAAAATGTTATTTTAATATCAGTTTAAAAAATCGATTTTGTGATGGAACACTCGAAATTTTGTGAGTGCCTTTATCTTTGTCTCTAACACGCAAGCACACTAGTTCTTACACTTAGACAGTTATTAATTTAAAGATAAAACGTATTTCTTAGTTTATTGTTGAGATACATATTTATTTTGTATTATTTAATCGATTAATCACATATATATATATATTGGATGATTTTTTCTGTTATATTTTTTACCTTATTTGGTAACTCCTTTAGCAATATGAAATTGAATCACTGCTTTTTAAGTGTTCCCAATACATACATCTAAAAAATAAAATAATGTGCATATTATTTTCACTTTTCCTCGTTTATACCGTAGGTATATAGGAAAAGAATTGTGTTTGCGAAAAATCCAAAACCGGGGATGAAAATGGAATTATCCGTTCAGGCGTATTAAGACCTTCTGAGTGGTTTTTGCAAAGTTGATTGTGTGTGTGTGTATGTGTGTGCGTGTGTGTCTGTCCCCTTCTGTACATTTTTTCATAGAGTAGAGGGGCATGTCTTAATACATTGAGACCTGAAACTTCAGGGGCTCTGTGTAACCCTCATGAACCTCCTCTATGAGAGTTAAGGTTATAATTAATCAAATTTCCCGCAGATTGTTGTGTTGTATTTGTATGTTCATAATTTTCGATGTAACTAAAGGGCCCTCTAGTAATATATCTCTATGTTTTTTATCACATTAGTCAAAAATTTCGGCGTTATATAAATTCGTAATTTTACCTAATAATGAAGGATATTGGGATCGTAAAAAAAATATTTTCCGGAAAGATCATAAAGCATAATCTCACAGGAACCTGCGATAATAACAGACATCCCCCCCCCCACACACAGACAACTTAAGGTGAGATCCCGGTTCAGTATTCTGAGCAAACACATAACTTTTCCAATAATTAAAATATAATAATTATATAAAATATAAGTACATAATAAAAGTAATAAGATGATAATAAATAAGTAATAAAATAATGAGTAATATAATAATAAAAATTAAATAATATAGGATTTCTTCACGGTTAGTTGTTGTTTTACACAATAAAGGATTTTCAACCTAAGAATAAGCCATCCTCAGTGACTTAAAACAAATAAGAACATAAACGAATTTAAACAGAATGATGGAAAAAAAAGAAGGAAAGTTTAAATGTTATTTTATGATTGGTTATCATTAACTTTTGTCGTTAAAAATGTACTATCTTTATTGTTTGTTAGGGACTGATGGTGGCCTCTTGTTAGGTTTGAAGCGCTTTGCTTTATTGTAAATAAATAATAAGTATCAACGAAGGGACTTGATATTTAACTCTTTTACAGTATCGAAAGCTCGATAAGAAGTAACTACAAAAGAATTATTAATTGAGTGCAATAACTACTATAGACTAATAATAATTCAATACTTATTTAATAGTTACTTATTCTTCGTTAGTTTCACAACTTTTACTGACTAGTTAAACTTAGTATCTTCGTTTAGGAATATTTATACTAAAGAAATGTTTAGTTCAGAGTGAATAGGTAAAAATTTGTAACACTTAATGGTTATTAAGATTTAATGAGAAAATAATTGTCAAGGTTTCTAAATTAGGAATACACTAATTTGATTTGTATAGTATTTTATGTGTTGAACTTTTCGTTGGAAAACGCTGGAAAACTAAATGAAACAATTTATTGTCGATATAATTATGCGAAGACGCCTAGAAATGTAACAAGCAAAATGCAATGGTACATTTGGCAATTGTTCCATCATTCGACATTCGTCAACATGAATAGTCTATTCATATTTTGCAAAACTCGGTTGTATCAAAAGATGTATGTTTTACTTGACAAGCATGATGGCGGTAAGAGAGCACCGCTCGTCTCTGGTAAATACTTCACATTATATTCTTCGGAATTTTAATTGAATTTTGCTTCTTACATTTCCTAGGTGACTCGCGCACAATTATATTGTGCCAACTATTCATGTTTAGCATAACTCGGTAATATCAAATGAGAAACAATTTATTGTTAGAAAGTTATTAGGAACAACCTGAGGTTAAAAGGAACAATTTATTCTTTAGAAGATTGTGTCGATTAATAAGGACTATAATATGTTAAACAAGAACCAAATTACTGAGCATAAAAACAAAGCAATATAATAGAAAATTCGTCTAGCTTGCGGATTTATTTCATAAATGAGTTTGGAGAGTATAATTTTATATTTAGCAAAGGAACTTTAATAAGGAAGTACGTATCCTACCTTCTATGCAAAATACTGGACCAACTCCACTCTAGTCATCGAACACTCTATATTATCTCTATAATACCATAGAGATATGTAATTAGAGCCTATATATATATATATATATATATATATATATAATATATATATATATATATATATAATTCAAAAATAACATATCGGTAAAATAACATATCTAGGCCTATCGGTTAAATATTGAAACATCGAAAATATAACCTGACCACCTTCGCTATAGATATATAAAATAATCGTATAAAATTAATATATTAGTAGTACGAAAAAAAAAATCAAAACTTAAACAATGTGCGGGAAGCCGAAATCAATTGATTTATTACAACCTGAACTCACTTAAAAGAAGGTTTCAATTAAGTTATACAGAGCCCTGATAGCCCCAAAAATGTTTCAGGCCTCTCAATGATTGATATAGGCTTGCCTCCATAATTTCTGATTGTTTAATTATTATGGTCTCATATTAATTCTGCATGGTATCTTGTACCGTATTTAATGCTATTCTTACCCTTTAAAAAACACAACCTTAAACTTCAATAGCTTCTCTACTGCTATACCAATCAGTGGAGGGAAACTTGTCTCCCCCCTATTTTACAAGTAAAACGGTAGCGGCAAATTTTGGCATTATATATCCCCCAAACGCCAGCAACTTGAATAAGTGGCCAAAAGTCGAAAAAACATTGTACAAGAAATGGATTTTTGCCTGACATACGGATCACTGCGCCAAAATTTTAGCTTGTTGTAGAGTAATTATTGAGCTTATTTGGCATTTTAGCAAGAAAAATTAAAGACATAACTAGTCATGAACGCAATATATTGTATAATACTATAGTAATGGTCCTGGTCCTCAAAATTGAGTAATGTTAATCTCGTTGATTATTAGACGCACCTAAATGATGTAGAAATTCATACAGTAGGGGTGGGGCGCGGGACACAGTGGTCTAACCCCGAAATAAGCTGCTTAGATGGACCTGCCCTGAGTTCACCCTTTCTCCGCTAGTGGCGGTCAGTTCCCTTGTTCCCATATATAAAATAATATTTCTTCAATTCTAAGGTAAAATTATTTAAAGGGTTTTTAACAATGATAAAAATTGTATTAATTATTTTAAAGGTATAATTTTCATAAAATGTTATAAAATATAACGCTGTGTTAATTTTAAGTAACCTGATATCGTGATAACCATGATTTGTAGACAAACATCAAAATTGTAAACAAACATCAAACCGGGAAATTATAAATTTAATTTACGTCTTCGTTGTCTCATTATAACACACCTTTCGTAACACACGTTATCCTATTTTCTAAAAAAATTATCTTATAAGCTTCTAAAAAAGTCAATGAATAAGAAAAAATTGTCTTGTTTACATATATAGATGTATCGATTTAAACTGATAACAATAGTGATAAGAGAACAAGGTGAAAACTAGCGCTCGGTCGGTAGTTGATGCAACTAATCTCAGTTTTTTTCGGAGCCACCTAAAACCAGGGAGTTAGACCACTGTGTCCCCCGCCCCGACCCCAACTGTATGAATTTCTACATCACTTTTAACGCACCATTGTTTACTGTCCCCCATTTGGATTTTTCTTTACTTCATAATTGCCTAAAACAGTATTTACAGGTGGACCTTATCATACTTAATTATGGTATTTTCTAAATAAAATAATTTTGTACTTACTCCTATAGTATCCTCCTCGCCTTCCCCTTTACCTTCTCCTCCTTCTCCTGCATCTCTCATCTTGTACAGTTTTCTCAACTCTCTCTGTCTTAATTTTATTAACCCTTTATTTTGACAGTAAAACTTTGCGTCGCTTGCGACTATTGTTGAACAGGTTAAAATAACAACATGTGGTAGATTTGAAGCAAGCTGATAGAATTACTAACGGCTCAATTATACGAAGCAATTTTAGTTGCTAGTCGCTAGCGATATTAATCGCCAGCTTCTAAAGTCTACATGTATTTTAACCGAGTCGAAATGTCAATTTCGGATTTTTTCAGATGAACACAATACTTTTCCATATACCTACAGTAGTAAATGAGGAAAAGTAAAAATATAACAGAAATTAAAATATTTAATAATTAACAAGAAGGTATAAACTAATGAAAAAGTATTTAAGGAGATTAGTTCCATGTATAACAGATTCTTTTAAGAACTATTTATGATACAATAAAATTTTAAATTAAAGACAGACAACCTGTTGAGTGTCAAGGTGTGGTCTTAAAAGTGGGTTTAATAGTTTAATATTAATCAAAACCTTTAAAAAAATAAGATAGAAAATTTGCTAGAATAATTTTATTAATAGAGAAAATTGTTGATTTAGTAAAGCGTTTGGGTTAAGGGGGAGTGGGGGTAGGTAGAGTTTTTTAAGGGGGACCTCCCTAATCAGGAAGATATATTTATTTATATTGTTGAGGTTTATATATATATATATATATATATATATATATATATATATATATAATATATATATATATATATATATATATATTTTTATATTATGTATGTCTATGTAAATATATATATTTTATTCTATATATGTATATTCATGATCAGAAAGTCCCCCTGTTTCAAAAAAATCACCTCCTGCCCTACTCCCCTCCATGGCTCTAACATCATAAGTTAATTTTTTCTTCGATAATTCGCATAAATCGAGGCATAGTATTATTCTATGTCCCGTTCCATTCTTAAAATTATATTCTCCTTATCTAATACAAAGAATATAAAGCACTACTTTGTATTCTTTTTCAAAATCATATCAATGCGACTCATTTTTCCCCTGCCTTTTTGATATTCTAGTGAAGAACGAAGCGATTCTGAATTGATATAGATAAGCATGGAAATAAAATAGGGTGAGGAAAATTTCAGAGGTACCCCGTACCTGATTAGTTTATTTTTACTATATGCTTATTTATTAAATACTTTTTACTAATTTTTTCACTTACTTTTTACTTAAAAATTTAGTTTTCAATGTTCGTAATTAAAATGCTTATCTTGTAGGTATGATCTTTTCTATTTTATGAAGCAAAAATAATGTTTATCTAACTACTTGACAATCAGACCACTTAAAACGTTTTAATATCAACTGTATTAAAATTTAATCATTGAATTATTTTATTTAAGTATTAAGTGTTATTCCAAGAAATGAATTTGTTTTAAGTACATATTGACCTCGAATATTTTGTATATAAAGGAGAAATTATTTTAAAATTTAAGTATCTTACTTTTCTCAGTTGTCTTCAATTTAAATATATTTAATTTTTAAAGTATTATAATGCAGTCAAAAATTAGTATAATATTGGTTTGTTTGGGAGCATTGGCTTGTTTGGAAATTGCCAGTGCTCAAGACAATCCATGGGGGCCTATAATTCATGGAGGCATTGTCGCAAAATGCTTAGAATCGTGTACTTCTGTTCATGATGCATGTATAGCTAAAGATGGAAATCAGCCTGCAGCTAAGGCCAAGTGTGATCAAGCAACCTACAATTGCATCAATATGTGCAACTCTTTATAACTATTATAGGTAAGTCCTGCTTGTTTAAAATTATCTCTCACTTAAATATTGATATAGCATATAACATGAATAAATCGAAACCGGAATATCACATTATCCGTTTCAGGTGGGTTATAAGACCTCCTGAGATGTTTTCACAAAGTTTGTGTCTGTGTTTGTTATCATCATAGCTCGGTGCATTTGTGCTGAAGAATCGAAATTGGTAAAAAAATATCAGTATTTAGTTCTAGTGGTATCCGGAAAATAAGATTTGTCATAACATGCAATAATGACTCAGCAAATATTTCAAAAATTTATGAATCGCGAAAAAATGTCTTGATCGTTTTGGGATCTAGCTTGCATATAAGTCATACATATGGACAAACATGAGCTAAGTTTCATCTCCTTATAAGCATTAGTTAAAACTTTACCGAGTAATTATTTACATTTTTCTAAAAATTGTAAAAAGCCGAAAAAATAACACAATTGAGTTTTTTGGTACAAGTGTATACCATCACGCAAAAAATGAGTGTACTTGGTTTTGTTTCAATACGACAAAATATATCCACTGTTTTTGTTGGGCCAATTAAGTAAACCTAATTTATTTGAACATTCATATCATCTAGCACACATGCTAAGAAAATTCTGAAAAAATAGAAATAATTTTTTACCATTATCCAGTGATAATAAATAATAAAATAAAAAACTGAAAATAATAAAAAAAAAAAAATGTCTAATTATTAATATGAAATTTTTTGATTTTGGTTTGAAAAGTAAAATATTTGATATATAATAACATAATAATAATAATACTATAATAACATTGCAGTTCACTAATTAAACAATAGCGACATGGTACCCTTTAAATTTTTTTTCCTTACTTTTTTTATTATTATCTTATCTCCTATTATTATTATTTTTTATCTTATTTATTTAATATTATTATCATCTTATCTCTATTATTATTATTTTTTTATCTTATCTCTTATCTTCTATTATTATTATATTTTATCTTATCTCTTAATATTATTATCATCTTATCTCTAATTATTATTTTTTTTTACTTGTCTTGTTTGTTTGACTTGTTGTATCCGTACTATACTATCCGTACCATTATATTAATAATTGTAAAAAAGGAAATAAGACTAGCTAAGATAAAAAATGTCTGTAAATAAAGAGGTCATAATAGAAATAACCAGAAATGATGAGGATGAACGGAGGGAATCTGGTGAGAAAAAGTTCCAAGTTACCACGCACCCAATTTGACAATTGATATTTTAACTGTATAGAATATAGAATTATGAATAGATTTTATCCTGTATTTGGACTTGATAAAGTGTTAAGGTTGGATAGATGCTGCGCCGGGGGAGGCAAATATTTAGTCCCCTTGAACCTCCTGCCCCCTGATATAGGGTAGAATCATACAATAACTACTATTACTTATTTAACCGTCCTTAGATCTACGTCACAGACCACGCTGTGTTAATACAACGTAAGTACTACGTATTTTATTCTAAAATTTATTTTAATAAATCATAATACTATTACTATTACTACTATTACTATTACTGATAATACTATCACTACAATAATACTATTAAATCATAATAGTAAAACCTAGCGTTAAGTATTAACCAGGAAACAATTTTTAATTAAATCTTTTGGGTCTATTAGTTTCAAAATTTTAATCCATTCTTTAAATTATCGTTTTTATTTTTCCTCATTTATACCAGAAGTATAAATATGTGCTAGAAAAGTATTGTGTTATGGGTCTAATTCAAAGAAGAGCCGTGATTTTGCTATAAATTTCTATAACTTACAAGACGTGCCTCACTGCCAGACTAAACTTTCCTCACCTTGAAACCATGAGGCCGAAACAATCAAACACACACACACACACATTTTTTCGCGATTCATAAATTTTTGAAATATTTGCTGAGTCATTATTGCAGGTTATGACATCATAAAAAATTGTTTCCTGGATAGCACAACTAAAATTGTAAATTAATTTTTTTGTACCAAGTTTCAACCCTCAAGCATAAATGCGCTGGGAGCTACCATGATAACAGACACATACACACACGGACCAGAAGACTTTGTGAAAACCTCTTAAGAGGTCTTTAAAACACGTAGAATCTGAAATTTCGATTTCACATTCTAAGTACAATCACAATCCTTTGTGATTAATGGTACCTACGGTACCATTAAGGAAAAGTAAAGGATTAAAAAAAAAATAAAAAAATATTCTCTGGCTGATTTCTTCTACCAAGTATGCCAATCACTTTAACTTTAATGAGCACTGAGCCCAATTTATTAATTATTAGAGAATAATAAAAAATCGGGTACCGGGTACCTCGGAACTTTTCCTCCACACATCAAATTCGCTACGCTCATCCTCCCTAATTCGGACTCGCTTCGCATGTCTTCAAATAGTAAACACGTCCTTTCAATTCCCAGCGTTTACTAATCCAGGCACTGACCACGCTTAATGTTTCTAAACTTAAATGATCCTACCAAATATACATGTAATTAAAAGAAACGTGGTCTACTTATTTATTAAGTAAATTTATACACTTGTACTAAATTTCAGCTCAATTAGATTATTTTTCGATTTTTTTCAAAAACGTATACAAGGTAAATGATAAAAATTGGCTTAATGTTGAAATTTATACGATTTTAATTAATAAAAACTCGATTTATTGGAAATTTATAAGCTTAAAACAATGTTCATGGTTAATTTTTTTAAATTTCTGAGAATGCGCAATCATATGAAGGCCCTCACTTTGGATAGGCTGATTAAGTGTTTTCTTCATTGAGGTATATTTACGAAACAAGATACTCGTACCTTCGGCTTTTTTGCCACTCCGCGGCCTCGGCAGTTCGCGCCTCCCTTTGGCCTCTGTACTTTATCAGTTCATATATTAATGGTTTATATAAGTGGCATACTGCCACGATACAAGCGAATTTTCAAATGTATTAGTGAAAAAAAGTTTACATTATGTCGATTAATGACATAATGATTGTTTATCATATATATGTAAATCAATAAAGCTAGAAGTAATACTGATAATAAAATGGAACTTCGTATTTTTGTAAACTATATACAAAAATATATGTAAAAAATTTCAGCCTAATCTAAACACTATATAAAGATTTGAATTTTTTGAAATGTTTGTGGGGTCATTACTGTGGGTTAATGACGTCACACATATTTCATAAACAATAGGGTTCGGGACATAAGCAAGGTTGATGTTTGTACCAAGTTTCATTTCGATCCGAGAAAGCTTTCGAATGCTATTGTGTCCTCAAGCTCATTTTTTCTTCGAAAGTTCTATAAAAAGGAACTATTGCCTACCTATATAGATTTGAGGGCTCTAACCTAATAGGAAACATTTTTTTATTTTAGGGAGAAAAAAGTTTCTTTTTACTCCATGAGAATGACAAGTAACTTTTTCTCCTTTGCTATAATAAGTGCCTCTCTACTTCATAAAAACTATATTTTTTAAAACTTATAACTTATAAGAATTATGACTTATTAGTGAGTCCCCCCTTCCAAAAAAAATCCACCTCCCCCACTCCTACCCTCCTCCATGACCCCAACCTAATAAGCTCATTTTTGCCAAAAATGAAATTTGATAAAAACTTGGTTTAAAGCTGTTCAAAACTAGTAATATTTCTTCAGGTCCAGCTTCTAAACAAGAAGCCTTTAGACTTATTAATAGAATTTTACTTATAGTTTTGTATTGGCCAAAAACTATGGTCATCATCAAAATCCGCAATGCAAAGTAATATTTAAAAATCGCAGTTTATGCTAATTTTTATTACTCATTCTCATGTCTCTTTAAATTTCCTTCGATTTTAAAATGACAATTGGAATCGATTTCTCTTACTTCCCTATATAAATCCGTCATCCGAACCACGTCATAAACAATTTTTTCTAATGATGATTCGCACAATGAAGAAAATAACCCTGTTGGATTTTCAAGATTATACGTTCAAATTAATTATCTCAGATTCTTAATGATGATACGACAAACATCTCTCAATCAAAGTAAGATATGTATTTGATTTACTTACAGCTGCTTTTTGAGTTAAAATTTTCTTCCTCTCACTGAAAAAGTGACGTCTGTTTCAGTTTTATTATCTCTGATACGTCTTACACATGCTTCTTCATTTCTTCTAAAATGATGTTCTTATAAAATAAGAAGAATTCTTATTTTATATTAAATTCGAGTGTCTTGCTTGAACCTGTCGCTTATTTTATATTAATTCGAGTGTCTTGCCTTGAACCTGTCGACAATACTTACCGTCAGTTTTAGAAAACTTATCAAGGCTAAAAATACTTATAGACATTGTTTTATATTAAATTTAGGTAGTTAAATTATATAGTTTATGCTGTATGAACTTTAAGCGAACTATCTTTTCAACAAAATCCATAATAATGTTGCTCTATAGTAGACCCGCAGCCCTGGAGCCTGACACGAATACACACACACACACACACACACACACACACACACACACCACACACACACATATATATATATATATATATATATATATATATATATATATATATATATATATTATATATATATATATATATATATATATATATATATATTATATTATATATATTTAATTTATTTAGTCCTCAAAGAACTAATTAAATTTTTTGTTGATTCGCACAACAAGAAACTATTCTTGAGCGAAGCTTGGGTATTAAAGCTAGCAATAAATAAATATTTTTTAAATAACTTTCAAAGTTGCTACTTCAGAAATAACGTGCTTAATGAAAAGGAAATTTATTTATTGAGATAGATATCTATAAAAAAAATATTGGTCCTTTTCTATTGTTGAATTTTCATAAGAATTTTCACTTGGAATTTTAGAGCTACTATGTGATATGTTTGAAATTGAACGCGACAAACAGACTGGAAAATCGACAGACATTCTTTACCTGGACATAGCTTTATATTTTATCTCGAAGAATTATTTCTCTTCAACTATTTTTCTTTGTTCGAAGTGATATTCTTAATATAAAATTTTCTTGTTTAAAATAGAGATATAGGTTCAATTCTTTGATAGTTAAAGAGTGTAGTGAATTTGTTGGAGCTTTCATATCAATTTTTAAAATATTCATGTAAGCAAAAAATAAATGTTTCGCCACAGCTAGTTGAAAAATTGTGTTGAATCAATCAGCTTGAACAGACAGCTAAACAAAAACAAAAATTTCCTTTGTAAAAACAAAATTATGTTTAAAAAAAATTACACTACCCTTAGAAATACGATTTCTTTTAAACTGATATATAGATATAGATCTAGTTTTTTATAGATACTATAAAAATCTATATATATCCTAGATATCGAAATTTATGAGCTTCAAATTTTAAATTAAGGTGCTATAATTTTAAATCAAATCTTGATTAAGATTAAGGTTGTCTTGCCAGTAGGTTTTACAGTTTTCCGAATATCTTCTTTTTCCTTTATTTGTGTAGTCTCTATACTTTTTTCAGTGAAATTTTGTTCTCATTTTTTTAGCCCGTCTTGCTTTGCATAGTAACTCAGCATTCGGTTATCAGAATTTGTAGATCCATTTGTAATATTTGTGTTAAATTCTAACTTAATTTTAGATCTGAAGCGAATTTTTTCTTTTCCTTGTTATTTTGTATACATGGAAAACAGTAATGTGGCTGCACCTGCTTCCGGTGCTTTTACTTACACCTACTTCTGGTAATGTGCCAAAAATCCGAAATCTGTATTTCACACAGCGAGAATTATGCGTTATTTTTCTACGAAGTTTTAATTCTCTACTACAACACAGCGAGAATTATGCGTTATTTTTCTACCAAGTTTTAATTCTCTACTATAACACAGCAAGTATTATGCGTTACATGATTATACTGAAAAAATCTGAAATATAACTTTCCCACAAATCTATGTTAGCACGCGAGGGAAATTTCATGACAGAGATAAAAGAATAATGTACTTAATAATTCAGGATCAAATGCCAGGTAAAGAAAAACAAAGAATTTACATTTTAATTCAAATTTTCAATGTAAAGAATTGTTTTTTCATTATAAATTCACAGGAGTCACCTTACTCCTCATATTTTACTTGCCTGGAATTATTGATCAACCTTCAAATTCGAAAAGTAAGAAAAGTCATCTCATAATTATAATTAGTTTTTACTTCTTTTTTTTATCGTGAAAATGAAGGTTATTTTCAATCCTATCAACGTTTATCTACACTATCCTCATTTTGATTCGGGGAAGTTTGGGTAGAAAGGTGTCGTTTTCTCTCTTATGGAGAAAAAATTGTTTCAAATTTCTTTGGTTAAAATTATTCATGATACTTTATTAGTATTTGAGGTATTAAAACGTATTACATTTTACTGAATAGCGTCACTATAAAAGCACCGGAGGGGGGAGGAGGGGAGGATCGATAATATATATATAATATATATATATATATATATATATATTATATATATATTATATATATATATATATATTATAATATATATATATATATATATATATATTATATATATATATAATATATATATATATATATATATATATATATATATATATATATATATATATATATTATTGTTAGTATTTGTCTCCATTATAGTTGAATAGGTAATATTAAAATTTAAGACACTGAATAGGCCGTAATAAATTTCCTAAATTTTGCCTTATAACTATAAATATAATCTATTTTAATACGTATAATAAATATACGTATTCTTCCTATTATAGTTCTTATTACTATACACTTTGATTTCTGTTACTGGTAGAGTAATTTTCATTCTAAATATTTTTTTTTAGAATTTCCCAAACTGTTCGAAATCAGTTATCTTTTAACGGTGTGTGTTTATTTAACATGAATATGCCTTGTTAAGAGAACCAAAATATAGTTATAAATGTTAAATTTTAATGTTTATATATATATATATATATATATATATATATATTATATATATATATATATATATATATATATATATATGTATATATAATATATATACACATATGTGTGTCAGTGTGTGTGTAAGAGTTTCAAGATGCTTCTTTTGTCTGTCTCGCACTAACTCTTTAGCCTTTGCACTCCAACTTATTATTATCGATTTGTTTGAAGACGGATGATTAAGGTGTCGATAATTATGTTTCTTGTACTGCTAAAACGTTTAAATGTTGAGAAATTATAGGAGGAATAACTGAGGCTTCGAGAGAGACCATGGCGGCCCAAAGGCCATGTTTTTTTCTAACATAGCTCTAGGCTATGTGTATGTGGGAACAATAATTAAACATTAACAATGTGGTCGCAGCCACTAAAATACCTCCGGGTCGCAAAGTTGCCGGGAGGTAAGGGGTGGATATTGAGGATTTTTTTATATTTGTACTTCTTAGATGGGTCTATTATGCCATAATAAATAAAAGTGTATGTAAAGAGTGGAAACATATAAGATAAATATTGATTAATATATATATATACAATTAATATATAAATACAAATAGTGAATAACATAAAAGGTATGTCCTGCATATTTGTGCATGATTTAGATACAATTATTTCTATTAATAATTGTTTAAACACATCAGAGATTTATTAGTAGGATTCAAAGGATTTATGAGGTCTATTCGAATATTTGTGTTTGTGGGTATTTTTGTTGACGTCATAGTTCTAATAACGTGCAAACTTGAAAAGCATTTTAACACTTTAACTAGACACTTCTCTTTGTAAACAGTAATTAAAAAATCTGAAATAAAAACCCCTAGCTTTGTCAAAGCTCTTCCGATAGACGTTTTAACCAGCATTTCCTTTTATGTGAAAATTTAAACCAGAACTGGAGAAAACTAGATGGATAATTCAATGATGTTTTTTGAGCTAATCTTATTAATCATAGAGGACTAAGATGCAGGGTCTTTCATAAGAACCTCTAGTAATATATCTCTATAAAAATAACTTTTTTCCGCAGTCTACTGCTCAATGGATTTAGACAATACGTAGATGTAGACAATCTACATCTCAAGGTGTCCGACATATCACCAACCGATTGATCTAAATTGATCAGTGTCTTGGCGACCATTTTACTCCTACTACCAAAATGACCAGAGTTAAGTAAGCGATCTTTTTTTGATCTCTCCTTAAGATCAGTGAATAGGTTTTTCTTGTATATCCTTTTTAAACAGCGCGCTTGACTTTTGTTTTCGTTTTGATATTCTCGTCTTTACTTTTAAAATATTTTTTATGTCTTGTTTTGATGTGTATTAATCTAACTATAGCAACAAGTCTATAACTCCATGCTTGAATCTATCTCATTAAACAAAACAGAGGCCTACTTCTAAACTTACGAAACAAAGCAAATAAGTCTTCTTCAGACTTAAAGAGGTTATACTTTCCGCAATTTGAAGAAGCAATTGACTTCAATTGCTTCTTCAGACTGTTTGACAATAATTTGATGACAAGAATTGCTAAGTTTATTTAGCACCGTTTTAATTAAACCCTGCTAAGTTTGATGATTTAACTGAAAGTAACTAACAACAACGTTTTGTATCGTTAAAATAAATACGTTTTATTAAAGTCGGCAAAAAAACAGAAAAGTGGCAAAACTGACAAAAATCTTGGTAGACCTGAGTCCAGGAACCTACCTTTTTTTCGGTCACTTTGACCAGCTAAGTCACCTCGATATGGAGACACGCCCAATGACAAACTCCGCTTTCTGACCGGGATAAACATGGCCTTTTAATCAAATCGATCTGAACTAATAGCCCAGAGAATATAAATAAGAAAAGTCTATCCACAATTGAATTTTACCTAATATATGACGTCAAAGTCAGCTTTCAATCTAATATTGGTCCTCCTTTTTAGTGGTAAAATAATTTTTTTTCATCTCGCCGGTATCAGGATAACCTGTAACAATTTGAAAGCCATATCTTATAAAATTCTCATCATTATAATTTTTAAAAATTATTTTTGTCTAGACATTTGTTTACATCCTCATTGTATGAAACCCTTTAGCGCTTAATCTTAGATAAATTCTAGATTTATATCTAATTTTTCAAAATTTTAAGTTTAAATAATTTTATGCTTGTATGCTGCTTCTTTGATCCAAAAGATTTCTAAAAAAATGATCAAAAGATATTTTTTTTAAGAATAAGGCAACAATAACGTCATTACGCGCGTTTGCGGGAAAGATTGATATTTTTTACTTTTTTGGTTTATTTATAATTATTACATGGCTTCTGCCTTTTATTTAGCAAATTTCATCATAGGGGCCATTTCGGGGCCACTTATTGTACTGATTGACCTAGCCTGTAAAGTACAGGCTAACCAGGAGTAAGAGGACTTCCTTCCCAATTACCTCTCTACCCATTAACACCATAACACCATTGAAACCAAGTGACGTCATAACGGTAATCGTCCTAGAGATATTCATTTATATATATATATATATATATATATATATATATTATATTATATATATATATATATATATATATATATTATATATATATATATATATATATATATATATCTGATTATATAGTCCTATTATTATAGTCCGATTATATATGTTATCCGTTTTGTATATGTATGTATAAACTTTGTTAAAATATATATTTTTGGAAATAGGAAGCGAATTGGAATCAATTCTCCTCACTCCCTACTTAACTTGTGTCATCCGAACAACCTCATAAGCGTCATTACTTACCATTACAGTTTATAATAATATTTATAAATTTCTGTTTATTTTGGTCTGTTTCAGATTTTGCTAATGTATTACTTAAAAATAATTTGGTTAATTAGTCATCATCTCATCTTACTTACATATTCATTACCCCTTCAACCTGATCAACCAATGCATCAACATACTCTTGATCACCTGTCACCTGTTGCTCATATTCCACAAGTGGATAAGAGATTCGCCTTTACGTCACGTGGTTGGGGAGCTTCAGGTTCACCTTGGTCATCCCCGTGGTCATCGCACCCTAGATTGAAATTTCGTCGAGCTTTACCACCACCTCTGTCACCATCAGACGACCCGCAATCATCACAGATTGATGACGAACCACAAGCACTCTATTTATCAGAACCTCTACCTTATCACGGATCATCACAGTCAGCACCACAGCTTTTTGTTTCATATGGCTGGGGACCTTTAGGTTAATTTTATTTGTCTAAATAAAAAAATATCCAGTAAAATTCTATATGATATTACTAGGTTTTACAAAAACACGAATTTTTGGATTTTATTTATATGTAAATTATGCCTGGATATAATCGTTATAGTGTTTAGAGAGCCTGTCTAAATACTAAGGCCTACTTATTTAGACAGGGCCCCACCCTAAACATCCCTGGCTCCAACATCTTTACATAAGGGCCTTTACTTCACTCATACAATGACAGTTCCTTTCAAAATTCTCGTTCCGAAAATCTTGTATATCCATTATTGGAGGATATAAAGACGAAAAACCAAAAGAGAATGACCCTTATAAGGGACATACATTATGACAGGAGTGTCGTAACTTCCAAATAACTTTTAAAAACATTATTGCTCGCGTTCAAAGCTTTTATACCTCTTTCCAAAGCTACATTACATTAATTATAAATAAACTTAAATTGTTATTTATGAACTTATTTTATTAATTAACCATTTTCATAACAATCAATAATTTAATGTCTGATATTAAATATATTAATATATTTGTTCAAAGTTAGATGTCTTACATTTATTGTTTAAAGTTTGACAGGATCCAATGTTAGTATTTAGAGGACAATCTCCAGAATTCTCACCAGAAGAATTTCCCGAAGTCAGGTTGATGATCTGAACATCATATTAATTTCTTCATATTAAGATAAAGAATATAAGCAACTGCTCTTCATAAAAAGAAATTTTATTTATTTTTGTTGCAAAAGGATTCGCTCTAAAGAGAATAAGTTAAAACATTGTACTGTTCTCTGCACTGGCTGATTCTGCTATCGCCTTAAAGGGACGTAACTTCGTAAATCATGTTACTGCTCAAATATGAGATGAGTACACTCTGGATTCGATATATATTTGTGTTTGTGAGTTTCAAATAAATTATTAATAGCTTTGACAAATACTTCATGAGACTTATTGATGACTTCATCTGTTGGATCAGACATTTTTGTCATCTTTATTGGAGCGCCAACTGAAAAGTAAAATAAGAAACAATTTAAATTCATCGCAACTATTGATAGTTTCTGCTTTCTTTTAGCGGAGTTACTTTGGAAAAAAATCGCTAATAGGATAAACGTCGTCATAAAAGTTAAGCAGCATTGAGCGTGGTACCTGAATGGGTGACCGCTAAGAATATAAAAGATTTATATATACTATCTGAGGACCAACAAATTCAGTCCGAAGACGTCTTGCAGTAGAAATTTAATGACTTTTATATTCTGAGGATAAGCGAAGCGATTCCAAAATAGGGAGGATGAGCTGAGCATAGCGTATCCGATGTGATGAGAAAAAGTTTCGAGGTACCCCGTACTTAATTTTTACTTTATCTCATTTCTACCGTAGGCCTATAAGAAAAGTATTGTTGTATATCACCGGAATTATCCGTATTAGGGGTTTTGAAGACATTCGAAGTAGTTTTCACAAAGTTGTTTGTGTGTGTGTGTGTGTGTTGTGTTATCATATAGTAGCTCCCAGTGTAATTATGCTAGAGAGTTGAAACTTTGTACAAAAGTGTAGTTATGGTATTCACAAATATTTTTATGACGTCATTAACTCACACCCATATCACCTTATTCCTCCTAATGTCTTTGGAGTCCATTTCTTACATACTCACACTCACATCACCTTACTCCTTCTAACGTCTAGGGAGTCCATCTCTTACAAAAGACTTTACAACTTACCGACTGTAGTTATTGGTGTTCTATGTGGCAAAAATCCGAACTTCTTATAAAGAATAGATCTTCCCCAAGCTAAGCAAGGCGCTACTCCAGTCCAATTTTTAATTCTTCGTTGCAGTTTAAATGCTAAGGATTCCTTTGAAAAGTTTAAGTGATTGAAAGCATCTGTCTCACCAAATGCAAAAACTGGTACGACACTTGCTCTGTAAAATTCATATTTTATTGAAAAAACTCTAAAATCTTTTGACCTAGCAGTTAGAGGACAAAACCCAAGTGCCGTCATGACTCCCGTCCCAATAGCTAATTAAGCGAATTTCCATAAAAAAATTCGCTTATGGAATGGCACTCACAGGCTCGAAGACAAATCTTACAAACAGCGCGTTTGTAAGATAGCGCATCTTTCGAACGGATTAATATTTTTAAATTAAAAATTTGAATCCGTTTGGTAAAAAAATAATAACAAAGAAGACAAGAATTCTTTTACAATATTGACTTTCCAGGATTTTTCAAAGGAAATAACTTAAATTACAATTTAAAACTTGTTAATGATTAACATAAACTGAACTTCGTTTGATTGATAAAAAATTTATGCAGAATTGATTAAGCAAAGCAAGCATAGAAAATATTTAATTAAGTTTCTCAGTAAATATGATTGAAGTTGTTATTCATATTTTTTTCCATATAAAGCGGTGTTTAGTGAGGATAATAAGTGCCATAGATTTTGCAAAAGGTGACACCTCTGATTTTTAAACTTTTTTATTATCTACACGCTAGACAGCTCTGGAGTTGAGTGTAAGTATTAATTTTACTATAAAAGCGTGTTTTCTACTTACCATGGTGATACATACTAGAGGGGGCATAGCCTACCTCAATACTTTGAGAGGTCTGATACATCACTTTGGGGCTTTGAGGAGCTCTGTGTAACCTCATTGAACCTCCTTCAAGGTTATGATTTATTATAACCTTAACTCAGGTTATAATAAATCAATTTTTCCAGCTCCTCGCACTATGTTTGAGTTTTTGATTTTGATTTTTAACGTTTTACTATATAAGTTACTGTTATTTTGTACTGATTATGTGATTATATTTATACGCGAAAGAGGTCAGGTTATTTTATCGATGTTTCGACATTTAACCTATAGGGCTCCCTCTAGTAATAATACCTCTATGCTTTATACCATGAAATTAAATTTGTTAATGTAAAATTGTATATACCCAGCTTGGTGTGCAAGTTTAATAAAACCTTTCCTCTCTTGAAGTACAAGTCTATATTCACCTTGCACTGTCAGTAGCGCTTCAGCGGCGCCTCCAGGTACTAATAAAACTGCTTGGCCACCTTTCCTATTCTCTAGTCTGTACATGATTGATTCTTTGTCGCACGAGCAAGCGCCTAAATCAATCAAAAGTCAGATATTACTACAAATAATAATAGTAACATATATTAAATATTATAAATCATAATATTTATATTATAAAATAAGCATGAGTATTGGTATTTTTAAAAAATACGCCCATTATCGATACACCCCCATCGTGGCAACATTTGTCCAGTACCGACTGTTAAAACAATCGTTCAAAAATCAAATTGTCATAGAACCACTTTTAATCCATTTGCACAACATAACACATAAAAAACGACACCCCACTCGACCCACTAGACAAATATATGTATACAGAAATATAATGTCGTGCCAGAAGAATTATTATAATATAGATTACCTACCAGAATAAGAATTTTATATCCCTCCTTAGCCCTGTCGCAAGTCCGTATCAGAGAAGTCAATAGTTTCGTCTTTATCAATCAATATCATACGCTACAGCCATTGCCTTATCTGTTTTTATAGTACTTATATTGTGGCTGACCATCATGTTTTGTCTAATTCTTCTATTTGTGCGTATCTATGTATATATTTATATTATTTATGTATATAATATTATATTTATTTATATGTATAATATAATATAATAATATTTATATATCATAAAATATTTTATACCGATAGGTATAAATGAGGGACAGTATAAATTTCATAATATAAATAGAAGATTTAAAATTTATAATTTCATGGACTAGAACGTTACTTAACTTAAAAAACGTTAAAATATAAATTGAAGACCAAAATCGTTTAACTTTAAGTAATAAAACGTATAAAAAAATATATACTAACCTGAAAACAAGAACATATCTCTTAGTAATGGTACGTAGAAGTTAATACTGAGAGTAACGGGTGTAACCTTAATACCAGGATACAACTTAAAGAAATCAGATGTTTCAGAGAAGAAATGGCTGAATGCAGCTGTTGAGAAAATACCATGTGGAAATAGGGCTAGGATGTAGTTTTCCTTGGGGTCCAGGTCACAGGTTTTCACCAACTTCTGCGGGAAATAGTTTCGAAAATACTGCCACAAGAAGTTTTTACGAATTATATTGAGGCTGAAATATAAAAATAAAAAATTAAGGCCTATACACACACGCACACACACACCCACACACATATTGTTGAATACTTAAGGTGTAAAACGATGGTAGAGAATTGTGAGATCAAAACTGAATAAATTAAACTGTTATAACTGTCAAGCTAAAGAAGATATAATAGCTGAAGAAAAGGCACCTTCGATTTCAGCAGTCGAAACGGAAACAGCAGAAATTAAAGACCTGCTTGCTGCTGAAAAGAGGAGAAACAAAAGAAATATGGGAAAAGGAAATAGAAAGGTAGGAGCTAGGAAAAATGAAAAAAGTCTGTATCCTATGAAAAGAGGACGGCAGACAGCAAGGCTGAAGAGATACTCTTTTTGAGGGGGCAGGATGTTGGAGATGGTTGAATTTTATTTATTTATTTATTATTTTTTATTTAATTTATAATTTGTCAGATTGTCATTTTTTGAAGTAGTATTAAATCAAAAGTGAAAGGAGGATCCAATTTTTATTATAGTTATAGTTTTACACCTTAAATATTCACACACACACACACACACCACTATATATATATATATATATATATATATATATATATATATATATATATATATATATATATACAAAAGTTATATATTAACGTAAATAGGATAGGGATCCTACTTGTCGCAGATGCGAATCATTTATTTTTATTATTTTTATTTTATTATTTTTTGATGTCAAAGTTGTCATTGTCACATATTAAAAGATTTAAGATTGAATTGAAAATACAAAGATTATACCTAGATTTAACTGGCTAATTAATGCTTCGTCACATGGTAGCAAGGAATCGTGGTTTCTGATCTATTCATCAATTAGAAGAGAGATAGCCTAACAATAAAGAGGAGGATCTCAGAACAGGAGAATTAGCAGCAGAGGAGTGAGGTCATAGGACAGGTATCTCTTAGGTTAAGTTTCCACTAGCAGTAGTTGGCGGGAGTTAAGTATGGTTGCTTCCACTGCGGGATCGGTCAGAAAGATATTAGGGCCAGTTAAAAAACGGTTAGGTGACGTAATAGAAAAAGTCAAGGAGTGGGTAAAAAATTTCGATGAGGGCAATGTAGAGGCAAGTAACTATTTAGGAAAAGATTTATTCTCAAAATTGAAAAAGAATTTAGATAAATTTCGGGAAGTTGTAGCAAATTTAGAATCTGTTTCTGAAACTCCGGATGAAATTTCAAAATTTGAAGACGAAATTGGGGGACTTACTGAACTAATGCTGGAAGCTGAAGATACAGAGATTGAAATAGGAAATAGGCTTAGTTGTAACAGCGCCAGCCAAACCAGCATTAGCAGTAATTTAGAAAATACAGGGGAGGTTTCTGTCAAACTTCCAAAAATAGTGCTGCCTACTTTCTCAGGAAATAGACTCAAATGGTTTGAGTTCTGGGAGAGATTTGAAACAGCGGTTCACAATAAGGTTAAGGTTTCGAAAGTCGATAAGTTTAATTTGTTAAAACAACAACTTTCAGGTGATGCCGCCCAAGCCATAGCAGGATTGTCTTTAACCGGTAATAATTATGACGCAGCTGTTGATATTTTACAGAATAGGTTTGCTAATAAATCCCTTATAGTTGAAGATATTTATTCTAAATTTAGAAATTTGCCTCAATCCAACAATACAACCTCGCGTTTAAGGTGCACTTTAGATCAAATAGAAAATTTTTGCAGATCACTCGAAGGAATAGGAGAAAATATTGAAAATTCAAATACTTTATCATTAATAAAATCAAAATTTCCAGCTGAAATACTATTACAATTAGAAGAACTTAAATCGTTAGAAGGGACAGTTTTAGGGTTGCTGGAGTCAAATAAGTCTGTTAGTCATGTAGATAGCACGAAAAAATTAAGAAAGCAGATAGATTTATTAATTAGTAATAGAGAAATAATAGGGGTTCCGACCAAAAATGATGGTATTTACAACAGGTATGAGAATAGTTATTACAGGAGGAATGAGCCCAATAAGGATAACAATAAGAGTACAACAGGAATGTTGTTAGCTGGTCAGTCACTAAAATGCAGGTATTGCTCTGAAGGTCATTGGACGGACGAATGTCAAAAATTTATAACAATCGAATCTAGGAAAGAGCAGCTTAAGGGATGTTGTTATAAATGTTTAAGGAAATCCAACCACACAATTCATAACTGTTCCGTTAAAACCTTGTTATTATTGCAAAAGTAAATGTCATCATCGGAGTTTATGCCCAAAGAAGTTTGGGGTAAAGAACGAAGGCAATAATAACACAGAAAGGGAGGACAAGGGTGAAGCTCATCTAATGGCATGGGCACCGCTTGGGTCTATGCAAACGGCTACAATAGAGATCAGTAACAGCCAACATTTAGCTAGTGTTTATGGTAGGGTTATACTTGATACAGGTAGCCATCGATCCTACATTGTAGAAAAGTTAGCGAAACAACTTAAATTAGAGCCTCTCCAAGAAGAAAAACTTACCATATCAGTTTTTGGTACAAATAAGCCTGTTGTGATAGATTCATACACTGTGGAATAGATCTTAAAATGTCAAACGGTTCTTGTATGACCATAATAGCAAATGTAGTACCGTTTATTTTAAGAAATAAAATTGAATATAACAAACATTTAGAAGAAGCAAGAGAGAAGTTTCCAAATCTTAATTTCGCAGATAAACCTAAGTTAGTAAACAATAGCACTGAAATTCAAATTTTGATCGGGAATAGTTACTATTATGACATAATAACATTAGAAAAAATAGAACTTCATCGAGGTCTTTACATGTTAAGTTCTAAGTTTGGATGGATTTTGACTGGAAGGAGTGAAGAGCAGGATAATAGTCCAGGTTTAATCAGTATGTTAACATGTTTTAACTATAAAAATGATATTGAAATGTATATGGAGGAGGATAGAGGTTCACTATTTACAGGAAAGGATATAGATTTAAAACATTTTTGGAGTTTGGAGACGTTAGGGATTAAGAGAGTGATCGTGAGGAAATGGAAGATGAGTGGGCACTAGAACAGTTTGAGCAAAATATAAAAGTACAGGATGGAGGAAGATATTCGGTATCGTGGCCGTGGCGTCAATACCCTCCATCGAATTTATCAAATAATTATAGGCTAGCATTAGGTAGATTAAGATCGCTGTATCGACGTGTTGGAGGAAAAAAGGAAATTATAAATAAGTACAACGCAATAATTACTGAACAGCTGAATAAAGGCATAATAGAGCATGTCATCATGAAGGAACCAGAAGGACAACTAGTACACTACTTACCACACCATCCTGTGTTTACTCCTCAGAAAACCAGTACCAAAGTGAGAATAGTCTATGATGGATCAGCGACGTCAGGAAAAGGAAAAGTCAGCTTAAATCAATCACTGTTAAGAGGTCAAGTTTTAATGGAAAACGTAGTAGGTATATTATTGAGATTTAGGCTTAAAAATGTTGTCATGGTAGGGGATATAGAAAAGGCATTTCTTCAAATTGGACTAAATGATGATAGCCGGGATGTTACGAGGTTTTTATGGCTCAAAGATCCGTACAAAGAGCCAACAGAGGACAATTTAATAGTATTCCGATTTTGTAGAGTTTTGTTTGGGGTGATATCTAGCCCATTTATGTTGAATGCTGTAGTAAGATATCACGTCATGAAATCGAAAAATAAATATTCTGCTCAAATATGTCATAATATGTAGTAGATAACTTAATAACTACATTCGATTCAGAAAAGGAAGCGCTAGAGTTTTATTTTGAGGTTAAAGAGTTGTTTAACGAAGCTTGCATGAACGTACGAGATTGGAACTCTAACAATAAAACTATTCTAAATCAAATACCAGATATTTTTAGGGACGATCAGAACATAATTGGCATATTAGGAATAGTTTGGATCACGTTAACCGATGAAATTTCATTAAAAATGAAAAACAAAGATAATTTAGCATCAACAAAAAGACAAATACTTAAAATTATAAGTTCACTATTCGATCCTTTAGGGTTAAGTTGTCCTGTTTCTATAAAAGGAAAAGTGTTTTTGAGAACATTGGGTCAAAACAAATTAGATTGGGATGAAACTGTAGGTGATAACGTTCAGAACGAATGGCAGAAGCTGCAAACGGACTTGAGAGAAATCCCTACGATACACATTGAGCGAAAATTGAACTTGGGGGGAGTTAAATTTGAATTACATTGTTTTTGCGATGCGTAAGTTAGTTTACGCAGCAGTGATTTATTTAATGAATTTAGATACTAAAAAATCAAAATTAATATTCGCCAAAGCACGAGTGGCCCCTATGAAAGAAGAATCAATACCAAGACTGGAATTACTAGGAGTAACAATAGGTTGTCGTAGCTTGAAATTAGTAGAAAATGAATTAGGATTAAAAATAGAAAGAAAAACAGTATGGACAGATTCTAAATGTGTGTTATCATGGATTAGAAAATCAAAACCGTTACCTGTTTTCGTGGAAAGAAGGGTCTGTGAAATTAGAGAGAATATCGGAGCATCATCAGTGAGATTTGTCCCAGGAAGTGAAAATATAGCCGATATAGCTACAAGGGGATGCACTGCATCAGAGTTAAAAGGTATGCCTGAATGGTGGAATGGTCCAAATTGGTTAGAAAAGGATGAAGATTGGCCGGAAAATCAAAATGTAGACAAAGAATTAATAGATATAGACGAAGAATATAGAAACACTGAGGAATTGAATTTAGTTAGCGTAGTAATTGAAATTCAGACTCCTTATGCAGTTAATGAGAAAATATTTTGTATGCTATTTAGGTTGCTAAGGACAACTGCATACGTTAGGAGAGCTGTTATTAAATTTAAAAGGAGGTTAGCTCAAATTCGTAACACTGCATTTAACGATATTATTAATAGTGAAAATTATATTACTGATACGGAATTGAAAATTGTAAAAACTGAATGGGAAAGATATGCGCAAATTAAAAATTTTGGGGAGGTTATAACTAAATTAAAGACAGGGGAATCAAATTTGTTAATAAAGCAATTAGGGTTGTATTTAGATGAGAGTTCTGTTATTAGATGTAGAGGAAGGTTAGCAAATGCAGACCTAGATCAAAATGTCCTGTTTTGTTATCTGGTAATGAGCATTTTACCACATTAGTCATTCAGAGTTTACATAAGAAACTTTTTCATGTAGGGGTAAGCCATACTTTAGGTGAATTGAGAAGACAATATTGGGTTCCCAAAGGTAGGTCAGTTGTTAGCAAAATCTTGCGAAAATGTGCTGTTTGCACAAAATTAGAAGGGAAACCTTTTCACTATCCAGAACCTCCAGCTCTCCCTGAATTTAGAGTAACCAAGTCTGAAAGCTTTACAGCCGTAGGAATTGATTATTTAGGTCCATTATTAGTTAATACGTCAGAGGGAAATATGAAAGTCTGGATTTGTTTATTTACATGCTTGGTGGTTAGGGCGATTCATCTAGAAGTTGTAAATAGTTTAAGTGCTGACGACTTTCTACTTTGCCTAAGAAGGTTCGTTGCTCGTAGAGGGGTGCCAAAATTAATTCTTTCGGACAACGCTACGCAGTTTAAAACGGTGGAAAAAGTACTGACAAGAAAAATTCAAACAATAAATACTTATGATGTTCGGTCCTTTTTTGTAGAAAAGGGAATAGAGTGGAAATGGGTGCCTGAATTTTCACCATGGATGGGAGGGGCCTATGAGAGACTCATAGGTCTTACCAAAAGGTGTCTTAAAAAGACATTAGACCAAAAATTATTAAATATGGTACAACTCTGTACGATAGTAGTGGAAGTAGAGTCAGTTCTTAACTCCCGGCCGCTAGTGTATGTGGGTCCCGAAGCCGAGGAGATATTAACCCCAGCTCATTTGTGTCAACTAAGAACAGTGGCCTCTTTAGACGCTGACAATTATAAAGAGGTAACCACTTTCAATAAAACGCAAAAAGAACTCCTAGACTGTTGGAAGAAAGGTGCCAAACTTGTCAATCTATTTTGGGAAATTTGGAAGAAGGAGTATCTTTTAAGTTTAAGAGAAAAATCTAAGACCGCGAAGAAAAGGCGATCACTTCGTGATAATCCAAAGATCGGTGAAGCAGTCTTGATTGAAGATAAATTGCCCCGACAAAGGTGGAAAGTTGGGCGCATTTTAATGCTGATTAAGAGCCGAGACGGAGTGATAAGGTCAGTTATTGTTAAGACCAACACAAGCAACCTAACTAGACCCATCAATAAAATTTTTCCTTTAGAGATTGATGAAGCATAAATTTAAAGTATTTGATTATTGTTTTTACGTATTTTAAATATTTGGTTTTACACTAAATATTGACATTTGTTTATTTATTTTGTTTGAACTTAAATTTCAAGTTTGAAGTATTTATCATAATTATTTACATAAGTTATTAGACATCATAAAGAAACTTATAAAGAAAAAATAGAAAATTATAAAGAAAGAAGAAGAAGAAAGAAAATTGGGAAAAGGAGAGAAAAACAAGCCAGCTCTGGAGTGTCGCAGATGCGAATCATTTATTTTTATTATTTTTATTTTATTATTTTTTGATGTCAAAGTTGTCATTGTCACATATTAAAAGATTTAAGATTGAATTGAAAATACAAAGATTATACCTAGATTTAACTGGCTAATTAATGCTTCGTCACACTACTTCTACTTTCAAACCAAAATTCAATGGTTTTTGAGTAATTTGTCGATAAGTATATTTCTAAGCAAATTGGAGAGAGAGGTGTTTAATTTTTAAAAGTTTGGTTCCCAGGTTATATAGAGTATCTAAATTTTTTAGGAACAAAGCCTTATCTGAAGGTGAGGACATGAAACCAGATGTCCGTTGATTATAATCATCAAATATCGGTCCAATATTTTATACATTCGCGATGTTATATGCGTTCTAAACTTACTCCTTAAACGTGACAACCTGCTAAAATGCAATACATAACTGATGTGAGTCTGTTGCCGCTTTAAACCAACAGGCGTCCCAGAGATGCAAGACATGGAAATAAATCCAATATCTATGTGACGTGTAATTATACTACGGACAACTGGATTCTCAAAAGCAATAGCTCAAAGTTGTTTTACAAATTATTTGTTGTTTTATTATTTTTAGCAAATTTTCAAAGAAAAATGAGGTTGGAGAGGGGAAAAGTGATTCATTTTGGAGGAGGGAGAAAATGTCTGATCAAGATAATATAAATATTTTTTGTTTTATATATATATATATATAATATATATATATATATATATATATATATATATATATATAATATATATATATATATATATATTAAAGATTTGATCCTAGACGTTTCTATGGGGCTTGATAACTTTTGAATAGGATCAATTTGCAACTTGGTACAAAAATCAACCTTATTAATGTCCCAACCTAATTATTTATGAAATATGCGTAACGTCATTAACTTATAACAATGACGAATATGTCACAAACTCACAAAACTTTAAATAGTAATTTAATGAAATAAAAAATAAATATAGATGTTTAAATATGTATTAAATTAAATAAAATTTATCTTCGTCGTATTTGTGTTAATCAAATACGACGAAGATAAATTTTATTTTGAGCATTAGTTCTGGTTTTATCGATTGACTTATGTGACATATTGTAAACGAATCACGTTTTGTGAAAAATACATTGAAAATTCGCTCATATCAAGGCAGTATGCCACTTATACTAATTGTAATACGAATAATCGATATAGGACAAGAACCAATAACTGATATAGGGCAAGAAACAATAACTGATATAGGGCAAAGAACCAATAACTGATATAGGCAAGAACCAATAACTGATATAGGGCAAGAACCAATAACTGATATAGGGCAAGAACCTGATATAGGCAAGAACCAAATAACTGATATAGGCAAGAACAAATAACTGATATGGGGCAAGAATCAATAACTGATATAGGACAAGAACCAATAACTGATACAGGGCAAGAACCAATAACTGATATAGGCAAGAAACAATAACTGATAGGCGAGAACCATAGGAAAGCGTGGGGACCGCAATGTGCCAAGAGGCCTTCTGCCTCTTGTTTAAATACATGACATTTTATCACGTACTAAACGAATTTTGATGACTTGGGCCACCTCGCCTACACTCCAGGCTCCTTTGGGACTACTGAATGCACGTTAACTAAAGATATAGTAAGTTAAAATCAGGATATAGGTAAGAGCTTAACTAACTCCCACCCATTAGCAATGGAATGGATAATTAAAACATGGAATGAGAAATGGAAGTATTTAAGGTTGCGCTAGAACACGCTGGCATATAGATTATTTGCATTTTTAAGTTATCTTAAAATATGTTAGTCTGTACAAAAATATTTTATTTAATATTAAATAGTCAAAATAAGCCTTTAAATAAGAGAAGAGGGTGAATGGGTGAGTGAGTAGGGTTAAAATGGAACGTTCTAAAGGTTGGGTCGTTAAAGGTACAGATAGGAGTTTTAGTTAAAAATATCGTAAGGTCAACAGTTGCTTACAGTTCAATGTAATGTAAGAAGATTGAAACAAACAATTCTGTGTTCCAGGTTACACAATGCTAAGGAACGTGATGACTACAGCTGTCAGTATCATTTCTTGACAGTCTAGAGTCTAAAATAAACTCTTATGACTGTTGCTTTAGTGAATATTGTACTAAACGGCGGTATTCTTACGTCTAACGTCACACAAGCAGTCTAGGCTGTTTTCCCGCCAAAACAACATGTTTAAATATATTTTCGTTTTTTCTGCATCTTCAAAATATTTTTTTTTCATTCTAATATTTGACAGGCTGTTCTTTTATATTACGTACTTAAAGATAATGCAATCAAAAAAATGTTGCAAATACTTTATTTAGCAGTGCTCTCAATGGGTTTTAGCATGGTCTTCAGCTATGTTCGGTTTATGGCACGGTAAAAGTTAAAAACTATTAAAAATAATTAAAAATTAAAACAACCATCTTAATGTACCTTCTTCCTTGAGTGAAAGGTGTATTTCTATCTCTATACATCCATGCTATGTAAGCTAAAGATACAGGCCAGTATGTCAGGCTTAATTGTGATATATAGATAAGTAGTATTAATATACATAGTGGTAAGTAAAACAATAGTCCCACTGCAACAGCTTCCCCTCGTCTCGAAGTCATTTTTATATCTCGTTTAATACTGAAATAAATCAAAAATTTTATACAATTTTTACAGTTAAAAGAACAGTTTTATTAAAGTTTTCAATTTTTTTAAAACTCTTGATGGGACTGGAATAACAAATTCTTACTTTTATAAATGACAATAATACATCGCCTGACCCCAGGCATACACATGTCTACAAACCTGAAATACAAAGAATATTATTAATTAATTGATTGACTTATATAACATGACTCGTATGTTTTACAGTCAAATTTACTTACTGTAATGATAATAATCCCAGTGCATAATTAAATAATGCATGGAACATAAATCAAGAACGCTATTTTCCAACCTTCTATTTTCCAACCTCTTGGGCGGCATGGCCGCAAAAGAGCAAATAAAGAAAGAGTATGATTATAAAAATTATTAAAGGAAAGAATCTTTTTCTAAAGAATCATATTATTTTAAAATTAGGTAATTCAAGACAAGCTAAAACCTGAAGCCCCATACTTGAAAACTTGTGGCGCGTAGGTGTACAAGCTGTGCAAATTTTTTAAGTTTATGTTTATTTTACTAAATTTTATATTCCTTCATTTCCAAGTATATACTTTTTTTTATTATTATATATATATATATATATATATTTTATATATATATATATATATATATATATATATATATATATATATAATATATATATAATATATGTATATATATATATATGTACATGTGTGTGTGTATTTATGTATGTACGAATTACTATACTTATATCTTTTTGTTTCTTATATCTCACGATAACTTCTAAACGCTTTTTTAGATCGCAATGAAATTTAGTACTAATGTTATCGTATAAAAGTACAGACTTCTATTATTTATAACATATGTATAACATTATAAACTCAAAATAATGATTCAGCAAAATTTAAAATTAATTTCTTATTATACAAAAAAATTGAATCGACCTGAAGTTTTAATTTTTTTTAATGGATTTACTATAGACTGTTTTGTGTTGTAGATAAAACCAACGCACTCATCGAGAAAAATGTAATGATTTTTTGTAAGAAGACCAATTAAAAGGTTTGAGTTAAAGGAAAATTATAATTTAATTATCTTAAAAAAGGGCGATTTTTTTGAAGTGGCAATTAGGTTTGGCCTTTTTATTAGATAAGGGATAGAAGCTTTTATTTCAATAGCTGGTTTTACATTTCACTATTTTATTTCATTTGGTTTTACAATTCTCTATTATACATTTTATTTCTTTCAGTAACATGGCGATCAAAGAGCATCGCATACCAAATTTCAGTTTTATTCCGCTTGAGATACTATGTGTTTACTTTTTTCTCTAATTTAATTCTGTTTTATGTATTGAAAAAATATATATAAGCTTATGAAATTTTTGTAATCGTTTTGTAGGAATAAATATATTAGACCAAGAGCCCAGGGGTGTTTTGTTAATAAAAGTGTAATTGCTGGAATCGGTCTCAATTTTTCGTAAATACCTTCCTGAACAAGTATCTGCAATTCTGCAGACTCGTATCGGATGGGTGTCCCAGGCAGAACGCACTTTACATGTCAAATTTACCACCGAAGTTAATAAAAAGTGTAATGGCTGAAAACGGGTTTAATTTTTCGTAAATACCTTCCTGAACAAGGATCTGCAATTCTGCCCGACTCGTATCGGATGGGTGTCCAGGCAGACCTTGACCCCTAAAGTGCGTTCTACGTACGTATTTACGAAAAATTGAGACCGGTTCCAGCCATTACACTTTTTATTAACAAACACCCCTGGGCTCTTGGTCTATATAGACAAGCATTAAAAGTGACAGTTCAAGTAAATTATAATTTATCGTTTAAAATCAAGTTGCCCATCACGGAACGGGGCTTCCTTACCTGATGACTGAAAACGTATTAGAGCATAAAATATTGTATAATGAATTTAATAAATTTTAGTGTAAATTAAACAAAATTATAAACATAGAGTAAAACGTCCATTTTAAAAACGCAACGTAAATTTATTGCGTAGAAAAAACAAAGCCAATAGTTAACTATTATTTTTATAAGAATATTTTTAATACCGAACTAGTTGGCTCAGCCAGTAACCACAGCTTTGGCTGAATAATGTTTTATCTACGATTTGTAAATTCATTAAAATTTCTTGTATAATATTATTTAAGAACATTAATAAATGGTTTATTATTATTATTTTTAATAAACAAATTTATTTTTGGACAATTAAGAAATTAAAGTCTAAGTAATGAATGAAGACTTTAGTCCTTTAAAATGTTTTGATTAATTTACATAAAATTAACAATAAACGTTCGCCTTGACTGTTGACTAAGGCCTAAAAATAGTGACTCATTTTTACTATTTCAAACAATTTTTCTGAAAATATGCTTAAATTATGGAGGAAAACCATAGTCTGCCTGTCCAGAGTGGAGCCCTACATATGAATGCGCTCGCTCAAAATATTAGAAAATCGCACAAAATTCCAGTTTTCTTGTAATAAGTGGTTCCTGAAGGTCGTGTGCAAACATGAAGAGAATTTTTTTTAAAGCTGATAAAATTTTGATCAGCTAACCTAACTTTGCTTGCAGTCATCCGATTTTGATGATTAAACACTCGTTTTATAGAACTTTTATCACCTTTAAAAAATGTTCTCTTCATGTTTAGCACACGACCCACAGGGTCGTGTGCATTTAAAAAAACTGAAATTTTATAAATTTTTGAGCATGCGCAATCATATAAAGGGTCTCACTCTGGATATAGGCAGACTAAATTGTCGGCATTGCCCATTGTCAATAAAAGCAAAGTGGGAAATACAAGATTGTAAATGATATTTTTTTAAAATGCCCAATGATGCCCCGATGCCCGCGGGTACATTGCCCGCATTTCCCCAATTGCCCCATTTTTCCAATCGCTACATTTATATTAGAACATAAGTTAACAACTATTAATATTATTTTTTTTATTTCTATACTTGTAGCTTTAAAGTTCCTAAACAATGACTTGTTGATTGAATTCAAAAAAGTAATTAAGGAAGTAGTTACGGAACTTCAGAGCTTTAAAAATAGTTGCTTAAAGTTAAAGTTAAGAGTTTAAAGAGAAAGAAGTTAAATAAGTTAAAAAAAGAGATGGAGGGAATAAGAAAGAGAAAGATGTAAAAGTTAAAGCTCAAAGATAAGAGCTTTCAAGTTCCTTAACTATAAATTGTTAGCAAAATTCAAAAAAGTAATTAAGGAAGTAGTTACGGAACTTTAGGGCTTTAAAGTTAAGAGCTTAAAGAGAAAAAAGTTAAAGAAAAATAGAAGTGTGAGAGTGAGAAAGATAGAGGAAGATGTTAAAGTTAAAGTTCAAAGTTAAGAGCTTTGAAGTTCCTAAACTAAAAATTGTTGAAAAAATTCTAAAAAGTTATAATTTTTACCCCATGATTTTATAAAAATTGGTCTATTCTTGTATTATCTTGTTCTTATCATATTTTACATAAACCAAAACAAGGTATGGTTGATTTTTAGTACTTTTCATATTTCCTTTCCAACATTTTTAAATGTCTTTACTGCCCCCGGCCCCCAGACCAAACTTTTCTTACCTTAGTTCTCTCTGGCATAATATAACTAATATAACTAACATCTCACAGGCAATAAAACTCACAATAATTAAAAGTAATAATTCGATAAACATTACTTAAAAAATACTATTTTTCAGACTGCACATCTGGAATATCAATGCATAACAACACAGGTTATCAAGAAAAATAAAACCGTTAACTTGTAGTTTTAAAAATGGTTATCTTAAGGTAAAATTCATGAACAATCAGTGGCGCGGAGTTAAAACAAATACTATCATATTAGTCATTTATCGTGTCAGAATATTCTCATAGGTTAGTCCTTGAATTCCGGTCAATTATAGTATTATCTCACTATAATTCTCAGTCCAATTGTTTTTAACACTATTGTTGTTTATTTATAATATTTTATTTTTAAATGCATTTTATTGCATTAAATGCATCGCCTACAGACCCTACTAGTACTAATAACTAGCTCAGGGCTAATTTAGCTGCGAGTAAAAGACAAAGCAATTTGTTGACCTAGCTACAAGGAGTAGTTAAACCCCTTCTAACTGACCTATCTACTGGTAGTATTTAAAAAAACTTTTAACTGACCAAGCTACAAGAAGAAGTTAAAAACATTTTAACTAACCCACCTACCAGTAATAGTACCAAAGCACGTGGGTAGCCCAGCTACAAGAAGAAGTTAAAACCTTTAAACTGACCCACCTACAAGAAGAAGTTAAAAACATTTTAACTGACCCAGTTACCAATATCTAAGCTAGACATATCTAGCTCCTAGTGGGAATAACAAAACACAGAAGTGTCCCAGCTAGAAGTAGCTGTTATAAACCTTGTGACTGGCCTAGGTAGTATAGTAGCACTAATAAACCTTAGTGTTGGCTGCTACATGTAGTAATTAGAACCTTTAAGACTGGCCTAGCTACTATTAGCACCATCAAAGCTTAGTGCTGGCGCAGCTTCTAATTATCAGATGAGAAGGCTTGTGGTAACGCACTTATTTAAAGTGCGTAAATTCTGATTAAATTATATCGGGCAGCCTATAATATTTTTTATAGTTTATCTTAAATCTTCAACACACCATTTAATCATTTTAAAATACTTAGAAGCCAAACATTTTATATTTCCCTATTCCATCTCCACATCTGTCATTCGAACAACTTAAAAGCGCGATTTTCAGGATGGTAATTCGATAAAATGCCAAAAAAATGTTATCTAAGTAATTAAATCCTACTAATTTGTCAAAAAACTTAACAATCGGTATTTTTGAACGTACAAAACAACATTATGATTACTTCATCAACAGAGAAAACCAGGTTACGGTTATGCTTTCGCGTAACCAATTTTATTAAATAATTAATGAAACAAAATAATAACGTCTCACCTTGAAGCGACTTAATTTCGTATCACCATCAAGTCAATATCCTGTCAATAAAATTAATTTTAATGCTTCAACTCTCTGCGATTAAAACAATATTAACTTTACTATTGAAATTAAATTAATTCTGTTAAATTAAAAATTAAATAAAAACTTTGCTTAAACAAAAAAATTAACTAAATGGTGTTTTTTAATATTTTTAAACGAAATTCAATTTTATACAAAATTTTGTCCAAATAACAACAAGTTTAACATGAAGACTGATCACAATATATTTAAAGATAAGATATTATTTGACTTTGAGATACGTTGAGTAGAAATGATTTGATTTACATTCAATGAATAGCTTTTGAAACTCTGTGTTATCAACTAATTTGTGATAAGAAGTAACTATATTACAGTATGTATTCAGCTATTTAGTATAGTTATATTATATGCCTAAATGAAGAAGGTTTATGCCTCTTGACCATTCCGAGGTCTAGGAGTTTACGCGTCACAACAGCTATGAAACGCAAAAGCCTCCTAAGTAGTTTTCACAAAGTTTTCCGTCTGTATGAGTATGTGTGTGTGTGTGTGTGTATGTGTGTGTACGTACGTATGTGTGTGTGAGTGTGTATGTGTGTGTACGTACGTATGTGTGTGTGTGTGTGTCTGTGTGTGTGTGTGTGTGTGTGCGTGTCTGTTATCAGCTCCTAGTGTATTTATGCTAGAAAGTTGAAGCTATGTACAAAAATCAATTTATAGGTGTAGTTGTGCTATTCGGAATATCATTTTTATGACGTCATAAACCCGCAATAATGACTCAGCAATAATTTCGAAAATTAAAAAGGGGAAAAAATGTTGCGATCAATTTGTGGTTTAGCACGCTTTTAGCTATACATAGCTAACATATTTGCCAAGTTTCATCTCATTATCAGTATTAGTTAAATTAGGGTACGTTTTTTAACAAATTGAAAAAAAGGGAGAATAATCTAGTTAAGTTAAATTTTACCTTTTAGATGCAAAGGCAAGTTTGCTTCTAAATTTAAAACATGCGCAGTTCATACCAAGCATGTGCAGTTTATTTTGACATATGATTTGTGATGGATATATCTCTATTTTTTATCCTTAACTGGGTCACTTTTTTATATGGCAAATCAACTTAGTGCGTCATCCCCTTTATTCAAAATCCTTGATTCACACTTGCTCAATGCTATTAAATAGCAATGTTTTTGTGCATATACAAAAAACTACTTTGTGATATTAAAAAAACTACTTTTAAGTATATTTAAGCATAATCTTTTAGTAAGCATACTTATTTGTTGCATAGGGATGTTCTTGTACCAGCTTGTACCGATTATATCAATTGTATTATTTTTTAACGATTTAAAAAAATAACCCTAGTTATACTTCTCTAAGAACAGACTGCAAAGAGTGTGTACTGCTTTCTTAGCATAATTATGTTTTAGGCAGATTATTTTCATGTTTGTAACGTTACTTTGTAATATTTGCTTATATTTAAACAAAACGAAGAGAAAATTAGAGAGGTAATACTTCGAACTTCATGCTAAATAACTTTATAAGATTAGGTAGACGTGACGTGCTTTGAAAAGTTTCAGTAAATATTTGATTCCAGGTAAGTTGAAGTCCTGGGGCCCAACTATAGCTTGCTTGAAATTCTAGTAAACATTCCCCAACTCTGATTATTTCCAAGATTGAAGTAAACTTTGAAAACTTGTGAACATAAAATATATTTTTAACATTAATTTTGACAGGTTAGCAGAGCAGTACAATTCCATACATCGGAAAGTGATTGGGCGAAAGGGCGTTAAACAGCTTTTACTCAAGTTCTTTGGAAATTCCCTGTTCCCGACATCTCTTTTTTATATAGCGATAAAAACTAATATTAATAATACTTAACTTATATCTCGGAAACGAAACATAGCTAAGAAATAGGATCGGGGGGGGGGATCGATAGGCCTTTTTGTCCACTAAATACCCTAAAAAGCCCGATTTCGAAATCTCAATTTTAAGCCCCTTTCCGGGGCGAAAACTAAAAAAAGTCAAAGCGTCGATAACCGAAATGTCTTAATAGCGCTCTTTGGAGTCTTAAGGTTAGACTTGAAACATATACATATTCATAATGCAATATTAATGATAAGGGGGATATATTTAGCTTGTGGAGCCGAACGTTTGTGTGTGTGTCTGTATGTGTAAAACTTTGAGCTATTGCTTTAGACTATCCAGTCCGTATTCTAATTACATATGTACACCACACATAGCAAGGGGATTTATTTCGGTGTATATCATCTCAAGGACGCCTGTTGGTTTAAAGCGTATACAACAGACTCATATCAGTAATGTATTGCATTTTAGCGGGTTGTCACGGTTAAGGAGTAAGTTTAGAATGTATGCAATTTCTTATTATTGTAAACAGGAAATATTGTGAAAACAGGGAAATTCTCACATTTCCCCATAATTTTAACTCTTTTATAGCTAATCATTAATTACTTTTGTTCTATAATCAGTTTAAATTGCGTATTGTTGTGACATTGAATAAAACAAACAATTATTTATAGCGTAACACTATAATAGCATTCGTTATCAAAAGCGTGTCAAGCTTTATACTTTTATTTTTATAAATTTATACCCTGGGTGTATAAATAATGGGTGTATAAGTAATGTCCGGTAAAAATTGAAAAACCGATACTATTTCTGGATTATCGATATCTGGAGTTTTAAAGACTCCGAAGAGATTAATAATAAGTTGTCTTTGTGTATACCTGTGTGTGTGTCTTTTATCATCGTTATTATGCCAGAGTCAAAACTTTTTAGGTCTAGTTGTGCTTTGCGAAAAATAACTTTTTATGACGTCATTAAAAACTCAAAAAAGATTTCGAAAATTTATAAAACGCGGAAAAACGTTTAGAGTAATTGATATTTGGCACGCATATAGTCATATATAAAAACAACAAATGTGTCAAGTTTCAACCTTTAGTTATAGTGTGCAATCTCGAAATTAATTTTTACAATGTCATCATCAATGACGGCAGCAAAAATTCCGAAAATTCATTATGTCGGATGGATTTTTCATTTGGCACGCATGGAGTTCTATATATAATCCTAATAAACTTGCCGAGTTTCATTACATTTTCAGCATAAGATAAATTTCAATTTGAGCGAATTTTTAAAGAAAAAATGAGCTTATGAGGATGGAGTCATGGAGAGGGGAGGAAGCGGGGGTGTATTTTTTGGAAGGGGGAGACTTACTGATCAAGAATATATATATATATATATATATATATATATATATATATATATATATATATATATATATATTTTGTGAGTGTGTGTCTGTATGAATGTATGCACGAGACTTTTGTTCCTAGACGTTTCTGACACGATAACTTATCAAATGAAATGTATACGTTTTTAAAAATTCGGAAAATCATCAAATGTTGAAATATGGCTCAGCATTTTGCTATATGAGATTCCTTAAAGTGTTTTTCTTAATCTTAAGTGCAGTCGGAATCTATAAGTAGCAAAAATTAAATTTACCACTTACTCATATGACTATGACTAAGGCAACTGATGGTGTTTTTAAAGATATCTGTAGTAGGCATTATTGGAGTAGATGAGATGTGGAGAATAAATCCTCATGTTGTCCAAATACCCGAGTCTGCGTCGGGGTAGTTATGGTCATACCAGACACCAGGTATTGATCCCTTTCTCCCCCTTCAAACTATGACCGTCATTCCCCTTTCTCCTGGCACTCCACTGTTTATTTTTAACTCCAGTTTCATTGCAGTGTCTCTAATCTCTACATGGTTTTCCTTCTTAATTTTACTTGATTCATAAAAACCATAATTCCTTAAGAAACTCTAAGGATCGAATGAATTTAAACTGATCAGTCGTGGCTTTATTAAGATAATTAAATTAATCAATTATTTTATAATCTTCTTATTCCTAACTTAAAGGTAAATAATAATTAATCTTACTTTAATTTCTAAGGGGTATTTCATAGTAAAATGTCGTTAAATTGTTTAACAGTAACAATTTAAGAACCCGAATTTCGGGATCACAATGGGGAGGGGGTACAATTTTTCTAATTGAAATTGCACGCGCAGATGTCCACTAGCCAAGCATTCCTTTGGACTGCTGGCTTTCTTATGCTCAAGAATAATGTATTGCTTAAATTTCTGAATTCATCAACATTAAATACTACTTGATTTTAATTTTCATGGATTCTTCCATTCTTCAAAAGAACAACACCATAGGTTATATAAGTAGTAGTAAGAAGGACGGAGAGTTTTTTTAATTTTTTTTAATAGAGTGCATGCTCCATGTTAATATTACATGCGCTCGGCTGCACAGGGGAATAAATCTTACATGCAGCTCCAGTTTTTTTCTTTATTTATTTTTTTAAGTACAACAACAATATTTAGAATGTTCAATGTATACACAAACGTGGAACAATGTAATTTATTCTAAAATGATGCAAGCTTTTTCTTACATCTTACATTTTTCTCTCCAGTCGTTTACCGGATCTATCTAACTACTATTTTAAAATTTATGAAACTATGTATTTAAAAAATTTAAACTAAAATAAAATATTTATTGTAATACTATAATAGGTACACAGTTATAATAGGTACACAGATCACATTGGGCCCTTTTTGCTTACCTCTTATGATTTCGAATGAGCACTAGTTGTTAGTAATGAAAGGAACGAAGAAAAGAGTCTCTCCACGAAATTATTTATTTATTCAAAGTTCTTTAACTTAACACGAGGCCATCATCAATGCCTAAAAAAATAAGTAAAAATAATAACAATTAAAAACAGTTAAAAGTTATAATAAGCAAGTCGCAAAATAGTATAGACCAATTAAAGTAAATACAATAAATAAAAATAAATAAATATCAGCTACCAGAGAGTTAGTTACCCGTCGTTTTGCAAATATTGAGATATATCCCCATCAATTGAATCTTAATTTATGCCATCCTCACTGAGGGTTCCAGATTCAAAAAAGTAATATTTTACCCATCCAAATGAATTGCATTTTCCGAGATACTAAAAGGCTAAATTCCTCCCCTTCTGACACTTTCGGCTGCTAGAGAAGAAGCAGCTAGGGTGACTAGCGGTTACCAATCGATTGGTCATGGTTCATCAATTATCATCAATCAATTGGTTATGGTTTCTAAAACGTCTAGAGTCTAAAAATTAAAAAATTTAAAGTGGAGAAGGGGACAGAAAAGGCCCATTGACTAGATAGTCCAGTAAGCATAAAGATATATACTAGAGAGAGCATGGCCTATCTCAAAACATTAAGAGGCCTGAAACATCTTTTTGGAGCTCTCAGGGGCTCTGTTTAACCGCATTGAAACCTCATTTAAGAGTGAGTTGAGGTTAAAATAAATCGATTGATTTTTTTCGGCTTCCCTAACATTGTTTGTGTTTTGATTTGTATTTGTAACTTTCTGTTATATAAGTTACTGTAATTTTGTACTCATTATTTGATTTTATTTATAAGCGAAGGTGGTCAGGTTACTTTGTCGATCTTTCAAAATTTAACCTATAGTGCCTCTCTAGTTATAATATCTCTATGCCAGTAAGTCACATTATTAGATTAATTCATGAAGTAACTTGTTATTTAATAAAACAATGGTTTCACTAAAATCATGTACAGACTCTTTAATAAGAAATTGTATTACTCAAGATATTTTAAAAGTATTTCTGTAACACAAATGAAGAACTATTTTTCAAAGATATTTTTAAAAGGGCACAAGTTCATCACTTCAACTTGGCTTCGCTCGCCATTGAAATTTCTGGTCTTTTGGTGGTCCACTATTTAAATGCTGCTTGAAACATGTAATTTAACGAAACCAGCCAGCATGACGGCTAGTAAATAATAAGAACCATTTTATTAGTTTGATATTAAAACGAACAAATTACCCAATTTCAATGCAATCGGTTTATTTTTTTTTTCTTTATTATTTTATTTTATTTTTATTTTTTTATTAATTTTGATTATTTTATACTTTTTTGTTTAATTTGATTATTTTATATTTTTTTATTAATTTTGATTATTTGATATTTTTTTATATTTTTTTTATTATTTTATTTATTTTTTTAATTATTTTATATTTTTTAGTTTTATTTTTTAGACATTTTTTATGTATTTATAACTTTAAATATTTAAATGTGTTTATTTCATTGTATGTAAAAATATTGTAATTTTTGAAAAATAAAATATTTATTAAATACATGCGTACCACTCGTAGGCTAAACGCTTTTTACGCGGAAAAAAACTGATATTTAGTGTAAAAAAATTAAAAAAACAATAAGAAATATGAGCAGTAAAGCGATTTTGTAAGGAATAAACAATATTTTAATTTTTAAAAAGCATATTTTTGGGTACTTTTCTTCGCATTATTTATAATTATTATCGTTAGAAATCGTTAGAAATTGGCGATGAAAATATTTTATTGTTTCTATTACCGATTCAGAAGTAAAATAAGTTATTGTTTTACATAAAGGTACGCCTTTTTATTGGTGGTACGGACCACTTATATCTGTTACAACCTTCTTCATGAATCACACACACACACATATATATATATATATATATATATATTATATATATATATTTATATATATATAATATACGCAAGTATTATGTTCGATTGATGATAGTACAAGTTAAAAAAAGTTTAAGAACCCCTGATCTAATTAATTTATGACGGTTAATGACGTCATATAAATTTTATCTTCCGGACAGCACAATTAAACATGAAGGTTGTTTTTGTATCAAGATTCAATTCTAGCAATAATACTCAGGCAGTTGCGATGACAACAAACAGAAACACATACACTAATTAATGGAACCAAACATCGGTATAAATCAGATAAAAAATGTAAATATATATTTTTTAGGAAAAACTTTATCAAGTGCAAAACAACAATTAAACTAAACATAAACTTTATTTTTTTGTTTTGTTTATAATTGCATTTATTAATTATTTATTGCTTATTTTATTTACATTAATGACACCTGATGTGATACCTGTGTATATTTTAATTAGTAAAAAACTACAATCAATAAACTTGATGATTATAAGTTAATTATGATTAAGTATTATTGTTTGTTTCAGATGGTTCGTCACAGACAAAGGAAAACAAATAAAGGTAGTTGGGATAGCGAGAGCTTGAAAAGTGCCATAGACGCTGTGTCTGAGGGAGTTCTTTCAATGAGAAAAGCCGCTGTCAAATATGGCATCCCATTCAGTACTTTACAGGACAGATATAAGAATCAGAACAAGGATATCCCGAGGTTAGGAAGGAAGTCTGTCTTCACTGATGAAGAGGAAGAGGATATCTGCAATCAGGCTTTACAACTTGCAGACTTTTTCCACGGCTTGACGCCCATTCTATTCCGGCGATTAGTTTACGATTACGCTAAACGGAAAGGGATTCCGAATTCGTTTAATAAGGAAAAGCAGGCTGCCGGTAAAGATTGGTTTTATTCATTTTATAAACGTCACAGCAAAGCTTTAGTCAATGTTCTCGAACATAGAGGACCGACAAATGATCATTTAGAATCCCCTACGTCATTTGAGATTCTTAAGGAAAATTTAGAATTTGAATCTGATACAAATTTTAAATTTGAAATAAATATAAAATCGGAATTGCCAGGCAATCCCAATGCTTCGAATACTGAAGAACAGATTTCCGAAAATAAAATGTATTTGGAATCGCATATTGAACCAAACAGTGAATCAGGATTTCAAATAGAAAGGAATGTAAAATTAGAAATAGTAGATGAAACTAGTATAATATTAAAAACGGAATCAAATTTTGAATGCGAAGAAATTTTAGGGATTTGAATTAACAATTATTTCATGATTTGTGGCTTTAGAATCCATATCAGATTCTAATGATGTTGAGAAAGGACACTAAAGAGACTAGGTAAAGTTATCTTTATTAAATCTTCAAATATTTCACCCACCAACAATGTGATATTCATGTGTTATCTAAAATAGAAATGAAACCTTAGAATGCTTATGCATGATTTACACAGAAATATATAACATATGTTATGCTAAGCAGTCAAGTAAAGGATAAAATAAAATTGAAAACTAAAATTTAGCTAAGGTTCCTAACTACGTCATCAAAGTAAATATATTAAGGCGATACTGTACAGTAGATGGTACTACTTTCTAAAACATTAAACAAAAATCTAGGGTCCTAAAACATTAATTCTAGGGTCGGCGGAAAAAAGCACGTAAGTCATTATTATAATTGTTATAATTATTAATTATTATTTTATCAAATTGATAAAAATTTTGATTTAGTCATAATGTATTTTTACTCATTTATCTTATTTATTGGTGTATTTTTACTCTTTATCTTATTGGTGTATTTTTACTCATTTATCTTATTTATGGTGTATTTTTACTCATTTATCTTATTTATTGGTGTATTTTACTCATTTATCTTATTTATGGTGTATTTTACTCATTTATCTTATTTAACGATAGTTTTGACTTAAGTGGTTTTTATGATTGGTTAAGAAATCTTTGAGAAATAGTTTAATCGTATAAAAAAATTGACTTATGTGCTTTTTCCTGCTGACCCTAGAATTTAAGTGTAAAAGAAACCCAGGATTCGATTTTTTCTACTCCTAAAAAATTAATTTAAGTATAAAAGAAACACAGAATTAGATTTTTCTAAAAAATAGTTAAAAAGAAAAGGAAATGATAAAGCTTATGCTTATTTTAAAATTAATGTTTTATGTATAGAAGAATTAATAAGTCCTTTCTTAATGCATACAAATATAATTTGTTTTATGATTAATATTTTTTAAATATAATTTGAATTATTTTAAAGCTGATTTTGGTTTTTGTGTTGATATGATGATCACAATGCTAACATCACATGTTCATAAGATACATGTGCTCTATGCTTACAACATGCATGGTAAGCATGTTTAATGCTCATGTTCATATTACGCTCAAAATCACGAGATGATCATGGTCTCTTTATGTTCATGATCATATGACGCCTATGCTCCTATTGATACTCATGTTTATATTATGCTCAAAGTCACGAGATGGTCATGGTCTCTTTATGTTCATGATCATATGATGTTTATGTTCATATGATGCGATGCTCATATCGATGCTCATGTTTATATTATGCTCAAAGTCACGAGATGCTCATGGTCTTTTATCCTCATGATCAAATGATGTTTATGTTCATATGATGCCCATGCTCATATTATTGCTTATGTTTATATTATGCTCAAACTTACGAGATGGTCATGGTAATATTATGCTCATGATAGCATCATGCTCATATTCACAATAATGTTTATTATTCTCAGTTAACAAACTAATGGTGCCTCCCAGTCTTATAATCACTCGTTTTTCTTTGGAAATTGCTAAAAGGTGTTACATAAATATAATTTATTAAATTATAATTTAAGGAACTAGATTTTACCCATTTAGAGTTGTGACTGTCATTTCCATACATTATATTTATTACCAACTTTATTTTCTTTTAAGTTGTGTGTCAAAGAATATACCATATTCTTGGCAGTGTGGTAAGCTAAAGATATTAAATATTTCCTCTCCAGTGGATTTCTTCCCTTTAAGCAACCAAATGGAATTAATCTCGTTCAATTAAATAGATTAAGTTTCGTTTTTTGAGAATAATTTCTTTAAATAACCATGGAATAAATTGGAATAAGATGGAAAGAAATATTACACCCAAGTTATATCTACTTAGTCATCGCGTCGAAGCAGATGATATGACAGAATGCATATTTTCAAACATATCGATATTCTTTAATTCAAGGGTCATAGAAATAATCATGGAAACAATGACGACAGGGCTAAAAGAATTATTGATTTGTATCCTAGAGGCTATAAATGGAAATATCGGGGACGGGGTACTTCGAAACTTTTTCTCAAAAAATCGGATTTGCTACGCTCATCCTCGCCACTTTGGACTCGATTGACCTTAAAATGAAAAAAACACCTAATTTATGAAGAATCCGACGTCATCTACATTGACGCGGTCACCACCGGAAGACCTAAATCTTCATGACAATAACTGCGGAAGCCTACGCAGTTTATTTACCTAATTTATGATTTAGTATATGTATTCAGACTTGGTTCGCTCGTCCTTAGACAGGAAAAAGCAGTTTTTATACCAGCGGTCACCAATCCACTTATTTAAAACGCTTGATACTACTTTTCAAAAGTGATCCGCGAAAAAACCTTAGAAATCGACATGAAACTAAGTGTACTTGTTTAAAGAGAGTAATACACTAGTGCCGAATTTCAATTCAAATGTATTGTTTTCCAGTTTTTATTAAAAACAATAACACGTCTTTCGACAAACAGTTAGCTATTGATAATGAGATAAAACTTTAGTCGGTGTGCTTTTTAAATTTAAAATCGACCCAATCATTTTTCCGTGTTTTCAAGACTTCGTTTTCTGACGTTTGATAATTCTCATAGAGTGCCTGATAGGTGACCGCTGATAATGAAACTAATGTCTTTTCTATCGGAGGACGAGCGAAGCGAGTCCGAAGAGGACTTTAAGTATCAATTTAACGACTTGTATATTCTGAAGTCGAGCGAAGCGAATCCGAAGTAAGGAGGACGAGCGTAGCGAATGTGATGAGAAAAAGTTCCGAGGTGCCCCGAACAAGATTTTTTACTTTTCTTTTAAATTCAATGGAAAGTTTATTAATTATTGTTAAAAAAAATAATATTTTTATACTTAAAAATGTTATTCAATTTATTTGATAGCTATATTAATAAAACAAGCAACAAAAATCAATTTAATCAATTATTTTTTTACACCACAGTCTATTAAACTAAGTTGAGATAAAAAAAGATTGAGCCAATAGTAAACACATATTGTATTGTTATTCACTGTACAATTACTGTAATTTACTGAAAAATTGCATCCTTTCTTATCTTAATTATACGTTTTGCTATTAACGTAATAATTAAGGAAAAGTAAAAATGCAAACATGCATTGTCAACTTGATATTTGTTGTGCCAAATCTGATCACATTATTTTTCCGCATTAATAATTTTTCGAATTTTAGCCCAGCTGCGCCGAAGGCGTAGTCAATATTTATTCAAGTCAAACACCTGCTGCAGCGAAGCTGCAGCCGTCATATACTGCTACTCTTTTTATTTAAATTAAAATTTTGAAGTCTCATGTCTATTCTTTCTCTCTCTTTTCTCTCATTAAAAACCCTACCGCCTCTCCCCTCTTCTTCTACCTCTTTCCTTCTCTCTTAAGACAAAGGCGCAAGTATAACGTAATATATATATATTTATATATATATATATATATATATATATATATTATATATATATATATTGAGAGAGAGAGAGAGAGAGAGGGACTGGCGCCGAAGGCGCCCGAGAGTGGGCGGGCCCACTCGTATCAAATGTATTTAATTGTGTAAAAAGATTGGTGTTGTGATATTTGTTAAAGATCTGTTAAAAGATATTTAATGTTATTAATCTGATGCTCTTAATTCTACTTTACAAAACATTAGATTTTTTATGGCATCTAATGCTGAATCAGTGATTTTTAAAGCTTCTTATTGTAATAAAATATTAACAACACCAACTTCGTTTCCAAATAAGCTTTAATTTAACTCTGAGCAGAGCCGGCTTTCGGCTATAATGCCATCTACAGTGCCTAAACAAGTAACAATCATATCTTAACAATATAACTTAATATAAATAACTAATGTTACACACTTATAATAAAGTCCAAAAAAAAATACAAAGTTAAAATTTAAAATAAGGGTTAAGCGAAAGTTTATATAAATAAATAAAATAATAAATAAAAAATGAACTTAATTATTTAAATTAAAATTTTAAAATAAAAAATAATTTTAAAATAAGGTTAAAGCGAAAAGAATCCATAAATAAAAATAAATAAGTTTTTTATATAAATAATAAAATATAAATAAATGAAATGAATTTAATATTTAAATGAAAATTTTAAAGTCTCATGTCTATTCTTTCTCACTTTTCTCTGATTAAAAAAAACCCTACCGCCTTTCCCCTCTTCTTATTCTATTTTTTTTTAGCTTTAGATACCGGTGATAATTCATCAATGGCATCTAATGTTTCTAATTCTAATCTATTAGCTTTAGATACCGGTGATAATTCATCAATGGAATCTATAATGCTTTTAATTCTAATTTATTAGCTTTAGATACCGGTGATAATTCATCAATGACATCTAATGATGGTATTAATGCTTCTAATTATAATACAGAAGCCACTGAAAAAGAAATTCAATTTCAACTCTTACTCTTTATAAAGAATTACAGGTAAAACTATACCAATACGATAGGTTAATTAAAAACCTCAGTCAATATACCTTAACTATTATGTAATAGTTCCTGAGCCTATTACATAAGTAACGCACCAAATAACCTTGTAACGCAATTAGTAAGTGTTACTCATTAATTCACAGGGGTTTGAGTAGTGGGAGGTCTGTTGTATGGATGTCAGTCAAGTACTGCTACGAATTGAAAAATATTCAGTTTGTTTTGAGAAAAAACGAGTTGAAGGTTGCAAAGCTCAGTCATAGGCCGTGTTTGTAGTGAGTTTCGTAAAGATTTGAAAAGCAACTGAATCATGGAACAACCTACGTTGAATGAGAAGAAAATTCGAGTTGCTATTGTCGGTGGTGGTTTGGTTCGTATTTTTTTAAATTTTATTTCAACCAATTTATTGTAGTTGTTAAAGATTGTAAACTCGTTACATCTATAGGTAACGAAGTCTTCTTCTAATCTATCTATAACTTAGAGTTACAGTTATATTCCTCCAACCTAAATGAATGTTCATTGCTCATGGACTTACAAAATTATAGAAAAATATAAAATTTCGGTCATCCCGCAAATCTAGGATTTTTATAAACGGGGCGGTATTACACAACATTACTGGATATGGTCCCAGTCTTTTCTATTTATGTAGCAGACTATTAATGCGTAAAGACTGGATGTTATTTATTACTAGTAAAAAATCGGGTACGGGGTACCTCGGAACGTTTCCTCATCACATCGGATTCGCAACGCTCATCCTCAGCGCTCACCCATACAGCAATGACCACGCTCAATGCTACTTAATTTTTATGATCCAACAAAAAACATGGTTATACTTGCTACTTACGTATTTAAATAGTACTTACTTATTTAAATAGTCAGTACTTATTTAATAGGTAAAGCTAAATTTTCAAGTTAATTAAAATTGTTTTCTAAATTTTAACAGTTTTTAAAAAAAACGTGCACAAGTCATTCAATGAAAATGTAACTAATGCTGATAATGAGATGATACTTAGCATATATGTTAGTCTTATACATGGCTACATACGTGCCAATCTCAATTCGATAGCATAATTTTTCCGTGTTTTACAATTTTTCGAAATTTTCGCTGAGTCATTATTGCGGGCTAATGAAGTCGTAAAAAATTATATTCCGAACACCACAACTACAGCGGCAGACTGATTTTTGTGCGAAGTTTCAACGCTCAAGCATTAATACACTGCACACACACACACACATATACAGACAACTTTGCGAAAACCACTCAGAGGCCTGAAATGGATGATTCTGGTTCCATCCCGGATTCGGATTTTTGCCAACACTATAATTTTCCTATATACCTACGGTATAAATGAGGAAAAGTAAAAATATATATTATTAAGTTATTATTAAATGCTTAACTACTTAATTAAATTAATTAAATACTTAACTTAATTATTTTTAAGTTAAGTATTAAATATATATGTATTAGGTCGGTTTTTAACTTATTAATTCCGTCATGTCCACACTTAATAAATGGTAGCATAGCCGCTTCGCGGCCCTTTGGCCTGTTCAGAAGATACCCCTTGTGTATTGATTTTTGGTTGGTATTATTTTTTGTTTTTTTATTATGATTTTTTAATAAATGGAATTTTCACCGAGTTTTCCTAATTACCTTGCCTTTTAGGCCCGCTTCACGGGCCCTCTGGACTCGCCATTACCTCAGGAACTACCTATTATAGTCTTCTTAAGAGTGCAAACTAATCAGGGTGAAAGTAAAGATATACTTTTTAACTACCTCCCCACCCTATAATCTCAAAGGAAATCGCACTTCCAAAGGAAATGCGCATAATTATCTAGTTGGTTGTACAAAACTATGCCTCTAAAATTAAAAGTACGCACTATTATTTGCACTAGTTTAAAACTTAGTTACTTATCTTTAAGCTTAGTCAGTTAACTTTAAAGGTTTTAGCGCAATTCCTTTGGAAAATACAGACAAAATGAGTTACGAGCAGTGCTTGACAGCATGAACCGGAACCACGCATGGGCATGGTTCTTGCATAAGCAAGAAATGGGTTGTTTTAGCACGGAAACACGCATTCTAAATGAAATTTGCCCGACAGCGGACCACCGCGCCGGAATTATTTATTTAGTAGTTGTAAACTTATATAATGTAAAAGGCACGGAAACACGCATCCAAAGGAAATTCGCCCGACAGCGGACCACACCGCGCAGAATTATTTTCTAGTTGTAAACTTATATTAGGTAAAAAAAAACGTAAAAATTTGTCCCTACTAGATTTGAAACCCAGGTACTCTGGTTTGAGTGCTCGCATCCAAAGGAAATTCGCCCGACATTTGCGGATCACCGCGCCAGTATTGTTTTCTAGTGGTAAACTTTTATAAGTAAAAAAAAAACAATAAAAAATTATCGACCCTTCCAGAATGTGAACCCAGGTACTCTGGGTTTTGAGTGGTCGTATTGACTTCGCACCCTGGCATTCAACTCAGAGCCCAAAAAACATTAAAAACGACACCCTACTCGAAATTTAAATTTTCAACCACCGTAATGTTGGTTTTCTATTATTTTTTGTGGTTTTTTTCGACTTTTGGTTACTTAGAGTGGTCGTGTCGACTTCGGACGGTTTTCATTCGATCAGCGCCCAAAATTACATAGAAACGACACCCTACTCGAAATTATTTTTTTTATCGACCTAAATTTTGGTTTTTGGTAATTTACAATGGTTTTTTTTTCGATTTTTAGGTCACTTAGAGGGTCGTATCGACTTCGGACCGGTTTCATTCGTATCAGCGTCTCAAAAAAACATAACTATTAACCTTTTTCGCGGCAAAAAAATATTAACCCTGAATTTTTGCCGATTTTTTGAAATTTCGCTGACTCAGCAACCGGGTTAATGGGCGTCACAAAAACCTGATTTTCAACGGTGTGCGTGTCCTCCCCAAGGTTTGATTTTCGTACCAAGTTTTGGTTAAAAGAAAGTGTCTAGAAATACATATATATATTATTATATATATATATATATATATATATATATATATATTATATATATATATATATATACATATATGGTTGATTTTCGTACCAAGTTTGGGTTAAAATATTAATCCGTTCGAAAGATAGAGTGTTTACAAGAAAGTGTCTAGAAATACATATATATATATATATAATATATATAAAGTCACGCGAAAATTTTTTTTTCGTCATTAGGGACCTCTGAAACGGATTTGTGTCGTGGTCCGAGGTTCAAATTCCGCCATGACGCCTATCCCTATTAGCCGAATTTCCAAAGGAAATTCGCTAAAAACAATACATAATTAAAAATAATACATTTCAAATCAAATTTCTAATTTCTTTTAAAAACTTATATCTAAATAAATATATTATATATATTATATAATATATATATATATATATATATATATATATATATATATATATATACGCGTCTCCATATAATATATATATATTATATATATATATATATATATTATATATATATATATATATATATATAATATATATATATATATATATATATAATATATATAATTATATATATTTAGATAACCTCTAAAATAGCTAGAAACATGTTAATGATTAGCATATGCTGCTTGATTTGATTGCCTACAATGTTGCAATGTTGACAAAGAAGTAATTTCGACGTTGAAGCAAAAACTGATTACCTGAATAAAACCTGGATTGGCAAGCAAGAAAGAAGCATGATTTAATAAAATGAATTTCATAAGCAAATCTATTATGGCATAAGCTAAACCAAAGAAATTGTTGATTTTTGCAAATTCAGTGGAAATCTTTCAAAAAAATGTCTGCCTTTTGTGGAATATTCTAGTCATTTTGTAAATGCTATAAATTTGGTTGTAGTATCAATTTTGATTGATGAACACTCGATTTATTGGAAAATCAACTATAAATGCCTTCTTCAAGTTTTTCACATGGCTAAAAGGGAACAATTTATTTCATGAAACCTAAAATTTGTGCGTTTTTCTAAAATTCTGAGCGTGCTCAATCATGCAAAGACCTCTACTCTAGACAGGCAGACTGTTCATACTTAATTATTTACGGAAAATTTTAATAATTAAAAAAATAATTTGAAGCATTATAACTGAGTCACGTTTTTCAAGTTTTCCTCTTAGACTATATGTATTTATTGATGCAATAGTAAAAATTATATTGATAAGTTTGTTTATATCTGTAAAAAATATGTTTACCGCATAAGATTATAAATGTTAGAAATATGATAATGAAATATATTATTTAATTTTGTAATATAAATTACTTGTGAATAATTAATAATTTATTTGTAATTATGGATTATTTGTATATTATATTGATATGTTGCTTGGTATGTGGTAACAAGAGGCTCATCGGCCATTCTACGGCGTTCGAAAATGTAACCATATATTTGTAAATATATGTTGTGGACAATTACGGAAATCAGGCATTGTGCACAATGCCTGGACATTGCATGGCCAATGACCACTTGTTGATATCTATATTAACTAACATATCCATAATTACAGCATCACAAATAATCCATAACTACAAATAAATTATTATGTTCCGAGTACGGGGTACATCGGACATTTCCTCGTTACATCGGATTCGCTGCGCTCATCCTCCCTCTTTCGGACTCGCTTTGCTCGTCCTCAGAAAATACAGTTCGCCATATTTAACTGCAACATGCCTTTGGATTCGCCTTCGCTTGTCTTCAGATAGTAATAACATCCGTATCATTCTCAGCAGTCCCCATAAAGCATTGACTACACTCATGCTCCTTAATTTTTATGATCCAACAAAATCATGGATATCTTGTCGTATTGAAACAACAACTTAGTAACTTATTTATTAAGGTAATGGCATACACTTGTACCAAATTTCCACGCAATCGATCATTTCCCATTTTTTTAAAAAAAACGTCCACCAAAGTCATTCAATAAAATTGCGGATAATGAGATGAAACTTGACAAATAAGTTAGTCTTTTATATAGTCACATGCGTGCTAAATATCAATCCGATTGCATCATTTTTCTGCATTTTATGATTTTTCTAAAATTTCGCTGAACAAACATACAGGACAGACAACTTTGCGAAAACCCTCTCAGGAGGCCTTAAAAAACGCTTGTAAACGGATAATTCCGGGCTCGGATTTTTTTGCACACCAATAATAAATAACCATTTTATGTCAAAATTATGAAAAATACTGTTGCTATTATGTTTATTACTATCCAGATATTTTTATATTATTAATATATTTATTTATTTTAATTATACTTAATATATTTATTTACATCTTTTTAATTAAAAAAATATATTTCTTTCTTTTAATCTTACAATCATTATTATTTTCCTTGTTTTTAAATTTTTTTTATTCCTTGCACTCATCCCTTTATAAAGCCAAACCTCTTTTTATACACTTCTCCCATCAAGCCCATATCCTTCTGATCCCTGCTGTCCTCTGCCAAGTTCCTGCCCGCATCTCCTTCTCATCTCCCTCGTCCCATCTTACCTTGGGCCTTCCTCTATTTCTCTTGCTCTCCCTTGGATACCACTGTAGTCAGCTTTTTCGTCCACCGTCCATCCTCTGTCCTTACTATGTGTCCTGCCGATCCCCATTTCTTCTTAACTTATTACCCCCCCCTCCCTATATCCTTCAGCCCGTCTGACTCCTCACCCCACTCATTGATCTTCCTCTCTTTTCTACTCATCTTTAACATACTCCTCTCCATGCCTCTCTGAGCTTACCCTCATTTTATGAAATCATACTATTTGCTTATTATCCACGTTTCTCTGCACATATATCATAACAGGTAGGACACACATATTCCAAAGTTTTCGTTTGTATTCCATGTTGACATCGGATCTGAAAAGATGTCTGTATTTGTTGAAGCTTGCCCAACCAAGTCCTATCCCTTCTTCTTATCTCGTTTATATTCCCCCCATGGTTATCAATGTCCGCAAGATATCATATTGCTCTACTTAGCCAACTTCTCGTCTCTCTTACCTTGTAAGTCTATATATCTTCCAAATATTTAATACACATGTATTGATTTGTTTGAGTTTATTTTCAGAACAACCATTTCTGTTACTTTCCTTTTAGTTCCTTCAACAATTTCCCGCTTCTAATATTATTTTTACAATTAATATACAAAGTCAATCCCAAATGCCTACCTGGTTTACCATTCTCCATTTATATTAAATACCTAATCCTTTCCAGGTCAATTAATTACTTTATTTTCGATGGTGCAAAAATGCTTTTGCTGTGCTAACATCACCCTGTCCCTTACGCCTCTACTGACTTTAATGTTTCTTTGTTTATCAACCTACCTAACTGTACAGGTGTGGTCCTTTGAAACGATTTCCAAACAATTTTCGATGTATTCCTCTTTTAATTTGAGCTTTCTTCCAAAACAATCAATCATCACGTCTCCTAAAATGCTGTCCATATGCCTTTTCAAAATCTATAAAAATTATATCATTGAAAAATTATATCTCTTTTGCAATTTTATAAGAATTTTCATAGTTAAAATGTTTTCAACACATACTTTTCTAATATACTACGCATAAATGAGGAAAAAGGTAAAAGTAGCAGCATACTATTATCAAATCAAACATAAATTTTGATTTTACTCATACCAAAAAGTACAAGAAAAATATGATTAAAAAAATAATAATATGGCATTGTGCAAATTACAAAAATGTAAATATGACAAAATTTCATATCTAAATATAATACATATTCTCTAAATTTTACACGAAAATCCCGCCAATTTTCAAAACTTAAAATTTTACCTTGCAATAAATTAACGCAATTCATAGTTGGGACTTTTCTGACTATACTTTGATAAGCAATTAACTGATAACACCTGTATCTTCATGTATTTAATTTTTATTTAATAATAATAAATTAAACTGTGTACAAATACAATGTGAAACTAATCATTGAAATTATATTGTTGTGAAATATGTCGGGAATTTACGCATTTTAATACATTCTCATTCTAAACTTTTTCCTAATTAAAAATGGTCCTAAAATGTAATTAATCAAAATTTGGCATAATATTTTCTTTGGAATAGTTGATATGTAGCTTATCCATTTCTGACTTAACTTGCGATTTTCGTGTTATTGTTTAATCAGTAAAACTTCGACTTTCTAGTCAATTTGTCTGGATTTTGTTCATCCATGCGTTGTGCAAAAGTATGTTCATCCTTTGTTGTTCTCGGTTAATGCTCAGATTATGCCAACCTTTAAAATATCTTAGTTATTTCCTCGGCTAAAAATGTTCAGGGAATTTAACAAATTAATTTGACAATTACGCATGGAATGAAAAATCAAGCAAAAAAT